>OY720684.1:59275324-60526324 GCA_963170755.1 Amphimallon solstitiale | reverse complement strand
ATATATATATTATATATATTACAGCGGTACCGTTACAAAAAACACAATACATCTTAGATTGTTTCAACAATTACCACCCAAGATTGCAATTTACAGTAGAAACCGAAGCCAATAATAAATTAAACTTTTTAGATACTACATTGATCCGTGATGGTGATGTGGTTAAAACAAAATGGTTCGTAAAGGATACATCATCGAGTAGGTATCTCAATTTTTATTCGGCTCAGCCAATTAATTTCAAAAAAAACGTTGTTGCAAATCTCATTAGTAGAGCCATCAAGCTAACGAATCCTGAATACAGAAAAGAAGCGATAAGCCATGCTAAAATATCTTTAGCGCGTAATAATTATCCAACAAACTTTGTAAACAAAATAATAAAACAAGAACTTAATAAAATATATAACAGCACCACAAATAGAAATCACAACCAAAAACAAAACGACACCAGATATGTTGCTCTACCTTTCATAAATCATCTATCACAGAAACTGGGCAAAATATTGGCCCCACACAATGTCAAGGTCGCACACACCAATTATAACAATTTACAGCATCTTTACACAAAATTAAAAGACAAAATTCCATTAAAAAAACAAACACATGTTGTGTATAAGATTCCGTGTAAAGACTGCGAAGGTATCTATATTGGCCAGACCAAACAATATCTTGATGAAAGGGTCAAAGCACATAAATACGCAAAAAATAGCACGGCGTTAAAGAAACATTCTAACCAGTTCTCACACACATTTGATTTTGATGGCATTTCAGTGTTACATAAGGAATATAATACAAAGTCGAGAAACATTTTGGAGATGATTGAGATTCACAAAAATCAAAACTCAATTAATGACAGAGGTGAAATCTCGAATTTGTCGACGGTATACCGACAGTTATTATAATAACAAAACCCTGTACATAAATATTATCCTACATACGTACAGGTAAATACATCGTCTAAAAAAGTGTTTTTTCTCCGATTTTTGTTGTTGTGGCCGTGTCTAGGTCAGAATAAAACCAACAGTGTAGACAGTCGGTAAAAGTTTCACATTTTAATCGTTGACGTTATGTATATTAAAATTTTAAATTTAAAACACGTTAATGTATATTTTGTTCGTGCATTTCTAAAAGAGGTTGCAAGGACATTGTGTTGTTACGTGTTTTTGGAGTAAGTTTTCTCATTTTTTAAGTGTATTTTAAACGTGATGTTATTGTAAAATTTTAAAATGTATTCAAAAAAATTGATAAAGGGAAAAAAAAATTAGCTTAATGTCATCACAGCTTGCTTATACATGGTGTTGTTTCAGAAAAATAATTTTTCTCGGCTGTATATGTCTTTTCTGAGGAAGACCAAAAAAAAAGAAGGTCGAAACGTAAAAATAAATGCAAACATTATGATTTTCTAAAGCGTGTTTGATTAATTACTTGCCGAAAAATCCCAATTATTCTCATCAAGAGGTCAAACAATATATAAATACGGCAACAAAGAATAGCAAATATATATATATATATATAGAACGCTTATAATATTTTTAGAACGTTATCTATAAGCAATTTACAAATGCCAAGACATTGCCGTATATAAGATAAACTATTAAATATGTTTTCAATCTTAGATTAGTATATTATTTAATTATGTCTCTACATAAAAACAAATTTTAATAATTTAGTTTATCTGGCACCCGCACAATAATATCTTTTAAATACCTTTTATATGTTTTCGTCTCCTTTTTTCACTGAAGGGACGATTTCCTTGTTGTCGGACTGCTTCGGGAAAGACCTCTTCCGACGATTGCGACACATGTAGCTTCTTTAACTGCTATTTGCACTTTTCACATTTAACACTTATTTGTGAGGTTCTAGAAAACGACAATCTAATACATTATCGACCGATGTATTTTGAGTCGACTTATTTATTAATTAGAGAACCTTCTATACCGGGTGTTTCGGAATTGCACGGTACCTTTGTAGGTACTTGTTCTCCAGCATAAAATAAACAAAAAAAGTCCATATAAACATATGTCTCAAATTAATTTATTACTAAGATATTGGAGCATAAAGATATTTATTTAACAATACAACATCCAAAAGAACTGTTTAAAGTGTCCACCGTTTTGTTGAATGCAGTATTCAGCACGACAAATTCATTCTTCTTGGGCACTTCGTATAGCATCAGGACGATTCTTAATAGTTGCTGACGCTTCCACGATGCGATTTCTAAACTACCGATCTAACGGCGTTAGTTCGGGTATTGTTGTAATGTTGTATTGTTAAATAAATATTTTTATGCTCCAATATCTTAGTTATAAATTAATTTGAGACATATGTTTGTATGGACTTTTTTGTTTATTTTATGCTGGAGAACAAGTACCTACAATAGTGCCGTCCAATTACGAAACACCCGGTATACTTGTAATGGTTTAAAAGGACAGGTCTTAATACGATATCAGCCGTTAAGTTTAAAGGTTCTCTTTTCGACTTCTTTCTTTGAAGTCTTTTGGTCGGCTTGCCTACTTGGCGGCTTTTGGTCGACTTGTTCACTTGAAGTCTTGTTGTCGACTTCTTTCTTCCATCGGCCTCCGCTCTCTCGGGACCCACATGCAAATCTTTCACCCTTCACACTTTTAGTAGTTATAGTTTCACACACCTATTAGCACGTACCAGACGGTGATAAACTCAACTTCACCGATAACACAAACACTTGGTGCCATGGGTATTATAAAGATTTCTTATCTAAATAGTACTTAACTTATACACAGATATACATTAGGCTCTACCGTTACACCCTTTTCGAGATAGTACTCAAGCAAGTATGAGACAACATCAGTAGTGTGACTAAGTTATTGCTAGTTTCCTTAGATGTTTCACTGTAATTTCTTATTTTTATAATAAAACCATCATACTTACATAGATTGACTCCGTATTTGTTTTATTTTTGTTGCAGTAGCGGAAATGTAATCTTACACGCCATAGCATCGTTGATTCTTCGATACAAATAATTTTACCTGGCGCATAGTTTTGACGCATAATATTATTGAAATGATTTAGTATAGATATGAATAATTAGTCGGAAGAAGGTATTATCAACTAGGTGAATATAACACAGTAAAGATTAGAATCTATTTTGACTCATATGTGATCGCCAAAACATTACATTATACAATTTATTTGTGCTGCGGTAATGATCTATTGAATGAAAATAACAAGAGCCCATTTGTAACAAAAGTCCAATAAAAACTTTAATACCTGTAGCGCTGACGTCTTTCCACTTTGATACCCTGCTACATTTTTTACTTGTTTACGTTTTGCAATTTCTATCTCAACACACAGTAGTTTGTTCGGCCAGTAACGCAGGAAACTCTTCCGAAGAAAATAAGTCCACCAGCTTATGCACTGTAAGATTTGTAGCAAGTTTAAACTAATTGCTTTCTTGGAAAGTAAATAGTTGAGGATTTTGTTGAATTTATATCCGCAAATTATCGTTCGTATTTGATGTGGTTCCTTCTTTCAGTGGTCATTTCTTATCCATATTGGGATATCTATAATTTGATTATTATATGTAATAATTATTAAACAACACAGAGAAGAAAGAAGTAAATGTGAGGCACTCGACTATACGAACGAATTTAGATGCATATCTCTAACTCAGTTATAGCGAAATGACAGGTCGAAGCAAGTTTCTATATGAATTAACTTATAGTTTGCTTCTGCAAGAAAAAAGAGCTTTCTCTTGCATAAGCCATCTACGAGATAATAATAAGTAACATTTTTCTTTCACAAAAATATGTTCTCTGTGCTTTTTGATAATTACTAGAGTTTTTAATACTATAATATGATTAAATTAAATAGGCATTATAGACTTAAAACCTGTAAATTCTTTTATTCATTCAATAAAATATATATAGGGTGTCCCAGCTAAGACTTTCGGGTCATATATCTCCATTATTATTGAGCGATTTTTTTTGAAATTTAAAATGTAGATACTTTATTGAATGAGGATTGTTCTGTTACTTTTGAAATTAGTGAAAGTTAAAAAATGTAATTTTCACTCATCGTTCTTTTTTTTCAAATTCCACAAAAATATCTTTAAATGGTTAAGCACCAAAAATCAAGCCTCTACAGAAAAAATTAAGTAAAACAAAATTTTGGTTTCAGAGAAACATCAAATTATGTCGCTAAAAATGTAATTTAATTATTAAGACAATTACTGCATATAGAGAACTTTGAGAACAATTGAATAACCTTAATTGGCAGTTTAGTGGATTATCTATGTATGTTCTGTGAGTTTAATTGTTTGCACACTGTAAAGACATTAACAATAAGATTCACTGAAAACTGGAACGTCTGAAACCAGTATCTTGCATTTAATAAAGTATACTGCCTTTAACTCGCCTGAATATACAATAACAAGAAATAAAAGCTAGTTCAATTCACGTTTTAAAGACTATGGTTGTTTCAGTATAGAGCAACGGTTCTTCACTTAATAAATTGTATATATTCCAAATTTTATAAGAATTCGTTCAATAATAATGGAGAGATATATGACCCGAAAGTCTTAGCTGGGACACCCGGTATTTGCAATGCCAAGTCATTGGTTAAAGTCTTTGTTTGAGTCATTTATCATAAATGAAATAATTTGTAAGAGTCGATAGTTTCTAATAATGTCATGTATGCCGTTACGTGAAGATAAGAGATTATTTTAAATACATTCTTGTATACTTCGCCGAAGAACTTTAATATACCAGGTGTTTCGGAATTGCAAGGCACTATTGTAGGTATGTGATCTCTAGTATAAAATAAACAAGAAAATCCTTATAAACATATTGCTGTGTGCTGTACCAGCAACATAAATATAAAGATAATGATCATTTTTATTATATTTGATATATTCACTTATTTCTTAACAGCACGTACTTTGTAAGTACGCGTGAGTTCTGGCAGTCTATTCAGCTTTCTTTTCTCCTGGTAAATCTCTTGCTTATTTTTGTTTAGGGATAAGGTTATAATTTGTATTAAAGAAAAATCTAAGTCTATATAAAATCATACTTGTATATTTTATTCAAACATTAATAATAGATAGCATCCCTATACTATATTCACCACAAAAATTATAAAAAAAAACACATAATTGAAAGAAAACATTTATACCGTATTCTCGGTTGTAATGTTTTGTAGAATAAATATATCGATAATGCTAAATAAAAATATATTATCCTGTTTTAAAACAAAGAAACTCAATTGAATGTCGATAATCTGTTAATATTGTGCTAATTCTGTTTCATCAGAAACATTATATTTGCACGTAATGCCCTGATAATTCTAGAACTTCGCAATGGTCAATGTTCGAAGATAAGCTTGAATTGATCACTGGCAACAACCATTCGCACGTATTGCAGCCAACGTCTCAAAACACGCCGCACAGAAACATTTCGCTTTTCTAAAGGTATATTTTATTTTTATGTTTGAAATCAAAAATGAATTACGAGAATTAATGATGCCGGATAAAGGTATCTGAAAATAAATTATTCGCACGTTGTATTCTCTTAATACCCAACACCATTAATAATCATTTCTGTGTTATATAATAAAAGACTAACGAATCGTTATTTTACAGGACAATATCTATTTTATCCTTACTGCTCAACGTTATACTGGAATAAATATTTTCACGTAGTATTCCTATAAACGCATTGCAGCATTGATATTTCTTTATAATTGAAAAACTCACTTTGCTTCATTAAACGTTTCTTCAAATGCTGCCTTAGGTATCTCTATTTTAAAATACAAAAAAATTATTAAAAGAATAATTATTATTATAAATGAAATTGAAATGAAAATGAAATTAATATACTAATACAAAATGAATAAATATATATCAAGTCGTAGTGTATTTTACCCTACGCTTAGCTTTTTCAAAAGGTCTTTATCTTTCGAAGTCGAAATCAGAATCCCATCTTGTTAATTCCTGTTTTTGAATTTATACCCGAAAAAAATATGTAACGCTTGTTACGCCATCCATTGAACTAAATTTTAGGTTGGCATTATGCGTCATCTGTGAAATCTCTGCCCTTCATTTTCTTCAAGTTGTCGTTGTTACACTAACACGCGCACATATTGTCTTTTGACAGATCATTCACTAAAACGTCAACACTGGAAATTGCTTGCTTATTTAAAAGTCTTTTCCCTAAACTTAGAATAAATATTTTCACGTAGTATTCCTATAAACGCATTGCAGCATTGATATTTCTTTATAATTGAAAAACTCACTTTGTTTCATTAAACATTTCTTCAAATTCTGCCTTAGGTATCTCTATTTTAAAATACAAAAAAATTATTAAAAGAATAATTATTATTATAAATGAAATTGAAATGAAAATGAAATTAATATACTAATACAAAATGAATAAATATATATCAAGTCGTAGTGTATTTTACCCTACGCTTAGCTTTTTCAAAAGGTCTTTATCTTTCGAAGTCGAAATCAGAATCCCATCTTGTTAATTCCTGTTTTTGAATTTATACCCGAAAAAAATATGTAACGCTTGTTACGCCATCCATTGAACTAAATTTTGGCATTATGCGTCATCTGTGAAATCTCTGCCCTTCATTTTCTTCAAGTTGTCGTTGTTACACTAACACACGCACATATTGTCTTTTGACAGATCATTCACTAAAACGATAGGTATATTTTTCTTAATACAATCCCTCCTTGTATTTGTTTATAAACTTGTTTCTCCAATTCGTTAACATGATCTTCAATTTTCTTTTAGAGATGTTTGGACCTGGTACACTCGAAAACACATTGCAGATGACAAAAATTCTTCTTCCCATATCACTTATATTACAACGATTATTGAGTTCCACCACGTCTGTTCCATTTCTAACTAGGATTTTTTCTACAGTAATACATTTATCTGCAGGAAACTATAAATAAATTTTTATACTATATTTCTTTTTGTAGGTCTCCAAACCATACAAGTCTCCACAGTCTATGAAACTTCTGTGTTACACATACAAGTTCATAAATGTATATATTTTATTTGCTCAGCTGTCGATTGTATAAAAACGTTAATGCTAATCCTATCGTGTCATCGTGTATACTTATATCCTTTTCTGTCTATAGTTATTAGTTAAGGTAAATTTTATCCTTTAAGCATGATTTATTTAAAAGCCCTTTTATTAAATTTATCACATTCTGTACGTTTCAAATGCATTATTTAGTCTGTAATATTTTCTTCTCGTGTAAGACGAACGTGAACTCATTCATACAGTTTTATAGTGTCTAACTGACTCATTCTCTTTTATTAGCTTTAAGTACTTTTTATTTACTTTGTACTTATATAATACTTAAATACTTATTTAACCTATAATTATAACAATTTTAAAAATATCATATTGAATAATTCCTCTACATTTAAATATATGCAGCCCATCATACACTTGTGTTATTAGCATTCCACAATGTTGGAATTTTTCAAATGTAATAAAAATTGTTGATATTACTATTTCTTTTATTTTTAATACTTAAACTAATTCTTAATGCTATTCTTATTTTTTTAATTTGCAAGAGACCACCGCATATATGTCTCACATTAATTAATTACTAAAATATTAGAGCATAAAGATATTTATTTAACAAAACAACATTCAAAGAAACTGTTCAAAGTGGCCACCGTTTTGTTGAATGCAGGATTCAGCACGACGAATCCATGCTTCTTTGGCACTTCGTATAGCATCAGAACGATTCTTGATAGTTGCTGCGGCTTCGACGATCCGATTCCTAAGCTCTCCTTGTGTGTCAATAGACGAAGAATAAACCATAATCTTCATCCAACCCCACAAAAGAAAATCTAACGGCGTTAGATCGGGGGATCGCGGTGGCCATTGAACAGATCCGGTTCGACCAACCCAACAGTTTCCATATGTCGTATTTAAATAATAAATATATATAATATAATATGAGAATAGTGAGCTGGAGCACTGTTATGCATAAACCAAAGCCTATGCAAATCGGCAAGTGGAATATCTTCTAGAAGCTCATGAAGGTTGTTTTGAAAAAAATGCAAATAAGATATTCCTGAAAGCCTAGGTGGTAACATGATGAGATTGTCGCCAAGAAGACCACATCAGACAATCAATGAAAAGGTATGTGGGTATTGTGTATTAACAGTATGAGTATGTTCTGCGGCCCAAGTATGGGTGTTTCAAAAATTTATAATCCCATTTCTTGTAAAGCAAGATTTATCGGTAACTAGCAGGCAATTTAGGAAATTAGCATGTCGTGTGCATTGTGTAATTAACCAATGGAAGAAATTTCTGCGTTTATTATAATCTTGTGGTAACAAATCTTGCACAGGCACAACGTGAAATTGATAAAATTGTTTTCGCGCAATGTTCGCCATATACTGCCCGAGGAAACTAGAAGATAACTGTACAGCATCGAGTATTTTTTCTTCAACATTTACAGTTTGTCGAAATCTTTGTCGTCCGGCATTTACTTGTACAGGTTTCAGAAATCCATTTTCCCTAAGGCGTCTTTCAATGGCTTCAAACGTTTTACGATTTGGAATTCTTTGGTTGGGAAATGTTTCATAATATCTTCGAACAGCAGCCACACCATTTCCATTTACTTCACCATAAGTTAAAACCATATCTGTTTGTTCTGCAAAAGTGAACAAATCTGTGGTGTCTCCTATAATAATTTAAAATTGAACTCTCACATTTTTCACTCACACGAAAATGCACAGAACTAATAAAACAGATGAGTAACTTACATAAACAGTGTTAAATACTAACTGACAGGTTTTTAATCATCTGTCACATAAATAAACGATATTCAATTGTTTCGAAACATGTAATAACACGGCTACTTGATTAACACCTTCAACCTATTATCCAACACCTTGGTAACACATTCATTTAAGATATATGAATCTATGGACTTTTTCGTTTGTTTTGTGGTAGCGAACTACAACTACGTTAGTGCCGTGCAATTCAGAAACATTCTATATATACTAATTGCATGGCTGAGAATTGTCATTTACAACTACTGTTGTTTTAGACTATGGACATCTATGGATTTATATTGGAATTGACATTCTTAAGGTAACATAGTACATATATTATTTTAATTAACACACATCGTTTTTGTTATGCCATAATGAAGAAACCAAGTAAGATAGAAATAGATTTATATGGTTACATTATAATATCTTTAACAAATAGTATTATTTGTGTGGTAAGAATAGATGTGCGTGTAAGATATATCTAGGCCTTCTGATCACCTACATGAATGGTATGCGACAGCTCTACTCCTAATTTTTTCAATTACTATTTTAATTACACACTTCGCGTCGATATTATTTGTGTAGGGGAATTAAATGCCGTCTGTGATAAATCTAGATCTTATGATGAAACTACATAGAAAGTGGCAGTTGTTCTATGCTTGATTGTTACATTTTTACTTTTAATTACACACTTCGCGTTTGCATCTTTCTATGTTAGTCATTAAACACCTAGCTCAGTATCGCTGTCTTGTAATGTACCTTTGTTGGATGTCGTTTTTCATAAATCGCAGATCTCCCATGATTCTACTTAATTGACTTACTTCCCTATTGGTCATCTTTTTTGTTATTATTTCCTATTTTTAATCAATAGTAACTGCAATGAAACTGTTTGGATGGCAGCTTGCTTTTCTAATGTAATTTTTGTTATTAGTTTCTATTGAATCATGTATTTGTGGGATCTCAATTTTGAGTACTATTGCACAGTTAGTATTAGAAGAGAATATTCTTTCTAAAATTTATTTCATACCAATTTTTTTATAAACGTTCTGTATTTTCACCAACAAATAAGCTGAATATATTTTAGAACAATTTAAGAGTTATATAAAGCTTCCATTTACATTAGAAAGAAACACAAACAATGAAGAACACATTTGAGATTCAACATTACTTCGAGAAAATAATAAAATTTTAACAAAATTCAATCGAAAACCAACTTCTTCAGCTAAATGTTTAAATTATAATTCTTGCCAATCCATGTCAATTAAAAAGAGTGTTGTTATTTCGCAATTAAACAAAGCAATCAAATTAAGAAATTCTAAATATAGACCAAAAATCCTAAAACAAATGAAATAGATAGTAATGTATTACGCTCATTTAATATAAAATTGCAATGGCAATTGCTTATCATTTACATAATTGCTAGGTTATCTAAGACACATAAATATTTTTTGTACCATATATTTACCGCAAGTAGGTCATCTTTTTTTTGGTTGTATTGCACATCATATTAGGTTAATTAGTAATAGACAAAAACATTATTCTTTTCAGGCTGACAGTTGAAGATCATGGGTTAATATTTAACCTTGAACTATCACCATGTGATTTTCAGTTCTACGTTAATATCTGTGTCTGTGTTGTTATACTATTGTAGCATGAACTGAAATAAATCATCTTATTACTATTCTTATTATTATTATATGAAGAATATAGACCGATAAGAGAGTGAGAAAGATAGAGAGAAAGAGAGAGAGAGAGAGAGAGAGAGAGAGAGAGAGAGAGAGAAAGAAAGAAATCTGCAAAAACCATGAGGATAAAATTTGTATTATTAAAATATTTCCTTAGGGAACTAAGAATTCCTTTTCAGTCCTGTTGTAAATAAATGATTGTGTTTTTATTATTGCACAAACATTCTATAACTCAAATTAATACATCAACATATACATGTAATAATATCATTATTCGTTTTAAAACTGATGTGAAAAGTCAATGGCGAATTTTTTAACTGCTCTACCATATCTTCAAATATTTTAGCAATATCGACGTTATTCTATTTCCTTTATCAGGAAAGCATACGTATTTTCCTTGTATTCTCACCAGGCATATTACCAATCTGTTTGTGAATATTTTGCGTACATGCATCTACACACGCGTCTGGGAAAATTCTAGCGATGTTGGACGAGTGTAAACTTCAAAAGAATAATATTTTTAATATGAAGCCATAACATTCTTGAGAAAATAATTTTAGAGATCAAAAAATATTTATCTTAAAATACATGTTTTGCATTGTGTCTTGTTTGTTAGAAAGCATTATAAAAACTTTCTTTTGAAAACTTGACCTACGGCACTAGAGGACTGTATTAGTTGTACCTGTGTCCATCTCAAACTCATTTTATTAAAATACGAAAGACCTAAGTTATCATCTTTCTAAATCTCTATCAATAGATCAATTTAAATATAAATTAAAGATTTAATTCTTCGTGTAATGTTGTTTAATCTGTGTTTGTTGGTATTTTGTACGCATTCTTAACAATATGTATGCTTTGTAAATATTTCTTTGTGTCATTTCTTATCTACATATACAAAGTTTTGTTTTCATAGACTAATTCACTTTGCACATAAAATTAGAAAGGCATAAATATGCTCGGGTTTGGCCAAAAGTGAAATAGTTATGGTTATTGTCAAAAAATCTTTATTTATTTATTCTTTAATATTGATTTTGTCCCAGTGAAAGTAATTCTCCTCAGATATAATAGACCTGTTCGAGCGCCTATTCCAATCTTTGGTACACCTTCTGAACTTATTTTCCCTATAGCGTTCACCATCCGTAGCCATTCAGAATAAGAATTTAGTTGAAAGATGGTAATGTTCCATACATTATTTTTTCCTTTTCGTATGCTATGGCCTGAAATAGTCCAGAAAATTACGTAAAAAGTTATTTACATCACATTCAATCGTTTCATACACATAAGAGGTTTGTACAAAAAGTGACAATAATGTTTGTTATTTCCCAAAAATCTTTATTTACTCATAAATATTAATTTTGTTCCCGTCACTGCCATGCCCGTCAGATATAATATATTAGTGCCAGCACTTTTTTCTACTTTCGAAGCACATGTTCTTTGTTATGGCGTTCCTTCAACGATTCTGTCTATATCCCGACAATATTGGCAAAACATCGTACTTTAACAGTTCTCTTCAGCCTCTAGAATAGAGAAAAGTCACTGGGTGCTATGTCCAACAAATATGGTAGTTGAGGCACCATCATAGTTTTGTCTGTGGTCAAAACTTTACTGACAAGCAGTATTCTCGGTTAATCATACAACCATACGACAGCTAATCATGGTATACTATACCATTCAAATCGGTGAAAACACTGAGAAGAACTTTGGCATTAGATCACACCTTTCAATTTTTTTCGGTATTGGTTTCTTACACAGCTCCTATTGAATCGGATTTGTATTTATATGCTTATGTTTCATTACCGGTTATGACCCATTTGGAAAGTTAAGGATCGTTGCCATTGTTTTAGGTCAAAATTCAGCAATTTCCCGACATACTGTACACTAGACAAATCATAATCAATATAACTAATAGTGATTTGCCCATTGTCGATAACTATTTTCTCCATCAAAGTACTTGTTTGGCTGCCAGCAATGAACTAAACATTCAATAGTTCTACACATCAACCTACGTCGGAAACATTTGCACCAACACAACAAAAATAAATTTATACCAATCGACCTTATACAGCCTGCGATATTTATGTTTTCGTTACTTTTTGAACAAAGCTCGTATACGTTGCTGACTCTAAAGCATTGCTTTGATGTGTGTCTTCGCATGGATCGCTGTTCCCATTTAGAGCGTAGCAAATTATTATCTGTAAAACTCTGTTTTGAATAATATGTGGACATATAATATGATTGTCCAAGAATTCAAGATATTAGCACAGCAAAAGATCTACGAGTAGGTACTTTTTAACCCACCAGTTATCTGCTTCCTAGTCTTTCGGTTTTATTTTGATAAAATGTAAATATTTCATCGACGGCTTCCGTTTGAACACCTTATATATATATAAATTAAAATACGCATGCGTAATATGGTATGCGTACTATTCGAAATATAGTTTATCTCTAGAGCATATTCTCTGTCGTTATTAAAACAACGCGCATTTTCCAAGAGTAGTTACACTCAACAATACAATACTCTGTTAATAAACATAACATCCATTCCCTTACTAATCGTTGATTCTGCATAGTGATATATTATTACTCATAATCAATAAAAACGACTGTTATTATTTACATTCGAAAGTTCTGCTTATATTGTCAGTTAATCAGCTCGACATGTTGCATCGTTTACTTTACTAATCAATTAAATCCCCATTCTACGACTGATGAGAAATTCTGAAAAGGTTCGCGCTGTTGTCATGTAATAGCAATGGGAATAATTAAGCTGATATCATATTTTAAATATTTTATTAACTTTTAGTTTATTAGTTAACATTTGTACAAGTTTCTTTATAATAAATATTACTGTTCAGTTATTGTTCCGTTTTTTTGTGTGTATTGTACTGATTGGGGTTTCCATGTTGCTCCAGAAAACATATTATTATTACTTTACTACAAAGTTTTTCTTCATCACATATAGTTCTTAGATTGTTATTTCCCATTAAATAATAATAAGTCTGACATGTCAGACTTCCGAATTTATTTTACCAAAGATATGGTGTTTCATAAATAGATTGTGTGTGCTACATATTACCTATTATTATTATTATAAATGTGAGGATCCTTATATGTCATGACATATAAGGATCCTTACATTTTAGTCGTAGTTTTTTGCGCATACTCTGGTTTTATAGACTTGCTTTCTAATCTGTTTTCATTCATCCTATGTATGTGACCCAGCCAAGTCAGTTGCCCTTCTCCAGTCACCAAATCTATGGTTTTTGTCTGTAATTCGGCCAATACTGGCTCATTTCTTACTCCATCGCTTCTTGTGATTCCTTTTTTCTTTTCAGGATCTCATCTTAGTAGCTATTATTTTACTTTGGTTTGGTTTTGTTGGGTCCAGGGTTCACTGCCATACACTATTGATAGTCTGACCACTTTCTGGTACACTTCTGATTTTATTTCCTGTAGTATCTCTTCCTTACCAAAAACTGTTGTTTTCAAGGTGTTATACAGCTCCCGGCATTTCCAACTCTCTGTTTCAATCTTCGTCTATGGACAAGCCGACAAAAACGTCTTCCACTGGCTTATTTTTGTTTGGTTACGAGATCTTAGCCGAGCACTACGTCTAGTCACCTGTAGTTGTTTTGGGACAGGCCCATATTTCTTGGGTTAGTTTTACAGTAATTTCTTTTCACGGCATGCTTTTAAGCTAGACTGCTTTTGATTATCAGTCAGGAACCGGGGCGAAAATTTTGTCTTGATCGTTCTCACTTCAGGCAACGCCTCGATTTCATCTTCATACAAAATTTTGAGCACTTTTTCGCCATTTTTTCTCATTCGATCCGTTGGAGGAAAAAGGTTGGTCGTCATTTTACATTCTATATCCTTTCATACTGGTAACCTACTAGTTTTGCGGCATCGCCTTATTTGAACATCTCAATAGTTTCGGGGTCGTTTTCCTGGAGTAGAAAAACTTCCCTGTCTCTGGTTGTTCACGTAAGTCTGCTACGACCAAATATGAGGAACTGGTGAAACAACTTCCTCGAAAAAAATTATTAATGCCAAAAACAGCCTTTACAAACATCGCAACTTGGCACAGTGGATCAGGAGGCATTGCTTTAGTTTCAATAACGAGAGAAACGCGTAAAAAGGTTGCTCCGCCCACTGTAAGAAAATTCCGGTTATTTTTGTATACTCCTTTCTATAGATACTTTTAACATAGATATAAAAATATGTGCCTATTATCAATTCTTTAAATGTTTGTGTTACAATTTGCTATGACGTAAATTTATTTTTCAAGTGATGTAGAATTATTTCAGTTTATACTATTTAACAACATTATACATACATAATTTGGGCAATTTAATTTCCGGACTAATAGTAGAACGGCAAATAAAACAGCACGTAATAGTTCACAGTCTCACCAACAGATGCCGAGCAAGCGCAGATAGAACAGATATTAGTTTCTGCATATAATGGAGAAATATGTAAATATTAAATTTTGCTGTAATTTAGGTAAAACTGGAACAGAAACTTAAAAAATGTTGAAATATATTTAAATTGACCCTTAATCTTACTAATGTGTTTGAGTGTTTCAAACGATTTAAATGGACGTGAGAGTATACAAGATTACACTAGACCTGGATGCTCGTAGGTCCGTCGAAATACAAATGCGATTGCAAAACTATCATGAAATTGTATCAAGAGATCGACGAACTACCCTTCGAATGATGGATAAAAAAAAACAGAAATGTGTTGCATAGTGCAGAATTGTTGCTCCAATGCAAATATTTTAAAGTGCATTGTTACTGGTGATGAATAATAAAAATAGTTTCAGGGTCACTCATGAATTCCTTGAAATTGTAATAACTTTTCATTAATAGCATACTTTTTAGCTTTGGTTTTGAATAATGGAACCGGCAAATCCCCCAAATTCCCAGATAACTTGTTGAAGGCCACAATAGCTAAATAGTGAGGATTCTTCTCACTCATGCTAGCCTATATGAGGGAACTTCAAGTATATTCGCATTTCTAGTGTAGTACGTATGATGGTGGTTCAATCTAGGAATAGAATCAATTCTCCGCCTGGCATACATCAACAATTGGTATATAAAAATACTTGGCAAAGTCATCACTTTCATATCCAAGAACAAATTCCTGCAACTCTCCCTAAGGGCACCACCCTCCATCACACGAACAGCGCGTTTTTGCAATCTAAATACCCTCCCAATGTTCACCGAAAGTCCCCACGCCAGCAGTCCATACGTAATAAGGGAATGAAAGTCTGCGTAGTAAAACATTCGCAAAATGTCCAACTTTAGTTGCGATTTAAGCCTCATCATTAAATAACAAATGCTACTCAATTTCTTTCATAGATCTTCAATGGGTTCCCTGAAATCACAGCGCGAATCGATAGTGATGCCCAAAAACCGGGTAGAATCAACCTGTACTACACTATCTTTCTTTATTCTAAAGTAATGAGACAAGTCCCGACAAGTGGCTCTCAGTTTGAAATCATTAAAAACAGTCTTCTTTATATTCATACAGAAGTAATTTTGTGTATAGTTGCTTCCCACCATTGCATTAGTTAAAGCTGCACACGTATGCTTTGTATTAGTGCTGGACACAATAAATGATATGTCGTCTGCAAACGTTACAGACTTTTGTAGCTTCAAATCGTTCATATATATTATAAATAACAGTGGTCCAAGGGCACTACTTTGAGAAACGCTTCGGTCCATTGTTATATAGTTTAATTTGCTCTCCCCCAATCTCCACATACTGCAGTCTATCGCTGAGGTAGCTTGCAAACCATTCATGTGCTGTACCTCTTATACTGTAACACTACAATTTCCTGAGCAAAGCCCTGTGATCCACAAGATTACTTTCCCGCATCCATGTCTCTATACATCGCATCAAGAAATGGCAAAATTGCGGATGTGGTATTTCGCCCCTTCACAAAACCAAATTCATTCAAGTTTAGGGAGTTTATGTTTCTTTGAAAAACCTATGACTCTCTCAGCCACAATTTTTTCAATAATTTTGGGGAAAGTGCTTAATATCGATATAGGACGATAATTATCCATTGATGTACGAGACCCTTCCTTAAAGACGGGAATTACTTTAGCAATTTTAAGCTGCTGAGTGAATAAACCCTCTAAAAATGAACAGTTTATCAAATTAGTCAGTGGGATCACAAATTCGTCTAGGCATCTCTTCAATAAATATCAATTAGATTACGAGAGGAAACGACAAACATCAGCAAATCCCAAAAAGTTTCGTTTGCAATCATACAGATTACGTTTTACGATAGACAGGATGTAATCCATAAAGAATTCTTAGCGAAAGGACAATCAGTTAATTAATAACAGTAGACGGAGTAAAACACAATTTACAACAAATCCTGTACATTAAAACATCTTATTACAAAGTACATGTTTCGCTATCACTGTATAAGCTTCTTCGGATATTCAGTTACTACTAAACTATATATTTTCCCAAAATCAGTTCAGATCTTACAATATCTAGGAAGGATACTGTGGGGAATTTCTGTAATTTACTTTAATGACTTTTTATTAACTATTATACGTTAAAAGTATTTTCTAACAATAGCTTTTACATGGTTTATGATCTTAAGGTCTGTTATAGGTATTTATTTATTGTGGGTTTGGATTTTCACAATACATATTCAAAAGAGGTGAATTATTAAGATCTAATTGTTCATTGAGTAATATGTCTGAATTTTTAAGTTTGTTTATTTCAAGAGACTAGTAAGTTTAATCGGAAGCCTTTTGTTTCTGAATGTAAAATTTCAAAATTACTATTAAATTTGTATTTTTCAACAGGTGACATGCATAATTTGTTGTTATAACATCTGTAGTGTTCATTAATTCTTTTATCGAACTTCCTACCCGTTTGGCCAATGTATGTTTTTGGGCAATCGTTACAATTCAATTTATATATTCCTGATTTATTTCCTTTGCTAGTTTTTGATTTGTTGTTTTTTATGAATTTACCTAGTGAGTTATTAGTTTTATATGCTGGATTTAAATTTATTTTTTTTAATTCTGTGCCTATTTTTTCGCTAATTTTTCCTATTAATTTATAATTGTTGGTTGTTTCTTTCTTATTTGGATACACCATCTCTATTGCTTTCTTATAATTCTTTTTCTTTAATATTTGGTCTATTAATTTAATTTGGGATTATATTTATTATTTATTGCTTATTGGTTTATAATATTTAATTCTATGAGAAAATTTTGTTTATTTAGTGGTATAGAAGTTAATCTGTGAATCATGGAGTGAAAGGCGGCGAGTTTTTGTTTAATCGGATGATTCGACTTATTATCAATAATGACGTCCGCGTATGAGGGTTTATGATAAATTGAAAATATATGGTTATTATTTTCTCTTAAAATTGTTACGACTAGAAAATTTAAACATTTATTTGATTCTTTCTCAATCGTAAACTTAATATTCTACGGCTGTTCTCTCGAAAGAAGCACTTGTTGTCCTATCGTCCTAGTCATCCGACTTGGCACAGCGGGCTTTTTGCTCTTTCCGGCAGTGAAAACTCTCCTCAAAAGGAAACTATTTCTAGACGTAGAAAATAATCATAAAAATGTAGCCGTCGAATTGAACACTATTTCTTCAGATGCATTTGTTGTATTGACTGTCAATAGATAACACTTTAATTAAATATGATTTTTTTTGTATTACTTCAACTACTACACTACACTCTGTTCTTGTATTTGGTACTAATCCGGGAATTAAATTGCCACACCTCCTATAATCATTAAAATTAAATTAAATTATTTGAAAGATAACGAAACATCATTCAGTCAACACCTTCGTTTCATTTCAGTCGCTTCTTTACTCGAAGTTCGAAGCAATTTTGTTACAGGTATATAAGAACGACAATATTGTCAATAGAAAGATGACATTTAAAGTAACGAATGTATCTGAAAGGAATAAGATTGATATATTTGTATTTGCCCTTTACTTTCCACAAATGGTTTCTCAAGGTTTTCCATTTTTTGGGTCGAAATAAAAAAAACAACAACGAAATGTTTTCAGCATTATATATATGTACGAAGTTTCAAGAAGCCTGAACTGTATGAAGAGACGGGCAGATCCGTACGAGAAAACTAAAGAAAATATAAAGGAAATGAAATTCAACTTCAAAATTTAATATTTGCGTAAGAGTGTAATGTATGTTATTAAATCTGCTATTTTCTTCTAAATGAAATGTTTAAATAAATAATTATTCCTATAATTCATCGTCTTCTTCTAAAGAACCATAAAGCATCGAAAACATGTGACAACTTTAAATATAACGTTATATTGCGCGATAATATAATTGATATAATTAATAACAAAACAAATTTTGAGACAAGATAACTCTGGAATTTTTAATGCTACAATTAAAATGCTTCCTAGCCTTCATCTTCTTCTGCTCATAACCTGTTTATTATCAATTTTACATTGAAAAGTTACTAATCAAAGTTATAAATAATTGTATTAACTACAG
Organism: Amphimallon solstitiale; assembly: GCA_963170755.1. Classification (NCBI taxonomy): domain Eukaryota; kingdom Metazoa; phylum Arthropoda; class Insecta; order Coleoptera; family Scarabaeidae; genus Amphimallon; species Amphimallon solstitiale. Next base: position 60,507,338 of record OY720684.1, on the reverse strand, counting down.
AAATGTTCTTTTTAAAATTTTTGTCGGTCCGGAAATAAATCCAAAAACTGACTACGTTCTTAATTTCAAGATGGCGACTGAATAACAACACCTCCAGTCCCCGTAACTGATCCCCATTACAAAACTGGCTGACTACCCAAAATGCAGGATTGATATTGATTTAGATGTGTTTTTGGTTTATTTCAACATCAATATTTAAAAATCTATTAATGAGTAACTACTTTACTTCAGTATTTATTACTTCATATACATTCAGCTGTTCATTTGATGCATATAAACATTTCGTGTACTATTGCAGGGGACATTTTCAGAACTGCTTGTAGATAGCTGATCGCCGTACATCTAGAAGCAGTTCTGAAGATATTTGCCAGAGTTGAGAAATGTTGACATCTACGCTTAACCTGACGCAATTACGACTCATAAGCCAAGATCTACATTTAGAAAACACCGCGGAAGTCTTAACACCTTCGATATTATTTTATTAGAATGTATTGTTGCGTTTTCGGGTTCGAAATAAACAACTCGTGCAAATGTTTTAAAACTGTCTGTATATTTTACACTTAAAACTAATCACAATATAAAAATATAAAATAAATGTATCAACTTAAAACTACTACGAATAAATTAACACACGTATTTATTTCTATATGTAATATTTATGTATTTCCATTCTCTACTATTTACATCAGTAATATTTATGTAATAAAACTGCACCGCTTATATTTATTTTAACTGTTCAGTAAATACCGCGCGCGACTACTATTGAATGAATGCTAATCCCACCGGCGCACAGTGGTCTGAAACGCCCGAAAAGCTGGTCAAAACTCGAAAAAGGTTCGGATTTGGCTGAAAATCAGTATGCTTTAGTTTTTTTACTTTCTGATTGTAGATTTGAGGTAAAAATGGTAAATTGCAAAATGGGGAGTTTTAAATTGCCAGTTTTATGTTCAAAAATACGATAAAATAATATAAAATTTGGCTTAATAAATTTTGTGTTGTTTCTCATTATACTTTTTATAATTATACTTACGATAAAGACAATAACAATTATGATAACAATAGTAATAATGATGATAATAATAATAATAATGATAATAATGAAAATAATGCTAATAATTATGATTATTTCTTGGTAATTGCACTTTAAATAATTCAAAGTGACTTCTTCTAAGTTACTATTTGGTTCGGATCGTGCGCATATTAAATCTCTTCAAGATTAATTAAAAATATGTAATTATGATGTGACATATACATGTGACGCGTCACATGTATAGGGCCGCTCAACCAAATACAAATAAATCAATTCCGAGGAGAACCGCAGAAAGTCGCACCTGAATTTTCGATTTTCTAGTTAGTTAGACATTCATCTGGGAAATGAATCAGCGAACAACGCGGAGTCTCGCGGAAACATAACTTTTTTGACAATTTCGGAAAATTTTTAATAACAAATTATAAAAAATTGTTTAAAAAAAGTAAAGTTTCAAAACATTATATCAATCTTCAGGCGCATCCTCCATCTTCTTGTTGAAGATATTTGCGCGTTCACGAATTTTTGTGTGCACTTCAAATGTTGTTTTTCTCGTTTATTGTTGAACGTTGCACGTAGCAAGTTTTGACAACCGCGACTTTCACACACAACTACACGTCCCGTAGGCGCGCCATCTATCTGCTATTCGAGAAACAGACGCGCAGGCACCTCGTTTACCGACTACCACACAAGAAACTATTTGGAAAAAAAAATGTTTTTTTAGGTTTTGACCAACTTTTTGGACGTTTCAGACCACTGTGCGGCGGCATTTACATGTGCAGCGACAAACCTCTCGCTTCATTCTAGATAGGTCGAGAGACTGTCTGTCGCCTATGCCGTGGATGATTTATTGCTTATTTACGGTGCGTCGCGCCAATGTTTACTTTTCTGATATATTTTCTTAATGTAAATCGCGTTTTTCGAGACTTCGAAATTGACAGCCCTAAAGAGCGTCTCAACCTTAGTATTCAGTAACACAGTTGTCAGTTCGATAATGACAGGTTAAGTCAGTAACTCATTATAATGACACGACATTTTAAATACTTGTTGGTTAGGAAATTATTCTAATATATTATTATATTATATTACTAATTTGACATTTGACAGGAAGGTTATGTTTTGATACTTACACCACACCGACAATACCAACTAAAACATAATAAATCGAACTGACAACATTGCCTTGAAATTAAAAAAGGCAAATTGCTTACTGTAGTAAAAGAGGTATATATCGCATAAGAGACCGGACTGAATACTAAGGTTGAGACGCTCTATAGCAGTGATGGCGAAGCTTTTTGAGAAGTGGGTCAAATTTGTTTCATTATTGTTTTTAGTACTAGGTCGTGGGTCACTAAGTCAGTGGCGTCACATTAAAAAGGGGAGGGAGGATGGTTAAAAAGTAGTTTCTTTATTCCGTATTCCTTAGTTTTACGCATTTCGCAGTCAATTCATTTCCAAGTTTATTTCTGTTGGTTGATTTAACATAATTCATATATGAAAACAATTTTTCATACTAATACCCAAATATCGTTAATAGAGCATTCGTAAGTGTCTTCATTTATAAAAAAATATTTGGTAAAGAATACCCTACGTTTAATATAATATTTTAATTTTTAAATGTAGGGTCATTATTATCTGCACTACTTTGAGATATTTCTTCCTCCACTTCGGGAAATCAAGTTTTCAAATTTATTTTTCGACTACTGGTTTTCCAGTTGCTTTAATCAATCAACTAATTCAACTAATTTCATTTCTAAATCATGTACACCCAGCTACATAAATTCGACTGACTTCATTGTTTGGATTTCCGTTTTGTATGGATATAAAATAAATTGAAATGTGTTTTCCAAACTTTTAAATTGATTAAATATCTCCCCATAAGCATCTTTTATTTTCTGTACAAACATTAAAAAATTTTAATAGCATTTTCTTGAACGTCAAACGTATTTTCAAAAATTATCGTGTTTTGAAAATTCAGGAAAATATTTCATGATTTTCATTTCCAAATTCCTAGTAAAGATGTCAAGTTTTGTTTTAATGTTTTCATGTAACATCACTCAGCATTTAATGAACTGAAAAAAATGAGATGTGGCCACCACACGACTTTCTTATACGTATGAGCGTTTCAAACTATACAATTTTAAGAATTTTTTTATACAAAACTTATTCAAAATCCTATTCTAAGTACTTTCATTCTCTTAATAAATCGCTATGGAATGCATACTTTGCAAGATATTCGAAAAAAAGTGCTACTTGACGAAATATTGGCAAAATTCGAATTTTTCACTGAAGTAAACTGCTACTTCCGGTCTACCGATTTTACTGAAAAACTAATCAGATCTCAAGAGGGAGATTATACGCATAAATAGAAAATTTGGAATTGATATCTACAGCGGTTTAACCGCTATCGTGGTCACACACAGACACACATACACACAGGCACACAGGCACACAGACAGACAGACACACAGACACAGACACAGACTTTTTTTTTAAAAACCACTTTTTCGGTATCAGGGGACTTCAACACGTGGACATCTGCAAAAATCTCGAGGTCGAAAATTTTCATCATCACAATACTTCCTTATACTACGTATAAGAAAGAAAAACAACTCCAAAAAATAGACTAAATGTTTTAATGTTTGAATATATTAAAATATTTATGACAATCATTTAACCAATCTATATTTGAAAATTTGCCAAACTTTTGTTTTTTTTTCTGAACAAAAAATCTTAATATCTTCTAATAAAATGACAAACCGATTAGGAACTTGACCGCAACTGAGCCATCGAACATTATTGTATATCAAAATCGTTTATTAAGACTTGTTTCGTTTATAAAGTTCATGACTTTTATTACGACAAGCATTAGATTGGAAAATATTTTTAATCCTTGTTTCGTACATAGAACTTGCTGGTGTATTATACAATGAAATTCAATCAGAAAATGTGTAATATTTTGCTCAAGATACTGGATAAAACAAATGTTTTTCCCCACCATATTGGGTGCACCATCTGTAAATTATAAAAAATTGTTTAAAAAAAGTAAAGTTTCAAAACATTATATCAATCTTCAGGCGCATCCTCCATCTTCTTGTTGAAGATATTTGCGCGTTCACGAATTTTTGTGTGCACTTCAAATGTTGTTTTTCTCGTTTATTGTTGAACGTAGCAAGTTTTGACAACCGCGACTTTCACACACAACTACACGTCCCGTAGGCGCGCCATCTATCTGCTATTCGAGAAACAGACGCGCAGGCACCTCGTTTACCGACTACCACACAAGAAACTATTTGGAAAAAAAAATGTTTTTTTAGGTTTTGACCAACTTTTTGGACGTTTCAGACCACTGTGCGGCGGCATTTACATGTGCAGCGACAAACCTCTCGCTTCATTCTAGATAGGTCGAGAGACTGTCTGTCGCCTATGCCGTGGATGATTTATTGCTTATTTACGGTGCGTCGCGCCAATGTTTACTTTTCTGATATATTTTCTTAATGTAAATCGCGTTTTTCGAGACTTCGAAATTGACAGCCCTAAAGAGCGTCTCAACCTTAGTATTCAGTAACACAGTTGTCAGTTCGATAATGACAGGTTAAGTCAGTAACTCATTATAATGACACGACATTTTAAATACTTGTTGGTTAGGAAATTATTCTAATATATTATTATATTATATTACTAATTTGACATTTGACAGGAAGGTTATGTTTTGATACTTTCACCACACCGACAATACCAACTAAAACATAATAAATCGAACTGACAACATTGCCTTGAAATTAAAAAAGGCAAATTGCTTACTGTAGTAAAAGAGGTATATATCGCATAAGAGACCGGACTGAATACTAAGGTTGAGACGCTCTATAGCAGTGATGGCGAAGCTTTTTGAGAAGTGGGTCAAATTTGTTTCATTATTGTTTTTAGTACTAGGTCGTGGGTCACTAAGTCAGTGGCGTCACATTAAAAAGGGGAGGGAGGATGGTTAAAAAGTAGTTTCTTTATTCCGTATTCCTTAGTTTTACGCATTTCGCAGTCAATTCATTTCCAAGTTTATTTCTGTTGGTTGATTTAACATAATTCATATATGAAAACAATTTTTCATACTAATACCCAAATATCGTTAATAGAGCATTCGTAAGTGTCTTCATTTATAAAAAAATATTTGGTAAAGAATACCCTACGTTTAATATAATATTTTAATTTTTAAATGTAGGGTCATTATTATCTGCACTACTTTGAGATATTTCTTCCTCCACTTCGGGAAATCAAGTTTTCAAATTTATTTTTCGACTACTGGTTTTCCAGTTGCTTTAATCAATCAACTAATTCAACTAATTTCATTTCTAAATCATGTACACCCAGCTACATAAATTCGACTGACTTCATTGTTTGGATTTCCGTTTTGTATGGATATAAAATAAATTGAAATGTGTTTTCCAAACTTTTAAATTGATTAAATATCTCCCCATAAGCATCTTTTATTTTCTGTACAAACATTAAAAAATTTTAATAGCATTTTCTTGAACGTCAAACGTATTTTCAAAAATTATCGTGTTTTGAAAATTCAGGAAAATATTTCATGATTTTCATTTCCAAATTCCTAGTAAAGATGTCAAGTTTTGTTTTAATGTTTTCATGTAACATCACTCAGCATTTAATGAACTGAAAAAAATGAGATGTGGCCACCACACGACTTTCTTATACGTATGAGCGTTTCAAACTATACAATTTTAAGAATTTTTTTATACAAAACTTATTCAAAATCCTATTCTAAGTACTTTCATTCTCTTAATAAATCGCTATGGAATGCATACTTTGCAAGATATTCGAAAAAAAGTGCTACTTGACGAAATATTGGCAAAATTCGAATTTTTCACTGAAGTAAACTGCTACTTCCGGTCTACCGATTTTACTGAAAAACTAATCAGATCTCAAGAGGGAGATTATACGCATAAATAGAAAATTTGGAATTGATATCTACAGCGGTTTAACCGCTATCGTGGTCACACACAGACACACAGACACACAGGCACACAGGCACACAGACAGACAGACACACAGACACAGACACAGACTTTTTTTTTAAAAACCACTTTTTCGGTATCAGGGGACTTCAACACGTGGACATCTGCAAAAATCTCGAGGTCGAAAATTTTCATCATCACAATACTTCCTTATACTACGTATAAGAAAGAAAAACAACTCCAAAAAATAGACTAAATGTTTTAATGTTTGAATATATTAAAATATTTATGACAATCATTTAACCAATCTATATTTGAAAATTTGCCAAACTTTTGTTTTTTTTTCTGAACAAAAAATCTTAATATCTTCTAATAAAATGACAAACCGATTAGGAACTTGACCGCAACTGAGCCATCGAACATTATTGTATATCAAAATCGTTTATTAAGACTTGTTTCGTTTATAAAGTTCATGACTTTTATTACGACAAGCATTAGATTGGAAAATATTTTTAATCCTTGTTTCGTACATAGAACTTGCTGGTGTATTATACAATGAAATTCAATCAGAAAATGTGTAATATTTTGCTCAAGATACTGGATAAAACAAATGTTTTTCCCCACCATATTGGGTGCACCATCTGTAGTTACAGAAACCATTGTCTGTAGGTCAATATCCATTTATAAAACTGCTAATTGTGCATAACAATTGACATGATTACTCTCATCTAAAGCAATTGAATACATTTCTGTATACTAAGTCGTTATGTATTTGCGAACAAATATTTCTTTGTAATTCTATTACTCCATCTTTAATTGTATTTCGACGTATTGGTCACTCATTTATTCGCTTTACTATGAAGTCTTTTTTCTTTGAAATCAGCACACAAAGTAGCACTAGATTCTAAAAACGCTTGTTTTACAAACTCTCCTTCTAAAAAAGGTTTTCCGTGGCGAGCAATGCAATGGGTAACAACAAACTAGAGGCTGTATGTTTTTAAAATTCTGGTATGATGTACGTTATAGACAGGTGTAGTGATACAATAGAAAATCAGCTAGCCAATGTCCACTTGGAAATATTTTTTCATAAATTTGACATTAAATATATACACTTCCTTCTTTTAATATTATTTATTGTCCGTTCTTTCTTTTATGATTTAAAAAATAAGTTTATAAAAATCAATGCGTGGGTCACTGAAGAAGCCTGCGTGGGTCAGTGGCTAACCCGCGGGTCATAGGTTCGCCATCACTGCTCTATAGTATGCATAATCGCCACAACGGCTGATGTCGAAACATCGCAGTCACTCTGCAGGGCTTTACGTGGATTAGGAACGAGTGCGACGTCCCAACATCAACCGATGTATATACATATATACAGCGTATGTACATATTGCCGTGGTATCTCGCAAGTTTATAAAATAAGAATAGCTTTAAGAATTAGTTTAAGTTTTGAAATTAAATAAAAATGACAAAAATCGTACTTAGATATGAAAGAGTTTAAATAAATAATAAAAATAATAAATAAATATGAAATAAAAGACAAAATAAATATAAGCGATATATTTCTTTTGTAGAAAGGATACACAAGATGTATGGTTTACATATCATCAAAAAGAACCTAATTTTATACAATGCGTAAAGATTGCTTTAAACATTCTAAATAATGGGCCGCTGTTTAAGTCAAAAAGGGTAATGAAGGCAAATAATCGAGAAAGGGTTATGTTAATGGACGGAACAGTCAAGAGAATTAGTCATGTAAAAGCAATAGAATTGTATGAAAAAGATCAAATACGATATGCAAGAAAGATAAATATGGCTGAATAAATTATTATGATTTACATGCATAAATTATATTAAAAGATAAAAATTACCTTAGCTTATAACTAGAGACTAGAAAAGGATATAAAAATATATAAAACGTAAACCCGATCAGCAATAACATTTTGTATAAAAAGGTAGCTGATAGCATAAATAAAAAGTGTATGTGTTTATGATTTGTTTGTAACACAATGCTTCAGAGACTGGAAACAGACGTGTACAGTTTCATGACCTACAAAAGATAACAAAATATAAAACTGGTGTAAAGTTTATTGCAGATAGACATATTACCGATGGAAAGATCATGGATAGAAAACAGAGATGCAATGGAGAAACAAACGTGTCTTCCAGGTGCAGGCAGTGTTGAAAGAAAAATATGCGTTCTTTTCAACGTGTTTCCGATCCTACCGAGTCACAATCCAGCTACAAGAAAAGTGAAGATAACATTAATAAATGGAAAAAGAAAATATGTATTGAACAATGAACAAGGCAATAGGTTCATTAATAAATACAAAGAAGGATTGTATTAACAACAAGAATAAACCTACCGTCGGAAAGGCAATACGAGGCGGTGAAAAAAATTCTTAAATAAGAAGACAATTTTCGATGTGTTGACGTTTGGTGAATAAGAACTGTCAGAACAATATGTGCGTGTCTGCGTGTGTGCGTGTGTGTATCACGGCGGCAACATGTGGGCAGCGATTTCACTGAAACGTATAATCCAATACCAACCTAAAAGATGGACTAGAGGGCGCACTAGTCAACGTTACATTTCTTTGTCGGTATAAATTCGAAACAAGATCCGACAAGAAGGACTTCTTATTACGACTTCGGGAGAATAAGACGCTTTCAAAATAATTGCGATTGAGATTTTGTTAATTGTTATATAGTAGAATAGTAATTTCAAAATATATGTACATTCAAAATAAACAATTTGATGAAATGTTTGTAGATAGCAAGTAAGTTTTGTTCGAAAAGAGTTATCTAAACTGTTAAACAAATATTGGTTTTGCGTGCAAATGATTACTCAATATAACGTTGAACAGTATAGATACGCAAATATTATCCTGTAAGGTTTTCAATTCATTAAGTAATTACAAAAAGATATAGGACTAATGGTGTTGGGTAGTTGGAGAAATGCTGCGTGCGAATGAGTATTTTCTTCAATAATTTATCCAGGCATTATTAATCTTTTTCAAGTCATATTAATACACAATTAAACGTTTTACACGGCAGAGATTAAAAGCTAGAAACAACGCGTGCAAATGGTTGTCTAAAGCAATTAATTGAAGCCAATATCAAAACAATTACGTTGATAAATAAAATTATCAATGAACAATAAAAGTTTACATTTATTTATTTACAGGATAAATATTTATTTTTTTTGTTTAGCATCATGAATAAATAAATAAAAGATTTACATACATTACAACCGGCATCTGGTATAAATGATATATATATTTTCAATTATGTATTTGTTTAGAGCATTAAGGTGTATAAAGATATTTGAATTTACAAATTATTAAATAAAAAGTGTATGATCATGTTATATAGACATTCCGTTTTCTTCTTTAAACAAAACTATTACCTCGTCCCTATTATAAGTAAGAGAAAGGCCACCAGTGAAGGAGAAGGAACCACATACATTGCCAGAACCCACAATAGTTATTAGGTACATGCTATCACAATATAAATTAAATACAAAACCAATTATAAGTTTTTGGTGTAAAAAGAATAAATTTTGAAGCACAGCATATACAGATGACTATACCCACAAATATATGCTATCATAGCAATATGTGTACGTATATCTAAAAGTACACGTGATGATAACAACGCGCGATGCTACAGCGAAAGTAGCCTGCTTTAAATTTCCGAAATAATTTTATTTGACAAATGATTTTTTTTAATTATTTATATTTGTTTCTTGCATTATTATATTAAAAGCTAGTAGTACTTGATTTCTTGAAAAACATTCAATTCTTCAATTATTGAATGCAGCAAGACACAAATACTTTTATATTTCTCAAATTTCAATTAATTATACTTACGAGTATAGTTGATTTACGTGTTCTCAATTTTTGCACTTTCTATTGCTGTGATACCTTTTTCCCTTTTATGGTAAGGTTATGTTATTACTAGGGATCGGAAATCAGGGGTGCATGTCAGTTGCAGGGACGCATCAAGGATATCATGTATCCAGATTTTATATTTTTCACACGCGAATAAAAATAGAAAAATGACTCTCTTATATGTATGCGCGTTCCGAAATATACAAGTACCTATACAAAAGTTGCACCAAATTAAGTTTTCAATTCTGTATTATCTTTACAAAATAAAGCTTAGGGCAGAAGTGTTACATCCTCTCCGAATTTTGATAATTTTTAATACAGAAATTATTCCAAATCCAGTTCAAAGTATTTTTATTTTCTTAATGAATCTCTATAGAATGTATAATTTGAGAAATATTGGCAAAACACTTCTTTTTGATAAGGGTAAAAGAGGATTTCGGGTCGGAATTTAGATATTTTTTATACAAAGGTTATTCCAAATGCAGCTCTAAATACTCCTGTATTCTCGACAAATCTGTATAGATTGCAAAATTTGCGAGATATTTGCAAAAACTGCTTTTTGATTAGAGTAAAGGTATTACTTCCTGTCTAAATTTTAAGTTTTCTTTTGTACAAAAATTGTTACAAATCTAACTCTAAATATCTAAATACTTTTGCACTAATAATAAATCTGTATAGAATGCATAATTTGCGAGAAAATCGCAAAAAGCTGTTATTCACTACTTACACTATTACTTCCGGTCTGAATTTTGAAATTTTCTACATAGAAAAGTTGTTCCAACTCGAGCTGTTAATACTTTTGTGTTCGATATAAATCTGTATAAAACGCATAATTTTCGAGATATTTGTAAAAACTGTTTTGGATAAGACAAAAAACAGTCATTTTTAGAACATACTTTTGTATCCGCTATAAATTTGCCTAAACTTAGCAGTTGACGATATATTAGTAAATTTGGATTTTTTAACTGAAGTAAACTACTACTTCCGGCCTACCGATTTTACTAAAAATCTAATCAGATTATAAATATAAGTTTGGTATTGATAGCAATAGCAGCTTAACCGCCATCGTGGTCACACATGCAGAGATGTTTGCAAAAACCACTTTTTTGGTATCTGAGGACTTCAAAATAACTGCAAAAGTCTTGAGGTTAAAATTATTCATCACAATACTTCCTTATACTACGTATAACAAAGTGAAAAGAAAAAATACTTACCAAGTAACAGTAAACTCATCTTCTCCAAAAACAATATTTGCAGGGTTTATAAAATATATCACATATCTTGGCTATTCACTGTTTACGTTGAGAGTTCAAATGAAAGTAAATCACCATTAATTGTTCCATATGCTTAGGTTTTAATAATATTGTCTGTCATCATAAATACATTTATACATTGGAAACGACCGTTCAACATCTACCGTTGTAATAGGGCATATTTAAAGTACATTAAGTTTTTTAGTGCCGACACGTTTATCCCCGGTTTGAAAAAGACAACTTTTTTAAAAACACCAAAAAGATCCTCGTATAGTAAGCATTTCTAGATAGTTATTTAGAATTGCTTCAAATTTTTGTTTGACACTATCAGCAGTAGCTCCCGATAATTGCGAAAGAAATTGACGCAGGTCATATACAATATTCTTATATTATATTATAGAATATTGCGGGTTGATTTAATTTCTACGCGGCGGATGGATACTGGTATAATGTCCATGAATATTGGCTAAATTTACCTAAATAGATGAGTTCATAATTGGTTGATAAGTTTGTTAAATAGACAGAGCATCATTTAGATCCTGTATCTGTATTATAGCTTTCACATCATCAAAATGTATATGATAATAGGATTCTCTTTGTATCCATGTACCAGCGCGTGACAACAGGTTCTAGTGATAGTGGAACATGTGATGGTTTTTTGCGACATAGATGCAGGCGTCTTCACCAAAACTTTCTTGACAGAAAATATCAATTTATTTGCATTATGGTAGCATTTTATGACTTCCTCTGATACTTGATGAAGAGCATGTGCGAAACATGTAATATGCGTCATATACTAATTGTTTGTTGTAAGAGTCGACCAGCTGCCTTCGTATATGTAGCTGCATTTGTTACAAATAATAACTCTCTTTCTTTACTTCTATCATGCTCCCCAATCAAAGCAAACCCTTTCCATTGCAACTAATAATATTTCTTTTAGGATACTTCAACAGCTAATATGCTTTATTCTGTAACAGAATTGTTGAATTTTATTTTTATTACAATATTCCATTTTGTGGCGAAATTTGTAGTATATGATATTTACGTCAGTAATGTGAATTTATTCTAAATTCAAGGTGCATGGTAAAACTAACATTTGAAACTTTAGGTATATGTAAATAGCAAAAGACAGATCAAATATGAAGTATCTCCAACCACTTCCAAATAATGTAATTTTCCTGTAATGGAAGTTTTTTTAACTACGCTAGGTAATTTTCCTAGTCATGTTTATTTCCCCCTATTTATTAAGGTGAAATATCCTAAAAAATTATTATTACCCGTATATGTGTTGAATATTCCCCCAAATAATATCGGAAATATTACCTATAAATTTACAGAAATTTTTATAAAAAAATGGTTTACCATTAAATTTCGTTAAAAATACACGTTTTGATAAAGTAATATTCACCATTCACACTAGTAAATTTACCTACATTTTTTACAGTGTAGGCTTGCTATATACAGCGCTTTCGGATTAACTAAAATACTTTGCGAACAAAAGCCCGCTCTTCAACGTTGCCTACATTCGCCGCGACAGATGAATCTACTTATATATATATATATATATTGAAAATCTAGCAATATCGACCGTACAGAATTAATAATGAGTGATATGGAATTATCGGGTATTCGGTCCGTTGCAATCAAACTCAATTCTTCATTACTCAATATTTCGTTTTAATTAAAAACTTCATCAGGAGTATGAAACAGAGTTACTGCATCTGTGGGTACATTAAACTAACATCTATGTAATTTGTTACAAATGAGTCCTCTTTAAAACTTGTCAAACACATAACAAAGACTCACACAATAATCAATAAATTTAAAAAACGATTTCACATGTATTATCTGAACTAAACCACGTTAAAAATATACTGTCACTGTAACTACGTGTGCGTGATTGAAACATTTATTCATGTCGTCACGTGATTGAAACATTTATTCATGTCGTCACGACGTCTTTGTTATGTGTTTGACAAGTTTTAAAGAGGACTCATTTGTAACAAATTACATAGATGTTAGTTTAATGTACCCACAGATGCAGTAACTCTGTTTCATACTCCTGATGAAGTTTTTAATTAAAACGAAATATTGAGTAATGAAGAATTGGCAACGGACCGAATACCCGATAATTCCATATCACTCATTATATATATATATATATATTGATGTAGGTAGAGTTGCCTAGTTTAAATTATTAAGGTTGCATTATGATGTAATAGGAGTTGCCTATTTTAAATTATTAAGGATGAGTTTTATCCAAGATTCGGTTTTTCTTTAATTATGACAGAGATAGTTAAATTAGCGAATATTAATTAACTGGTTGTAATCTTGAAAGAATTTTGTTTATTGAGTTAAAGGAGAATTTTATAGTTACATGGTGAAATAGTATTTATTACAATTGGAGTTGTTCTTCCATGTATATGTACCAAAAATCTGTAAAGAAAGATTTTATATAAGTATTGTAAATTTGAAATGTAATTTAGCATTGTGAAAAACTTGTTCAAGTGATATTAATGATGAGGAAAGGATAAAAGATTTTTAGAATACGAAAACAATCAACAAAGAATTGATAAAAAAAATACCGCCGTAAATTGTATTTCGGAAGTGTCAGTTAATTGTCAATGTGACAGATAATTGTTACTATAAAGAAGTAAAGCTTAAAACGGTAATTGAAGCATGATAACTTTACTAAATTCGAGGAATAATTTATTATGAGTGAAATATTGACTTGTGAAAGGTATTTTAAAATTTATTACATTTCTATAATTTATTTTGAGCTTGGTTTTAATGTGTGATTAATTTATTGGTTGAAAAAGAATTGGAATTATCACTAAGGTAATTTTAAATAAATAAGGAAGAATTTTTTCGATTTTTGCGGAAGATAGTCGCAATTTTCGAGATAAAGTTTAATTCAGCAAAAGTGTATAAAATAGAAGCAATATTGGAGTAAATTATTATAGAATATATGTTATTCTAACTTAGCAGAAGATAAACAGTGTTAAAAGAATATAGAAAATTATATAAATTATTTACGAGGAGTAAAGAAAATAATACTTACCCAAATTAATTAAATTATATGAAGATATTAAATTGCCAACTCAAATTTGAAGGAGTACTAGAAGAATAAAACGTGTAGATCCTCCAGGAGCATTAGACGGATATTAGACAATTCCAGGGGCATTAAACGTATACATTGAGCCATCAGAAGCACTGGGCATATACATTCTTCACAATTCCAGGGACATTAGACAATTCCAAGGGCATTAGAAGTATATTTCCTTTCAGAACACTAGGAGCACTTGACGTTTACATCTTTCAGAACACTAGGAGCACTTGACGTAAACATGTTACAGAACACCAGGAGTATTTGACCCTATCAGAGCACCAGAAGTACTACACAAATATATCCGTTAAGAGACATCTAAGTTTGAAGGCCTATTTCAAGTTCATCGGGAAATATCCAAGCAAGTTCTAGTTCCTTTGTTGAAAAGTGTCTTTCCAGAACATCGATAGATCTTTCTTTTGAGTCCAGGGTAACTACAAAGTGTCAGTAATAACATTAGGAAGAATATAATAATTCAAGCTGGAAAAGGTCGTATATATATATTTTTTTTACGTTAATTATTAATGGGAATCTAAGAAGAAATAAATTTGAAACCTTAATTTAATCTGAATTAACATCAAGTAACTATAAAAATTTATTATTTTATCATACGAAGTCATAAAAATACCTATTTAGTAACAATTTAACTCATATTATAAAACCAGTATTTTATAGAACAAATTAACAATCACTGTCATTTTTTTATACTTACGTTGTTATTATTATAGAAAACTCATCTTTAATAATCATAAATACATAGTTGGACAAGTTTATAGAGATTTATGTAATGATTTATGACATCGTCTCGGAAATATGTATATGTTTTTTTTAAAAGAATCCAATACATGAATTGATTTATTTGGTGTTTCTTCTTCTTATTATCGTCGAGGTTATGTATATGTTTGAATGGACGCATTCCTTAAAGGAAAAATAATAAAGAACATAATAAATTTGAGTATAGGTTGAATAGATTGCGATATACTTACTCATTGAGATATTAAAGATGTATTAAAGTTGTTTATTTCATGAAATCTTAGCAGTATTAAAAAAATATTATACGTAAAGTTTATAGAAAGTAGTTGATTTAGTTAGATCGATATTACAGTTGAACTCGTAGTACCAATTTCATAAATATTAAAATACTAATGTAATCATATGACTAGGAGATAACTACTGAAGTATACAGGACCGGATTAAGAGCATCAAGCAGGTATTAAATTCAGATAATTTAAATATTGAGTCTCATGTTCTATTTGTTTAAAAATATATACAGTAGATATTATAAAAGTGTACTGAAATAGCACGAGGCATCTTAATATTATTATAATAGTACTAAATGATAAAATTCTTACCCTGAGATAAAATTATAGAACATATAATTTTTACATTACAACAATTTATTATTGATTTGCTAATTGTGGAGTTACTTACAATAGCTTTTATATTCACTTTAGTACAATATATATATATATATATATATATATATATATATATTATATGTGATTAATGTATATATTAAACACATATAATCTTGTTTCTTTGCCGTATATATTTAAATATGAAGAGAAATGTCTTGAATTAGCGGCATTTTAAATTAATTGATGACAATTAACAACACAAAAAAAATTAAATTCATTAATTATTAAAATAATGCAAGTAATTGTCATCAATTAATTTAAAATGCCGCTAATTCAAGACATTTCTCTTCATATTTATATATATATATATATATATATTTTCTATTCTTTGTTGCCGTATTTATATATTATTTAAACTCTTGATGAGCATTGGGCATTTTCGGCATTAAATAAACATACATTAGTTTATAATGTTTGATTTATTTTTTAACGTTTCGACCTTTCTTTTGGTCTTCATCAGAAATGATAATAGGTAAGAAACAATTTTTCTGAAACAACATACACCATGTACATACAAAATGCGATAACACAAAAATAATTTGATATAGGTATACAAAAAATATAAGAATCATATTAAAAAATGAGAAAACTTACTTATGTAACAACAGTGTCCTAATAACTTTTATAAAACATGTACAACAAATAAATACATTAAAAGGGTTTTAAAATTTAAAATACGTAACGTCAAACGATTAAATTAAGATCTAAAATGTCAATGAAATGTCTATAATGCTGGTTTAGTTTGACATGGAAACGGCCAAAAACAACAACAAAAACAGATAAAATGTATTTATATGAATGTATGCATGTTAATATTAATGGGTTTTGTAATTATAATAATTGTCGGTATACTGTTGATAAATTTGAGATTTCTCCTCTGTCATTAACTGAGTTTTGATTTTTGTGTATTTCAATCATCTCTAAAATGTTTCTCGACTTTGTATTATATTCTTTATGTAACACTGAAATGCGATCAAAATCAAATGTATGTGAGAACTGGTTAGAGTGTTTCTTTAACGCCGTGCTATTTTTTGCATATTTATGTGCTTTGACTCTTTCATCAAGATATTGTTTGGTCTGGCCAATATAGATACCTTCGCAGTCTTTACAAGGAATC
Organism: Amphimallon solstitiale; assembly: GCA_963170755.1. Taxonomy (NCBI): domain Eukaryota; kingdom Metazoa; phylum Arthropoda; class Insecta; order Coleoptera; family Scarabaeidae; genus Amphimallon; species Amphimallon solstitiale. The sequence continues at coordinate 60,490,560 of OY720684.1, read as the reverse complement.
TTATAAACAACATGTGTTTGTTTTTTTAATGGAATTTTGTCTTTTAATTTTGTGTAAAGATGCTGTAAATTGTTATAATTAGTGTGTGCGACTTTGATATTATGTGAAGCTAATATTTTACCAAGTTTCTGAGAAAGATGATTTATGTAAGGTAAAGGAACATATTTAGTTTCGTTTTGTTTTTGGTTGTTATTATTATTTGTGGTACTGTTATATATTTTATAAAGTTGTTGTTTTATTATTTTGTTTACAAAGTTTGTTGGATAATTATTACGTGCTAAAGATATTTTAGCATGGTTTAACACTTCTTTTCTGTATTCAGGATTTGTAAGCTTGATGGCTCTACTAATAAGGTTTGCAACAACATTTTTTTTAAAATTAATTGGTTGAGCCGAATAAAAATTGAGATACCTACACGATGCTGTTTCCTTTACAAACCATTTTGTTTTAATAACCTCACCCTCACGGATCAATGTAGTGTCTAAAAAGTTTAATTTATTATTATTTTCGATTTCCACTGTAAATTGCAATCTTGGGTGGTAATTGTTGAAATAATCTAAAATGTATTGTATTTGTTGTAACGGTACTGCTGTAATACAGTCATCTACGTATCGTTTAAAAAATGGTGGCGGAGTCATCAATAAGGGGATAGTACTTTCTTCTAAGTCCTCAAGGACCAATTGCGCAATGATGCTTGAAATTGGTGCTCCCATAGCACAGCCATAATTTTGTTGGTAAAATTTATTTTTATATGAGAAATACGTAGTCGATAATGTTAACTCAATAGCATTTAAAAATTCATTTAGTGGTAAATCTGTAAAATTTTTTATCTTATTCCATTTTTTATTAATGATGTTTTTGGCTAGATCTAATGGAATATTTGTATATAGCGATTTTACGTCTAAAGAAATGAGTTTTTCATTATTTTTTAGTTTGATGGTGTTAATAAAGTTTTTGAAATCAAAGGAATTCTTAATATAATATTCGTTTTGGTTGATAACATGGGTAAGAATATTTGCTAAAAACTTTGATAACTTATATAACGGGCTCTGGATACATGAAACAATTGGTCTCAGAGGTACATTTTGTTTGTGTAGCTTTGGGAGGCCATAAATTTTGGGGCATTGAGCATTGTGTATTTTTAGGTTGTTAGCTAATGTTTTGGAAATAAGGTTTTTATCTTCCCAAGACTTTATTAGGTGATTGTTCTTTTTTTGGATGATATTAGTAGGGTCTGATTTTATTTCTTTAACATCATTGCAAATATTGAATCTTCAATTGAACACCTAAAAGATAAAGAAAAAGCAGATGTAAGATCAAAGGTTAGTAATGTCATTCTTAACTTTAAACAAACAAATATTTTAAAAAACAAGTCAATTAAAAACAAATCTCTTATTGAAATCAAAAATATTAATGCAACAAAACAATTCATTAAAAAAAATCCTCAAATCACCATTTTAAAACCAGATAAAAGTAATACTACTGTAATTATGAACACAGCTGAATATGATCAAAACATGTGCGAATTATTGAACGATAAAACAACATATAAAGAAATAAAATCAGACCCTACTAATATCATCCAAAAAAAGAACAATCACCTAATAAAGTCTTGGGAAGATAAAAACCTTATTTCCAAAACATTAGCTAACAACCTAAAAATACACAATGCTCAATGCCCCAAAATTTATGGCCTCCCAAAGCTACACAAACAAAATGTACCTCTGAGACCAATTGTTTCATGTATCCAGAGCCCGTTGTATAAGTTATCAAAGTTTTTAGCAAATATTCTTACCCATGTTATCAACCAAAACGAATATTATATTAAGAATTCCTGTGATTTCAAAAACTTTATTAACACAAACAAACTAAAAAATAATGAAAAACTCATTTCTTTAGACGTAAAATCGCTATATACAAATATTCCATTAGATCTAGCCAAAAACATCATTAATAAAAAATGGAATAAGATAAAAAATTTTACAGATTTACCACTAAATGAATTTTTAAATGCTATTGAGTTAACATTATCGACTACGTATTTCTCATATAAAAATAAATTTTACCAACAAAATTATGGCTGTGCTATGGGAGCACCAATTTCAAGCATCATTGCGCAATTGGTCCTTGAGGACTTAGAAGAAAGTACTATCCCCTTATTGATGACTCCGCCACCATTTTTTAAACGATACGTAGATGACTGTATTACAGCAGTACCGTTACAACAAATACAATACATTTTAGATTATTTCAACAATTACCACCCAAGATTGCAATTTACAGTGGAAATCGAAAATAATAATAAATTAAACTTTTTAGTCACTACATTGATCCGTGAGGGTGAGGTTATTAAAACAAAATGGTTTGTAAAGGAAACAGCATCGTGTAGGTATCTCAATTTTTATTCGGCTCAACCAATTAATTTTAAAAAAAATGTTGTTGCAAACCTTATTAGTAGAGCCATCAAGCTTACAAATCCTGAATACAGAAAAGAAGTGTTAAACCATGCTAAAATATCTTTAGCACGTAATAATTATCCAACAAACTTTGTAAACAAAATAATAAAACAACAACTTTATAAAATATATAACAGTACCACAAATAATAATAACAACCAAAAACAAAACGAAACTAAATATGTTCCTTTACCTTACATAAATCATCTTTCTCAGAAACTTGGTAAAATATTAGCTTCACATAATATCAAAGTCGCACACACTAATTATAACAATTTACAGCATCTTTACACAAAATTAAAAGACAAAATTCCATTAAAAAAACAAACACATGTTGTTTATAAGATTCCTTGTAAAGACTGCGAAGGTATCTATATTGGCCAGACCAAACAATATCTTGATGAAAGAGTCAAAGCACATAAATATGCAAAAAATAGCACGGCGTTAAAGAAACACTCTAACCAGTTCTCACATACATTTGATTTTGATCGCATTTCAGTGTTACATAAAGAATATAATACAAAGTCGAGAAACATTTTAGAGATGATTGAAATACACAAAAATCAAAACTCAGTTAATGACAGAGGAGAAATCTCAAATTTATCAACAGTATACCGACAATTATTATAATTACAAAACCCATTAATATTAACATGCATACATTCATATAAATACATTTTATCTGTTTTTGTTGTTGTTTTTGGCCGTTTCCATGTCAAACTAAACCAGCATTATAGACATTTCATTGACATTTTAGATCTTAATTTAATCGTTTGACGTTACGTATTTTAAATTTTAAAACCCTTTTAATGTATTTATTTGTTGTACATGTTTTATAAAAGTTATTAGGACACTGTTGTTACATATTTTGGAGTAAGTTTTCTCATTTTTTAATATGATTCTTATATTTTTTGTATACCTATATCAAATTATTTTTGTGTTATCGCATTTTGTATGTACATGGTGTATGTTGTTTCAGAAAAATTGTTTCTTACCTATTATCATTTCTGATGAAGACCAAAAGAAAGGTCGAAACGTTAAAAAATAAATCAAACATTATAAACTAATGTATGTTTATTTAATGCCGAAAATGCCCAATGCTCATCAAGAGTTTAAATAATATATATATATATATATATATATATATATATATACAGCATGTGTCAATTTTCATTAGCCATAGGCGATTAATCCATGCAGTACGTGGCAACATAGTACCCCTTCTTTCCTTTCCAATGCCAGCACGACCGATGCATGTTCGTAAATACAAGTTAGCGTGGTTAGCAGTAACTATTCGACCACCGGCTTGGGATGTTTGTAATGCGTTCAGAAATAATATTTACGAGTTGCAAGGATTTGTTTTTCTTTTTCCTTTCAGTAAATGCAGAGAATTATTAAGCTGCGTTCACGCTGCATGACACAAACAAAAGCGTAATTCTAATAAAATTAAAAATAAGGTAAATGAAAAAGGATTCTGAAAATAATAATAAACTACTAGATCAGTAGATAGCGGCGGTCATTTGATGTTTCCCGTTCCAGTAATAAGACGGCTTTTATTGCAGACTAGATCGCAACGTGTTCGCAGCTAAACATTGAATGTAAAATCTGGTCGGGAGAAGTGGGAAGATCGGAGAAAATCGTTGTGATGTCGATTGTTGCCGGGATTGGTGACGGACAGTAGGGGTGCCACGTTGCCACGTATTACTTGTATACGTATAAATCGCACGTAAACATTGAATCCCTATACCTAATGAAAATTGACACATACGGTATATATCGTAACTTGTAAACATCTTTATTGAAGGCAAGGAGGAGGAACCCCGCCAGGTTGCGTGGACGAACCCAAAATTTCTCTAATATGCACATTAGAAAATTACATATATAATGTACAGCTTGTTACGTATTATTGTATTACTCCTATTACTGTGCCTAATTTTGAATTACATTATTCACTTAAGTCCAGTCCTGCAATCTACCTTGACTACCAATACCTAGTTATTATTTTACTACAGCAAATTTAGAGTATATTGTAAGGGCGGCAACTTCTCACAAATAATTAGGTTATCTCTTCTGCCGGTAATAACATTTTTACGACTGTAGATAGGGAATCTATTGTAACCGCAGAGACTAGTTTGAAGCGCTATCGGACCATAGACATGGCCTGAGCACAACGAGAACGGAAATAAGTTAATAATAAGCATTTTTAAACTCACGTAAGTACCATCTATCATAAACTTTAAGTTTAAACATATCTATTAGGTCATACATGCGGAAGAGCTTAAAGGTTTAACATATTCAAAATTCTAACCCTTTTGCAAATTACCGAAAACACACGAATATATATATATATATTCGTGTGTTTTCTTCGTGGGTAATTTCGGCTTTTATTGAAATGAAAATCTCATGTAGAATGGGATGTAAAATTTATTTAACGTTTCGACCTTTTTTACATTCGGTCTTCTTCATACATTTTTTTGCTTAATTCTGTAACAAGTTAATTTTTTTCTTATGAAAGATAGTCAGGTACATTAAAAAGTTTTTTACAATGATTATATTAATATTACAATAGTCAAATTATTTTTTATGTTGATTTTAAGTGTAACATTGATCACAAAACAAACAGATTAAAATATTAAAAATTAGAAAACACTCAGTATATGTATATAATACGATACATGTTATATTTAAAGTTATTAACAAGTTACTTTTTTATTAAATTTTTTTTCAAAAAGGATATTTCACTTTCACCAAATATATATATATACAGGGTGTTTAAAAAAGATGCGGCAATATTAAAGGGGTTGATTGTCCAGGTCATTCTATACAAAAAAGTTTATAATAAACAAGGTCCGGAAACGCTTCGTTACCGATCTACAGCGTGTTGAAGTTTAATTAAAAGAAACAGTAAAAATTAGATTTCTCCATGACGGCATTAAAGATTATAATGAAATTTTAGGCGTGATATTTTTTAAGAAAAAAATTGGACGCCGCTGATTTCTCTAAAAGTAAAAATATGTTTCTATTCTTTGTTTAATTGTGAAGAAAAAAGCTCTCTTAACTTTCTATCATACGACGTACCGTTTTTTAGTAAAAAAAACACATTTTAGTGCATGTACATTTATTACAGAAAATTTTTTTTAAATAACAAGGGTTTTATTTAAGGGCAAAAACAAATATTTTACCATACCAACAATTTTAGCAAGCAAAAATTACAATAACTGTGCAAAGTGACCACCTCGAGCTCGGATGCAAGAATCCAATCTTCTCCTCATCGACTGGCGAACTCTCTCAAAAACAACAGGATCGGTTTCAATTGAGTTGCACCCAGCAATGATTCGATTTCTTAAGTCTTCTACGTTTTCCAATGGAGTAGCGTACACCAATGACTTCAAATGGCCCCACAGGAAAAAATCCAGGGGATTTAAGTCCGGGGATCGTGCAGGCCATAAGTGTGGTCCACCTCGGCCAATCCAGCGATTTCCGCATGCTTGTGTTAAGAAATCACGAGTTACTTGACTAAAGTGGGCTGGTGCGCCATCGTGCATATACCACATTGCATCTCTAATTGCTAATGGTACGTCCTCCAGAAATCCAGGGAGCGTGTTCTCCAAAAAGTTGCGATACACCTCTCCGGTTAGTCTCCTTGGTAAAAATACCGGTCCAATTAGGCAGTCACCCACAATCCCAAGCCAAACGTTCAAAGAAAACTCATGTTGAAAACGATTTTCAACAATTTCATGTGGATTTTCGTCACACCATACATGGTTATTATGGAAATTGCGTATTGCATTTCTTGAAAAATTCGCTTCATCGGTGAACATAATCAACATCAGGAATTGAGGGATTTGAACCATTTTCTGCAAAAGCCATTGACAGAATGCAATGCGAGGAGGAAAATCAGCAGGAAGTAATGCTTGAACGCGTTGTATATGGAATGGGTACAACAAATTTTCCTTCAGAATGTGTCAAATAGTCCCACTACTTATATCCAAAGCGTCAGCAATTTTTCGAGTAGAAGTACCTCGATCTTCTTCAATCATGTCTAGCACATCCTCTTCCAGCTCTACCGTTCTTGCTGTCCTTGGCCTTCCTGCTCCTCCATTTCGTCTTAATGTGCCTGTTTCATAAAGACGCCGATGAATACTTTCGAAAGTTTTTCTATCAGGAGCAATACGGCCAGGAAATCTTTCAGTATACAACCGCCTAGCTTCTAATGCATTTCCATCAGCAAGTCCATAAATGTAGTGCATGTCGGTCATCTCTGCATTTGTATAGCGATTCATGATAAGGAATTTCAACAAATTCGACACATACAAAATTATTAATCATATGTCATTCAATATGTCAGTGAATAAAACAGGACTATTTAAAAATATTTTTGTAAGCATGATAAACGTACATGCACTAAAATGTGTGCTTTTTTTACTAAAAAACGTTACGTCGTACGATAAAAAGTTAAGAGAGCTTTTTTCTTCACAATTGAACAAAGAATAGAAACATATTTTTATTTTTAGAGAAATCAGCGGCGTCCTATTTTTGTCTTGAAAAATAACACGCCTAAAATTTCATTATGATCTTTAATGCCGTCTTGGAGAAATCTAATTTTTACTGTTTCTTTTAATTAAACTTCAACACGCTGTAGATACGTAAAATATTGTTATAAATAACACTAAAATTAGCAGAGTCGGATTTGGAATTCATATTTGGTTGTATGACATTGATGCATAAAGTTTCTAAAAACAACCTTTTGTACAGATTAGATTCATTATATAATATATGCGTCTGATCAAAATTAACAGTATGTTTAGTGTTATTCATATGATAAGCAAGTTTGCAGGATCTGGGTTTACGATTAGAGTCACTACGATGTTGTACGTTCCGTTCATTAACTCTCTGTTTAGTTTGTTCTATGTAACATTCCGGACAATCATTGCACTTTAAACAGTAAACCACATTACTTGTATACTTCGTGTCTAATTTATCCTTAAGGGGTGTAAAGAATTTTGAAACGGAGTTAGCAGTTGTAAATTCTATAGTCACCTTATCCTCAAACAGTTGCTTTATGTAGTTTGTAAGACCTGGTATACCAGGTCTTACAAACTACATAAATATATAAGTCTACTTCTTATAGATAACAGGGTCTGTGTTAATTGAGTTGTGTATATTATTATTGGTTTTCACCTGATTTGGCGAAGCAATAGTGTGCAGTGGCATGGGGTTGCCAGTTGAAAAAAGAATCTTATTAAGAATACCGCTGGGAAAGTTGTTTTTCAGAAGGATGTCTTTTAGTCTTATCAGGTCTAAATGTTGCAAATCTGTATGAGTGATGTTCATTATTCTGTATTTTAAACATTTTATTAAATTGATCTTATATTTTGTGGGACAGTTTGAGTGGAAATTCAGCAGTCTGTTTGAATTGGAAGGCTTTCTATACCACCTAAGCTTGATCACACCATCCCGGCGAGTGACCAATGAATCCAAAAAGGGTAAGGTGCCATCAGTCTTCTGTTCCACCGTGAACTGAAGGTGGCTATTATAACTATTGAAAGTTGTAAGAAGACTATCAACACTGTCTTGGGGAACCAGAGCGATAATGTCATCAACGTAATGATACACGAATTTAATGTTAACTTTAGAATGTGCAATGACATATTTAAGGATAGTGTTCATTATTATGTCTGCTATGCTGGGAGACAACGCAGAACCCATAGGTGTCTCGAATTTCTGAGCATAATGTTGTCCATTGTAAATAAAGTGGACGCTGCTAAAAAGCCAATATAACAAGGACAAAAATTCCCCACATGGAATGTCTGTGTTGTCTCCCACCAGAGCCGTTAACTCTGGTGGCAAAATCAAATGTATCAATGAGTTTAAAGTTGTTATCGGGTGTAAAAGATGTACTAATAATATTCGCTATGTGTTTGGCTAAATGTCTCGAGTGGTTGTCAATACTGGACACAATAGGCCTTAAAGGTATGTTAGACTTGTGAATTTTGGGGATACCATATACCCTAGTAGGGGCAGAATTCTTTTTAGTCAGTTGTTTGTGTATTGTGTCGTCAATATAATTATTCGCTTTCAATTTATTTATAATTTGAGTAGTTCTGCGTTCATCAGAGTATGTGGGATCCTTACTGAGTTTGGTATATGTATCAGTATCATTAAGGAGTTCTAACATTTTGTGGTCATAATCAGCTTTGTACATGATGACTATGACATTACTTTTATCAGATTGGGTGACTATGATGTCAGTATGTTGTTTCAAAAATTCCCTGCACTGTTTCTCTATGCTGTTGTATAGTGTGTTATTAGTATGATTATTAATATAATGTGTAACACGATAAGCGATCTCAGACCTATAATGATCTTTATCAGGTATGTCAATTGATGAAAGAATGTCTTCACCTTCTGCCAAAACTCTCTCTTATTTAATTTTGTCCGGACTCGTAGGCAATGAGAAACCGGGACCAAGGGCCAATAGCTCTTTGACAGCGACAGGAATGTCGATAGTGGTTAGATTCACGAGGAAGTCGTTTGCGACTTCATCACTAATAACGTTAGTAGAAACTAACGAGTCTGAGTCAAGCTGTCGAGCACCAACCCCCAACCCCGATGTCTCACCACCCAAAGCCGGCCCAAGAGGAACAGCTGCCTCAGTATTCAAGGTGGAAGGAAAATTGATATAATGCCTAGTTGCGAGGCTAAGATTTCTAAGATTAATGAGTTTATGTTGCTGTTTGGTTTTAATGTTGTTATATATTTTAATGTAACTCCTTTTTTGGAAGTTGTTGGAATCATTGAAAACTTTAAAAGGCATTTTTTGTCTAGCAGTCTGTATGCTATAATTTCTATTAGTTATTAAAAATTGTATATGTGAATATGTATTATCTATTTCAAAATCTAATATCTGTGACCTCAGACCTATAATGATGTTTTCAGCTCTTCTTAACATGTTGTTGCTATGGCCAGTTATGTTGTAATCGAAAGTCCTTATGGTGTTGATGATATGTTTTGGAAAGATGTGGCTGTATCTACAACGCCGTAGAAAGGTAACTCTGTTTCGGTACGCGGCTAGCTGTCTGTTAGTCTTGACATAGTTTTTCAGAACTGTTACGATCTTTTGTCCATAAGCTGTACCAATGTCAGTGTAAAAGCCCATTTTCAATATATCAAAATGGGCTTTTACACTGACATTGGTACAGCTTATGGACAAAAGATCGTAACAGTTCTGAAAAACTGTGTCAAGACTAACAGACAGCTAGCCGCGTACCAAAACAGAGTTACCTTTCTACGGCGTTGTAGATACAGCCACATCGTTCCAAAACACATCATCAACACCATAAGGACTTTCGATTACAACATAACTGGCCATAGCAACAACATGTTAAGAAGAGCTGAAAACATCATTATAGGTCTGAGGTCACAGATATTAGATTTTGAAATAGATAATACATATTCACATATACAATTTTTAATAACTAATAGAAATTATAGCATACAGACTGCTAGACAAAAATTGCCTTCTAAAGTTTTCAATGATTTCAACAACTTCCAAAAAAAGAGTTACATTAAAATATATAACAACATTAAAACCAAACAGCAATCTTAGAAATCTTAGCCTCGCAACTAGGCATTATATCAATTTTCCTTCCACCTTGAATACTGAGGCAGCTGTTCCTGTTGGGCCGGCCTTGGGTGGTGAGACATCGGGTTTGGGGGTTGGTGCTCGACAGCTTGACTCAAACTCGTTAGTTTCTACTTACGTTATTAGTGATTAAGTCGCAAACGACTTCCTCGTGAATCTAACTACTATCGACATTCCTGTCGCTGTCAAAGAGCTATTGGCCCTTGGTCCCGGTTTCTCATTGCCTACGAGTCCGGACAAAATTAAATTAGAGAGAGTTTTGGCAGAAGGTGAAGACATTCTTTCATCAATTGACATACCTGATAAAGATCATTATAGGTCTGAGATCGCTTATCGTGTTACACATTATATTAACAATCATACTAATAACACACTATACAACAGCATAGAGAAACAGTGCAGGGAATTTTTGAAACAACATACTGACATCATAGTCACCCAATCTGATAAAAGTAATGTCACAGTCGTCATGTACAAAGCTGATTATGACCACAAAATGTTAGAACTCCTTAATGATACTGATACATATACCAAACTCAGTAAGGATCCCACATACTCTGATGAACGCAGAACTACTCAAATTATAAATAAATTGAAAACGAATAATTATATTGACGACACAATACACAAACAACTGACTAAAAAGAATGCTGCCCCTTCTAGGGTATATGGGATCCCCAAAATTCACAAGTCTAACATACCTTTAAGACATATTGTGTCCAGTATTGACAGCCACTCAAGACATTTAGCTAAATACATAGCGAATATTATTAGTACATCTTTTACACCCTACTTTAAACTAATTGATACATTTGATTTTGCCACCAGAGTTAACGGTACTCTCGTCCCGAGTGACCATGTATTGGTTTCTTTTGATGTCATCAGCTTGTTTACCAACATACCGACAGAACTGGCCATCGATGTAGTGAGAGACAATTGGGCTCTGGTGGGAGACAACACAGACATTCCATGTGGGGAATTTTTGTCCTTGTTATATTAGCTTTTTAGCAGCGTCCACTTCATTTACAATGGACAACATTATGCTCAGAAATTCGGGACACCTATGGGTTCTGCGTTGTCTCCCAGCATAGCAGACATAATAATGAACACTATCCTTAAATATGTCATTGCACATTCTAAAGTTAACATTAAATTCGTCTATCATTACGTTGATGACATTATCGCTCTGGTTCCCCAAGACAGTGTTGATAGTCTTCTTACAACTTTCAATAGTTATAATAGCCACCTTCAGTTCACGGTGGAACAGGAGACTGATGGCACCTTACCCTTTTTGGATACATTGGTCACTCGCCGGGATGGTATGATCAATCGTAGGTGGTATAGAAAGCCTTCCAATTCAAACAGACTGCTGAATTTCCACTCAAACTGTCCCACAAAATATAAGATCAATTTAATAAAATGTTTAAAATACAGAATAATGAACATCACTCATACAGATTTGCAACATTTAGACCTGATAGGACTAAAAGACATCCTTCTGAAAAACAACTTTCCCAGCGGTATTCTTAATAAGATTCTTTTTTCAACTGGCAACCCCATGCCACTGCACACTATTGCTTCGCCAAATCAGGTGAAAACCAATAATAATAAACACAACTCAATTAACACAGATCCTGTTATCTATAAGAAGTTGACTTATATACCAGGTCTTTCAAACTACATAAAGCAACTGTTTGTGGATAAGGTGACTATAGCATTTACAACTAGAGATGGGCCAGAGAGGGGAAGTCGTTTCGATTCACTCAGACTAGACCCACTCGTGTTTTGTCGGCTCTTGGGGAAACCGGTAGGTAATACGGTACCCGAGAGCTGACAAAACACGAGTCGGTCTAGTCTGAGTGAGATTGGAACGACTTCCCGTCTCTGGCCCATGTCTATTTACAACTGCTAACTCTGTTTCAAAATTCTTTACACCCCTTAAGGATAAATTAGACACGAAGTATAGAAGTAATGTGGTTTACTGTTTAAAGTGCAATGATTGTCCGGAATGTTACATAGGACAAACTAAACAGAGAGTTAATGAACGGAACGTACAACATCGTAGTGACTCTAAAATTAAACCCAGATCCTGCAAACTTGCTTATCATATGAATAACACTAAACATACTGTTAATTTTGATCAGACGCATATATTATATAATGAATCTAATCTGTACAAAAGGTTGTTTTTAGAAACTTTATGCATCAATGTCATACAACCAAATATGAATTCCAAATCCAACTCTGCTAATTTTAGTGTTATTTATAACAATATTTTACGTATTATACGTCCCAAAATCGTGCGTGCTCTTGGTTGGCAGTGACCTGTGTTTTTGGTTGACAAAACATGACTGTCGGGTTCTTTAGATTTATCTTTCAGACAGTTGGCTGGTTGTGTGATAGATGGCGTTCTTGGCACCTGAACTGAAATAATGGCTATAGCTAATTATCAAACTCATTGTCTTGTTTTTATTTTAAGACAACCCCTCACCCTTCCCTATCTTTATTTGTTTTTTATTCTTTCCAATTTATCCGATCTCGGCTTTTTCCTCTTCCTTCTGCAATGTCCTTATAATTGGCTTTTTGCGGCGGCTTTTTGTCTTGTACCCCATTGCTAATTGCTTTATACAGCCATTCAAAATACTATATATCAGAAATACACGTTAAAAATCAGAAACATCATATTAACAGTTTTCTTCAAAATTTAAACAGTCCTCTACAATGTCGTGACCTCTGATCTGCCCTTGACATTTCGATGTAACCTCAAGCACTCGCCTACACTCAGAATGATTGTGCCTTTTAAATTGTTGTGATTGTCTTTTTGTTTTTTAAAAAAACAAGTATTTCTCATTAATAACTTTGGTGTTAATTATACTATACGTGTAATTTAATTTTTAATATTTATTTTTAATAAGTGACACCCTAACTATTTAAATAATGCCTAAAGTTTTAATTTATTTGACCACCCACACAAGATCTGTGATATGTGGTTGCATCTATCAAGATAATATTTAATGTCCAATGTGGCAAGTAAGTAGAAGACATTCTTTGTTTTGTTTTCAACTTTTGTTTCTGTCAAGACTGTCCTTCAAAAGATATTTTTTTTAAAAATTGTAAAATTTCCTTGTAGAGTCTGAAGATGGAATAAAGATTATTTCCGAAACGTCACCAGCCACAAATACAGTATTTTAATTACCCAGCTCATACATTCTGACCTTCTAAGTGAGTAATTATACATACCAATATACACCGAAACAGTGTTCGACATCACATCTTTCTATATATATATATATATATATACCGGGTGTCTGTATAAGCTCGGCCACCGGCCATATCTCGGTAATCGTTTTTCGTACAACCTCGCGGAAAAAATCTTGATAGTAAAATGGATGATGGGAATTACAACAAAAATATTTTTAAGTTTCCAAAATAATCGCAAGGGGGCGCAATTCTCAAGGTAAATTAAAAATTCGATAATTTTTCATTAAATTCTAGATTAAGATAGATTAAAAAATTTACCAGCAACATTTTTAGACGTTTTTATACAACTTTCATTTGAAACTTTTTGATCTAACTCCCATACGAAGGGGAGAGTGGAGGGGGTATGTCTGCGCACCAAAGTAGGTATAACTTTGGTTTGCCCCAACGGATTTTAATGTTTCTGGGCTCATTAGATAGAGAATTTTACAAAGAATTGAAGGATACGTAGTACAAAATTACGTGGTTGTCAATGAAAATAACAGGGGGCGCTGTTCTCAATATATGTATATTTCTTGTTTTTTATTTAAAATTTCAAATGGAACGGTATGTTTTTAATATCGTAATATTGAAGCACATAATAAACTGAAGAGAATGATGAAAACCGGAAGTTGCTACCTTTTTTGTTGACGAAGATATAGTCATACGAAGACAATCCAGAAAAATGAAACTCTTTAAATATAAATTTATTTATTTATTGGGAGTAATAATTTTATTTTAATTTTAATAGGGTCTCTAGACAGTGTCTAGTACGTTTTCACTTGAAATTTCATCATACTTTTCCCTAAATATATTTATTTCAATCTTTTTATCGATTTTTTAATTCATTGTTTATGTTACGTTAGATTCTCATTGTAAATGTTTTTAAATACTCTAGCTATTATTTTTTAAATATCATTTCTTATCCTTTCCAACATTGTAATAAAATAATAATAGGGAACAGTGTAGTTTGCTTTTTTTTTTAGTTTTCATCATACAACATGGCATGCACAGTGATACTAAATTACATTATGATGAGATTTCCAAGGTAGGCCATGAAAATCGAAATGCAAACTTATTAGTGTCACTTGTAGTTAAACCTTTTGTACGTATTTAGCAAATTAAGCCTTTTTGGACACCTGCACATAATTATTAAGTTTGTAAAGTGTCGTATTCTAACGTTGAAGCTTATGACATGATCAGAATGTATTTTCAATGCTTTGAAAATGTTTTTATTCACCTTGAGATGTTCTTGATGCTTATTTATGGGGCAGAATAAAAGACATAATTTATCACAAAAAGCCGAGTACAACAATTGTTGCCTCCGAAATGGAAGTAACTCTGCTCTCTACTAATCGACAAGTAAACGGGTATTGAAAATGAAGGTGAACACTTTGATCATTTGTTAAGTTGAAGTTTTTTCTTGTTTTTGATTTGTACTTTCTGATTCAAATATATTTTCTTTTCCTTTATATTACTTGGTCAATATATTTTCTTATTTATGTTTAGGTATATAATAGGTTCTTTTATTTACTTTCATTTCAGGCGGGGATGATTTAGATTTCAATTTGTGTACCCTTTCGTTACTAATGAGTAAATGATTTGATTATAACTAATGCATTATATTATATTGTTTTTTTTTTCTCGTTATTGTCTACTTAGTTCATGAGTTATGGAAATTATTTTTGCTGTTTTCCTATAATTAGACCTACCTAAATCAGTTGGGTAATAAAAGATATATTATTATTATTATTATTATTATTATCATTATTATTATTATTTTATTTCAATATCTAAAAAGGCAAGACATGAAATTTAAAAACAGCTAGAGAATTTGAAAACATTTAAGAAGAGAATCAAATGTAACATATGCAAGAATTAAAAAATCGGTGAGAAGATTGAAATAAATATATTTATGGAAGACTATGATCAAAATTCAAGTGAAAGCGAACTATACACTGTCTAGTGACACTTAAAATTAAAATAAAGTTATTACTCACAATAAATAAATAAATTTATATTAAAAATTGTTTATTTTTTTTTGGATTGTCTTCGTATAACTATATCTTCGTCAAGAAAAAAGGTAGCAACTTCCGGTTTTCATCATTCTCTTCAGTTTTTTATGTGCTTCAATATTACTATACCAAAAATATGCCGTTTCATTTAAAATTTTAAAGAAAAAACAAGTAATATACATACATTGAGAACAGCGCCCCCTGTTATTTTCTTTGACAACCACGTAATTTCGTGCTACATGTCCCTCAATTCTTTTTAAAATTCTGTATCTAATGAGCCCAGAAGCATTAAAATCCGTTTGTGCAAATCAAAATTATACCGACTTTTGTACGCAGACATACCCCCCTCCCCTCTCCCCTTCGTATGGGAGTTAGATCAAAAAGTTTCAATTGAAAGTTGTATAAAAACGTCTAAAAAACAGACACCCGGTATATATACCGGGGTCTGTTTAAGCTCGGCCACCGGCCATATCTCGGCAACCGTTTATCGCAGAACCTCGCGGAAAAAATCTTGATTGTAAAATGGACGACGAAAATTACAACTAAAATATTTTTAGGTTTCCAAAATGATCGCAAGGGGGCGCAATTCTCAAGATAAATTAAAAATTCGATAATTTTCCATTAAATTTTAGATTAAGATAGATTAAAAAATTTTCTAGCAAAATTTTTAGACGTTTTTATACAACTTTTATTTGAAACTTTTTGATCTAACTCCCATACGAAGGGAAGAGGGGAGGGGGTATGTCTGAGTACAAAAGTCGGTATAATTTTGGTTTGCACAAACGGATTTTAATGTTTCTGGACTCATTAGATAGAGAATCTTACAAAGAATTGAAGGACATGTAGCACGAAATTACGTGGTTGTCAAAGAAAATAACAGGGGGCGCTGTTCTCAATGTATGTATATTACTTGTTTTTTCTTTAAAATTTCAAATAGAACCGTATATTTTTAATATCGTAATATTGAAGCACATAAAAAACAAGAGAATGATGAAAACGGGAAGTTGCTACCTTTTTTCTTGACGAAGATATAGTCATACGAAGACAATTCAAAAAAAAAAAAAACAATTTTTAATATAAATTTATTTATTTATTGTGAGTAATAACTTTATTTTAATTTTAAGTGTCACTAGACAGTGTATAGTTCGCTTTCACTTGAATTTTGATCATAGTCTTCCATAAATATATTTATTTCAATCTTCTCACCGATTTTTTAATTCTTGCATATGTTACATTTGATTCTCTTCTTAAATGTTTTCAAATTCTCTAGCTGTTTTTAAATTTCATGTCTTGCCTTTTTAGACATTGAAATAAAATAATAATAATAATGATAATAATAATAATAATAATAATAATATATCTTTTATTACCCAACTGATATAGGTAGATCTAATTATAGGATAACAGCAAAAATTATTTCCATAACTCATGACGTAAGTAGACAATAACGAGAAAAAAAACAATATAATATAATGCATTAGTAATAATCAAATCATTTACCTACTTATTAGTAACGAAAGGGTACACAAATTGTTATGTAAATCATCCACGCCTGAAATGAAAGTAAATAAAAGAACCTATTATATACCTAAACATAAATAAGAAAATATATTGACCAAGTAATATAAAGGAAAAGAAAATATATTTAAATCAGAAAGTACAAGAAAAAACAAGAAAAAACTTCAACCTAACAAATGTTCAAAGTGTTCACCTTCATTTTCAATACCCGTTTACTTGTCGATTAGTAGACATCAGAGTTACTTCCATTTCGGATGCAGCAATTGTTGTACTCGGCTTTTTGTGATAAACTATGTCTTTTATTCTGCCCCATAAATAAACATCAAGAACATCTGGCAAGGTGAATAAAAACTCAATAATGTCTTCTTTCAGGATAATTTAGGGAATATTTCCCCGAAGCAAGAATGCATTTTCAAAGCATTGAAAATATATTCTGATCATGTCATTAGCTTCAACGTTAGAATACGACATTTTACAAACTTAATAATTATGTGCAGGTGTCCAAAAATGCTTAATTTGCTAAATACGTACAAAAGGTTTAACTACAAGTGACACTAATATCTTTGCATTTCGATTTTCATGGCCTACCTTGGAAATCTCATCATAATGTAATTTAGTATCACTGTGCATGCCATGTTGTATGATGAAAAATTTAAAAAAAAAGCAAACTACACTGTTCGGTATTATTATTTTATTTCAATGTTGGAAAGGATAAGAAATGATATTTAAAAAATAATAGCTAGAGTATTTTAAAACATTTAGAAGGAAATCTAACGTAACATATGCAATGAATTAAAAAAACGATAAAAAGATTGAAATAAATACATTTAGCGAAGAGTATGACGAAATTTCAAGTGAAAACGTACTATACACTGTCTAGAGACCCTATTAAAATTAAAATAAAATTATTACTCCCAATAAATAAATAAATTTATATTTAAAGAGTTCTATTTTTCTGGATTGTCTTCGTATGACTATATCTTCGTCAACAAAAAATGTAGGAACTTCGGGTTTTCATCATTCTCTTCAGTTTTTTATGTGCTTCAATATTACGATATTAAAAATATACCGTTCCATTTGAAAATTTAAAGAAAAAACAAGAAATATACATACATTGAGAACAGCGCCCCCTGCTATTTTCTTTGACAACCACGTAATTTCGTGCTACATATCCTTCTATTCTTTGTAAAATTCTCTATCTAATGAGCCCAGAAACATTAAAATCCATTGGGGCAATCCAAAGTTATACCTACTTTTGTGCACAGACATACCCCCTCCACTCTACCCTTCGTATGGGAGTTAGATCAAAAAGTTTTGAATGAAAGTTGTATAAAAACGTCTAAAAATTTGGCTTGTAAAATTTTTAATCTATCTTAATCTAGAATTTAATGAAAAATTATCGAATTTTTAATTCATCTTGAGAATTGCGCCCCCTTGCGATCATTTTGGGAACTTAAAAATATTTTTGTTGTAATTCCCGTCATCCATTGTACTATCAAGATTTTTTCCGCGAGGTTGTACGATAAACGATTGCCGAGATATGGCCGGTGGCCGAGCTTAAACAGACACCCGGTATATATATATAAAACAAGATGAATACTGTCTTAAATGACAGAATTAGGGTTGTTTGGGTGTTAAAATTGAAACACTATTATAGCTTTGTGACGTTTCGGTTTATTGTTTTCAAACCTTCTTCAGACCTGTGTATTTAAAGAAAACGTGCTTTACAAAAGATGTTAAAATTCGGGATAAAATATAAACTGTTTTGATTAATTGTTGAAACAAACAAACAAAAGTTATAATGTTTTACATGTTGACCACGGACAAACAAAAATAATAATGTTTTTACATGTTAAAAACAGAGAAAACAATTTGTTTTCATTAATTAAAAATTATACACCCGGTACAAATACTTACATTTGCTATTGGTTGTATACAGTTTTTAGTTTAGAAAAACATTTTTTATAAAAGCAGTAACACATATTTGAAAACACATATTTGTCACTTGAACAACTCCAAAAAAAATTATTACTATATCAATTATATCGACGTTAATACGGAAGAACGACGTAAGCGCCACTGAACGAATTGTACAGGAGACTGAAAAATCTTCTTTTCTTAGTAACTTCTAAATTTATAGAACGTTATCTATATGTACAATTTTAAAAAAAATACATTACACACTCTTAGGCTAAAATTATTTGATTTGAATATTGCAATCAAGACAAAAGAATAAAAATGTCGTTTAAGCCATTCATTATACTTACGTGGCGTTTATGCCATTTATAGAAAGTCGTTTACGCCATATAAACCCAATTATTCTTATTGCGATTGGCGCTTACGCATTCCTTACGTCATTTTACTCTATCCTAAAAGGACGGTTACGTCTAAACAAATTTTTATTACAAAAATAAAAACTAAACTTTATTTTTAAGAAAAACTACAATACTATTAGGTATTTAAACAAAATATTCTCGCAACACAACATAAACTATATTCCTATACCTAATTTTGGTACTTACTGTACAACCAAAAAATAATACTGCCGGTAATTACCATCAAGTATTGGAAATCTATGAATAATAATTGTATTATCAGACTATGATGAAGACAATAATTGTCTTTATCATAGTCTGATGATACAATTATTATTCTTAGATTTCCACTACTTGGTCTTCTATATCCGATTCGTCTAAAACATCTGGTATGTTATTGCTAGTCTTTAGTGTCAAGTATTAAAAATGATTTTTGGGATCCATGGCCAAAGATTCACAAAGCCCCTTTAAGTTGTTGTATTTCAGTTTATTGATGGGTAACTCCCCCTTGTAACAGTGGACAGGTGCGGATCCATTTTTGGTTTTCAAATTAAATGTTTTTTCTATTTTGTCATCAGTAAATGACGTAGTGTACTTAACTTCAGTCAAAAATTTGTTGAAAGCTACCGTTTTTACCTCAGAAATTTTGATTTTTATAGGCGGCACCAAATTAATCGATTTGAAGTCCTTAAAATCCTTGTAAGTCATTTCTTTTACCACGTAGGGGAATGGACTTTTTCTTGCATTTCGCAATATAGTTGGCCATTCAGAGGGTGCCTGTATTATCGTTTTTTTAATGTACTTCTCGATCACTCCATGCATGGAATCCATAGACATGTAGGTGTGCCCCGCTATTAAAAAATTCAAGCAGATGTTTTCAATGTAATTAGCCTTATCCAAGAAGTGTCTGATCATTGCAAATATAGCCTTATTTTTATTTTGGTCTGCGCAGTTATCACAGAATAATGAGATCTTCTTAAATTGCTCTTCACTATCTAGTTGCTCCAAGTAAGTTAGTAAATTGCTAGCGATTTCATTGGATCCTCTTTTTCCATCTTTCTCGCCCCATATGTAACAGAAACCTCGTCTAGATTTTGTCTCGTATATGGTGAAATTGTAGACTGCATACTTCCTACTGAAACCGAGTGTCATTGTATCTCCACGGGGTGTTGCTAACACTTTTTGCAAATCTAGACTGGCCACAAGAGTTCCATTTTCTGACGAAAGCGCCTGTTCTTGCAAAAACAAGTTTTTGGCCCAGTCTTTTTCTTTAATGTGATCTTCGTAAATTTTAGTATCGGTTGGAGATGCACTGCCTCCTAAATTTTTATACCTTTCACATTTGATGCACTTATCTTTCCTTGGTACGTCAATACCAATATTATATTTGGTTTTAAATAAACGAAAAAACATACAATTTTTTAAAGCAGCAGATCTCTCTCTACTTTTACTCTGACTATCTAAATATTTTCTGTACAAATTGCTAACACTCTTTGCTATGATATTAGTACAATTATTATAGGGTTGCCACGATCTAGCTCATAAAACAAAATTCTCTCTCTCTCAGGTTCCCTCGGCGAAACTGTACAATGTTCACGTCAGGAATCGTGATCTTAGGAAACAGTATAAAAAAACCACAAATTACTTGAAGACAAAAAAATGAAATAAATAATTAATTAAGTTTTCTAAAAACTTTAATAAAAGTGAAAAACAGATCAGATATAATTTATTTATAAAAAAACAAAAAAAAAAAAACTTTCATTAACAAATTCTCAAGAAAAAATCCTACCCACTAAATGACCAGATAGGATAAAAAAAACTTGTACTGACAAACGCGACAAAATTTACCTAATTAATTACTAAAAATAAATCACAAATTTTATACAAAATAATAATTACTTAAAATAAATAAATTAAATACCTATAATTAAAATACATCAAATTATAGCAACCTGATACAGTAAAGAAAATTATCTAATTTAATAGCTTCTCAATAAATATAAAATATTTTCAAACACGTGCAGGAAAACAAAATGACGGATATGAGTCTACTTTTTACAATATTAAAATTTCTCTTATTATCATAAAGAATGCATTCCCTTTCTTAAAAGTAAATACTTAACTTGAACAACAGCAATAAAACTAATTCACCACTTGATTAAATCTTGGCTCCGTAAAATAATGAAACTATAACAAATTTTATTCAAACATCAAATATCTAATAAAAGAACTGCATTTAACGGGAGACCAAAATTTAATGTATTTCATATACACCACAGGACAAGTCAAAGTCCATATCCCTACCACGTCTCATAAACTTCGCATATGTATAGGTACTATATTATAATATCAAGTTGAGCGTAAATAATCTTCAGGCATCTGTTCTTTTAAATTCAAATAACAAAATAAATATTAATATACACAGATTACCAAAAGACTACTATACCTCCTAAATTCTTAAACAGAAACCAAAATACAGTGTGTACCAAAACATTTGCCCCACAGAAAAATAAATTTGAAGTAAATCAATTTATTTAATTTTACTTATCCATGATATATAAAAAACCATAGCATATCTCCAAAATAACAATTTATTAAATCTGTGCAAAGCAAAGATTTCAGAAATTTTTATTTTCCGCACACAACATCTTACTATCTCTAATGTTTTCTCCAAATACAATATAATGTAAAAATTAAAACCCTTCTCCGCACACAGAATATAATTTTATAGTACCTCACAATCTTCTTAAGGATTGTTCAAATATGGATGAAGCATACTAATGTGATATCGTCCTTTCTTAATGCGTCCATCCATTGAATAGAGCTCATATGTGACGTTATTAAATATTCTTGTTACAATATACGGACCACAATACGGAAGATCCAATTTAGCACACTTTTGTTGATTTCTTCTGGCAACCCTATATCTTCTAACAATAACTGTATCTCCAATATTAAACCTAGTTCTTTCTTTGATCTTTTCATTTTCTCGGAGCACATACATCTCCCCTTGCCTTTGTAGTCTTCCTCGAACCAAATTATTTCTCTCTTCTATATTATGAACAACTTCTCCATGCAAATCCCAGGGCCGACTAGGAGTCATTCCATTCATCAAAGTCGCTGGACACTCTTCAGTAAGGGTATTGGGCGAATTGTTCATGGAATCTTCTATCTGTTGGACATACTGGACCCAGCCTACATGGTGTTCATGGGTTTTCATCCTCAAAAATTTGATTATCTCTTGAATATACCGCTCACATGGATTGGCACATGGATGGCGTATCGAAGAAAAACATACATTAATATTTTGTTCATTCAAAGCATTTATAAATCTATCATTAGTAAAATAACTAGCATTATCTGCTAAAATTCGTCTCATTTTTCCTTGATTTTGTACGAAGTTATTAATACATAAAAGTGCAATCTCAGAATTGTATTTTGTAGTGGGAAACAGCCTAACAAATTTAGTAAAAATATCCACCATAACAAATATATTTCTATACCCATAATCTCCTGGTATTAAATTTCCTAAGAAATCAATCGCTACTAAATCCAATTTATTATTCACTATTATACTTTTTATATCATGTTGCAATGTGCGATTTTTATGCTTTCCAAAATAACATTCATTACAATTCCTTACCACCCTTTTCGCAATACTTCTATCTTTAACAGCATAAAAAGCTTCTCTAAAAGTTAACCAAACTTTCCTAGTCCCAATATGTCCCAGTTCATTATGAATAATGGACATTGCTTGACGAGCATACATTTCATTTACAACCACATTATACTGATCACGAATCTGTTTTTTAATAAGCCCATCATGAAAAATATAATCTTTATAATTCCCCTCATTTCGCAATTCCTCTTTAATATGATCAAAACATTCATCCTGCTGGACCTGATGGATCTCAACATAGTCAAACATTCCCTCAGCTGCATATCTATTATAAGCATTTAACTCGACATGATTGAAGTTACTTTTTATATTGTACATTCTTGTTAAAGCATCAGCGGTAACATTTAGAACACCTCTGATATGTCTAATTTGAAATGAATATTCTGATAACAACAATGACCATCTATATATTCGATTATTTGAAAATCTAGTTGACAAAAGTGACGTCAACGCCGCATGATCTGATTCTACAATAAATTTTTTAGCCAACAAATAAAAACGTAATTTATTTACAGCATGCACAACAGCAAGTAACTCTTTTTCTCCCACTGTATATCTTAATTCATATTTTTTTAATAGCCTTGAAATGAAACAAATAGGCTCTTCATTTCCCTCATCATCTAACTGAATTAAAACTCCACTTATAGCAGAATCACTAGCATCAACTCTTAATAAAAATTCTTTAGAAAAATCAGGCAGTACTAATAACAAACTATTATAAAATTCATTCTTAACCTTTTCAAAAGCATCTATTCTTTCTTTAGACCAAATAAATTTTTCATTCTTTCTTAATAATTCATACAATGGTGCACATAATTTTGCCAAATACGGAACAAATCTTTTATAATAACCCACAATACCAAGAAAACCTCTCAACATTTTCATATTCTTAGGTCTAGGATAATTTTTTATAACCTCCAGCCTAGAATCATCCACACTGACATATTTTAAACTTAAATTATATCCAAGGAATTAAATTTCCTTTTTAAAAAACTCACATTTCTTAATATTAATTTTTAAACCATTATTTGCTAATACCTCTATAACCTTCCTTAAAT
This sequence comes from Amphimallon solstitiale, assembly GCA_963170755.1. Lineage (NCBI taxonomy): Eukaryota > Metazoa > Arthropoda > Insecta > Coleoptera > Scarabaeidae > Amphimallon > Amphimallon solstitiale. Next base: position 60,466,637 of record OY720684.1, on the reverse strand, counting down.
GTTCCATGTGTTCTTCAATTGTCTTGCTAAATATTAAAATATCATCTATATAATGGGATACAAACGATTCATAAGGTTCTAAAATTTGTTGCATTGCTCTAATTAAAGCAGCAGACGAGCTACTTAGTCCATATGGTACCACTTTAAATTGGTATACAGCTCCATCTACCATAAAACCACAATATTTTCTACTCTTTCTTTCTAAAGGCACCAACCAAAAAGAACTTTTTAGATCCAACTTAGTATAAATCCTAGCGTCGCTGCACTTAGATAATAACGTTTCCACAGTTACAGGAGTCTCAAATTGCATCCTCGTACGATCATTCAACCTTCTCACATCCAAAGATAAGCGAATATCTCCACACTTCTTTTGAACCACCACCAGCGGATTGACATACCTGGTGACACCTCTCTCAATAACACCATCTCGCAACATCTTTCTTACTTCTTCTCTCACCTTCTCTTGCATATTTTTGGGAATTGGATAATTTTTAATTTTAAATGGTCTCGACTCATCTACTTCTAATGAATGTACATAATTTTTAGCAATACAGGGAAATTTATCTACCAACGAAATATTCTTCTTTATCATATCTTTGACATTTTCTTTATATTTTTCTTCAACATTAATTTCAAGTAAATCTACATCTTCAGGCACCTCGATACACATATTATTGGACTCTATTTCTTTTACCTCTTCAACCTCTTCATAATTTTCACCATTTATACTATTTATAACTTCTTTTACTTCATATACCATTTCCATATTATTTATACTCTTTTCATTTTCTTCATCTACTTCATCCTGCTGAAACCAAGAAACTACTTGATTCTCCACCACCATACATTTTCTCTCAATGTCTATTACTGCCTTTATTTTCTCTAACAGGTCCATTCCAATAATACCATCTCTTTGTAAACCTTTGACTGACATAAATTCTCCCAAAAACTTATTATCTTTTACCATAAATTCAACTACATAAATTTTATTTACCATTGCTATTATCTTTTTCGTCGCAGACACAATTGTAATTTTTCTTGTAGGTATATATTTACCTGCATTCATACTTTCTAATTTTTTTATTAATTGATCATCCAAGATTGAAATTTCACTCCCCGTATCAACTAAACAATTTACTTTCACTCCTCCCATAGTAACTTTTATATGTGGCAACATCTTATTATCTAAACTATCTGAATCATTATCCAATATTGCATTCATACTACTTATCTCTTTGGTTGGCCTATCTAAAAATCCTGACACTTTGCCTTTTCCTCTCTCTCTACATTTTCTCTACTATTTTCTTTTTTAGTACCATTATATGAAAAATTTTTATTTACTCTTTCATTCTGTATATAATTACTATTTCTATTTTGCTCTCTTAATTGACATGCTCTATCATTCTCTCTATTCCAATTTACATTTTTATTTTCTACCTGTGGTCTCACAAATCTATTTGTCATGTTATAATTGTGTGAATTTCTTTCTCTATCATTAAAATTTCTTTGCTCTCTATATCTTATACCATTTCTATCATATTTTAACATATTACAACTTTGAAATCTATTTCCATACTCAGCATCATCTAATCTCCTCAATAATTCTATAAATTGACTAATGGTCTTTATATTTTGTATGGCCACTGCCTGACTTACTTCAAAATCAAAATGACATGCTAATTGTGTAACCAAATCAATTTCTAGCATAGCAGGAGTTAAATATTTTAAAATTGAATATTTTTTTATTATATATGTCTCACGATTATCTGAACCTCCTTTCTTAAAATTACCAAATAATAAATCTTTTCTCACCCTCATTTGTGCCATCTGTCCCCAATACTGCGGTGTGAATCTCTTTTCAAAATCCTCGAACGTCATCACCTCGTCAGAAATCATGTCCCACCAGATAAGAGCATCGTCCTTCAAACAACTTCTCACCATCTGCAGCTTTCTACCATCTCCTGGAACATTCTCCAAACACACCTTCAAATTCTTCAGAAAACCCATCGGATTTATTGATGTTGATCCATAAAACTTAGGCAAAGCATCATCTGATACTGGCATCGGAATATATTTTGTTATTTCCCCATTTCCACGAATTTGTTCATTTTTTATTGCTGTTATCTTCTCTTCCACCTTTTCCATTTCTTTTTCATTTAATACATTTCTCTGTAGCACTTTTATGCATTTATCCTCAATAATATTCATTCTTTCTAACATTTCTTCTTTCATTACATCAACTTTAATTTTTAATTCTTCAATATCTTGTTTATTTTCTTCTATTTTCTTTATTTGTCCATCCACCTGTCCAAACTTTGCCATAAATACCTCAAAACTTCTTTGCATCCTTTCTTCCATCTTGTCCATTCTTTCTCCCATTTTCAATATCATTTCCATCAACATTTTATTTTCTCCTTCTTCTTTCTTCTTTAAGATAGACTCCATACCCTGGCTCTGCTCCTGCGACTCATCACTCTCATACCCTGCTGGTTGTCTCCATTCCATTTTCTTTTCTCCCTCCATTTTGTTTAACACATCCAAATTTTGTTGGGCGCCTTGTAAATTTCCACTTCCTTCCATTTTCAAACCACGTTGTTTCAGCCAAAATAATTGCTTTTCTGCCAGACGTTGATTGCCGCCAAAATAATTGCTTTTCTATCACACGTTGGTTGCCGCCAAAATAATTGCTTTTCTGCCCCACGTTGGTTCAGCCAATTTAATTGTGCTATGATATTAGTACAATTATTATAGGGTTGCCACGATCTAGCTCATAAAACAAAATTCTCTCTCTCTCTCAGGTTCCCTCGGCGAAACTGTACAATGTTCACGTCAGGAATCGTGATCTTAGGAAACAGTATAAAAAAACCACAAATTACTTGAAGACAAAAAAATGAAATAAATAATTAATTAAGTTTTCTAAAAACTTTAATAAAAGTGAAAAACAGATCAGATATAATTTATTTATAAAAAAACAAAAAAAAAAAAAACTTTCATTAACAAATTCTCAAGAAAAAATCCTACCCACTAAATGACCAGATAGGATAAAAAAAACTTGTACTGACAAACGCGACAAAATTTACCTAATTAATTACTAAAAATAAATCACAAATTTTATACAAAATAATAATTACTTAAAATAAATAAATTAAATACCTATAATTAAAATACATCAAATTATAGCAACCTGATACAGTAAAGAAAATTATCTAATTTAATAGCTTCTCAATAAATATAAAATATTTTCAAACACGTGCAGGAAAACAAAATGACGGATATGAGTCTACTTTTTACAATATTAAAATTTCTCTTATTATCATAAAGAATGCATTCCCTTTCTTAAAAGTAAATACTTAACTTGAACAACAGCAATAAAACTAATTCACCACTTGATTAAATCTTGGCTCCGTAAAATAATGAAACTATAACAAATTTTATTCAAACATCAAATATCTAATAAAAGAACTGCATTTAACGGGAGACCAAAATTTAATGTATTTCATATACACCACAGGACAAGTCAAAGTCCATATCCCTACCACGTCTCATAAACTTCGCATATGTATAGGTACTATATTATAATATCAAGTTGAGCGTAAATAATCTTCAGGCATCTGTTCTTTTAAATTCAAATAACAAAATAAATATTAATATACACAGATTACCAAAAGACTACTATACCTCCTAAATTCTTAAACAGAAACCAAAATACAGTGTGTACCAAAACATTTGCCCCACAGAAAAATAAACTTGAAGTAAATCAATTTATTTAATTTTACTTATCCATGATATATAAAAAACCATAGCAGTATGAATGTAAAATTTTAGATACGGGGGTTTTGGGGGTCGCCGATCACGATTCCAAAGTCAAAATGTCAAAAAAAAACAAAATGGCGGAAGATTTTTTGAAAATTGACGTGTGAATGTAAAATTTTAGATACGGGGGTTTTGGGGGTCGCCGATCACGACTCCAAAGTCAAAATGTCAAAAAAAACAAAATGTCGGAAGATTTTTTGAAAATTGACGTATGAATGTGAAATTTTAGATATGGGGGTTTTGGGGGACGCCGATCACGATTCCAAAGTCAAAATGTCATAAAAAACACAATGGCGGAAGATTTTTTGAAAATTGACGTATGAATGTAAAATTTTAGATACGGGGGTTTTGGGGGTGGCCGATCACGACTCCAAAGTCAAAATGTCAAAAAAAACAAAATGGCGGAAGGATTTTTTGAAAATTGACATATTAATGTAAAATTTTAGATACGAGGGTGCCTTAAGTCGCCGATCACAAATCCAAAATCAAAATGTCATAAAAAAACAAAATGGCGTAAGAATTTTTTGAAAATTGACGTATGAATGTAAAATTTTAGATACGGGGGTTTTGGGGGTGGCCGATCACGATTCCAAAGTCAAAATGTCAAAAAAAACAAAATGACCGATGGATTTTTTGAAAATTGACGTATAAATGTGAAATTTTAGATACGAGGGTGCCTTAAGTCGCCGATCACAAATCCAAAATCAAAATGTCATAAAAAACACAATTACGGGTGAATTTTTTGAAAATTGACGTATGAATGTAAAATTTTAGATACGGGGGTTTTGGGGGTCGCCGATCACGATTCCAAAGTCAAAATGTCAAAAAAAAATGGTGAAAGAATTTTTTGAAAATTGACGTGTGAATGTAAAATTTTAGATACGGGGGTTTTGGGGGTCGCCGATCACGATTCCAAAGTCAAAATGTCAAAAAAAGCAAAACGACGAAAGATTTTTTTGAAAATTGACGTATGAATGTAGAATTTTAGATACGGGGGTTTTGGGGGTCGCCGATCACGATTCCAAAGTCAAAATGTCAAAAAAAAACAAAATGGCGGAAGATTTTTTTGAAAATTGACGTATGAATGTAAAATTTTAGATACGGGGGTTTTGGGGGTCGCCGATCACGACTCCAAAGTCAAAATGTCAAAAAAAAACAAAATGTCGGAAGATTTTTTGAAAATTGACGTATGAATGTAAAATTTTTGATATGGGGGTATTGGGGGTCGCCGAGCACGATTCCACAGTCAAAATGTCAAAAAAACAGAATGGTGGAAGATTTTTTGAAAATTGACGTATGAATGTAAAATTTTAGATACGGGGTTTTGGGGGTCGCCGATCACGATTCCAAAGTAAAAATGTCATAAAAACACAATGGCGGAAGATTTTTTGAAAATTGACGTATGAATGTAAAATTTTAGATACGGGGGTTTTGGGGGTGGCCGATCACGACTCCAAAGTCAAAATGTCAAAAAAAACAAAATGGCGGAAGGATTTTTTGAAAATTGACGTATCAATGTAAAATTTTAGATACGGGGGTTTTGGGGGTCGCCGATCACGACTCCAAAGTCAAAATGTCAAAAAAAACAAAATGGCGGAAGATTTTTTGAAAATTGACGTATGAATTTAAAATTTTAGATACGGGGGTTTTGGGGGTCGCCGATCACGATTCCAAAGTCAAAATGTCAAAAAAAAACAAAATGGCGGAAGGATTTTTTGAAAATTGACGTATGAATGTTAAATTTTAGATACGGGGGTTTTGGGGGTCGCCGATCACGATTCCAAAGTCGAAATGTCAAAAAAAAAAAATGGCGGAAGATTTTTAGAAAATTGACGTATGAATGTGAAATTTTAGATACGAGGGTTTTGGGGGTCGCCGATCACGATTCCAATGTCGAAATGTCAAAAGAAAACAAAATGGCGGAAGATTTTTTGAAAATTGACGTATGAATGTAAAATTTTAGATACGGGAGTTTTGGGGGTCGCCGATCACTATTCCAAAGTCAAAATGTCAAAAAAAACAAAATGGCGGACGATTTTTTGGAAATTGACGTATGAATGTAAAATTTTAGATACGGGGGTTTTGGGGGTGGCCGATCACGATTCCATAGTCAAAATGTCAAAAAAACAAAATGGTGGAAGATTTTTTGAAAATCGACGTATGATTGTAAAATTTTAGATACGGGGGTTTTGGAGGTCGCCGATCACGATTCCAAAGTCAAAATGTCAAAAAAAGGAAAACGGCGGACGATTTTTTGGAAATTGACGTATGAATGTAAAATTTTAGACACGGGGGTTTTGGGGGTGGCCGATCACGATTCCATAGTCAAAATGTCAAAAAAAACAAAATGGTGGAAGATTTTTTGAAAATCGACGTATGAATGTAAAATTTTAGATACGGGGGTTTTGGGGGTCGCCGATCACGATTCCAAAGTCAAAATGTCAAAAAAACAAAAGGCCGGAAGATTTTTTTGACAATTGACGTATGAATGTGAAATTTTAGATACGGGGGTTTTGGGGGTCGCCGATCACGATTCCAAAGCCAAAATGTCGAAAAAAACAAAATGGCGGAAGTTTTCTTGAAAATTGACGTATGAATGTAAAATTTTAGATACGGGGGTTTTGGGGGTCGCCGATCACGGTTCCAAAGTCAAAATGTCAAAACTAGCAAAATGGCGGAAGACTTTTTTGAAAATTGACGTGTCAACGTGAAATTTTAGATACGGGGGTTTTGGGGGTCGCCAATCACGATTCCAAACTCAAAATGTCAAAAAAAACGAAATGGCGGAAGATTTTTTGAAAATTGATGAATGTTTGTGGATTTTTGAATACGGGGGTGTTTGTGGTCGCTTATTACGTCTTCAATTTGGCGATTCTTCGAAACGTGATTGAACAGGGCTTTAATTTAACACTTAATTTTTTCTTAATGATAGTAGATTCGCAAACATCAGAATCGTTTTGTACACTGTCTCAATGAAAATGTTGCGCTCATTGAGCTCATTGTTTCTTTCGATACTTTAACATGACTTATGTTTAACATTAAGTTACCTTCCCCGCTCTTGAGTGTGTACCAGTTTGTGTAAAAAAACAGTTAGAGAAGAATTTTAAATAAAATATACCATTGGCTCAACAAAATATATGAAGGTGTGCTTAAAAAGTGGACATTCTAAAAAGCGTCATGCCAGTGATCGCTTTTTACAGGAAAGGCGTTTCAATAGGGCTTCAATTTAAAACTCGGGCTTTTTACTTTTATTATTATTTCGTGCTCCTTTATTAACGATAGTGGATTTTGAAAAGGTTGACGGGCTTTTATACTTTCACACCAAAATAGTATTGTAAACTGTCTTAATGAACATGTTGGGTTTTTTGATCTCATTGTGTCTTTGGATACCTTAACACGACTTATGTTTAACATTAAATTAGCTTTCTCGCTCTTGAGTGTGTACCGGTTTGTGTCAAAAACAGCTCGAGAAGATTTTTAAATAAAATATCCTATTGGCTTAACAAAATATATGTATATACAGGGGTGTTTCAAAAGTTTATAAAAGTGGATATTCTAAAAAGCGTCATGCCAGTGATCGCCTTTTCTTAACTATAGTGGATTTCAAAAAGGTTGACAGGCTTTTACACTTTCACATCAAAATAGTATTGCACACTGTCTTAATAAAAATGTTGCGCTTTTTAATCTCATTGTGTCTTTGCATACTTTATCACGACTTATGTTTAACATTAGATTACCTTTCTCGCTCTTGAGTGTGTATCGGTTTGTGTTAAAAACAGTTCGAGAAGAATTTTAAATAAAACATCCTATTGGGATAACAAAATACATGTATATACAGGAGTGCTTCAAAGGTGTATAAAAGTGGACATTCTAAAAAGCGTCATGCCAGTGATCGCTTTTTACAGGAAAAGGGCTTCAATTTAAAACTTGGGCTTTTTATTTTTATTATTATTATGTGCTCCTTTATTAACGATAGTGGATTTCAATAAGGTTGACAGGCTTTCACACTTTCGCATCAAAATAGTATTGTACATTGTATTACTAAAAATGTAGCGCTTCTTGATCTCATTGTGTCTTTGCATACTTTAACACGACTTATGTTTAACATTAAATTACCTTTTTCGCTCTTGAAATTCCAGAAATATTTTAAATAAAATATACAATTGGCTTCACAAAATATATGTATATACCGGGATGCTTTAAAAGTTTATAAAACCGGACATTCTAAAAAGCGTCATGCCAGTGATCGCTTTTTACAGGAAAGGTGCTTCAATTTAAAACTTGGGCTTTTTACTTTTACTTTTATTTTGTGCTCCTTTATTAACGAGAGTGGATTTCAAAAAGGTCACACTTTACATGAAAATAGTATTGTACACTGTCTTAATAAAAATGTTGCGCTTTTTGATCTCATTGTGTCTTTGCATACTTTAACACGACTTATGTTTAACATTAAATTACCTTTCTCGCTCTTGAGTGTGTACCGATTTGTGTCAAAAACAGAAGGAGAATAATTTTAGATAAAATATACTCTGCTTTTTTATTAACGATAGTGGACTTCGAAAAGGTAGTAAGAAAGTAATATACTTTATAAATTAAATTTACTTTACCAATTCGCATACATATTATTGTGGCATATAAATATTTATTTTAAATAATGTTATTGCCATACGTTGGGCATCGCCATATAATTTATATGCTGTGACAACATATATTTGTGTGTATTACCACACGTAGGGTATAGTCTTTTGTACATGCTGTACTCTTAAAATTATTCTTTATACACCAAGAACTTATAATTGGTTTTGTATTTTTTATCTTATATTGTTGGAGCATGTACTTTATGACTATTGTGGGTCCTGGCAATGTATGTGGTTCCTTCTCCTTTGCTGATGATTTTTCTCTTGCTCATAATAGGGAAAAGGTAATAGTTTTGTTCAAAGAAAAACTGTATGTCTATACAACATAATCATATATCTTTTATTTTGTAATTTATAGATTCAAAAATAATTTTTATATACACACCTTTATGCTCTAAACAAGATACATAATTGAAAAATGCTCATATCATTTATACCTAATGCCGGTTGTAATGTATGTAAATCTTTTATTTATTTATTTATTCTGCCAAACAAAATAAATATTTATCCTGTAAATAAACAAATGTAAACTTTTATTGTACATTTATGGATATACTTATCGATGTAATTATATTTATGTATTGGCTTCAATTAATTGCTTTAGACAACCATTTGCACGTGTTGTATCTAGCTCTTAATCTTTGCCTTGTGAAATTTTAATTAATTATTTGCTTAACTTGAAAGAGATTAATGATGCCTAGACTATACGATGAAGAAAATGCTCATTTGCACGTAGCATCTCTCCAACTGACCAACACCATTAATCCTATTTGGTTGTAATTCCAACTTTATGAATTTAAAACAAACCTTACAGGATAAAATATTTACTTATCTATATTGTCCAACAATACATTGATTAATCATTTGCACGTAAAAACCAATGTCTGTCCAACAATTTGTATAACTTCCTTTTCAAAAAAAAAAATAAACTTACTTGCTATCAAAATATTTATTTTGAATGTCCATTATGAACGCTTCAAGTGAATTCAAATGTATTAAAATAAAATAAACTACTATGACTATACGTGATGAAGAAATAATGAAAACTACAATGTAACAATCTAAAACGTCTTATTCTTTAAGAGATCTTCCTTTCGGAAGTGTTATGAGAAGTCTCCTTCTCGGAATTGTCATCAGAAGTCCTCTTGTCGAATCTTGTTTTCGTATTTATAGCGTCAAAAAAAACTCTATGTTGACCATTGCGCCCTCTAGTCCATATTTAGGTTGGTACTGGAATACACTTTCCCGTGAAATCGCTGCCCGCATGTTGCCGTCTTGATACACGCACACATACACATATTGTTCTGACAGTTCACAATTTACCAAACGTCAACATAACTTTCCAATTCAAAGGTCCCCTCTGCCTCGCACAGCATTTCCAACGGTAGGTTTATTCTTGTCGCTAATACCATCCTTCTTTGTATTCGTCAATGAACCTATTGCCTTGTTCATTGTTCGATACATATTCTTTCTTTCCATTTATTAATGTCAATTTCACTTTTCTTTTAGCCGGATTGCGACTTGGCAAAATGGGAAACATGTTGGAGATAACCATTATTTTTCTTCCCGCACTGCCTGTACCTGTAGGACACGTCTGTTTCTCCACTGCCTCTCTGAAGCATTGTGTTGCAAACAAATCACAAACACATATACTTTTTATTTATTTATGATGTCAGCTACCCTTAAATACAAAAATGTTGTTGCTGATCGTTTCTACGTTTTATATATTTTTATATCCTTTTTCTTAGTCTAGTTGTAAGCTAAGGTAAATTTTATCTTTTAATACAATTTAGTTCATAAACACTTTCATAAAATTTTTACTGCTTTATGCATATAAATCACAATAATTTACTCATTTATATTTCTTGCATATCTTATTTCATTTTTTTCATACAATTCTATTGCTTTCACATGACTCATTCTTTTAATTGTTCCATCCATTAACATAACTCTTTCTCTATTATTTGCCTTCATTTCCCTTTTTGACTTAAACAGCGGTCCATTATTTAGAATGTTTAAAGCAATGTTTACGCATTGTATAAAATTAGGTTCCTTTTTATGATATGTAAACCATACATTTTGTGTATCTTTTCTACAAAAGAAATATATTACTTATATTTATTTTGTCTTTATTTCATATTTTTATTTAATAAATTTTTATTCTACATCTTTTGTTTCATATTTATTTAATAAACTTTATTTTGTATTTTCTCATTATTTACTTGAATAATAATAGTTTTTTAAAATCACTTTTATAAATTGACTATGAGTATGCAACTTTGTGTACCTTCATGTAGTTCTTGTTGCATAGTTTTACTCAATAATATTTAAATAGGATTTTTTGTTATTTTTATTTTTTTTTATTTCAAAGCTTAAACTAATTCTTAAATTAATCTCTAAAGCTATTCTTATTCTACAAATTTTGCGAGTTCACGGCATATTCCCTTGGTTATTGTATTTTGTCGTGAATCGTCAACAATGATTATTAAAGCATGAACGACACATATAATAACCATTGTGAAAACTCGCACAAATGATTATTAATTTTCTATGTCTATATAATCATAAAGCATAGATATGTGATATTTTCCTTTGATCCTTTCGCTATCTATTTCTTGTAGCTCGTACGTTACATCACTCAAAATTTTATTTACTCTATATGGGCCTCTGTACGGTAAGTCCAACTTTGCGCACTTGTTTAAATTTCTCCTTCCCAATCTGTAGTTTTTTACCACTACCAGATCTCCAATTTGGTACGTCTTGTGTTTTCTTATCTTTTCATTTTCTGTTCTCATGTATTTTTCTGCAATTATAACATTATTTGATGCGTCGCACCTCAAAATAAATTCTTCATTAAAATCGGGCAAATTTACTATTAATACTTTGCAAAAATTCTCTTTCACTTCTTCAAATGCTTTGAGAGTTTCAGGAGTCCATTTAAATTTTACTCCCTTCTTTATCATTCTGAAAAGCATGTAAGTTTGATCAGATATTTTCGGAATGAAATGTTTATAATAATTTATCATTCCCAAGAATCCTCTGAGCATCTTTATGTTCTTTGGTCTGGGATACTTTCTTATTGCTTCCAATTTTTCTTCTTCTATAGTTATTGTTTTACCATCTATAATATACCCTAGATAATTTATTTTATTTTTATGAAATTCACATTTTTCAATGTTAACTTTTAAATCGTTTTCTGCTAACGTATTTAAAACCTTTTCTACTGATTCTTTGTGATTCTCTAAATCTTTATTAAATATCAGTATGTCATCCACATAATGAGAAACGTACTCCTCGTGTGGATCTAAAATTTGTTGCATGGCTCTAACCAAAGCGGCTGTCGCTGTTGATAGGCCAAACGGAACGACTCTATACGAATAGACTAATGAATTGAACATAAAGGAACAATACTTCCTTGAGTCCTTGTGTAATGGTACCAGCCAAAAAGAACTCTTCAGATCTATTTTTGTGAACCACCTTGCATCAGTACACCTTGTTAATAAGGTCTCTATACTCTGCGGAGCTTCAAAATTAGGGGAGGTCCTTGAGTTAAGGCCCCTTGCATCAAGACATAAGCGTAATTTTGTTTCTTTCTGATTGCCTGTATTTTTCTTTACTACCACTACTATTGGATTTATAAATGTTGATTCTGTTCTTTCTATAATTTTATTTTTTAACATTTCTTTAATTTCTAATTTGACTTGTTCTCTGTATTTATTGGGGACAGGATAATTTTTGACTTTAAAAGGTTGTGTTTCATCTACTTTGAGCCTGTGTTCATAGCCTTTTGCTAAACCAGGTTTATTATCAAATAACTCTTTATATTTGCTGACAAGATTGCTCACATGGCTTATCTATTGTTTATCGCAATTTAAATTCGTACCATCCCTATATTGCGTGAAGTCCTCACTTTGACGATGCTTCACAGGATGTGCACACTTATTGTCTAATAAACTACTATCCATTTTATTTGTGAGATTTTGTTCAGCATTATTTATATATAAATTATTAATTAATATTTCATCTTCCTGTGTTTCCTTACACCAGGAGATTATTGAATTTTTAATATGAAATATTTTGTTTTCCATATTTATTTTTGTACCGTATTGACTTCAAAAGTCTATCCCCAAAATACAATTGCTGTTCAAATTAGGCACTATTATGAATTCTGTTAATAAATTTAAACTACCTATTCTAACATTTATACAAAAAACTTTATCTATAGTAATGATGTGTTTCTTATTTGCATTTATTAAATTTACTTTTCTTATAGGCATATAATATCCTAATTTTTCTATGTCTTTGTCTATAATACTACTATCTAATAATGATAATTGCGCTCCTGTGTCTAATAATGCTTCTATTTCTTCGTTCCCTATTTTTACTGTTATGTGTGGTAATTCCGTCGTGATTTTCTTTAGATCGTCGAAGTTATATACATTTTGTATCTCCTTTTTCTTCTTGACTGGCCTTTCTAAAAATCCAACGAAGTCGCATTTGAGTAGGTAGAATTTACCCATTCTTTATTTGTCGGTAGTTGTCTTGAATCCTTGGGTATTGCACCTTTTGATTCTGTCTTTTCCTTCGTACTTGTTTCTTTCTTCTCTTCATTTATTTGAACGTTGTTCACTCTTCTTTCCCTCTCAGGGTTTCTTTCTTCCTTTCCATGATTCTGTTCTTTCTTCCTTTCATTTTCATAGTTTCTTGTTTTATTGTATGAATATGGATTGTTCCCATAGCTTGGCTTATTATATGTATAAGGGTTGTTTACATAATTCTGTTTGCCCTGATTTTGATTGTACCCATTATTGTTGTACTGTTTGTTTTGATTGTAACGAGGTGTATTGTTTATATGTGGATTATTTCCATTGTTGTTGTTGTTATTATAATTTCTGGGTGGATCGTTTCTATATTTGACATTTCCATAATTTTTGTTGTTTCCCTTTTCATCCACATCGTCTAATCTCTTGACCAGTTCCAGTAATCCTTCAATGTTATCAATTCCTTGAAGTGCCACCGCTTGTGTAACGTTGTGGTCAAAGTGTGCTGCTAGCTGTGAAACAATATCGCTTTCTTCAATGGTTGGTTGTATGTATTTAAGAAAAGAATATTTTCGTATGATGTAGTTTTCTCGAGAAGATCCAGCCCTGTATTTGCCGAACACTAAATCGTGTCTAATTTTCCTCTGCTGAGTCTGTCCCCAGTACTGTCTCACAAAACGAATCTCAAATTCTTTGAAGTCTACTACTTCATCTATTATCATATCGTACCACTGAAGTGCATAATCCTTCAAACAACCTCTTATGAAATGTAGCTTTGACATCTCATCAGATATTCCCCTCATATACGTTTTTATCGTTCTCATAAACGCCATTGGATTATCTTTGTAAAATCCTGAGAATTTTGGTATATTCTCTGCGCTACCAGGTATTTGTGTTAAAGATACACTAGGTATACTAACCCCATGTACTTTGTTCTCTAACCCTTTGATAGTGTTTTCAAAGTTTAAAGTTTTGTTTTGTAGAGTCAACATTGTGTCCGTACAAACACCATATTTTATTTTGCAATCTTCCACCTGATGTGAAAGTTCTTGTATTTGTTCTTGATATTCTACATTATTCCCTTTCACTTTATTTTCAAGAGAATTTATTTTCTCATCTACCTTATCAAAACTAACTTGTGTTTTGGCAGCCCTTTCGTTGATTTCTTTTATTAAGAATGCGCCTTTACCTTCACATTTCTTTTCATTAATGTTTATTTGTTTATTTAAAGTTGAAACTGACTGTTCTAACTTCAATTCTACTTTTGCATTTAGCTCTAAAGTTTCCTTTCTTAATTCCACGAGAACCTTGTCTATTCTTCAGTTTATTTCTACTTTATTTTGTTCTAATCTTTGATTGCTTTCCTCAAATTTCCTGTTCATATTCAAATTATTTTGTTCTAGTTTTCGATTTAAATTCTTATCATTTTCTTCTATTCTACTGAATAGTTTATTGAAAAGATTCTCAATTTTTTGTTCACCAGCTATGCTACTGATGCTTTCTGTCTGTACGCTACCTTCAAGTGTGCGATCCTCTGATTCAGGTTTTTCTGACTCTGAATCAGAAGATACCGGACGATTGTCCCTGTATTTAGTGAACTGTGAACCTTCACCATTATTCTTATCCTTCTCTGCCATTTTTATCTTATTTCTAACTTATAAATTCATAACGAAACTTATCTAATCAAATACTATTCCTCCTTCTTTATCCCTTTCTAAATAAGAGAAATTGATAATTCACCAGTAAATGAAAATTAAAGGTATTCTGTCTCTAAATTGGACATTGAATAATTATTCTATTTGCTAATGAATAAAAAGTGAAACAAACTTTGTACCCATTATTTGTACAAAATAAATTATTATTTTTTTGTTTAAACATTTAAAAAAACAAAATTGCACTGCTTCATAACGTTGAATGTTATGTAAATAATTATTGACAAACGAGAAAATGAATACAATGCTCCACTATGTTAAGCAACATTAATTATATATATTTTTTTTTCTTTTAAAACAATTATGAAAAGTAATACATTGCCTCTCTATGTTGGGCGTTAAATAAATATATGATTAATAAACAACAAGAAAAAGAATACATTGCCCCACTTCGTTGAGCGCCATTTTAATTAATATTGTGGCATATAAATATTTATTTTAAATAATGTTATTGCCATACGTTGGGCATCGCCATATAATTTATATGCTGTGACAACATATATTTGTGTGTATTACCACACGTAGGGTATAGTCTTTTGTACATGCTGTACTCTTAAAATTATTCTTTATACACCAAGAACTTATAATTGGTTTTGTATTTTTTATCTTATATTGTTGGAGCATGTACTTTATGACTATTGTGGGTCCTGGCAATGTATGTGGTTCCTTCTCCTTTGCTGATGATTTTTCTCTTGCTCATAATAGGGAAAAGGTAATAGTTTTGTTCAAAGAAAAACTGTATGTCTATACAACATAATCATATATCTTTTATTTTGTAATTTATAGATTCAAAAATAATTTTTATATACACACCTTTATGCTCTAAACAAGATACATAATTGAAAAATGCTCATATCATTTATACCTAATGCCGGTTGTAATGTATGTAAATCTTTTATTTATTTATTTATTCTGCCAAACAAAATAAATATTTATCCTGTAAATAAACAAATGTAAACTTTTATTGTACATTTATGGATATACTTATCGATGTAATTATATTTATGTATTGGCTTCAATTAATTGCTTTAGACAACCATTTGCACGTGTTGTATCTAGCTCTTAATCTTTGCCTTGTGAAATTTTAATTAATTATTTGCTTAACTTGAAAGAGATTAATGATGCCTAGACTATACGATGAATAAAATGCTCATTTGCACGTAGCATCTCTCCAACTGACCAACACCATTAATCCTATTTGGTTGTAATTCCAACTTTATGAATTTAAAACAAACCTTACAGGATAAAATATTTACTTATCTATATTGTCCAACAATACATTGATTAATCATTTGCACGTAAAAACCAATGTCTGTCCAACAATTTGTATAACTTCCTTTTCAAAAAAAAAAATAAACTTACTTGCTATCAAAATATTTATTTTGAATGTCCATTATGAACGCTTCAAGTGAATTCAAATGTATTAAAATAAAATAAACTACTATGACTATACGTGATGAAGAAATAATGAAAACTACAATGTAACAATCTAAAACGTCTTATTCTTTAAGAGATCTTCCTTTCGGAAGTGTTATGAGAAGTCTCCTTCTCGGAATTGTCATCAGAAGTCCTCTTGTCGAATCTTGTTTTCGTATTTATAGCGTCAAAAAAAACTCTATGTTGACCATTGCACCCTCTAGTCCATATTTAGGTTGGTACTGGAATACACTTTCCCGTGAAATCGCTGCCCGCATGTTGCCGTCTTGATACACGCACACATACACATATTGTTCTGACAGTTCACAATTTACCAAACGTCAACATAACTTTCCAATTCAAAGGTCCCCTCTGCCTCGCACAGCATTTCCAACGGTAGGTTTATTCTTGTCGCTAATACCATCCTTCTTTGTATTCGTCAATGAACCTATTGCCTTGTTCATTGTTCGATACATATTCTTTCTTTCCATTTATTAATGTCAATTTCACTTTTCTTTTAGCCGGATTGCGACTTGGCAAAATGGGAAACATGTTGGAGATAACCATTATTTTTCTTCCCGCACTGCCTGTACCTGTAGGACACGTCTGTTTCTCCACTGCCTCTCTGAAGCATTGTGTTGCAAACAAATCACAAACACATATACTTTTTATTTATTTATGATGTCAGCTACCCTTAAATACAAAAATGTTGTTGCTGATCGTTTCTACGTTTTATATATTTTTATATCCTTTTTCTTAGTCTAGTTGTAAGCTAAGGTAAATTTTATCTTTTAATACAATTTAGTTCATAAACACTTTCATAAAATTTTTACTGCTTTATGCATATAAATCACAATAATTTACTCATTTATATTTCTTGCATATCTTATTTCATTTTTTTCATACAATTCTATTGCTTTCACATGACTCATTCTTTTAATTGTTCCATCCATTAACATAACTCTTTCTCTATTAACTCTGCCTCTCTCTTTCTCTATTATTTGCCTTCATTTCCCTTTTTGACTTAAACAGCGGTCCATTATTTAGAATGTTTAAAGCAATGTTTACGCATTGTATAAAATTAGGTTCCTTTTTATGATATGTAAACCATACATTTTGTGTATCTTTTCTACAAAAGAAATATATTACTTATATTTATTTTGTCTTTATTTCATATTTTTATTTAATAAATTTTTATTCTACATCTTTTGTTTCATATTTATTTAATAAACTTTATTTTGTATTTTCTCATTATTTACTCGAATAATAATAGTTTTTTAAAATCACTTTTATAAATTGACTATGAGTATGCAACTTTGTGTACCTTCATGTAGTTCTTGTTGCATAGTTTTACTCAATAATATTTAAATAGGATTTTTTGTTATTTTTATTTTTTTTTATTTCAAAGCTTAAACTAATTCTTAAATTAATCTCTAAAGCTATTCTTATTCTACAAATTTTGCGAGTTCACGGCAATATGTTTGCGAGCTATATGTTCGAAGTTCATCAGCATTCATTAGCATTCTATAAGAATGTTTGAAAGCGACGCCCATTTACCAAACAAAATTTGTTGTAAACATATTAAACACTATGGAGATACTACGTATATTTGAGTATGTCAATTAAAATGACGAGCCCGCGATAGCGGGCGAGTAGTATATATGTAATTCATTGAAAATTTAAAATGTTCTTCAATACAAGTCCTTCATTTTTAATTGACGTGCGAACTAATTTTGAGTATGCGACAGATGAATATTTCAATTATGCTGACCAAAATTTCATAATGAAAGCGCTGTTCCACTTCAAATAATTTGGGTGAAAATATCTCAGTGTCAAACTGATTATTAGGTTCTTTTTCTGAGCAATTGACATACTTTTTGTTAATATACTAAATTTTTCCACTGTTATTTCAATAGCGTATTATCCCGATTGTCTCAATAAAAATGATGCACTTATTGAGCATATTGTTTCATCGGATACTTTAACATCATTCTTATGTTTAACATTAAATTATCTTTCTCACTCTTCATTATGTAACAGTATGTATAAAAAAAAATTCTAGAAGAATTCTGAATGAAATATACAATTGGCTTTACAAAATATATGTATATACAGAGTGTGCCACAAGTCTGTAAAATCTTACATTCTATGAACCACCACGAGAGTGATCGCGTTTTACAGGAAACTGTAAAAAGCTGTAAGCGGACGCGAAAAAGGCGAATTCAAGCTCGAAAAGATTGAAGCATTAGCTCACAAACATTCAACACAATAAATATTGCAATATATAATAATTGGCCCAATGATAATAGTGTATAGGTAAGAAATTTATAAATTCGATTCCTTATTTGTTTATAAATACTTTCTACTCATTCTTTTCGTCCATGAATTAAGTTGTAAAAATACTTCAAAATATTATAAGATATTGTAAATAGAAAAAAGAAACTAAAATATATTCCTACCAGATTAAACAAGCACTTAATCATGTTGTTACTGTGCCAGGCAAATTGAGAAGTAATATCATACGTATTCAAAAAAGATTGTTTAATTACAATTGATGAAAATGAACTTCCCGCGACATCGTCAATTACAATAATTCAAAATAGAAATTCTATAAGGATGTTTTACAGTATTTTCGAATATAACAATAAGTAATCAATATTACCATAATACATATATTATATCTATATATTCCTTAAATTGTAGGTGTACAATGCAAAAGAAAATAATTATGTACAGTGTGAACAAGGCTTTACCAACATTATTAAGCATCATACATAACTGACAGTTGTAATACAATTTACCACAAAGAAACACTGCAAATTATAAAAGTATAGGAATGGAAAACATAATTCTAATAAAGCTATCTACAAGTTTGTATAAAATAAAATGTTTTTTTTAAAATTCTAATGAATTTTCATTTAAACCAAAAAGACCAATGGAATCGACATATTATGTATATAGACTGAAACACTATTAACAAAAACTATCAAACCACATTTTCCAACTGATGCAAAAAACACAGATTTCGAGATTATTCTAATTTTATAAACACAAACAAAATTCAAACTATAGATAAATTAGGCAAACGTGAAATAAATCATCGGCAAGTCAATTCACAAAAACCAATAATAGTAGAAAAATTACAAATAGAGTGAAAGCTACCGTCTGTGAGGCACAGGAAAAGTATGTGAAAATGTCAATATAACTTTAAACGATAAAATACATCTTATTTCATGGACAACCGTTAAACATTTTCAATTTAAAAACTGCTATTATCACTAAATCTATTATTAATCATTTCATCCGATAAGCATTCTGAATAAAATATTGCATAGTTGTAAACTATATACAGGGGTGTATAAAAACAACTAAGCAATATTGAACATCTAAAACACAATTATATTTAGTTATTCGCTATATATCGGAATTTTATGGTGTTTCAAAAACTGAAACGCAATAAAGACAAAATCCGCAATAAATTTAGAAGAATAGGGGGAAGCGGTACCTCAACTGTAAGCGGAGTAAGAGGCGATAGCGGGCCTTCAAGGCCTGCCGTATTAGCTAGTTCTCTTAATAAATCTCTACAGAATGCATAGGTACTTTACGAGATATTCGAAAGGCTAAGAGTAAAGTGTTACTTCCGGTCAGAATTTTGAAATTTTATTTATACAAAAAATATTCCAAATCCAACTCTAAATACTTTTGTACTCTTTATAAATATATACATATAGAATGCATAGTTTACGACATATTTGCAAAAAATCGTTATTCGGTAAGAGTAAAAGTGTTAGTTCCGGTCCAAATTTCAATTTATTTTTATATGCAATAGGTATTGAAAATTAAGTTCTAAATACTTTTATACTCGTAACGTACCTGTCTAAAAAGCATGACTTGCAAAATATTTGCAAAAAACTGATTTTTGATAAGAGTAAAAGACCTACTTCGGTAGGAATTTCGAAAAACTTTTTTAATAAAATTGTTCACAATTTTAATTTTAAGTACATATGAATTCTTTATAAATTTGTCTAAACTTAGTAGTTGACGAAATATTGGCAAAATTCGATTTTTTCACTGAAGTAAACTACTACTTCCGGTCTGCCGATTTTACTGAAAATCTAATCAGTTCTCAAGAGGGAGATTATACTACTAAATGCAAATAGAAGAAGAACCTTTGAATGATGTTAATAATTGAAAAACATGTTTTTACTTTCTTTTACGTAGTGTAAGGAAATATTGTGATGACGAAAATTTTCGACCTCGAAATTTTTGCAGATGTCCCCTGATACCGAAAAAGTGGTTTTAAAAAAATATATGTGTCTGTCTGTTTGTGTGTGAGCACGATAGCGGTCAAACGGCTACAGATATCAATTCCATATTTTCTATTTACGATTATAATCTCCCTCTTGAGATCTGATTAGTTTTTCAGTTAAATCGGTAGACCGGTGGTAGTACTTTACTTCAGTGAAAAATCGAATTTTGCCAATATTTCGTCAACTACTAAGTTTAAACAAATTTATAAACAATTCATATCTACTCAAAATTAAATTTGAGAAAAATTTTATTATAAAAGTTTTTTGAAATTCTCTCTCACCAAGTATGCATCCTATAGAGATTTATTAAGAGAATAGAAGTAGTACAGTAGGATTTCGTTTATTTTTTCAAAAGATAAAAGTATTTAATCTTAGTTTAGAACGACTTTTGTATAATTTGAAACGCATACACGTATAAGAAAGTCGTGTGGTGACCACACCTCATTTTTTATATTATGCACGTACAGCACAAACAAACAAGATTTACTACTGAGAGTATAACAAAATCTACCTACTAATAATACTTTTATGTCTAATTTGCCATGATTCCGACTGATAATTGTAGAAAGGATTAAATATAATTTACACGATAAATATAACGAGCTTTCTCGAAAACTTTTCGGCTTATGAACCTATAGACAATTCCATAATTGTATGTAGGTATATATATATATGTATATTATCCAAGGAAATTACACGGTGGTGTTTATTACGTTTATAGCATTGTCCAAAATACTTATTACAACGACGCGACGCATGGATTCAAATCTAAAAATAATTAACACAAAGAGAAAGAAAAATTCAAACACCTGGCGACTATGATGATGATTACGCATGGATTAGAAACCGCAAGAGAATAATTGCTAGTTTTGTTCTATTACATATTATGGCCCGAGAGTCCCCTGCCCTCGCACGGCTTACATACCCCTCTAAAAGTCAGGAAAATGTTTTCGCACTTCGATTGGTACATAACATAAAAATTATTAAAAGATATTTATAAATAAGCTGGCTTTAGTGGAGTAAAAGCAACCGCGAATTATGCCGTTTTTTGAAATGAAGGTAATCAACGGTCTTTCACCAACTGAATATTGAAAAATGATTTTATTCATTCTACTGATTTATTTTTTAAAAAATGCGTTTTCACAACATAAATGATTTTATTCCTGTTTATTTTTAAGCCATACTTGAAATTTCATGTAGATCTTATAAAATTGCTATAAATAAATCTTATTTAATTGGGTAGGTTCCTAATAAATTTTAAATGCTATGTAAACAAAAACGTGTTCAAGATGTTTCTTTCATAATTTTTTTGTGCATGTTTTATATCTTTCCGGCTTGGAGTTTGTGGAGCCAATGTATACATTTGTTTCTGTAAGAGGAATCTACATTTCTGTTCCTCTCTACAATTAAGTTCGACTATTTTACCATTTAGTTCGACTATTTGTCAACAGGAACCGCCACATTACAGCACCTAATCTTACCCCTCATTCTTATTTTCCCTTCACCATCAAACTGAAAACTAAACGCCAGCCTTAAGTTATATTCATCACTGTTTAAATTTAGGATAGTTTGTTTGTTATTAGGCTCTTTAATTTGGGTAAAAATATGTCATATATATTGCTAAACATTTTTGAATCTGATTTTGTATTTAGATTTTGAGTTGAGGCTCTAATTGATAGGGTTTCTAAGAACATTCTCCGATTGTAATTTGGTTCTTTGAAGATAATTTTAACTTTGCTATAGTCCGGTGTATGGTGTGTGGTTGATACGTGATTTGCTAGAACACATTGTTGCGGTTTAATTCTGCTGTCACTCTTATGTTGGGTTATTCTGTTCTTTAGTCTTTGTTTTGTCTGTCCAAAGTAATATATATTGCATTCGCAGGGGATAGCATACACCACATTATTGTTCATTTCAGTTGGTATTTTGTCTTTTAATGTCGTATATAGTTTTGCATTCGAGAAGGCTGTTGTATACGCAATGGAACAGGTTTTTTGGAATAAAGACTTAATTTTGTTAGTTAGTTCTGGGATGTATTGAATTTTTTTGTATTTAATCATGTTTTCATCATTTTCTGTTTTAGTTGTTTTGTCTTGTGTTGTTGTAATTCTGTGGTGTATGTTATCCGTGGTGCTAGAAAATAAAATTTTGTTCACTAATGATTTCGGATAACTATTATCTAACAGAATGTTTTTTAAGATGTGTAAATCTAGTAATTTTTGTAATTCTGTTTTTTAGTGATTTTATTAAGTTTATTTTATATTTCTTGGGACAGTTGGAGTGAAAATTTAAGAGTCTATTTGAATTGGATGGTTTTCTATACCATCTGAGTTTAAGCGGTGTTTGGAATGCAACACAGTATATCATCCACATATTGCCATATGAATTCCAGATTGTAATCCAAGCCTTTTGCTACAAACTTAATGATAGTGTTCATAACTATCTCTGCGATTACTGGTGAAAGGGAAAGTCCCATAGGTGTACCTTGAATTTGTTGATAGAATTGTCCTTCATATGTGAAGTACACACTATCAAAAATCCATTTGATGATGTTTATAAACTCTTTTTTTGGTATATTAGTATTAGTATTTATAAGTGACCAATGTTCATTTATGATGTCTATGGCTATGTCTATAGGGATGTTTGTAAATAGACTTATGACGTCAAATGACACTAGCATATAGTTTTCGGGTATCTTAAGGTTATTTATGGGTTGTGCAAATTCAAACGTATCCTTGATCCTGTATTTGTTATATGTATTGAATGATTTGTCTAAAATATCTGCAATATATTTTGCTATGTGTTTTGTGTGACTTTCAATACTGTTGACAACTGGTCTTAATGGGTTGTTGTGTTTATGAACTTTTGGTACCCCATAAATTCGAACTGTTTCTGAATTATTTTTTATGAGACTTTTGTAGGTTTGTTCTGTAATGTATTGTTTTGTTTTTAAGGCTTTGATGTATTGATTGGTTTTTCTTTCAAATTGGCATGTGGGGTCTCTATCTAATTTTTTATATATTATTCGATCATTCAATAACTCTAACATTTTGTTGTTATATTCTGTTTTGTACATACACACGGTTGTGTTGCTTTTATCGGATCTAGTGATAAGTATGTTATTATTAGAATCTATATAGCGTTTACAGTCTTGGTAAGCTTTGATAAGTGGGTTACTTTGTATATTGTTTTTCATGTAATTTGTAATATAATATGATATTTCACCTCTGTATTTATCTCTTTCTTGTTCATCTATTTCTGTGAGCATATCCTCGCAATCAGCAAGCACTTTTTCAATATTTATGTTTTTATTGTTGGTGGGTAGCGAAAATTTATTGCCTAATGCTAAAACTTCTTGAAATTGTAGTGGTATGTCTATGTTCGTAAGATTAATAAAAAAAATTTTTTTATCATATTGATGGGTAAGATCATACAATCGTATTTTAAACAATTGTCTGTTACATCCCTGTTATTTTTGTTATCGCTTGCTGATTGCGGCACTTGCATTTGGTTGTTATGATTCTGTTGTGGTATGTTTTTATTTTTATTTGAACAGAATAACCCAACATAAGAGTGACAGCAGAATTAAACCGCAATCATGTGCTCTAGCAAATCACGTATCAATCACACACCATACACCGGACTATAGCAAAGTTAAAATTATCTTCAAAGAACCAAATTACAATCGGAGAATGTTCTTAGAAACCCTATCAATTAGAGCCTCAACTCAAAATCTAAATACAAAATCAGATTCAAAAATGTTTAGCAATATATATGACATATTTTTACCCAAATTAAAGAGCCTAATAACAAATAAACTATCCTAAATTTAAACAGTGATAAATATAACGTAATAAATGGTCTCGGTATAACATACACATACGAAAATAAATAAAATATTTTTAGGATAGACATATCATAAAAATAGAAGACAAAATTCACAAAAAAACAAGGCAATATAAATATCAACAAACAGATGAGAGAAACTGCACATAAAGACATATACCACATACTATAATAATATTAAAACGAAAACACTTGAGATTTCAAGCAGAAATTTTTATCCATTAACGCATTAATATAATTGATATAGTAATAAATTTTTTTGGAGTTGTTCAAGTGACAAATATGTGTTTTCCAATATGTGTTACTGCTTTTATAAAAAATGTTTTTCTAAACTAAAAACTGTATACAACCAATAGCAAATGTAAGTATTTGTATAATTTTTAATTAATGAAAACAAATTGTTTTCTCTGTTTTTAACATGTAAAAACATTATTATTTTTGTTTGTCCGTGGTCAACATGTAAAACATAACTTTTGTTTGTTTGTTTCAACAATTAATCAAAACAGTTTATATTTTATCCCGAATTTTAACATCTTTTGTAAAGCACGTTTTCTTTAAATACACAGGTCTGGAGAAGGTTTGAAAACAATAAACCGAAACGTCACAAAGCTATAATAGTGTTTCAATTTTAACACCCAAACAACCCTAATTCTGTCATTTAAGACAGTACTCATCTTGTTTTATCAAGAATTACCAAATAGTGGAATACATCAGCAGTTACAAAACTGAAAACCATTGAATTTTATATATATATATATATATATATATATATATATACAGGGTTATTCACGCTATACGGCACGGAATATTGTGGCCAAAATACGTGACTTTCAAAAAGTTTCACTTTTGGGATATATGGGGGTCTATTATAGTTACTTTTTAAAATTATTTTCATATTATACAGGGTGTTCCAAGAGCCCTAAAAGTATCAAAGTTGTGTTTTTTTAAATGGAACCCCCTGTATATTATTGTATTTTCGGATTCTCCGATCAAAATAAGTGTCTGTTTTAATAAGGTTTACAATACCTAAACCTTAAGGTTTTTTAAATAATTTGAATTTTGCCAAAATCTAACCTAATTTTCATGTTTCAAATACTTAAGAAGTATTTAAGTTATGTAAGCGAAATTTACATCGAAGTGTAACAATATATCATATTTTATATCCCAATCATAATAAACTTGCCATCTTATACAGGGTGTCCAAAAATTAAAATTAATCAAATAAGAACTTTAAGTGGCTATAACTTGATTAATTTAAATAGAACGCCATATTTTTTAACTTACCAGGAAATGTACTTTTTAATTACCTATCGAATGGTATTAGGGTGTTCTATAGCTAAGTCTTCGCGTTTTTACAGAATACGCCAAAAAATCGTTTTTTGCACCATTTGGTGTTTTTTAAATAAAAGTTCTAATGTATCTAGTTGCCTATGGTATTTAGAAATGTCACATAAATTCATTTAGTCTGTCAGTTTAGTCTGCAAAGTCTGTTTTTGCTATAGTGGTATTATTTTTTGTAATTGTGGAAGTTTAGATCGTTATTATTTGAATATTGTTGTGGTGTTGCTTAGTCAAAATGAAGATTTACCCAAAAGAAGAGCGTATTGATATGATTTTTATCCTAGGAGAATGTCATCAAAATTGTTTATTGGCTTCTCGAGTTTATGCTCAAAGTTTTCCGGAAAGAAATCATCCTAAGCCAGCCGTTTTTGAGAGATTATTAAACCAGTTTCAGGAAAGTGGAAGTGTCAGTTATAAAAAACCCATTACAAGAAAACCTGTCACTGAAGATGAAGAAAATGTTTTTACGGTAGTTGGTTCAGTTATCGAAAATCCCAATGTTAGTCAAAATCAGATATCCGAAAATACTAACATTAGTCAAGCAAGTATTTCAAGAATTCTTAAAAAACACAGATTTCATCCTTATAAAATCCAGCTCTGCCAAGAACTTTATGGAAATGATTTTGACAACCGAACTGAATTTTGCATGTGGGTGTTAGATAAAGTGGCAGAAAATAAAAACTTTTTTGAAAATGTGTTATTTAGTGATGAATGTATTTTTCATAACAATGGTCTCGTGAATAGACACAACTTCCATTATTATTCTGATTCGAATCCGCATGAATACAGAGTCATGAGAAATCAGAATAGGTGGTCCGTTAATGTGTGGGGTGGAATACTGGGCCAATATTTAATTGGACCCTATTTTTTTGAAGGACCTTTAAATGGTATGATGTTTCTCGATTTTCTTTTACACCAACTTCCAGTATTATTAGAAGAAGTCCCTTTAAACATCAGAACAACCATGTGGCTTCAACTGGATGGAGCTCCGCCTCATTATCATCGCGAGGTTCGGCAATTTTTAAATGCCAACTTTCAAAACAGGTGGATTGGAAGAAATGGATTTCAAAATTGGCCCCCCAGATCCCCGGACTTAACTCCACCAGATTTCTTTTTATGGGGATACATAAAAGGAATTGTCTACAATACGCCTCCGACAACACCACACGATATAAAAATACGCATAAGAGACGCTTTTGAAACTGTAACCCCGCAAATGTTGTCCAGAGTTAGCAGTGGTTTTGAAAAAAGAATATATAAGTGTCTGGAAATGGACGGTCGACATTTCGAACATCTGTTATAAATATTTTGCTTCTGTTTTATGTTATCGTTGATATGTTATTACCATTATTGCTGTTATAGCCTGTTAGATTATAAATAACGTTCCAAGTTTCTGAACATTTGTAACGATATTCGTCATTATTATTCTTATAATTGTAAATTATCTGACATTTCTAAATACCATAGGCAACTAGATACATTAGAACTTTTATTTAAAAAACACCAAATGGTACAAAAAACGATTATTTGGCGTATTCTGTAAAAACGCGAAGACTTAGCTATAGAACACCCTAATACCATTCGATAGGTAATTAAAAAGTACATTTCCTGGTAAGTTAAAAAATATGGCGTTCTATTTAAATTAATCAAGTTATAGCCACTTAAAGTTCTTATTTGATTAGTTTTAATTTTTGGACACCCTGTATAAGATGGCAAGTTTATTATGATTGGGATATAAAATATGATATATTGTTACACTTCGCTGTAAATTTCGCTTACATAACTTAAATACTTCTTAAGTATTTGAAACATGAAAATTAGGTTAGATTTTGGCAAAAAAAAGGTTTAGGTATTGTAAACCTTATTAAAACAGACACTTATTTTGATCGGAGAATCCGAAAATACAATAATATACAGGGGGTTCCATTTAAAAAAACACAACTTTGATACTTTTAGGGCTTATGGGACAGCCTGTATAATATAAAAATAATTTTAAAAAGTAACCATACTAGACCCCCATATATCCCAAAAGTGAAACTTTTTGAAAGTCACGTATTTTGGCCACAATATTCCGTGCCGTATAGCGTGAATAACCCTGTATATATATATATATATATATATACAGGGTGTCCAGAAACTCTCCTGACAAACGAAGACCGGAGATTCCTCAGATAATTTTAAGACAATTTATCCCAATTCACCCTAGTCCGAAAATGCTTCCTAAGGGAGCTAGAGCTCTTTGAAGATGGCGCCTTATAATTAGTTTTTTTATAATATCTCCCGAACGCTTCTATTTAGAAAAACAAAAACTGGTATGCTTATTCATCCTCCAGAGATGAATCGATTCCATCAATTGCGAATTTCTAGTACCGGTCATAGGCGTCCGTTTTGGGTAGGTAAACGGTTATTTTAACGCATAACTTTTTTGTCTTTAACTTTTAAGCATTTGTGACACTAGATTATTAAATTCTCAGGTATTCTAGTACTAAAAGGTACTCTTACTTTAAGTCGATAGGATACACCGTTTTCTAGAAAAATCGATTTGAAGATTTATCGTTTTCTCGTCATTTCATCTTTCGTCATTTCAACTTCGCGAACTGACAACAATTTGACAATTAAAAACGTAGGTTTTATTTCTGTTGGCAGTTCAGAGCGAACTAGTGCAAAAAATAATAAATTAAATGTTAATGACGAAAAAACGAAAAATTTTCAAATCGATTTTTCTAGAAAACGGTGTATACTACCGACTTAAAGTAAGAGTACCTTTTAATACTAGAATACCTGAAAATTTAATAATCTAGTGTCACAAATGCTTAAAAGTTAAAGACAAAAAAGTTATGCGTTAAAATAGCCGTTTACCTACCCAAAACGGACGCCTATGACCTTAGGAAGCATTTTCGGACTTGGGAGAATTGGGTTACATGGTCTTAAAATTATCTGAGGAATCTCCGGTCTTCGTTTGTCAGGAGAGTTTCTGGACACCCTGTATAAGCCAATTTTATAAGTGATATTTAATATTTTGTAATTTTTAGAATGCAATAAAGTATAAACAAGTACGATTGTTCATTATTTGTCCTTATGTTACAAATACCATATATAAAGGAAAACATTTTTGAAAAAGACAAAATAAAAGAATTGTCGAAACGTTAATTGTATTTTAATTGTATTGTTATATATATAAAACAACATTGCAATAAGTTGCAGACGAAAACACTATATTTATCAGATATTATATATATATACAGGGTGTCTCAGTTTTGCGTTACAGGTATTATCTACTTTCCCTGTATAGATATCAGAAAACTTTTCAAATAAAAGTTGCTTGATATTATGATGTGTCGAAAATGACAAACAGAGAATTTTATTTGCTCGTGACCTTGAAGGAGATTTCAAGTTCAACTTTGTTTCTTTTAATGGATATATGCATTTTTTAATGTTGCATCTTATTTATCAAAAACTAATAAATAACTTTTATTTGATCCATTTTTTATTTTGCCTTGTCAGTTTTGACACAATTCAGATAAACTTGTCAAAAGCAATTTTTATTAACTTAAAGGAATACGATAATTATAAGTAAGTAATTCAGTGAAAAAAAATTAAAAAAATAAAGAGTAAGTATTTCAATAATAAATATCTCATCTCTCTAGTAGTTGGATAAGAAAACAAAACAAGAGGCATTAATTTAATAAATGTTCAAATTGGGCTCCATCAGCGTGGACACAAACTTCCAAACGACGTCTTAATCCTCTGTTGCAAGATGAAAGTATCATTCCGTGAGTCATAATCCGGCATCCCATGCGAATTCGATTTTTCAGATCATCAAGATCTGCCGACCGAACTTGATATACAAATTCCTTTAAATAACCCCACATGAAAAAATCAACAGGCGATAAATCCGGGGAACGAGCAGGCCAAGGGATAGAACCTCTATTTCCAATCCATCCATTGGGGTACAGCGCATTTAAATAATTCGTCACAATTTGCGCATTATGGGGCGGAGCACCATCTTGTTGCCAAATTATGTCTCGTCTTTCATTAAATCGGGAAGCACATTTTGTAAAAAATGTAAATAACGTTGTCCTGTCAGGGTTCCTTCGTAAAAGTGGGGTCCAATTAAATGCCCATTAAACATTCCACACCATACATTGGTTCCCCACACTGTTTGAAAGCGTGCTTCCTCCATCCACCGCGGATTTTGGTTGGACCAATAATGCGCATTATGTTTGTTCACAACACTATTATTGTGAAAGTGACTTTCGTCACTCCACAAAATACAATTAAGATAATTTGGATTTTCATCTTCTAGAACTTGCAATCGTGCAATGAAATCCAGGCGTCTTTGTAAATCATTTAGTCTTAATTCTTGTGATAAATGAACTTTAAATGGATGGTACCGATGCCCTTTTAAAATTCTATGTACTGTAGCTTTACTAACGCCAATTTCTTCTGCCAAACGTCGAAGTGAAACATGTGGGTTTACAGCTACATAAGCCAAAATGTTGATTACATTTTCTACATTTCTAGCAGGAGCATTATGGTTAGCATGTTTTACGGTAGAGGGAAATGAACCAGTTCGTAACTTCGCTTCTACTCTATTAAATGTTGTATGTGATGGATGATGACGTTCCGGAAATCTTTCTCGATACAAATTTGCAGCTTCTCGGGATTCCTTCTGCATTCTCCGTAGACTATTAACATATCTACATATTCGTTGGAGTTGTATGTAAGTGGCATATTAAAAAGCTGCGGATAACGCAAGTCAAATCTTTGTGATTTAAGCAAGACTGACAGTTGTTGACTGACAGAACACAACTTTTTACTTTTGACAAGTTTATCTGAATTGTGTCAAAACTGACACGGCAAAATAAAAAATGCATCAAATAAAAGTTATTTATTAGCTTTTGAAAAATAAGATGCAACATTAAAAAATACATATATCCATTAAAAAAAACAAAGTTGACCTTGAAATCTCCTTCAAGGTCACGAGCAAATAAAATCCTCTATTTGTCATTTTCGACACATCATAATATCAAGTAACTTTTATTTGAAAAGTTTTTTGATAACTATACAGGGAAAGTAGATAATGCCTGTAACGCAAAAGCTGAGACACCCTGTATATATATATATATATATATAAATGTCGTGAGAGATTTCTTAAATTAGCGGCATTTTTAATTAATTGATGATAATTACTTGCATTATTTTAATTGTTAATGATTTTAAGGAAAAGAAACACATTACTCCGAGGGCTAACACATATGCATTAGTTTCGTTTAACCACTACAACGTGAATACTCATCAGCTCGTCTGTGTAATGTACTCATTTTTCCTTTCTACCGAAATTTGTATATATAGTTACGGAGAGGATCTTTGCAAGCTTGAGAGATAATTTCTTATCATTCTCATTTAATGAAGGAGCCATATTAATTACTATGTTTTTCCTTCTACAATATTACAGCACATTCAGTGCACTCTGTGTTGGAACACAGAAATCCAAATTTCATTCTGGATAATTACAATTAATATTTTATATGTTGTTAATGTATATATTAAACACATATAATTTGTTTCTTTGCCGTATATATTTTAAATGTCGTGAGAGATTTCTTGAATTAGCGGCATTTTTAATTAATTGATGATAATTACTTGCATTATTTTAATTGTTAATGATTTTAAGGAAGAGAAACACATTACTCCGAGGACTAACACATATGCATTAGTTTCGTTTAACCACTACAACGTGAATACTCATCAGCTCGTCTGTGTAATGTATTCATTTTTCCTTTCTACCGAAATTTGTATATATAGTTACGGAGAGGATCTTTGCAAGCTTGAGAGATAATTTCTTATCATTCTCATTTAATGAAGGAACCATATTAATTACTATGTTTTTCCTTCTACAATATTACAGCACATTCAGTGCACTCTGTGTTGGAACACAGAAATCCAAATTTCATTCTGGATAATTACAATTAATATTTTATATGTGGTTAATGTATATATTAAACACATATAATTTGTTTCTTTGCCGTATATATTCTAAATGTCGTGAGAGATTTCTTGAATACTCATCAATGATAAGAAATTATCTATTATATATATATATATATATATATATATATTATACGGTTAAATTTCCTTATTGACCTAAGGTTTTTGATAATAATACAATTTATTCTTGGACGGTTTGTAGGTCTGGTATAAAACTCAACATAATAATTTGAGTATCTTTAACTTTATATATATATATATATATATATAGATGATATATAATATTGCATAGAAGAAAACAGTTCCTAAAGGTTGGACGATAAGTATTATATTTCCAATATACAACAAAGGAAACAAGCACGAATGTAAGTAAAGTGGGCTCAAAAAGGTACGAATATCCAGGACACAAGAAATTATTAGGCAAGAAACCCTTGCTAAAGACAAAAAAGGATACATTGCTTTTATGGATATGGAAAAAGCATTCGATAGAGTATATAGAGAAAGTATATAGAACAGCCTGGAAGAAAGAAAAGTTAACAATAAATTAGTAAAAGTAATCAAAAATCTATACGAAGAAACAAATTAATATATAATAAAAAAATACTCCGTTACTGTGTATCACGTATGTGGATGACAACATCATCATAAAGTTCATGGGCTACAGAAGTTTGCAGCCCGTAGAAATTGTGACATTGCCTTTGCCGAATATGAAGTAATTATTGCCAATAATGAAAATAAAAAAATCTTTCATGTCTATTTTAAAATATTTTAGCAGCCAAGAAGTTTATTGCAAAAATAGACGAATTGTCACGAATGTAACAACAGTTTTTTTTTATTTTTATCCCATTACCGACGACTAATTAATATTTGAAGGATAATACATATAATCATAAAATAATTGAATTTTATATAACGGAACTGTAACATTTGTATTTATAATTATTATTCTGGAAACATATAACAATAATTAAATTATTTCATATCAATAAACGCTCATATGTACATAAAACACATACTGTTACTCTTTTACTAAAAGGAAAATGGCTATTAACCATGCACAAGAATAAAATGCTGCCGTCACTAGCTATACAAATAGACACTACTCCCCTTGTGTAATTTACCGCCTTTCGTGCAAAGTGATTGATATGAACAAATAATAGTCAGTTTACTAGACCACAACAGTTCCAGAATCTTCTGCTCCAGCAATGTTCTAAGAATAAATAAATGAGTGGTGTAGGGGCATTACTCGATTCAATATGTTTACCAAGGTTTATGGGAAACAAAGACAAAGCTTAGTTTACGTACTTGTGTTTTGTATTTAGTAAGTCGATTTTACTTACAAATACGTAGATAGTACATTATTATATTAGATTTATCTACAAATATACAGAGTCCGTCAGTGAAGCCTGAAAATTTTAAAATAATTCATATTAAAGTTGCGCCAAATTAAGTTTTATACCGCCTCTGCACATCGCCGAATGTATTCGCCGAAGATTCGTATACGAATGTTTCGTCAAATAATTCGTGCGCAAATATGAACGAATTGCCTATCCACACATTGTATTCGCAATATTCGCGTTGAAAAGAAGATAGAATGATGGAAGGTAAACAAGTTGTTGCTGCATTATACTATATGAGTACTTGCAATTATTATTCGAGTCATTACTTCACTCCGCCATAATTCATTAACGTATACAGAATACCTTTTTTTAATTTGAAATCTTTAAATTATAGGTTATGAGTAGTGTAAGACTACCGGTTCTGGACCCACCTCCGGAGGTGGAGGTCAAAGGTCAAAGGTCAAAGGTCACGGGGTCAAAGGTCAAAGGTCAAAGGTCAAAGGTCAAAGGTTAAAGGTTAAAGGTCAAAGGTCACGGGGTCAAAGGTCAAAGGTCAAAGGTCAAAGGTC
This sequence comes from Amphimallon solstitiale, assembly GCA_963170755.1. Classification (NCBI taxonomy): domain Eukaryota; kingdom Metazoa; phylum Arthropoda; class Insecta; order Coleoptera; family Scarabaeidae; genus Amphimallon; species Amphimallon solstitiale. The sequence goes on along the minus strand of OY720684.1, from coordinate 60,433,121 downwards.
AAAGGTCAAAGGTCACGGGGTCAAAGGTCGCCGGAGGTGGGGGTCAAAGGTCAAGGGTCAAAGGTCACCGGAGGTGGAGGTCAAAGGTCGCCGGAGGTGGAGGTCAAAGGTCATCGGAGGCGGAGGTGGCGCCCTCTGACGGCCACTAACCCAACTAAGTGGCGCCCTCTAACGCTCACTAACCCAACTAAGTGGCGCCTCTGACGGCCACTAACCCAACTAAGTGGCGCCCTCTAACGGTCATTTGCCAAACTAAAAATTGCATCTATCATCATTACCAACCCAACTAAAGTAGCGCCCTCTGACGATCATTTGCCAAACTAAAAAATTGCATCTCTCATCATTACCAACCCAACTAAAATGGCGCCCTCTGACGATCATTTGCCAAACTAAAAAATTGCATCTCTCATCATTACCAACACAACTAAAATGGCGCCCTCTGACGATCATTTGCCAAACTAAAAAATTGCATCTCTCATCATTACCAACCCAACTAAAATAGCGCTCTCTGACATTCACTAACCCAACTAATGTGACATCAGGCAAAATGGCCGACCATCAAGATGGTCAATAAAAATATAAACTTTGCTTCTAGAGAATTCCTGAATAAATTACACAACTTGCTATCGCGCTTCTCAATGTATTTCTAGCAGGTCTAAACATGTTTTCCAGCGGAAACCGCAACGTCTGCATGCTTCTGTGATAGCTGCAGGCTTGAAATGTATTTCTATATCTTATAAAATGAAAAAAGAAACAATGTATTTTTTAAGAAAAAACAATTTATTATTATAAATTAACAATATGACCAAGTTTCATAACTTCAAAGTCATAGTGAAGTGAATTATAACAAATATGTAGCACTTCCATCATAAGGAAAGCGTTAAACGAATTACAATGATCAACAAGCAATTCTGATACATTTGTATATAAATCTCCAGTTAATGTTATACAAGCGGTTAAGATCATCTTATAAAATGCTATAAAATCGCTGTTTACTAAAAATTCTAATTTACTCTTAATGAGCGGTTGTAAATTAAACAAATTGCTATAGGTATCCGAAGACAATACCAGCTGTTGATTACGACTACTTAATACAATGACAGTAGTATTCCTAAATGTTGACGTTCGAATTTGATGATTCGGACTGCAACCATCTGTCTTACAAAATTCCTCCCAGTCGTCCAATGTGAAGAATACACAGCTTGCAGGCGATCGAATCTGGATGATGGGCACGAATCCAGCCGCTGGACTAAGACCGATATTCACCCATTTCGAACCGCATTTGTTGAGGAAGTATGATGACTGCCCAATTAACTGTTTTTCCTTAACGATATTCTCATCTAGCATTTTAAGCGAATCACCAATAAATTCATTATAAGTTTCTGAAAAAGAATTAAAAAAATATAGATATAAGTTTATGTATATAATAATTTTGTATTCTTACTAGCTTCCATTTTAATCTTAGTGTGTTAAAATATGTGCGAACTCGAATGCAAACAAACTAATACTGATTTAGTGAGAGAAAATTACAGTGAGAACCATTGACGCCCTCTGACGGTTACCAAGCAAAGTAAATATTAAATATATAAGAGAAGAATTTCGAATATAATATCAGCAGTATCAATTGTAAAGCGGTGTAACACATTTTATATAGATAGTGATAATCAAGTACCTATAATGACAGTGAAACCATACAACGTGGAGAAGTATGAAAACTTTTTAGCAGTTAATGACATCGAAATACCTATTGGAGTTGGGAATTGGCTATTATCCTCGGAATTGAATCAAAGTGATTGTTTATTCATAGCAGCATTTGCATATCAGAACGATCAATATTTCGATATTGATCAATTAATCCACGTGTTAGAATATTGTAACCCCAATATAACCCAACTAAAAAAGTGTTGTATTTATTGTGAATATGAATATCTACGTGAACCTGATTTTGAACTTCGTGATGAAATTTGTGTGTTTGATATAGAAACGTCGAATGTGCTAACTTTAAATAAGAATATACCGGAGATGTTAATGACTTGGTATCCTTAATATGATCATCCAGAATTGGATTATAATGAAGAACTCGTCGTGAATGGTGGTGGATATGTTATATACGCTCATCAGAAGTGTTTCGCAAGTAGCTAACATGTACAGATCTGTATAATCTTGTCTGTACTTGTTTGGAAATACATCAGTCGACAATGTACGTTGAACGCAGGCATAGTGCGCTAAGATTGAAGAAAGTAGTATTAAACAATAGAATTAAGAGGTTTATATCCGAATTAGAAAAAATTAAAACTGATATCGAAATATATAAATTAGTTGTAAACATCGGCAAAATAAATATATAAAAAATGGATAATATTGAAAAATAGAGATGATCGGGCAATCAGACAAATCGATAAACATTTTGGATTATTGGATGAGGTGGATAAGACGATGATTAAAAATATTCCACTGTTTATCCTCCAAAATAAGGTGAAAAGCTGAATCTCTAAAGCAACACTGGCATTACATTCCTCAGGAGATGCGAGCAAGTCTAAGAGAGTATTTACCCTATGGCTCTCATTATAATCAACCTTGGCAAGACAATCATCTGGATGGTTGGACCCCAGCTCGAAGAAATTGTTATTTATGTAACTTTATAGAATAAATATACATATATGTAATGTACAATATAGTATACAATATTTTAAATAAAAGAACAAACAAAATTATTGTTTTTTATTTATAGATAGTCATATAAATATATATACATATTTTAGAGGTTGAATGAATATACGATTCTACATATGTTCTATACATATTTATTAGGTATATTATATACATTTCCAAATCAAAATTTATGGCTGACCGAGAAAATAAATTACATATACACTCAAACACTCAGTGATGTAGTAATCATTTTTGAGTATACAGATTGTTTCAAAGGTAAGATGGCGGATACAATATGGTCACAACCAGATTATGTAACAATTAATATTTGTTTTATACATATTTATTAATCAAGTATCTTATACACCATTACATTTCAAAATTTATGGCATTATAATGTAAGTATAATACTTCAAGCCTATATAAGACATTTAAGAATTTATCATGACAAGAGATTTAATATTTTAATGTAAAGCACCTTACAATGAAAGCAGACTTGTAGCATACTTTTATGAAATCGAATAAAATCAGTACTCTTGAGCACACTTAACTTTTTCATTAGCTAAGACTGGAGATCTCTATTTGACATAAATTTTAAAATACATGTTCACGTATCATGGATTTTTTTTTTAAATAGTCATATAAATATATATACATATTTTAGAGGTTGAATGAATATACGATTCTACATATGTTTTATACATATTTATTAAGCATATATTATTATATTACATCTCCAAATCAAAATTTATGAGTGATACATAAAACGAAAATAAATACATATAAACTCAAGTACTGAGTGACGTAGTAACAAAATTTTAATATACAGGGTGTTTCAAAAGTAAGAGGCGGATACATACAGAATGTTTCAAAGGTAAGGGGTGGGTGGATACATACAAGGTTTTCAAGTACACCGAGTTTTTATTACCAGTTTTAAAATTCACAGGGTTTTTATCATCGGTTTTAAAATACCAGGGTTCTCAGAAATTAATTGTTCATATCTTTGTAGATGTTAAATTCATCGCTATATTAGTAGTATTATACTTGTATGTATGATTATAACATTATTCATTATATATATAAATATATATTTGTGACGAATAGAAAGAGTTAAATAGATAATGCGAGCTATTTCTTCAATTATTTTGTTAGAAAGCGCATTTTTTTATATTGTCGTCAGAAATATCTTTGAAAGCATTACCTCGATATAATTTAAAAAATTCCACAGCACTAATTAGACGACTTGAGGTAATTGTATAGTTAGAAAGCGCATTTTTAAAGTTGACGTCATACTGATGTCATGTAGTTTGACCAGGAATTTAATATCCTTTAAGTTATATATTATATAATCTATAATATTTTTACTTAATATTGTAAGAACATTAAATAAAAAAATTGAGGTTGCAGTTGGATTAGTAAACAATGGGCGTGGTCAAGATCTCTTTATTGCATGTAAATATCAATAAAGTAAATTTATAGTTGACGTCAGAGCTAGTATAATTTTTATATATGTATATAATACCTTGATATAATTAAAAAAATCCGCTCATACATAAATTCCTTATTGATCAATACATTTTAACGAACATAAAATTACATTGAAGTTCAGAAGTATTTCCATATGATAATATTAATGCAGACTTCAATAAGAAACAATGAACGATTCTGTTTTAAATGTATACACAATTTCAACGTTCATATTACTATAAAAATGATGTGGAACCGTGTCTTTCACCTATAAATTATGAACATTTAGCACCGATTGTTATTATAGACTCCAGTCATCAAAGTGAGTTGGTGAAGAACGAAGCAGTTGATATTCGATTAGACTTCAGTAAACGTGACAGAAAAAACTACAACATTTTGTCTGATTTTACACGATCGGATTGTTAAATATAACCCATTAACAAGTGTTGTAAAATTATTCTAAAGAGAGAAAATGTTTATAATAGATATTCAGGGATATCAGTATGAAGATAGCGAATATTTCATTAAAGAAATCGCAATCTACGATTTAACTACGCATCACGTTAACCATACTTTCGTTCAAATGCCTAACAAGTTGTCATGGTTTTGTCCAACAATTAAAAAACATATGGAATGGTTATGTAATAATATACATGGATTACATTGGGATAACATGGACAAACAACAATCAATATCGATGAATCATATAGAAAACTACATTCAGAGTATCGTTGGTGATGCTATCATAATGGTAAAAGGATTGAATAAGAAGAACATTTTGGAAAATTTTCTGTCCAATACAATTATCGATATGGAGAGATTCACTTGTCCAAATCTAAGTACTTTAAGACAAAATGAATGGAGTCGACATTGTAATTTCCATAAGAACAATAATTTAAAATGTGCAAAAGAAAATGTATATTTGTTATATCACTGGTTTATAAAATAATAAAACACAATATTTATTTAAAACCTTTAACCTATTTACATTATATTCTATAACTGTGCAATGTCTTGACTAACATTAATAATAATCTTCTTGTAATCATTACAAAAGCCGAACTTATACATTATTAAGCGCGAAAACCTACCTTTTCCTGTTACCTATAAATGTATAAAGTTTACATTACTAATTACTTAATATTGTGACGAATAGAAAGAGTTAATTAGATATGTGAGCTATTTCAATTATCTTGTTAGAAAGTATATTAACAAGCTGACGTCAAGTATTTGTAGGCGTTAATGATTGTACAACAGTGTTATTTATTACATGTCTTACAATATTAATTGTTTTATGAAACAGTTGATTCAATTTTATATCTATCAACGTCACAACCGCATATTTTTATTTAAAGACTTGTCTATACAAGTAAAATTGTTAAATATCATGTATTAAGTCTCCTAATAGATTATTTCGAGAAAACATACATTAACAAGCTTTTAGAAAAACTCTCTAATTATGTAGCCAAAAATATTTTACCTCAATCCATAAAATATGACATTTTTGTTTCAGTTTATATGATCAGTAACACGATGGTTGGTATATCTTCTTATAATGTAAATGTTTCTTTATGCAATTAGGGATTTACTTTTTTTCATTGTACCATATTTCAAGTTAATATCTATTATATTTTCTGTATTATTACATAATACGGAATTTGAAATTAGACAGCGAACAACATTAACAAATAATGAAAAGCGAACACTTTGATTAACACGCAAAAGAGATTTAATAATTTATTGCCATATACTACGAAAATAATATTTTTTACTTAATATTGTAAAAATATTAAATAAACAAAAAAAATTGAGTTGAAGTTCGATTAGTAAACAATGGGTGTAACCAAGATATCTTTATTACATGCAAATATCAATAAAGCTAATGATATAAATCTAGAATAGATGATGTAGGATATTTTCACATACATAGTTAACAATATGTAAAGTATATATTATCAAATGTTGACATCAGAACTCTAGAGTATAATTGATATATTAGTCAGATAAATTGTGAAAGTATATAGAAAGAATGATAATCATTCTTCATAATACCTCAACTAAATTTTAAAATGTATCTGATCCTCATCCCAGCAAGTCGAACATAATTTAGCATTTTCTCGATGTATTATCATCTAAAATTACAAAAACATTCAAATATAACAACATGAACCGTTATACATATGTAGAAAGAAACCAACCTTGTCATAGTTATACCAACAGTATTATTTATTCCTAGTCTTACTGTGCTAATTATTCTGAATTCAATCAATCGGAATGTTGTTTTCTGAAACAGTCCAATAAAAAACTAAAAAAATCACTAATTTCTTTAAATAATAAAACTGAATCATGGAGATATATTTAAACCATAAGCAGAATTAATCATTCATATCTTTGTAAATATTAAAATCAGAATTATTATACACTAGTTGACAAAAATTTCCATTCATTAATATATAAATGAAAGCGTATATCAAGAAATTCCAAAAATTTTAATGATCGAGTTAATAGGTATCGTCTAATAATTTCTCTCAATGTATACCAGTATAACGCGTGTTCTGTATATGTTTCTTCTTTACATATATAATATATGTATATATTTGTTTTAATTTTTATACAATATTCTTACAATATTAAATAAAATATAATATTTGTACAATCCTGAGATATATAAAATATATATAATTAGTTATAATTGTATAAAAGAACAACAATAATAACAACTTTTTCCTAATGCTTTGCAGAACGGAACTATTTATTCGAGTAATTTGATTAAATTTCTTTATAATATTTATCTATATACTATTGCGGCGGTGCTTGATACATTATTTTTTTCGGCAAGACTCTAAAAAGAAATCCCACGGTGTGAGATCACAATATTATGTTTATTATTCAAACTAATTAAAAGATTTTTAAATACTTCTCGTAATATATTCATTTCTCACCCATTCTAGCAGAGGTTTATAACTCAAGTAACTCAAAGCTGTATCATCATTGACTAAGCTGATAAAGAAGGGCAGGATTATTTTGAATTGGATCAATAATTCTTCATCTACTTATGGTGGATCAAAACACCAACTTTTGTGCATATAGAGGAACTTCTACACAAAAATCAGCGAGTGTATAAATAAGAAATCAAATGTTTTTGATTTTTATATACAGGGTGAGTCATTAGTAGCCGCTCTTTTGTGTTTTAAATAAAAGAAAAAACAATTAGTGGAAGATTCATGATTGTTTGGGGAGTATATTATCAAAATACTTTAGCCCTAACACACTTCCGGTTTCACCGGAAATACACTCAACACAAGAACAACAATGTTTATTCTTAGACATATATCTTCAACTATACATTTCCTAACACTTAATGTAAAAACGTATCAAGTAATTTCTAAAATTTTAACGATCATTGTTTTTCAACTACATATTTTTCCGCACTTAGAGAGCACAATCAATGGATTTATAAAATCTTAATGACCGAGTTTATAGACATCGACTAAAAAAATTTTCTATTATATAATATATTATATATATTAATGAATAGAAATTTTTAGGTGATGTCTATTAGCTTGGTTATTAAGATTTTATAAATCCCTTGATTGTGCTCTCTAAGTGCTGAAAAATATGTAGTTGAAAACAATGATCGTTAAAATTTTAGAAATTATTTGATACGTTTTTACATTAAGTGGTAGGAAATGTATAGTTGAAGATATATGTCTAAGAATAAACATTGTTGTTCTTGTGTTGAGTGTATTTCCGGTGAAACCGGAAGTGTGTTAGGGCTAAAGTATTTTGATAATATACTCCCCAAACAATCATGAATCTTCCACTAATTGTTTTTTCTTTTATTTAAAACACAAAAGAGCGGCTACTAATGACTCACCCTGTATATAAAAATCAAAAACATTTGATTTCTTATTTATACACTCGCTGATTTTTGTGTAGAAGTTCCTCTATATGCACAAAAGTTGGTGTTTTGATCCACCATAAGTAGATGAAGAATTATTGATCCAATTCAAAATAATCCTGCCCTTCTTTATCAGCTTAGTCAATGATGATACAGCTTTGAGTTACTTGAGTTATAAACCTCTGCTAGAATGGGTGAGAAATGAATATATTACGAGAAGTATTTAAAAATCTTTTAATTAGTTTGAATAATAAACATAATATTGTGATCTCACACCGTGGGATTTCTTTTTAGAGTCTTGCCGAAAAAAATAATGTATCAAGCACCGCCGCAATAGTATATAGATAAATATTATAAAGAAATTTAATCAAATTACTCGAATAAATAGTTCCGTTCTGCAAAGCATTAGGAAAAAGTTGTTATTATTGTTGTTCTTTTATACAATTATAACTAATTATATATATTTTATATATCTCAGGATTGTACAAATATTATATTTTATTTAATATTGTAAGAATATTGTATAAAAATTAAAACAAATATATACATATATTATATATGTAAAGAAGAAACATATACAGAACACGCGTTATACTGGTATACATTGAGAGAAATTATTAGACGATACCTATTAACTCGATCATTAAAATTTTTGGAATTTCTTGATATACGCTTTCATTTATATATTAATGAATGGAAATTTTTGTCAACTAGTGTATAATAATTCTGATTTTAATATTTACAAAGATATGAATGATTAATTCTGCTTATGGTTTAAATATATCTCCATGATTCAGTTTTATTATTTAAAGAAATTAGTGATTTTTTTAGTTTTTTATTGGACTGTTTCAGAAAACAACATTCCGATTGATTGAATTCAGAATAATTAGCACAGTAAGACTAGGAATAAATAATACTGTTGGTATAACTATGACAAGGTTGGTTTCTTTCTACATATGTATAACGGTTCATGTTGTTATATTTGAATGTTTTTGTAATTTTAGATGATAATACATCGAGAAAATGCTAAATTATGTTCGACTTGCTGGGATGAGGATCAGATACATTTTAAAATTTAGTTGAGGTATTATGAAGAATGATTATCATTCTTTCTATATACTTTCACAATTTATCTGACTAATATATCAATTATACTCTAGAGTTCTGATGTCAACATTTGATAATATATACTTTACATATTGTTAACTATGTATGTGAAAATATCCTACATCATCTATTCTAGATTTATATCATTAGCTTTATTGATATTTGCATGTAATAAAGATATCTTGGTTACACCCATTGTTTACTAATCGAACTTCAACTCAATTTTTTTTGTTTATTTAATATTTTTACAATATTAAGTAAAAAATATTATTTTCGTAGTATATGGCAATAAATTATTAAATCTCTTTTGCGTGTTAATCAAAATGTTCGCTTTTCATTATTTGTTAATGTTGTTCGCTGTCTAATTTCAAATTCCGTATTATGTAATAATACAGAAAATATAATAGATATTAACTTGAAATATGGTACAATGAAAAAAAGTAAATCCCTAATTGCATAAAGAAACATTTACATTATAAGAAGATATACCAACCATCGTGTTACTGATCATATAAACTGAAACAAAAATGTCATATTTTATGGATTGAGGTAAAATATTTTTGGCTACATAATTAGAGAGTTTTTCTAAAAGCTTGTTAATGTATGTTTTCTCGAAATAATCTATTAGGAGACTTAATACATGATATTTAACAATTTTACTTGTATAGACAAGTCTTTAAATAAAAATATGCGGTTGTGACGTTGATAGATATAAAATTGAATCAACTGTTTCATAAAACAATTAATATTGTAAGACATGTAATAAATAACACTGTTGTACAATCATTAACGCCTACAAATACTTGACGTCAGCTTGTTAATATACTTTCTAACAAGATAATTGAAATAGCTCACATATCTAATTAACTCTTTCTATTCGTCACAATATTAAGTAATTAGTAATGTAAACTTTATACATTTATAGGTAACAGGAAAAGGTAGGTTTTCGCGCTTAATAATGTATAAGTTCGGCTTTTGTAATGATTACAAGAAGATTATTATTAATGTTAGTCAAGACATTGCACAGTTATAGAATATAATGTAAATAGGTTAAAGGTTTTAAATAAATATTGTGTTTTATTATTTTATAAACCAGTGATATAACAAATATACATTTTCTTTTGCACATTTTAAATTATTGTTCTTATGGAAATTACAATGTCGACTCCATTCATTTTGTCTTAAAGTACTTAGATTTGGACAAGTGAATCTCTCCATATCGATAATTGTATTGGACAGAAAATTTTCCAAAATGTTCTTCTTATTCAATCCTTTTACCATTATGATAGCATCACCAACGATACTCTGAATGTAGTTTTCTATATGATTCATCGATATTGATTGTTGTTTGTCCATGTTATCCCAATGTAATCCATGTATATTATTACATAACCATTCCATATGTTTTTTAATTGTTGGACAAAACCATGACAACTTGTTAGGCATTTGAACGAAAGTATGGTTAACGTGATGCGTAGTTAAATCGTAGATTGCGATTTCTTTAATGAAATATTCGCTATCTTCATACTGATATCCCTGAATATCTATTATAAACATTTTCTCTCTTTAGAATAATTTTACAACACTTGTTAATGGGTTATATTTAACAATCCGATCGTGTAAAATCAGACAAAATGTTGTAGTTTTTTCTGTCACGTTTACTGAAGTCTAATCGAATATCAACTGCTTCGTTCTTCACCAACTCACTTTGATGACTGGAGTCTATAATAACAATCGGTGCTAAATGTTCATAATTTATAGGTGAAAGACACGGTTCCACATCATTTTTATAGTAATATGAACGTTGAAATTGTGTATACATTTAAAACAGAATCGTTCATTGTTTCTTATTGAAGTCTGCATTAATATTATCATATGGAAATACTTCTGAACTTCAATGTAATTTTATGTTCGTTAAAATGTATTGATCAATAAGGAATTTATGTATGAGCGGATTTTTTTAATTATATCAAGGTATTATATACATATATAAAAATTATACTAGCTCTGACGTCAACTATAAATTTACTTTATTGATATTTACATGCAATAAAGAGATCTTGACCACGCCCATTGTTTACTAATCCAACTGCAACCTCAATTTTTTTATTTAATGTTCTTACAATATTAAGTAAAAATATTATAGATTATATAATATATAACTTAAAGGATATTAAATTCCTGGTCAAACTACATGACATCAGTATGACGTCAACTTTAAAAATGCGCTTTCTAACTATACAATTACCTCAAGTCGTCTAATTAGTGCTGTGGAATTTTTTAAATTATATCGAGGTAATGCTTTCAAAGATATTTCTGACGACAATATAAAAAAATGCGCTTTCTAACAAAATAATTGAAGAAATAGCTCGCATTATCTATTTAACTCTTTCTATTCGTCACAAATATATATTTATATATATAATGAATAATGTTATAATCATACATACAAGTATAATACTACTAATATAGCGATGAATTTAACATCTACAAAGATATGAACAATTAATTTCTGAGAACCCTGGTATTTTAAAACCGATGATAAAAACCCTGTGAATTTTAAAACTGGTAATAAAAACTCGGTGTACTTGAAAACCTTGTATGTATCCACCCACCCCTTACCTTTGAAACATTCTGTATGTATCCGCCTCTTACTTTTGAAACACCCTGTATATTAAAATTTTGTTACTACGTCACTCAGTACTTGAGTTTATATGTATTTATTTTCGTTTTATGTATCACTCATAAATTTTGATTTGGAGATGTAATATAATAATATATGCTTAATAAATATGTATAAAACATATGTAGAATCGTATATTCATTCAACCTCTAAAATATGTATATATATTTATATGACTATTTAAAAAAAAAAATCCATGATACGTGAACATGTATTTTAAAATTTATGTCAAATAGGGATCTCCAGTCTTAGCTAATGAAAAAGTTAAGTGTGCTCAAGAGTACTGATTTTATTCGATTTCATAAAAGTATGCTACAAGTCTGCTTTCATTGTAAGGTGCTTTACATTAAAATATTAAATCTCTTGTCATGATAAATTCTTAAATGTCTTATATAGGCTTGAAGTATTATACTTACATTATAATGCCATAAATTTTGAAATGTAATGGTGTATAAGATATTTGATTAATAAATATGTATAAAACAAATATTAATTGTTACATAATCTGGTTGTGACCATATTGTATCCGCCATCTTACCTTTGAAACAATCTGTATACTCAAAAATGATTACTACATCACTGAGTGTTTGAGTGTATATGTAATTTATTTTCTCGGTCAGCCATAAATTTTGATTTGGAAATGTATATAATATACCTAATAAATATGTATAGAACATATGTAGAATCGTATATTCATTCAACCTCTAAAATATGTATATATATTTATATGACTATCTATAAATAAAAAACAATAATTTTGTTTGTTCTTTTATTTAAAATATTGTATACTATATTGTACATTACATATATGTATATTTATTCTATAAAGTTACATAAATAACAATTTCTTCGAGCTGGGGTCCAACCATCCAGATGATTGTCTTGCCAAGGTTGATTATAATGAGAGCCATAGGGTAAATACTCTCTTAGACTTGCTCGCATCTCCTGAGGAATGTAATGCCAGTGTTGCTTTAGAGATTCAGCTTTTCACCTTATTTTGGAGGATAAACAGTGGAATATTTTTAATCATCGTCTTATCCACCTCATCCAATAATCCAAAATGTTTATCGATTTGTCTGATTGCCCGATCATCTCTATTTTTCAATATTATCCATTTTTTATATATTTATTTTGCCGATGTTTACAACTAATTTATATATTTCGATATCAGTTTTAATTTTTTCTAATTCGGATATAAACCTCTTAATTCTATTGTTTAATACTACTTTCTTCAATCTTAGCGCACTATGCCTGCGTTCAACGTACATTGTCGACTGATGTATTTCCAAACAAGTACAGACAAGATTATACAGATCTGTACATGTTAGCTACTTGCGAAACACTTCTGATGAGCGTATATAACATATCCACCACCATTCACGACGAGTTCTTCATTATAATCCAATTCTGGATGATCATATTAAGGATACCAAGTCATTAACATCTCCGGTATATTCTTATTTAAAGTTAGCACATTCGACGTTTCTATATCAAACACACAAATTTCATCACGAAGTTCAAAATCAGGTTCACGTAGATATTCATATTCACAATAAATACAACACTTTTTTAGTTGGGTTATATTGGGGTTACAATATTCTAACACGTGGATTAATTGATCAATATCGAAATATTGATCGTTCTGATATGCAAATGCTGCTATGAATAAACAATCACTTTGATTCAATTCCGAGGATAATAGCCAATTCCCAACTCCAATAGGTATTTCGATGTCATTAACTGCTAAAAAGTTTTCATACTTCTCCACGTTGTATGGTTTCACTGTCATTATAGGTACTTGATTATCACTATCTATATAAAATGTGTTACACCGCTTTACAATTGATACTGCTGATATTATATTCGAAATTCTTCTCTTATATATTTAATATTTACTTTGCTTGGTAACCGTCAGAGGGCGTCAATGGTTCTCACTGTAATTTTCTCTCACTAAATCAGTATTAGTTTGTTTGCATTCGAGTTCGCACATATTTTAACACACTAAGATTAAAATGGAAGCTAGTAAGAATACAAAATTATTATATACATAAACTTATATCTATATTTTTTTAATTCTTTTTCAGAAACTTATAATGAATTTATTGGTGATTCGCTTAAAATGCTAGATGAGAATATCGTTAAGGAAAAACAGTTAATTGGGCAGTCATCATACTTCCTCAACAAATGCGGTTCGAAATGGGTGAATATCGGTCTTAGTCCAGCGGCTGGATTCGTGCCCATCATCCAGATTCGATCGCCTGCAAGCTGTGTATTCTTCACATTGGACGACTGGGAGGAATTTTGTAAGACAGATGGTTGCAGTCCGAATCATCAAATTCGAACGTCAACATTTAGGAATACTACTGTCATTGTATTAAGTAGTCGTAATCAACAGCTGGTATTGTCTTCGGATACCTATAGCAATTTGTTTAATTTACAACCGCTCATTAAGAGTAAATTAGAATTTTTAGTAAACAGCGATTTTATAGCATTTTATAAGATGATCTTAACCGCTTGTATAACATTAACTGGAGATTTATATACAAATGTATCAGAATTGCTTGTTGATCATTGTAATTCGTTTAACGCTTTCCTTATGATGGAAGTGCTACATATTTGTTATAATTCACTTCACTATGACTTTGAAGTTATGAAACTTGGTCATATTGTTAATTTATAATAATAAATTGTTTTTTCTTAAAAAATACATTGTTTCTTTTTTCATTTTATAAGATATAGAAATACATTTCAAGCCTGCAGCTATCACAGAAGCATGCAGACGTTGCGGTTTCCGCTGGAAAACATGTTTAGACCTGCTAGAAATACATTGAGAAGCGCGATAGCAAGTTGTGTAATTTATTCAGGAATTCTCTAGAAGCAAAGTTTATATTTTTATTGACCATCTTGATGGTCGGCCATTTTGCCTGATGTCACATTAGTTGGGTTAGTGAATGTCAGAGAGCGCTATTTTAGTTGGGTTGGTAATGATGAGAGATGCAATTTTTTAGTTTGGCAAATGATCGTCAGAGGGCGCCATTTTAGTTGTGTTGGTAATGATGAGAGATGCAATTTTTTAGTTTGGCAAATGATCGTCAGAGGGCGCCATTTTAGTTGGGTTGGTAATGATGAGAGATGCAATTTTTTAGTTTGGCAAATGATCGTCAGAGGGCGCTACTTTAGTTGGGTTGGTAATGATGATAGATGCAATTTTTAGTTTGGCAAATGACCGTTAGAGGGCGCCACTTAGTTGGGTTAGTGGCCGTCAGAGGCGCCACTTAGTTGGGTTAGTGAGCGTTAGAGGGCGCCACTTAGTTGGGTTAGTGGCCGTCAGAGGGCGCCACCTCCGCCTCCGATGACCTTTGACCTCCACCTCCGGCGACCTTTGACCTCCACCTCCGGTGACCTTTGACCCTTGACCTTTGACCCCCACCTCCGGCGACCTTTGACCCCGTGACCTTTGACCCTTGACCCTTGACCTTTGACCTTTGACCTTTAACCTTTGACCTTTGACCCCGTGACCCCGTGACCTTTGGCCTTTAACCTTTAACCTTTGACCTTTGACCTTTGACCCCGTGACCTTTGACCTTTGACCTCCACCTCCGGAGGTGGGTCCAGAACCGGTAGTCTTACACTACTGTTATGTTTACGAATTTATCTATAAACTTATATAGGTATTCATCTCACTTCAGTATACGATGTGTAGTCAGGTTATTTGTGTTCGGATACGAATTTTCTTTGAGGTGTGAAACGAAAACCGACTCCGAACGGATCGGCATTCATGTTTGGCGCGAATATTGGCGAATATCAAATATTTGCCGAATAAACTGTCTACACATCCCTGTTCGGCGTAATTTGCCGAATGTTCGGCGATGTGTAGAGGCGGCATTATATATAAAAAATTCGGAAACACATACGTGTAAAAAAGTCATGGGCTGCCCACACCTCATTTTTTTTTAATGTGTGATAGGGCGACTCGAATAGGGATGTATTCAAAGCTAATAATACGGGGGCTGTCCAGAAAGTAACAGACGTTTTGAAATAAAAAATAAACGGAATGAAAAAAACAATGTTTATTATATACATTTTGAAGGTAAACTCTTGGCTATTTTTATACATAATCCCCATTTAAATTAAGGCATTTATTATAACGTGGTACAAGCTTTTCAATACCATCTCTATAGAAATCTGCCGCCTGCGAGTTCAACCACTGGTTTACACCGGCATGCAGTTCAGCGTCAGTGTCAAAGCGTTACTGCTTCCCATCCAAGAGCGTTTGGGTATGATTGGCGGTGTGTGGACGAGCGTTGTCGTGAAAAAACAAAACATTCTCGCTAAGTTTTCCCCGACGCTTGTTTTGTATCGCGCGTCTTAATTTTTTTTGTGTTCCGCAATACCTCTCTGAGTCGATTGTTTGGCCACGCTCGAGAAAATGAACGAGAATCACTCCCTGAGCGTCCAAAAACACAGTAGCCATGATTATTCTTGCTGAAAGCGTTTGCAAACACTTCCTCGGTTTCTTGGGCGAATGCTTGTGCCCCATTCCATCGACTGCCGTTTTGTTTCACAGTTGACGTGCTTTACCCAAGTTTCGTCGCCAATTACGATACGATCAATAACATGGTTTCCACTTTTGTCGTAGTCTTCCAGAAATGTTAGTGCTGCAGCAAGTCTTTGTTTTTTGTGATCTTCCGTTAACCAAGTTTATCAACCACAATTTCATGAACTAAACTCCGTGAAATTTGAGGGAAATGTTCTGAGAGTTCCGTATTCGTGAAACGACGATTTCCACGGATTTTTTCGTTGATTTTCGCCACCAATTCATCTGTCACAAGACTAGGCCTGCCACTGCGAGACTCATCGTGAACACTGTTTCTGCCATTTCTAAAATCAATACACCACTGCCTCACTCGGCTTTCACTCATTATTCCTTGGCCGTACACATCACAAATCTGGCGATAAATTTCAAATGGTTTGTGATTGTTTACTAACAAGAATCTTATTACAGCTCGCACTTCACAACTGGCGGGATTTTCAATAGCAACGCTCATTTTAACACTTCGTTGTATACAAAGTACGATAGGCACGAACCACAAATTACCACGACTGGTTGCGTACTGGGCGTAGGAACACTCTGACGCCAAAATGGCGGCGCTAGTACCGCCCTCTTCCGGGCCAGGCCAAAACGTCTGTTACTTTCTGGATTAGCCTAGAATTTTTGGAATGACGTGTACGTTTTTGTAGTCCTTTCTTATCTATATAAAACAGCGGTTATGATTTTAGTTTGCTACATAATTATAAAACCGACATTTTTAATTATATTTTACCTCCTGCACATTGAACATAAAAAAATAATATTAATATTAATAATAATAATAATAATACACTTTAATGCTATATATCTACAAAATAAACGTCAAAGTAAACAATAGTGTAGCCCAAAGAATGGTTACTTCAGAGTCTACCATACTGTACTTACATTTCACATAATAACATAAATCTTAGACAGATCGCTACTACCACCCCAGACCACGATGTCAAATCAAATATATGAGAGGCAACCGCTGTAGTAGGCGGCACGAAGTACATATTCACTGACAAATTCTCTCATTAGACGGATACTGTAGCAGAAACTGCATATTTTTCTGATAATATATACAGATTGTCCCACCGAAAACGAAACAGACTGAATATCTCGAAGGAGAAAACTTTTTTGAAAAATCGCAAACACAGGTCGAATTTTGATCCAAGGGGGACACCCTTCCATCATATCTTCAACTGTGATACGTCATTCCCCTCCCCTCTATCACTCTAACCATTACAATTTAAATAGGGAAAGAACAAAATACGATACATCATTGAAAAGGTAATTGTACGGACAATTCAGCAAGGTGCGCTATTTTTATTTTAGCGCCCTCTAGCGGGATATAAAACGGTTACCTATTACAAAATGTGACACATCATTTCAAAGCTAATTTAAGTAGCAATTTAATGCACAATTGAAAAAAATATTAATTTAAATAATTGAAAAACCTTGCAGAGCTTTAATATTAGAAACTACGAATTTAATTAGTTTACAATAGAGGCCGACACTATGTACCTACTTGACAATGATGAATAATAAATGTCAAAAATATTACAAATTTAGTTGCTAATAAAATTAGCTTTGAAATGATGTATCTCATTTTGGATGATGTATCGTATTTAGTACTTTCCCTATTTAAATTGTAATCGTTAGAGTGATGGAGGGGAGAGGAATGACGTATCACAGTTGAAGATATGATGGAAGGGTGTCCCCTTGGATCAAAAATCGACCTGCTTTTGCGTTTTTTCAAAAAAGTTTTCTCCTTCGAGATATTCAATCTGTTTCGTTTTCGGTGGGGAACCCTGTATATATCTATTCATTTGATAAATTCATCGACAAAAAGCCGACCAAGAAGCCGCTGATTTTTGTCGGATATTTACAGTTGTTTAATTATACGTGCGCTGGTTAAGATAGTTGTGCACATTTGAAGAGCATTACATTTGTTTTATCATGGTTTATATGTCGTTTTTAGTAAACCACTCCTCAATTTCTTTCATGGAAGAACTGGCTATAGCCTCCAGGTCGTTAAAACTATCAGTCCCCACGAAAAGAGTTGTATCGTCTGCATAATTCATTACAAACGAGCTTGGACTGTAGGTACAATATAGGGAGTAGATGTAATTAAAGCAAATTAAAAACAGCAGAGGTCCTAGATGTTGCCTTGTGGTACCCCTTGATTTATAGTTTAGAATCTACTTGTTTTACCATCCGTAGTGAGAGTAATCCTCTGTTGTCTGTTTGATAAATAACTACTGAACCAAGCAAGAGTTCTAATTCCATCTTTAGGAGTAAGCATTAATGTTCAGTATATCAAAAGCTTTTGATACAGCGAGAACACAACATGGTATTCTTTTATTTTCCAGAGCAGCCAAGATCAAACAGGGCGGGTTTCAATACTTTTCCCATTGAGAAAACCATGTTGAGATTTACTTATTAACTTATGTTTTACAAAGAAGTTAAATAAGCGCTCATACACTATTTTTTCAAACTATCTAGCAAAAAACGTCAATAAGCTTAACGGTCTGCAGTTACTTATGTCATCAGGACAGTCTTTTTTATAAATAGGCACAATATTGGCGAGTTTCAAATAATCTGGGAAATAGGCAGTTATGAAAGAAAGAGGGACAACAAAAGTGGTGCTTTTGAGGAAATATATAGGAATACAATCTACTCCCGACGAGTTAGAATTAGTTAGTAGTAGATAAAATGAAGAAGTGTTGTATATAACACCTGCATCGCAAGTATGTATCTGGTTTTTCGTATTACCAGAGGAAAAAAGCTGATTAAATTAATGCACTTGGTATTCTAAATCCTCTTTTGAGGGCAGATTCTTTTTTTTACAAGCTTAGCAGAATAGGCACCAATAATACACCTCACGTCCCTATTTATGTTAGTAGAGTTTAACAAGAAAAATGTGCATAAAAAGGTCTTAAATATATGATTATAAAAATGATACATTTTTCATTAGTATCATAACGGTTATTAGATACATCATTCCAATCCTCATCAGATACTTATGTTTTGAATTCAACAGGATTAAACTCTCTGTACATTTTCACTTCTTTAAATTTGCACTAACTGGTTTTACAGCACGGCTGCTTTCCTAAATATCTTGACTTTTGTTGGTTATAAATTATTTAACTTTTTGTCCAGTGAAACCACAACATCTGCCACTTTACAAACTTGTAAAATTAAATTCAAAGACTAAATTTTTCAAATTTGATCTTATTGTATAGAAGATTTTTATTTTGACGAATTTCTTTTACTTTACACCCTGTTACTTATTAAGAAATAATTCTTTTTATTATTATTATTAATTTTCAGATGCTTAATTTTACATCAACATGTCTGCTTAAATTATTCTTGAGAATAGTACGTCATTAGACAAAATAAAGAAGTTTAGCATTAACAAAAAGGATCTTATTATATATACCAAGTGCTTGCGGGCGATCTGCGTATACAGTTTACTGTGAGATAAAACGATGACACCGAGTGTTTGTATGAGTTAGTACGAGAAAGCAATATACAAACTGCTTTTTGGTCGAGTGTAGTGTTGGAAAAGAGGGGATTCGATTACATTTACGCTGAGGCCAGACGGGCTAGACTGACCCTCGTTTAATCAGGGCAACAAGGATAGATAACAGCTGTACTTGCGCATATCATTTCAATATTGTTAACGGCCGATATCTAGTCGACAAGCACACTTTTAAATCGCGTTTCGGGTAGGTGGGTAAGGTTGTTATTTTTGTAATTTAAAGATGGATTACTATACGCCAGAAGAAAAACTATTTATGATTAAGCAATTTTACGACAGTAACTCTGCGCCAGTAAGTAGGGATTTAATATATTGATGTACATATCATTAATCTTAGGCATAGACATCTAATAAGTCCTCCGCGACATACACTCTCCCTTTATGAAAGGAGTTTCAGTTATAATATATACCAATTATACAATTTCCTACCAGGTGGTGTCAGGGGCAAGGAGTCGGGTGCATTCGGGCGTGCCCTTTTCGAACTGCTCTTTAATAGACAATGGAATTAGTATTGCTACATTGTTATTATTTTGTTAAATTGTGTATATACATGTCATACTTACTTTGTTTCCTTATGTAGGCGTGTATACCGGAATATATATAGGTTAAGTTTATCTTAGGCATTAGCTAGATAATTGACTAATTAAGTATATATTAAGGTTTGGGTGGAAGAACAGAGGGTGGAAGATAATATATTCTTCCTACCCTGCTGAACCTCGCCTTAGGATTTCTGCGGGGGTACTTATGTATGTATATTGTGTAACCTTGTAGAAATAAAGACCTCCTGATAGGAATGTCAGTGATATGGAAGTGCAAATATGCGCCTCTGTTGAATTAAATCCTAGCATGTCATCCCGCCAAATTGCTCGTGAATTTAACATTGGTGCTACAACGGTTCAAAAAATATTACGTAAAAATAAGTACCGCTCCTACAAAATATCAACATCTCAAGAACTTCTTCCTGTCGATTATTTCAAGCGTATGGAATTTTGCGAAGTAATGATTAATAAATATCAGGATGATGAGTTATTTTTTAATAATATCCTGTTTACAGACGAAAAATCATTTCATGTACATAGTCATCAAAATTGCGCAATTTGTCGGTATTGGTCGCGTGAAAATCTACATTGGAATATTTCTACGCGAACGCAATATCCAATGAAAATAAATGTATGGGGCGGTATCCTTGGAAATGAAATAATCAGACCTTTTACTTTCTTATACGTAGTATAAGGAAGTATTTTTATTAACGGTAATTTAAACGGAAAAGGCACTTAGAGTTGCTGCAAAATAATATTATTCCAGCTGTACGGGAACGATTTAATATTAATGAAGTATGGTTTCAGTAGGACGGCTGCCCCGCACACACCACTCGTAATATTACCCACTTTTTAAACAATGTCTTTGGAGACAGATGGATAGGCAATTCAGGTCCTATTAAATGGCCACCACGATCTCCGGATCTAGCCCCGAATGAATTTTTTCTATGACCCTTTCAACGTCCATCTAATTTAGAACAATTACGTGCCAAAATTATTGAAATTACGAATCATGTTACCCCGGAAATGTTGACAAATGTCCGTCGATATTTTTATAATCGGCTGGGTTACTGCTCAGCTCAAGAGGGAGGCTTATTTGAGCATTTAATAAATAATTGAGTCATTGTATTTGCGTTTATACTTACTGAAACATTTTGTCTAGTTTTATACAAATTTATTATTTACTTTCAGAATTTTAGTTTATTTCCTTTTCTTTTTTTCTACGGAATTATTTACTTTTTATCTTAATAAGAGTTTTGTTATTGTTACGTTTTCGAATTTTATATCAGTTATATTTCTTACCTTTGATATTATAAGAAAAGAACTATTATTTTTAAGTTTTTAGAATTGATGATCATTTCTTTATTTACTCATACAATTTGGGAAGCTGTGATGAAATCCGTTAGTTAAATTATTTAGTGCGATTATCTGATGCTTCAACAAGTCTCTACTTATAAATTATCTAGGTAGTGCTTTTTATTGTTTAATATTATTGCCATCTTCTCTAAAGCAGTACAGTAAATGACTTTATTCTTGGTTAAAGAATTTGTTATTAAGAGTAACAGTAGCAATTCTCAGGACTAACGCAGTAACGATTTCTGCTGTGTATACATGGGCGAGATAGGGAAATACGGTTCAGTTTCACGCAGACTAGACAGACTGGTGTTTTGTCGGCTCTCGGGGAAACCGGTAGGTAATACGATGCCCGAGAGCCGACAAAACAGTCTAGTCTGAGTGAAGCTGAACCATATTCCCCTATCTCGCCCATGTATAGCGGTGTCGACTTTAACGTAGCTCTAATGTTAGTAACAGAGGCTACCCCCTTATACTCCCAATTATAGTCGACCAGCTTGTCTATACTCTGTTCACTCAACGTATAGAGTAATCACGAGCTGTCCACGACCGTAACACGTGCACAGCCCAATTTACAATAGAGTGCTTATATTAACAATGAAGTTTATAAAATCTCTTAATTACATGTTCAAATTTTGGAAAACAACAATTTATTAGTTTATATAAAATACTAAACCGATTTAAATATACAAAAAATGCATGTTTTGTCTTTTTAGATAACTAAAATAAGCAAATCTCAAACATAACCCATATCAACAAAATATTCGTAAATAGGGCAATCCAACGACCTGTCAAATTCAATATGGCCGTTGTTGGTAAACAAACAGATTTGTATCATTAAAATTTGACTATAAGTGCTCTTATTAAACAATTATCTTATTAAATTAACTTGCTAAGGTCATTATTTAGTTATCAAAGACTAAAACCTATAATTATGTGACCAGAACGTTCTGTATTGCAGTATGTTTGATAGAAGTGTTTCAAGAAAAGAACAGCGGAATTATTGCCTGCTTTGAAGTTTTCATTGGAAAACCAGATAATAATTTAGCTCAGCAGTAGTATTGTTCTATTTATAAGCACGATAGAAATTTTAATAGCAATAACTCTTCAGGGAAGTATGTGCCACATTAGTGAAGCTCGAGGTGAAATACATCTGAAAAATGAATGGAAGAAGTGATTTTTGCAACAATCTTAACCCGGGATATGTTGTTCTAGGAGAAAGAGCATTTTTAATAAAGGAAGCACTAGGAATTCTGCAAGTGAATTTTAGTTATTCCAGCTTTTACTAAAGGAAGAACTCGTTAGCACCTTAAAATATCTCATTCCAGTATCGTGTTAAAAAAGTGTAATAATATGCAAAAATTAAACAGTGTAGATAAAATTGTGATTATATTTAATGTTTTAATTAACATATTGCTGTGGCAACATAACTATTTGAATATGATAATTGTAGTATTGCCATACATTAGGCCTTGCCAAATAAATTATGTTGTGTGCTGTTTCAGCAACATAAATAATTAAGATGATGATAATTTTTATTATCCTGATGTGTATTTTATTTATCTTAACAGCACGTACTTTATAAGTATTCGTGAATTTTTCAGTGTATCTGAATTTCTTCCCTCTCGTCTAATCTCTTGTTTTTATTTAAGATTGGGATAAGGTTATAGCTTATTTAAAATGAAAAACCAGAAATCATATAAAATATAATTGTCGAATTTATTTAATATTTATTACATAAAAATAAATATAGCATCGCTATACTGTATTCACTATATATTTTTTAAAAGAAACATAATTATAAGAAAAACGTTTGTACCTCGTTCTAGGTTGTAACGTTTCTTTATGATACGAATATATTTTCTTATACTTAATTAAATAGAACTCTAAAAAATATTTTCCTGTTTATCAACAAATAAATCCAATTAACTTTTGTATATTGTTTATTTTATGGTCAATGTTTGGAGAAAAGCTTGAATCTGATTACTATCCATAACCATTCGCACGCGTTATAGCTAGCATCTCAGAGTCCGCTACCCAGAAACACTTTCCTTATTTCAAATCTAATCTTAAATCATTAATTCATAATCGAAATTTTATTGTAACTATTAATGATGCCAAATACTGTGCCAGAAAATATACATTTGCACGCTATATCCTCTTAACACTCAACACCATTAATTATTTTATCTCTTTTAAACTTGAAACTAAAGAATGCTTATTACTATCTCAGGAAAATATTTATTATCCCTGTTGCATAACGTTATACTGAATATACGTTCGCACGATATATTTCAATACTCGTATAGCCACATTGATAAGTCTTTGCCTCTAACTTACTTTGAATCATTGAAAAACTTTTCCAATTCGGTCATTTGCATCTCCATTATTTTTACAAAATTACACAAAAACAATTAAACAAAGAAAATAAAGATGAATGAAACTTGAATGAAAATAAAATTAACACGCTAATACAAAAGAAATCAATATGAATCGTGGTGTATCTAACCCTACGATTTATATAACCAGCTAAACTGTGTATCAATTAATTAATATAATGAATTGAATATCAATGAATGCACAATCAATGAATTAATGTCAATGAATGAATGTCAATGAATGAATCTCGTCGATTTCCCGGGAAAGACACGTGACCGTTCTCAACGCCATCTTCAGAAACTACCATTTAAGTTGTCACCCTGCATCTTCAGTGCTCCTGGCTTTCAAGTTGCCGTAGTGATTTGAACACCCACACACACGCACTTGTTGTCTTTTTGACAGTTCCTCACCGCAAAAGGTCAACACCCCAAGAATTGTCTGTTTACAACTTAAAAACTTCCTATAAATTGTACAGCGTTTCTCCAACGTAGGTATATCTATCTGTAATAAACTACAAACCAAGTTTATATTATATTTTCTTTTTATTTTGTAGGTTATCGAAAACCGTACAAAAACCTCTCTACTGTTTATGAAACATGATATTACATATACAAATTCCTGAATGTATTCTATTATTACCAGCTGTCGTTTATAAAAAAAACCCTACTGCTGATGTCTCAGAATATTTTTATTTATATCCTTTTTTATTTACTTATCTAGTCATAAGTTAAGGTAAATATTTATTCTTTTTGTATGATTTATTTAATAAATTTTTATTACCTTATGCACGTTCTCAAGTTTACATAATTATTCAATTATTTTTCTCTCGTGCATATCGAATTTTTCATTATACACAAACCATACATCTTGTTTCTCTTTTCTATAAAAGAAATATATATGCATCTTAAATTCTATCTCGTCTTTTATTTTAGTACTTATTTAAATTGTAAATATAAATTCAATTTTTCTGTCTACATAAAAGTGTATGCAACCCAATATACTCATGTTAAAAATTTTTAAATACAATAAACTTATTATTATTGTTTCTTTTATATTTTATAGACTTAAATTAAGTCTTGATACTATTACTATTATCTTATTAATATGCAAGATACCACGGCATATTCCCTTGATTCATATTGTGTTATGAATCATTGATAATACAAAATATTGATGTATGAACAACACATATATTAATCATTGTGTGTTCTTGCATATTATATATTTATCAGTTGTCTATATTTATATAATCATATAGCATTGATACGTGATATTTTCCTTTAATATTTTCATTATTTACATCCTGTAACTCATAAGTTACATCGCTCAGAATTTTATTTATTCTATATGGGCCTCTATACGGTAAGTCCAACTTTGCGCATTTGTTTAGATGTCTTCTCCCTAATCTGTAGTTCTTTACTACTACCAGATCTCCAACTTGATACGTCTTGCGTCTTTTAATTTTTTCATTTTCTATTCTCATATATTTCTCTGCAATATTTGTCTGTCGTTGTTTACCTTGATCTATCAAATATTCTAGATTATCCACAACTAGTGTTTCTTGATTCCAAGGCCTAGGTGGATATCTCCCATGCATCAATGTGTAAGGACTTATATTCGTGGTGACACTTGGCATGAAGTTTATATTATTTTCCACTTCCTCAATATATTGCACCCAAGCATGTCTTTCGTGGGTTAACATTCTTAGATGCCTAGTCACCTCTTGTATATATCTCTCACTAGGATTTGCTTGTGGATGCCTTATGCTAGTGAAAATTACTTCTATATTCATGTCTCTTGATTCTTGAATAAATCTCTCATTATTAAAATATGATGCATTTTCTACTAATAATTTTCTTATCTGTCCATGTTCAGTTATGAATTGGTTTACACAATTTATTGCTGTCTGAGTATTGTATTTTCTTGTTGGATACAATTTTACATATTTAGTTAAAATGTCCACCATTATAAAAATATTGCAGTATCCTTGCTCTCCTGGTATTAAATTGCCCAGAAAGTCAGCAGCTACAAGATCAAGCTTATTTTCTACTCTTATGCTATGTATAATGTTTTGATTTACTGTGTTCTTATATTTACCCAATAGGCATTATCTACACATTTTATTTTCTGTAGCAATTAGGTTTTTGTCTCTTTAAGAATAAAATTGCTCCCTAAAAACAAGGAATGTTTTCCTATTTCCAGGGTGCCCTAAATTATTGTGTATATTTCTAATAATTCTTATAGCTAAATCCCTATCTAAAACGATTAAATTACTGTCTCCTAATGTCTTATATACTATGTTATTTCTTATGTTATGACCTTTAAAATCTCCTTCTCTTTGTATTCTCCTTCTTATTTCTAAAATCTCTTCTGTCTGTTGACTGGCTTCTATGCTCTGTCGACTGTATATTTCTGGAGCATGATCAAAATCATAATTGTTTACTTGGTATGCATTTTGTTGTTTGATCCCTCCTTGAGCTCTACTCAGTGCATCAGCAACGATGTTATCCGTTCCCTTTCTATGCCTTATTCTGAATGAATATTCCGACAATAGAAGTGACCATCTGTATATTCTTGAATTATTGAATCTAGTTTTCATGAGGAAAATTAAGGATAAATGATCTGTCTCAACCAAGAAGCTATTTCCTAGTAGGTAGTATTTTAATTTTGACACTGCATGGACCAAAGACAGAAGTTCCTTTTCTGAGGTCGTATAATTTAATTCGTACCCCTTCAATATCCTTGATAAGAAACAGATTGGCCTTTCCACCATTTCTTATCTGTAGTAATTCTGCAGCTATAGCATTATTTGATGCATCGCATCTTAAAATGAATTCTTCTTTAAAATCCGGCAGGTTTACCATTAATCCTTTACAAAAATTTTCTTTGACTTCTTCAAATGCTTTAAGGGTTTCTGGAGTCCATTTAAATTTTACTCCTTTCTTAATCATTCTAAAAAGCATATAAGTTTGATCGGATATTCTTGGAATGAAATGTTTATAATAATTTATCATTCCCAAGAATCCTCTAATCATTTTTATATTTTTCGGTCTGGGATATTTTCTTATTGCTTCTAATTTTTCTTTCTCTATAGTTATTGTTTTGCCATCGATTACATATCCTAAATAATTTATTTTATTCTTATAAAATTCACATTTTTCAATGTTAATCTTTAAATCGTTTTCTGCCAATGTAAAATAATCTACTGATTCTTTGTGACTTTCTAAATCCTTATTAAATATCAGTATGTCATCCACATAATGAGAAACGTACTCCTCGTGTGGATCTAAAATTTGTTGCATTGCTCTGACCAAGGCCGCTGTAGCCGTTGACGGACTAAATGGAACAACTCTATATGAATATACTAACGAATTAAACATAAAGGAACAATACTTCCTTGAGTCCTTATGTAATGGTACCAGCCAAAAAGAACTTTTCAAATCTATTTTCGTAAACCACTTTGCATCAGTACACCTTGTTAATAAGGTCTCTATACTCTGCGGAGCTTCAAAATTAGGGGAGGTCCTTGAGTTAAGGCCCCTAGCATCAAGACATAAACGTAATTTTGTTTCCATTTGATTACCTGTATTTTTCTTTACTACTACTACTATAGGATTTATAAACGTTGATTCTGTTCTTTCTATGATTTTATTCTTTAACATTTCTTTAATCTCTAATTTGACTTGTTCTCTGTATTTATTGGGGACAGGATAATTTTTAACTTTAAAAAGTTGCGTTTCGTCAACCTTGAGCTTATGCTCATAGCCTTTGGCTAAACCAGGTTTACTATCAAATAATTTTTCATATTTACCTATAAGATTACTCACATGGCTTATGTATTGTTTATCGCAATTTATATTTGTACCATCCCTATTTTGCGTGAAGTCCCTACTTTGGCGATGCTTCACAGGATGTGCACTTTTATTGTCGAGTAAACTATTGTCCATTTCTTCTGTGAGATCTTTTTCAGTATTATTTATATACAAATTATTGATTAATATTTCATCTTCCTGTGCTTCTTTGCTCCAGGAGATTATTGAATCTTTAATATGAAATGTTTTATTTTCCATATTCATTTTTATACTGTATTGACTTAAAAAGTCTATCCCCAAAATACAATTGCTATTCAAATTAGGCACTATTATGAATTCTGTTAATAATTTTAAACTACCTATTTTAATATTTATACAAAATACTTTATCTATAGTAATGATATGTTTTTTATTTGTTGTAATCAAATTTACCTTTCGTATGGGCATATAGTGTCCCAACCTTTCTATGTCTTTATCTATAATATTACTATCTAATAATGATAATTGCGCTCCTGTGTCTAATAATTCTTCTATCTCTTGGTTCCCTATTTTGACTGTTATGTGTGGTAATTCTGTTGTAATTTTCTTTAGATCGTCGAAGTTGTAGATGGTTTGAATTTTCTTTTTCCTTTTGACTGGTTTAGAAATCCAACGAAGTCGCATTTGAGTAAGTTGAATTTACCCACTCTTTGCTTATTGGTGGTTGTCTCGTGGCCTTAGGTATTGCAGCTCTTGACTCTTGCCTTTCTTTCGTACTTACACCTTTCTTTTCTTCTTTAATCTGTACATTGTTTATCTTCCTGTCTCTCTCAGGAGTCTTTTCTTCTCTTCTGACGTTTTGTTCATTTCTCCTTCCATTTTCAGAATTTCTCGGTTTATTACTTGTATATGCGCCATTTCCATAATTTTGCTTATATTGGTTTTGATTCAAATTATTTCAATATTTATTATTGTGGTTGTATCGAGGTGGATTACTTGTATTAGGGTTTGTGTTGTTCCTATTGTAATTGTAACCTTTTTCGTCCACGTCGTCCAATCTTTTGACCAGTTCCAGGAGTCCTTCGATGGTATCAATCCCTTGAAGAGCCACCGCCTGTGTAACATCATGGTCAAAGTGCGCTGCTAATTGTGACACAATATCACTTTCTTCAATTGTCGGTTGAATGTGTTTAAGAAAAGAATATTTTCTTATAATATAATTTCTCGAGAAGATCCAGCTCTGTATTTGCCAAACACTAAATCGTGTCTTATTCTTCTCTGCTGAGTCTGTCCCCAGTATTGCCTTATGAAGCGGGTTTCAAAATCTTTGAAGTTGACTACTTCATCTATGACCATGTCATACCACTGAAGTGCATAGTCTTTTAAACATCCTCTAATAAAATGTAATTTTGATGTCTCATCAGATATACCCCTCATATACGTCTTAATGGTTCTCATGAATGCCATTGGATTGTCTTTATAAAATCCTGAGAATTTCGGTATATTCTCAGCGCTAATTGGTATTTGTGACAAAGATACACTAGGTATATTGACCCCATGTATTACTTTGTTCTCTAATTGTTTTATTGTGTTTTCAAAGGTTAAAGTTTTATTTTGTAAAGTCAGCATAGTGTCAGTACAAGCACTATATTTAACCTTACAATCTTCCACTTTGTGTGAAAGTTGTTCAATCTGTTCTTTACATTCTACATTATCTCCTACAATTCTAGTTTCAAGAGAATTTATTTTCTCTTCAACTTTGTTGAAACTAGCTTTCGTTATGGCAGTTCTTTCGTTTATTTCTTTTATTAGAAATGTACCTTGACTTTCACATTTCCTCTCATTTTTATTTATATTTTCTTTCAAAACTAGCACGGACTGTTCTAATTTTAATTCTAATTTTGCGTTTAATTCTAACGTTTCCTTCCTTAATTCTATGAAACCTTTGTCTATTTTAGAATCAATCTTTCCTAATCATTTATTTAAATTCTTATCATTTTCTTCTATTCTACTGAATAGTTTATGAAAGAGATCCTCAATTTTTTGTTCACCAGCTACACCAGTAATGCTTTCTGTTTGTATACTACCATCAACTGTTCGAACCTCTGATTCAGGTTTTTCCGACTCTGAATCAGAAGATACCGGACGATTGTCCCTGTATTATGTGAATTGTGGACCTTCACCATTATTCTTATCTTTGACTGCCATTTTTATCTTATTTCTAACTTATAAATTAATAACAAAACTTATCTAATCAAAAGCTATTCCTTTCTTTATCCCTTCCTAAACAAGAGAAATGTTGATAATTTACTATGAAAATGAAAATTAAAACTATTCCGTCTCTAAATTGGACACTGAATAATTATGATATTAGTTAATGAACAGCAAAAAAAAAATATACTGCCACTCTATGTATGTGCACAATATAAATTAATATTGTTTATAAACAAGAAAAGAAATAAAGAATACACTGCCCCACGTTGGGTGCCAAATTATTTA
This sequence comes from Amphimallon solstitiale, assembly GCA_963170755.1. Lineage (NCBI taxonomy): Eukaryota > Metazoa > Arthropoda > Insecta > Coleoptera > Scarabaeidae > Amphimallon > Amphimallon solstitiale. Next base: position 60,402,633 of record OY720684.1, on the reverse strand, counting down.
TGCTGTGGCAACATAACTATTTGAATATGATAATTGTAGTATTGCCATAAATTATGCCTTGCCAAATAAATTATGTTGTGTGCTGTTTCAGCAACATAAATAATTAAGATGATGATAATTTTTATTATCCTGATGTGTATTTTATTTATCTTAACAGCACGTACTTTATAAGTATTCGTGAATTCTTCAGTATATCTGAAATTCTTCCCTCTCGTCTAATCTCTTGTTTTTATTTAAGATTGGGATAAGGTTATAGCTTATTTAAAATGAAGAACCAGAAATCATATAAAACATAATTGTCGAATTTATTTAATATTTATTACATAAAAATAAATATAGCATCGCTATACTGTATTCACTATATATTTTTTAAAAGAAACATAATTATAAGAAAAACGTTTGTACCTCGTTCTAGGTTGTAACGTTTCTTTATGATACGAATATATTTTCTTATACTTAATTAAATAGAACTCTAAAAAATATTTTCCTGTTTATCAACAAATAAATCCAATTAACTTTTCTATATTGTTTATTTTATGGTCAATGTTTGGAGAAAAGCTTGAATCTGATTACTATCCATAACCATTCGCACGCGTTTAGCTAGCATCTCAGAGTCCGCTACCCAGAAACACTTTCCTTATTTCAAATCTAATCTTAAATCATTAATTCATAATCAAAATTTTATTGTAACTATTAATGATGCCAAATACTGTGCCAGAAAATATACATTTGCACGCTATATCCTCTTAACACTCAACACCATTAATTATTTTATCTCTTTTAAACTTGAAACTAAAGAATGCTTATTACTATCTCAGGAAAATATTTATTATCCCTGTTGCATAACGTTATACTGAATATACGTTCGCACGATATATTTCAATACTCGTATAGCCACATTGATCAGTCTTTGCCTCTAACTTACTTTGAATCATTGAAAAACTTTTCAAATTCGGTCATTTGCATCTCCATTATTTTTACAAAATTACACAAAAACAATTAAACAAAGAAAATAAAAATGAATGAAACTTGAATGAAAATAAAATTAACACGCTAATACAAAAGAAATCAATATGAATCGTGGTGTATCTAACCATACGATTTATATAACCAGCTAAACTGTGTATCAATTAATTAATATAATGAATTGAATATCAATGAATGCACAATCAATGAATTAATGTCAATGAATGAATGTCAATGAATAAATCTTGTCGATTCTTGTTTTCAATTTATATTCCCGGGAAAGACACGTGACCGTTCTCAACGCCATCTTCAGAAACTACCATTTAAGTTGTCACCCTGCATCTACAGTGCTCCTGGCTTTCAAGTTGCCGTACTGATTTGAACACCACACACATGCACTTGTTGTCTTTTTGACAGTTCCTCACCGCAAAAGGTCAACACCCCAAGAATTGTCTGTTTACAACTTAAAAACTTCCTATAAATTGTACAGCGTTTCTCCAACGTAGGTATATCTATCTGTAATAAACTACAAACCAAGTTTACATTATATTTTCTTTTTATTTTGTAGGTTATCGAAAACCGTACAAAAACCTCTCTACTGTTTATGAAACATGATATTACATATACAAATTCCTGAATGTATTCTATTATTACCAGCTGTCGTTTATAAAAAAAACACTACTGCTGATGTCTCAGAATATTTTTATTTATATCCTTTTTTAGTTACTTATCTAGTCATAAGTTAGGGTAATTATTCATTCTTTTTGTATGATTTATTTAATAAATTTTTATTACCTTATGCACGTTCTCAAGTTTACATAATTATTCAATTATTTTTCTCTCGTGCATATCGAATTTTTCATTATACACAAACCATACATCTTGTTTCTCTTTTCTATAAAAGAAATATATATACATCTTAAATTCTATCTCGTCTTTTATTTTAGTACTTATTTAAATTGTAAATATAAATTCAATTTTTATGTCTACATAAAAGTGTATGCAACCCAATATACTCATGTTAAAATTTTTTAAATACAATAAACTTATTATTATTGTTTCTTTTATATTTTATACACTTAAATTAAGTTTTAATACTATTACTATTATCTTATTAATATGCAAGATACCACGGCAATATGTAAGTCATAAATGATTTTGTATTTATAATTATTTATGGCACTATATAATCTTAATTATTCCTGTACAACGTGGCCATTATTTTAGAATTTAAATAGGCATTTCGTTACACACAAAACACAAAACTTGAGTTAATAATGAGTTAAATTTATTTATTAATATATTGGAAATCTATTTACATTTTCTTAAGTCCTACACTGTTATACATTGTACGCTAAATATTTATAATAAACTTTTATAATCTTACACATAATATTTCTGTATGATTAAACTTATTTTCTTATTACTATTTATTAACTATTGCTTCTATAATAATTAAGTGAAACTATTTTAATAAATAAAACTTATAAAACAAACCTCTCATTGCTTTGTCAGGTATTGTAAGTTTAAAGGCAAGTTTAAATAATTAATCCTTAATCAGTGCATGAGTGGCTTTGTTTTTCTTCGTATACTGAGATAATAATGCACCAACATAACTACAATGTTCGGCTGTTATCAGCCATGCATGTAGAGTGAGCCAAAAGTATTGATTCACATTTCACAATAATGCACTACACATCCATCGGTTTTTAATTAACTTCTTATAAATGTTTCACCTAATCAAAAACACGTACTTTTCCACATAAAATAAATAAGTTGTTAAGAAATATAAGCGGTGAGACTCTTGAACACTGTGATTCGGTCCTTAGTGTAATAAATATGTATTAAAACCAAATATACAATAATAACCGTACTTGGCACAGGTGGAATACCATCTATTAAATTGTGTAATTTCAAGAATGAATGGATTCATCTTTGGTGGTTTCACATCTTTTGCATTGTGTTCTTGCAAAATATTAAAAAGACTTGCAGAGCAGATACTTGCAGCTTCGGCTGTGAAGTCAACTGTGTTAGAGTCAGCTGGGCATTCTTGTTGATGTTTGCTAAATATATTCAGTACACTCTTTTTCTAGCACTGTAAAATTTCTCTTTACTCGTTTCTTCGTCAGTTCTGGCTGCTTTTTGCACAGTACTGTATAAACAGGTGAAAACAGTAACTTAAATTCAACACTTCTGGAAAGCTGAAACATAATTAACCTATAAACCATTTGCTTTGTTTACGATTTATAAATCTTACCTTCAATAAATCTTTAATCATTAATAGACTCTTTAAAAATACTGAGAATAATAATAATAACAACTTAAACAAATACAAAAAGCGCAAACACAAGGAACAATACAAAATACAATATAGCAAAGCAAAAAGTATACATATATAACGAATATTTTAAAATTACAGAAAATGTTATTTATCTCTACTAGCACACTATATGCTCACTTGTTCAACATTAGCAATTTTCATCCTTCTTTAAAATTATGATTTTGCTGCGTGGGTATAGTCACAATCATGTGACAAAATCACAGAAAGCAGATAATTTACATCGTGTGTTTTAGGATTTGTATGTAACTCTCAGAGCCAACAGAAAGGTAGTATTAAAAATCATGCCTTGATCACGCGTTTTTTGCTACTCTATACGTTCAGTGAATATAGTATAGTATATTCATGTGCAGGTAGATCGCGTACACACTGTATGTATGTTCTCTTTCAGGTTTTCGCGGGTAGTAGTATGTGTTGGCACTGGATTTCGGGTTTCCTTCCGCGTTTCCACTGCTTGGTCTTTGAAAAGACCGGTGCTGGTTTCTTGACGACGTTTCGGCAAAATCACACTTGCCATCTTCAGGTCTGCTTCTGCTTCTTGTTATTCGTAAACTGACGTTGTCGGGGTTCAGATGGTGGTTATATACTTCGTTAGTGTTCCGATTGGTTGCCCTTGAACGAGTGTGTGCATGGTTGCGTGTTGTTGGGCCCGTGGTTGGAGTGTATCGCCTTGTTTGTGATGTAGGTGTATTTTCCTTGTTGGTATTTTTTCCTATTAGTGCTGGTTTCCATGCTGTTGGTAACCTCTGGGTATCATCTCGTGAATGCAGATTGTTCGGATGTTTTTCAATTTCGATGGCTTCCCTGATATTTCTGGTTTTCGTATGTTCGATGTTCGCTAATAGCTTGGTGTTACTGAAGTCTATCGTGTGGGATGTGTCTCTTACATGTTGAGCCAAGAATGAAGTTTTCTAGTCCTTTCTTATGGAATTTTTGTGTTTGTCTCGTCTTGCGTTTACCCTTCTGTTTGTTTGTCCAATGTAAGTTTTTTCACAATTGAGGAACGGAATTTCATAAAGTCCTTGGTTTTCAAAAGGTATTTTTGTTTTAGGATTCCGAAGGACTCTGCTGATTTTTCTGTCCGCTTTGAATGTTGTTTCAATGTTGTGTCTTAGTAGGAGTTTAGATATTCTATCGATGGTGCCTTTAACATAGGGTAGGCAGGTTTTGGCAGTTGGTGTTTCTTTTTCTTCTTGTGGTGTTGTTCGTTTCTGCTTGGATGCTCTTTTGATAGCAGATTCACTGAAACCATTCTGCTGGAATGCCTTGTGGAGTTTGTCCATTTCTAGGGTGATGTTATCTTCATCTGCTAATCTCTGCGATCTTGTCACTAGGGTTTTCAATACTGATTGTAACTGAGCTGGATGGTGGTGGGACTGTGCGTTCAGATATCTGTCTGTTTGCGTAGATTTTCGGTATACCGTGTGACTCAACTTCTCATTTTCTTTCTTCTTGACCAAAACGTCGAGGAATGGTAATTCGTTGTTTGATTCTATTTCCATCGTAAATTTTATTTTTGGATGGGTTTTGTTTAGATGTTCCAGGAAGCTGTCCAGGTGGTCCTTTCCATGTGTCCAGATCACGAAAGTGTCATCGACGTAGCGTAGCCTGAGATTGGGTTTGTGGGTAGCCGTTCTTAGTGCTGTTTTCTCTAAGTTTTCCATGAAAAGGTTCACTATTACTGGTGATAGTGCAGCCCCACCAGGTCCATTATATGTATTGGGGGTTGGTATATTCATTCGATGGTCTCTAGAGCTTCGGCAACTGGTATATTGGTAAACAGTGATACTACGTCGAAGCTTACTAATAACCATTTCGGTTCTACTTTTTCTTTTCTCAATAGATCGATGAAGTAGCTTGTGTTCTTGACGTAAGATTCGGCTTCTTCGACATGAGGCTGTAGTTGTTGGGCTAGGTATCTTGCCAAATGTTGAACAGGTGATCCAATGGAGCTGACTATGGGTCTTAGGGGTGCACCTTCCTTGTGGACTTTAGATAAGCCGTAGAATTTGGGGAATCTTCATGACTTCTCCCTTGGAATGAGTGCTGCCTGGATTTCTTTGTCGATGGGACTCTCCTTGATTTTAGTTTAAGTTGTTTTTTCCAGGTATGTTGTTGGATCCGTGACCCAAGAGGGTCTTTATTTTGGCGTCGTAGTCGGTTGTGTTCATTACCATAGTTGCATTTCCTTTATCGGCTGGTAGAATAATAATGTTTTCGTTTTCTCTTAATTGCTTCAATGCCAGGAATTCTTCGTGTGGTAGGTTCTTCTTTGGTGGTTTGGCTGTCCTTAATATTTGCGATACATCTTCGCGGATAGTCTCGGCCGTATTCTTGTCAATCCCAGCTTTAGTTGCTTCTACTCCACAAATTACCAGCTCCGGTCTTCTCAAAGACCAAGCAGTAGAAACGCGGAAGAAAATCCGGAATCCAGTGACAAACTACCCGCGGAAACCTGAAAGAGAACATATTACGTCTTTAAGGGGAGAAGACTTTACACCAAACCAAGACCTTCGAAAAACTAAGAACAAGAAGAAGGAAACTGCTTTGTCACATGCGACGATTCAATCAGTGCGGCCTAGTTTGACCTAGGCCGAACTGATTGAATCGTTGCATGTGACAAAATAAACACGTTGGGACCAGTTAACGCGGGAATTCCTCTCCCGCGCCCCTTTCTATCATGCTTTAGTTGTCTATTCACTCATTACGCGCAATTCAGTTGTGACTTGCGTATGTGCAATTCGGGAAGCAGTATTAATTTATTTTTTGAATTTAGTTTAAAAATTTTGTGTTATTCTTATATTGTTATTATGGATCGTCTAGTGTTCAAGTTGAACAGTTAGAATGGAGAGAGCGGTTTTTAAAAGAAATGTTGGAAAGTGAAAATATAAAATCTTATTTTAATGTTTTAACAAAAGATAAATATTTAGATCTTATCCTACAAGTGGAAGAGGCTGAAAAAGATGAAATCAAAACATCACTTCATCAAAGGCAATTAAAAAGGTTTGCTATTTCAAACATCGGTTATGTTAAAAATCTTGTTGCTCGTAGTGAAGATAACATAAAATATTATATTCCGGCTGAGGATTGATGCAGCTCACAGAGCTGTCGGACACGGCGGACGTGACAGATTATTGGCTGGGGCATCTTTAAAATATGCTAATGTCACAAAACAGATGATTAACCTGTATTTATCTATGTGTGTAAGATTCTAAGCCAATTTTACATTCTGAAATGAACAGCAGGTGCCAAGTGGACCTCAGTGATTTTCAGACTTAACCTGATGGCAAGTTTAAATTTATCAAGGTCTACCAAGACCACTTGACTAAGTTTGTTTTGCTCCGTGCTTTGGAATCTAAAGGAGCTGAAGAAGTAGCCTACCATTTAAATGACATATTTTTGACGATAGGTGCCCCATTTATATTGCAGTCAGACAATAGCAGAGACTTTGTCAATCATATTATATGTGTAATGACGAGTTTTTGGCCAGAACTTAAGCTAGTGCACGGAAAACCACGGCACAGCCAAAGTCAGGGCTGCGTTGAGAAAGCCAACCAAGATGTCGAACACATGATTTGTTGTTGGCTAAAAGTTAATCAATCGACTAAATGGTAAGAAAGCTTGAAGTATGTACAATTTATGAAAAACGGAGCCTGTCATTCGGGCATAAAACAATCGCCGTACAAACCTATGTTTGGAGTTGCACCCAAAGTTGGTCTATCAACGTCATCACTACTACCAGAAATAATAAATGATATTCAAGATGAAGATGACCTTCGAAAATGTATTGAAAGTGGTTTAACCCATGGACAGACAGGAGATATTAGTAATAGTAATGATGCTGAAACTTCTAAAATTGGTGATGATATCCAAAAGGCAAGACAAACAACTGCTGAAAATCTTCAAAAACATGGTAAGAAAATGATATCTGCTTCTGACAAATCGCATCCGCCAGCTAAAGTGGGAGATAATGTGCCGATTCCTGATGTAGACAGAGGAAGGACCGACCTAAGGAATGTTATTGGCGTTGTTCTGGAAATAAACAATGATGGCCTGTACAAAATTGGAACTAAGCATGGAATATTGCAGACACTCTATTGCAGGTTAGTTACGCGATTTAATATTTACTTCTCCTTAAAGTATTTCGAAAAAAAAATTCTTTTTAATGACCATGTTACTCTATTTCACTCTCAAATATGAACTGGTTTTGATGATTGTTGATTTTATATTTGGAAGAGGTTTCCATGTTTTATGACTTTAAGCATTATTAAGTATGTTATGTAATTTGGTCAAAATAGAATATTTGTTTATTATACAACTGAATTCGACTTTTGTACTCAAACATTTGTCCATAAAAGTGATGTCAATCAAGATATTCAAATCTCACTAAGGACGCAGCTAACAAACATTCAGTTGGGACAGGTCAAGGTTTTATAAGATGCACCTCTAGCAAAAACTGTGCTACAAATAGTTGCCACTGTAAAAAAAAAATGATTTTGTGTAATTCGAAATGCCACCACAGTACACCCTGTAAAAATAAATAAATGATATAATATTTTATGTTACATTAAGAAGCACAAATAAGTTCATTTTTAATATTAGTTTCACTCTAAAAATTATTTTTATTATTTTGAATTTTCGTGAATACTTTCGATAGATATTACTTTTAAAAGTGCATGGCTTAATAAAAAAATAAAAACTGAGAAGTACTGAATAGCTTATTTTTATTTTATAATTTTGTACAAGTGTAATGTCACTTCTAATCAATACTGTTTTTTTTATAATTAAGTAGACTACGTCAAACCAGTTTGGCCTGAAATCGGCTTTTGTCCGGTAACATATATAACTTTAAAATATTTCCACATTGATAGTTGCTAATTTCTTTTTACTTACAAATGTCAAGAGAATAGTTATTTAGGTATCAAGGGAGTAAAGTACAGTCGAGATCGTAACCATGACGAGACTGTCATATTACTTTGCTCCCGTCTTCCGTACAACATTTTTTCTCCCATGATATCATTTTTACTTAAAAAATATACAAACGTACTGGTACTAAATAATTACCAATGTATTATTAAGCAGAACAGGATACAGTTACTAATAACCACTCATTGTACAGATTAAGAAAGGAAAACAATTCACAACTTTTTAATTTGTTGACAGTTACTAATGTTTTGTTAACTGTCAAATTGAATGTAAGCAGTCGTAATGAATGTATTCGTAATTGTGTTAAATATGCACACAATATACACCACAGCGGTTGTTTTTCTTTATCTATGTAATGAAATTTTGTATCTATCTATCATTGTTCAGCACGGGGATGTAATGTATTTGATTCCCTTGGGTCGTTATAACTAAGGGTGCATCTTCGATTGTAACTGTTCTGTTTAAATAGTGAAGGGCGAAGAATATTTTAATGGCATTTTAATAACTTTTTTATATCGTATCCACAAACTACCTAAATATAATATGTGCATGGCTTTTTTCATTAAAATCACCACGTTAATTCGTATCATATCATAAAATGACTATTGCGTTGTTTGTATTTGTAGATTACTAATTTATTACTTGTATTATCTAGTAGTATAGCTTCATGCGTATCGTGCTGTATTCAGGACTATAATACTATCCGCTGACAATAAAATCTATTTCATGTAACTGATTGGTTGGGTCTAAAAATATAAAACAATCGATAAATTCTCGTAGCAAAATTGTGGACGATATTAAAAGGTCTTTGTAACCTATAACAAATGCCTTTTTTAGAGTAACGAAGTTCATGTGCATCCATTAATGATGCTTTCCTTTTATAAGAGGGAGAAGCTCCGAACTTCTCGGAATAACAACAGAGAAAATAACAAAACGTACCTTTTGATTGGTGCCTGAAGTACTGGAGTTTGTTGACCTCCATACGCTTGCTAATACCTTGCTATTATTTTTAATTATATTATTATTTATGTTATTAAGTTGAAGATATATCGCAAAGTAATAAAATTAAATGGGAACAATATTGAAATTTTTATTTGCGATGTCGAGCACCAAATATGTTATTATATTTCCACATCATGCAAGTACAAGTAGAAAATAGAATTTAGGTTATCTCTCTCGAGTGGAACCTGTGTGACAGCGGGTGGTTTGCGTTAATTTGGCATCAGTTGTGAGTCATTCTGCGTTTCGTAAAACAAGAGAAAAGTACATATTTAGTATTTACCCTGCATATTTTCTCGCTTGCAATGTACTTAGCTAACGCAATATATCCTTAAATAAAACCAAGATATGTTAACAAAATATATTTATTGCTGTAAATTCTAATTTAAAGACAAAACATAAATAAAACAATGTTTTTGCAAATCACAATGTTTTTGTTTGTTTCATTCACTGATGAAACAAAAAAAAAACTAGTATTGCAGATAATAATTGCATGCTCCAAACATAGAGATTTATGGCAGATTTCTGGATCCGGGGCAGAACAGTGCTGTTGCTGTTTCTTTCTCGGACGTTTTGGTTTCAAATCCTTGCTAGTTTCTTATAGCCGCTATCCTTTGCCTGGTGTATCTAGGTAAATGGACGTTCGATTGTCTCTATGCCAAGTGCTCAGAAATCAAATCAGAAATAATTGTTTTAAGGAAGAATCGACGATTGCGCGTTTTCTTAATGTTCAGTGTATACAGCATCATTAAAAAAAAGGAGTGAACGAAAAACATGAGAAATGCCCGTACAAAAAAAATCGCTGTCCAATTGCACACAGTGACGAGAAATTGATTTTTCTTTCCTTGAGTCCGAGCCTATCGCAGTTAATATACAAACATATTAATTTTCATATAAAGGAATTTAAGTTTAAGTTTCAAAATGATATACTTCTATTTAACGAAAAAAAACATGGTAATGCACCGAGGTTATCGTTTTTTCTTTTTTTGGAAGAACTTTAAACTAGAATTACTAGTGGTATTTACGTAAATGCGGATAGAATAAACAAAGTTATGGACCAACATTAACTACATTTTGCCCCTAAAAATTTAGAAATTTTTGATGAGTTAGAAATAAATTTCTTTTTTGATTTCCAGTTAGACATTTATACGTATTACGCATAGCCTGGTACCTATTTAGCGGTAACCCTGTATATGGCTCTTAAATCTATGCCAGCTATATTTAGGAGAGTGAAGAAGATTGTTAGTAGTCATCTTCTACTATATCCTGCAATACCGTAGCTAATCAACCGTGTCTACACCGCCTTTTTTAAATTATAGTCGGTAATGGTCTCAGGTTTTCCGCTTCCTTTAACTATAGCCTCATCGTGATGCATATTGCTAAATAAAATAACATTTATGTCTCTTTCTGGAAAAATACCTTTGTTAACTTTTCCAAGATCCCAAACACTGGTGAACTTACATTTCGTTGTTTAGTTGAGAAAAAACATGCAGAAATTCCTGTCTTATTTTTCCATACAGTGCCCATAAGAGTCAAATTACGATTCAACAAATTCATAGCAAGGCCATAACTCGAGAACCAATTGTTCATAGTTACATTTTTCCCAATTCCTGCGAGAGGAACCACAATTCTCTTGACAATCTCGAATGCTGAATTATCAATCTTATAGGGAGCATGTACTTGTTTGCCTAAATACATCTCAATATTCAAAACATGAATGAATGTTTTGCTCTCCGCTAATGTGTAAATTTTTATTTCATACTTTTCAACAAACAGTTCAAATATGCTTCTTATTGCTGCAAACTAATCTAGCACACTTCTTTGATTTCGAGTATTTATATCATCAAATCGAAGGCAAACTAATAGAACTTCAAATCGCTGGAAATTCATTGTGATCCTGAGAATTTCAATTTCAGTACCTACTATCAGTTTTTCATAAATCGTCTAGATTCAGTCGCTGTACTTTATAAATCGTGGCTTTCATCTTAGTATGATTTAGCTTCTCAAGTTTGCGAAAATTCTTTGTATCTGCGTTGTGGTTTTCGTATTTGTACTATTAACTAAAGTTGTTAGTACAACATTATGTTTTCGACTTTGCATTTGCAATGGCTTCTTTAAGTCCCGGAAGATCTTTCCTAAAGAAATATTTATCTGCAATTCTAAACCTACCTCTCAGTGTCTTCTAAGTTATCTCCTTAATCATTAGGTGTACGATACCCCGCCTCACTAACGCAAGCGTTAAATTTATTATGTTGTAAGACAATATGTACATTACTTTATATTACATCTCTTACAAACTTGTCTATTAGAATCACTACTTTTCCTGATTTGTGGAAGTGTGCAAGAATTAGTCCGGTCTTCAAGGAGGGAGATAAATCAAATATTAGAAACTACAAACCCATACCTATTTTATCAAATTTTGCCAATGTCTACGAAAATGTCATTTATTCATGCCTATATTGCAATACGAAGTCTTATATTTCTGAGTACCAACGCGGATTTGTTCATGGCCGATCTACTCTCACAAATCTTGTAACTATTACAGAATATATTAGCAAGGAGTTTGACGTGCATGCTCAAGTTGATGTTGTGTACACAGATTTCAGTAATGCATTCGAAACCATAGACCATGGATTATTGATACAAAAACTCTTGTCGTTTGGACTCAGTCCATCCTTATTAAATTTACTGCAATCTTACTCATGTAGCAGGCGTATTTATGTGTTTTATAATGGTTTTAAGTCTAGTACATTTTTTCGCTTTTTGTATTATTTATTAATGATTTAATCGAGTCATTGAATTGTCCAGTTCTTGCATATGCGGACGACCTGACTTACAAAAATTATTACAACGTAATATATAGTAATAATTTTGTATATTCAGTTACTCATCACCTGATGAAGCCAAAGTTTGGCGAAACGATATTGTAGTGATATTATTAAATAATTTTTAAAACCAAGTTTACGTATTTTATTTATTCAGTTAAATATGGAGTTTCAACATGTATCAACCTCATCAATTAACTAATTGGTGTTTAGTTTATATACTGCGACGCAATGTTGATAAATGTTTCTTTGTGCCGTACACGAGGAGAGTCCATCCCATACCTTCTATTTATGTTATAAATGATCGACCACTGAGCAGGGTTGAACTTTTACTGATCTTGGTGTTGTCTTTGACTCTACTTAAAGTTTCATACCTCACATCACAAGCACTTGTCTCACCGCCTCGAATACCTTAGGATTTTTAATGCGTATCTCGAAATATTTCTCGAATATATCACTTTTGAAAGTTATCTACTTCAGTTTTATATCTAGTATGTTGGAGTATGTCTCCAATGTGTGGTATCCTCACTATATTTACTTGAGTCTGAGTATTGAGAGGGTGGAGCGCCGATTTTTAAAGTTCCCAGACCAGCCGCCCGTTCGACTACAACATTGAACCCGAGAACAAATTTTCTTATGCACTCTCCCCTTACAGTTGTGTCTAGAGCTGCAGATCTCTATTTCAATGACATTTTTACTTTCTTATACGTAGTATAAGGAAGTATTGTGATGACGAAAATTTTCGACCTCGAGATTTTTGCAGATGTCCACGTTTTGAAGTCCCCTGATACCAAAAAAGTGGTTTTTAAAAAATGTCTGTGTCTCTCTCTCTCTCTCTGTGTGTGTGTGTGTGTGTGTGTGTGACCATGATAGCGGCCAAACCGCTATAGGTATCAATTCCAAATTTTATATTCACGAATATAATCACCCTCTTGAGATCCGGTTAGATTTTCAGTAAAATCGGCAGACTGGAAGTAGCAGTTCACTATATTGAAAAAATTGAATTTTGCCAATTATTCGTCAACTACTAAGTTTAAACAAATTTGTAAAGAATTCATATATACTCAAAATTAAATTTCAGAAGAATTTTATTAAAAAAGTTTTTCGAAATTCCTACCGGAAGTAGGTCTTTTACTCTTATCGAAAATCAGTTTTTTGCGAATATTTCGCAAGTCATGGCTTTTAGACAGGTACGTTACGAGTATAAAAGTATTTAGAACTTAATTTTCAATACCTTTTGTATAAAAAAAATTTCAAAATTCGGACCGGAAGTAACACTTTTCCTCTTATCGAATAGCGATTTTTGCAAATATTTCGCAAATTATGCATTCTATATATATTTGTCAAGAGTACAAAAGTATTTAGAGTTGGATTTGAAATATTTTTGGTATAAATGAAATTTCAAAATTCGCACCGGAAGTAACTCTTATCGAATAGCGATTTTTGCAGATATTTCGTAAATTATGCATTCTATATATATTTGTAAAGAGTATAAAAGTATTTAGAGTTGGATTTGGAATATTTTTTGTATAAAAGTAAATTCAAAATTCGGACCGGAAGTAATACTTTTACTCTTAGCGAGTAGCATTTTTTGCAAATATCTCATAAAGTATGTATCCTGTAGAGATTTATTAAGAGACTGGAAGTACTTAGAATAGGATCTTGAATTTTTGTATAAAATAATTTTTAAAATTGTATGATTTGAAACGCTCATACGTTTAAGAAAATTGTGTGGTGGCCACACCTCATTTTTTTATAGATAATGTAATTCATTTTTATATTTCACATATTGTTTTATTTTCATTTATATTGATTGGTATTTCATTTTTGTATGGTTTTTTATTACAATTTGTGTGTATTTTTTTGTCCTGTAAATGGGAAACCATTGGACAATAAAGTATATTATTACTTTTATTATTATATTAAACTCTTTTTCTTATGTAGTACTTGAAATGGCCGTATTCGCGTTAGTGGCTGAAAATGCGGATAAGGACGAAAGATATTATATAATACATACTGGCAGAAGTCTTTTGAGAGATTGTGTTATATTGAATTTCCTTGTATTTACCTTTGCGAAAAACAAAGACAAAAATATAATATCGCCTTCCGTTTCGTATTTCAATATTGTAGATGACACTTTGAGGTGCCCACTCAATATATTAATCTAAAACTGTCGAGAACACAATGATACCTATATTAGAGGAAATGCTCCAACTGCTCAACAAATCGCTTATTCTTATTATAAATGTTCAATGCGAGTTTGTTGATTTTCGTGCGCTGCGTATTATTTATTACTTTTATGAAATCAATATTAAAATTTCCGCAATTTCGTATTTTGGCATCGAGAGCAGACGAAGAATTAAATCGAGGACAGAACTTCGAGCCATGACAAACAAATCAAAATTGGTCAAATTTCTATAAAATATTTTCTTGATGAGAGGAGCTTTGTCGAAAATAAACGGATGGAGATGCGGTGCTTGAATTAATGTAAAACAAACTCGTTTGCGGTGTATTACACGACTTAGAGTATTCTCGCGCGAATTCAATAATTTACATGCTTTTTAATAGAAATATTCTAACATGACCCGTAATAATTTTTAAATTTTCAAATTCACACATTCAAGAGAATGTGTTTCTGAGCTGTCATCTCCATTAACTATTTCTACGGGAGTTTTCTCGAATCTTTGAAAACAGGCACATTGTAAAGGACCCTGTAAAGTGCCCTACGTTTTTGGGCCATAATGAAGAGGAACAACTAAAATTATTAATAACGGCTCCAAAATTATGCCCTTTATATTTTAATAATTTTTATATAAAATAAAATAAAATAATCGTTTACCGGACTAGCTCATTTTCTCAGAACGATCTAAGTTAAGAGATATTAACAATAAATAATCCTAGGGCATTAATTATTAACATTAAATAAAACAATTTTTTATTAATTTAAATAATATTTGTATTAAAAACTAATCTTCATTCATATATTAATACAAACACAAGAAAAAGCATACACAAAATAACCTCAATTTTAATTTGAACAAACACAATAATAAAATAACATCCTAGCACCTTTAATGCTGAAATATTCAATGTGATTTATTACGTTTATCACTTCTCTGAAATAATACATGTCATAGACTGTTTGCTTTCTACCGCCGTACAGCATTTATATTAATACTAACAACGCAAGCAATAAGAAAACAAACTACCCCAAGATTGATACATATTTACAATGCAAATAATATTGTTAAACAACATTGAGAAACGATTTACAAATAATGAAATATTATTATACCTAAAACAAATTATTAAATATGTTTATCGTTCTCAGATTATTATATTAATTTATTTCGTCTCTACATTAAGACAAATTTTACCATTTAAGTTTATTTAACACTCACGTAACGTAATAACTGTTTCTAAATACCTTTCATAGGTTTTTTTCTTTCTTTAAATGAAAAGGATCTTGCTATTGTTGATGTGCCCTGTGGGAGTCCTCCTTCGACTATAGATACGCTTGTATTTTCTATAAACTGCTATTCGCACAACAATGACTTTTTATAAGAAGATATTGTTAAACTGAACAACTTTAACACTTCGTTGGCGATCGACCTTTTTGTAAATACAGAACCTGTTTGTTTACTTTCAAGGTTCAAATAGCAAACATTACAATTTCGACCGCTATGTGTGAGTCGATTTACTTTTTATACATATATAGGGACTAGTATATGCTGTTCGGGACAGCTTTAAGATGTTGTAAACCGCTCAAAGGTCCCAAATCGACTTCTTTATTAATTCGAATTCACTCTTTTCGTTTAAGTATCGGGGTTCGCCTTGTTTCTAGAACGCCCATGCTTATCTTTTCTTTCACATACATTCCAACATGCACTGGCGTCATATACCCAAAGTCAGCGAACAGAACTTCGGCAATGGCATAAACACTTTGGTGACCCAAATCTTATAATTAATATAAACATAATCAATACAAACATTAGCTTATCCAACTAGCGCTTAATTTATAAATAGATAAACATTTATAAAATAGTTCTAAGAAATATATCTTTTGATTTCTAATAGGTAACTTTAAAAATACAATTCATATACATATTTAAAATATATGAAATCATTAAACATAGTAAAGAGAATATTTTGTGTGAGCAGCGATTCTTTCGCTCTAGATCTGTTGAAACCAACTCATTTATGTATATGGATTATATAATATGTTCATGTGGCAAAAATTAAGGGGTTATTCTTTGGGTTTGTTTAACATTTTTTGTTTTTGGATGATTTGCAAAATGACGCTTTGATTCTATTTTAACCAGCCTTGCTAGTTTTATCTGATATTAATTAGAAAAGAACAGTAAATCTTTGTATTGTTTTTTTTGACAATACTCTCAACTGGTCAACACGGTCGCCAGAACTATCGCCGATATAACATGCTTGGGATATGATAGATCGAAAGTTCCAATGAACTTACAACGCCTACATGAATGGATTTCCACAGAAATTTAAAAAGACCAGAGTATTAGAAGCAAGCCCAGCTGAATAGCAGAATGTATTTAACTGAATGAACTTGTACGATATCATGTAGCCGTTGTAAGTTCATTGGCAGGTAGGATTTATTATATCCCAGGACTAGGGCTTTTAAATTTGAATTAACTATTATTTTTGGCACTGTAAACATTTGAAAAAATTAATTAAAAAATATGTACATTTACAGGGTGATAGGATTCTTTTTTGTCATGTAGTATATCCATAGTAAACAATAATATTAATATATATTTTCTGTCATTACAATTCCAAAGAACATGGACATTGTCATAATTACAATCCATAGTAAGTATAAAATACAACAAACAAACCTACAACTAAGGTTACAAATTAAAATTTATTAAGTTAAGCACGTACAATTGCTTATTTAATAGAGAGATCAAAATATTTATCAATAGAGTAAACACAGTTTTCTATCAAAAATGCCCCAACCCTACGCTTAGACACACACGTTCATTCGTTATAATTTGAAGTCTCTTACTTCTCAAAACTTAGAGACAATTTCCAGAAAAATTGTCGTAAGATAAATGTCATTATCACGTCGAAACTCGTGCTTATTTCTATGTACATACATAGTTTTATATATTATGTATAGCAGGCATAGGCAGACTATTCTATTGCTTGAAATCAGGCCTACATGTAAGTATATCGGGAACTAATTCCAAGCGTACGGATAATTCGTATTTGTGAAAGAAAAATACATTATTAGCAGAACACGATGAATATAAGCAATAAATAATAAAACGATAGTAAGGAATGAATGTCAATTATAGTTTTCAAATTACGTATCTGATAACAACTCGTGTTTAATTTGCTTATAATATCCCGGCAATAAACATCCCAAAACAGTGTTTCAACCATATTTTTAAAACTAAAAAACTTTATTTCACTAACACCTTCTATTCCTTTATTTTGCGCAAATAAATGTAAATTCAACAGAGCCTTATTTTGTATTGTATGAAAAAAACATAAATGTTGTTGTTGGGTTAGCGTGAAGCCAATGTATTTTGATGATGGACTGTAGAGGCGACTCCACGCTAGTTTTCTCAAATGTTAATCGAAGGACCAAAGGCTGCGTGATTCAATAAAACTGCAGCACTGTAGTACTAACTATTTATTTTAACTAGACCTTAAATTGACGCGTTTGTTTAATTAATTCGAATTTCTTGTAACGATTTATTCGTATATTGATACGAATTGTCTTGTTTTACAATCAGGAATTGAAATACTTAAATTTTGTTTTGAACACACACTGTTTGATATGAAATCTTGAGTTGTACTGTTATTGTATGTCTTGAAGCGACTGTTTGATGTTACATCTTGAATTGTACTCTCTGTTTCTTAACAGTAAGAATAACTTGATAATATGAGTTACTCCCACCAAACGAAATGTTATTGGTAGATCACCCTATTTGTTGACGTCAACCTAAACATTTCTTTTATTAATGATAATGTACCGATTTGCAACGTTCCAACGGAAATTCCTGATGACCGTCTGCCTTTGTAATTTATCTTAAATTATGTGCAATAAAAGTGAAAGATGCTGTCTCTTTGTCAAAGAAAGCAAATTACAGGCAATGTTTATGAACGGGGAAAACCTTCTGGTACTAAGTAAATAATAGGCAAAATATCTGCTTGTTTTGACAAAGGATCGTAAACTTAAAGTAATGTTTTTCCAAACTACTTAGTTATAATTATTTTTACGTGCGGTCATGAATAGCCGACAAGAAATCATTGCAAATGTACCTTCTCGCGCAGGTATAGATATGGTCAATTAGGTCAACTAGGAACACGAATATATGATATACAGTGTGACAAATAGAAACTTAATAATAATGAAATTAATAATAATAACAATATATGATTAATAATATATGACGACACCGTCGAACGACGAAACAGTTGTCTTGTTATTATATAACTTATTATTAGTAAACCAATTAGTCATGTTTTGTAAAAGAATATTTGACTGTCTTTCAGTTTCAGAAATATTCGAAACCAACACGATAGAGCTATCACCACACAAAGTTATTTTGAAATTTTCCAGAAAATCTGCAACATCATTAATAAAAATCAGAAAAAGAACTGGGCATAAAACACTACCCTGATGCATTCTCCTCTCAACCGGCAAGGTAGAAGATTTTATATTTCTAACAACTATCAGCCTTATGTCTTATCCCCACCAATTAAAATCTACCACGCAGATAGGACTCAAAAAACTACTGCGCAACAACATCTCGAATCCCGTACCACTCCAGTTTATCAAGCAAAAATCACAAAAAAAATCAAACTGAATGTTTTGCTATATCCAAAGTCTTAATAATGTACTCATACAGAGTATGAATTCCTGTTAAATTTAAATGATTAGCACGATAACCTTGTCGTTGACTTGATTTTATTTTTATCTAAACGTGAGAGTAATCTATCCAACATGGCATATTCAAAAACTTTAGAAAAACTGGGAAAATTCGCAAGAGTTTGATAATTGGTCATATCTGATCTAGTTACTTCTCTTCTCTTGACTAACTATTTTTACAAATAAAAATTCATAACAACATAATTGAATATTTACAAAAACAACCAATAAATAAAATATACTTCAAATATATTTAACGTGGAAACAGCATAATATAGATCGTATACGAATCTGAACAAAAAAGCTAAATAAAACAAACATATTCAGCGATATAAAAATTCAAATTATGAAAAAGACGAAATATGTAATTTCAAAAAAGCTAGTTAGAAAATCCACAATATGTACATAAAAATCAAACATATCTGGTTATTTTTTAGAAATAAACTTCAGTAAGTCCATAGTTATTCTAAGAAAGGAAATAATGTATAAAAATAGGATAGCATACTTAAGTTTGAATTAATGGAAATAAACTGTTTCAAGAGCGTTGTTGTATTGATGTTTAGTTATTTTTTTTGTTATTAATTTATCAATACTACACTAAGTCATGATGACAGATCAATTTAATTACATTATATATATATATGAACATACCTACATAACTCAAAATAAAAAAAAATCACACAATAAATATTTGCTACTTCCAGGAGGAATCTTATATTGATATTTCTCTTTGAAAATATATTCGTTTAAAAGAAGACCCTTACTTGATTTTTCGTCCAAATCAAATTTATTTAAAGTTGAGACATGATGTGGAAAAAGAAGGAAACAATTTTATAATATGGAGGTACTTACTTCTTGTAAGAGAAAGAAAAAATCGGCCTGGTTTTTGTCGAATTTTATAAGAGAGTCTGGCTTTCATATTCACCGAACAATGCCTAATTTAACGCATTGTTTTGTTTCATGAAACGTTTTTTTTTTGTTCCCTGTGATCGATAAAGCCAATGGCAGAATAAAAAAGAACGAATTCAAATTTTCATTGGAGTTGAGTAATATATTGTCTTGAGAATCTTGATATTAATGATACGTTTTGCAAAGTAATTTTATTATTATTTCTTTTTTCTGTTATTATCTTTTTTCTAATATTATATTTCTACTTCTAGAAGAAAATAAAAAATAATTAGCAGGCACGTTAGTGGAAAATATTTGTAAAGGTACAACGTGGAAAGTAGAGAATTAACACATAGTAATAATAATAATTTATTATTGCGTGACAATACATTGTTTGCACATGTCATTAGTAAACGCAATCAAAAATCCTTATTAGATGGTTCCAGGTCTTGGGCAGCAAATTGTAGAGTTTTAATGCTAAAAATCTAAATGAGTTCATACTTCTTGAAAGTCTAAAATTCAGGTGTGTAAAGGAATGGTGTGTGGTATAAGGCTATATTATCACGGCAATAGAGTAAATATTCGTATATAAATATATTAATTCATACAAGTTGAAATTTTAAACTGCTGTTCAAATAATGGTCTACATGAATAATTACGTTTCGAACCAGTAATTATAGTAGTAATCTCTTTCTTTAAAAAGAGTACTTCCTTTACACGTGCTGAACCCCGCCGCAGTAGACTTCCATATTCCATGACGTTATGAAATAGACCATGATAAGCTATCAGCAATACATCTAAATTGACCGAAAATGGTAAGCATATTAATGTAATAAATTATTACAGAGAGAAAACCCTCAAGAGCACTAACTAACGTGTCTCCCAGATCAATCTACCATCCAAATTTAAGCCCAAAAAGTTTAAGGAATTTAGCTCAAGGTTAGGATTTAAAGTGAATGTCAGTCTTTGTATATTGGCTCTATTTAAAATAAACAAACATTCAGCCTGTACCAGTTTTAACACAATTTCTATTTTTTGCATAGGATTGTTGTATCGTGAGTATATGCAAAATTTTTCAAGTCATGTTTTTAATGTCATAGTTAATATCATTTACATTAATAATAAAATAATAATAAAATATAATAAAATAACTAGAACAATAGAAAATTAAAATTGACACTGACACTCATTAGTTGTCAATAATTAGTGAGACAGCCAAATGCTAATTAGATTTAGAAAAATACCTGCTACAATATTTCCTGCTTCATGTTCAACAGTATTTGTACGAGGACTGAAACCGTATTGAGTTTGACACAAATTACCTTTATTACCTAAGATCTCTCGAGTCTATTCTTGAAAGCACAGCTCTGACAAAATAGAACCAGTGATATTGGTGTATAATTTTTTGATGCATAACTATCATCACGCTTAAATTTTGGTGTTTTATAATTCTACAGCGCCTTCTTACTTAAGCGGTGGCAAAATGGGGCTTATATAATGACCATTAAAAAAGATGAGGTGTGGCCACCACACGACTTTCTTATACATTGTGCGTGTCAAATTATACAAAAGTTGTTCTAAATTAAGATTTAAATACTTTTATCTTTTGATAAAATAAACAAAACCCTACTGTACTACTTCTATTCTCTTAATATATCTATAGAATGCATACTTGGCGAATTATTCGAAAGCAAGTGCTACTCGCTAAGAGTAAAAGTGTTACTTCCGATCCGAATTTTGAAATTTCTTATATACAAAAGATATTGAAAATTAAGTTCTAAATACTTTTATACTCGTAATGTACCCGTCTAAAAAGCATGACTTGCGTAATATTTGCAAAAAAACTCATCTTCGATAAGAGTAAAAGACCCACTTCCGGTAGGAATTTCAAAAAACTTTCATAATAAAATTTTTCTCAAATTTAATTTTGAGTACATATGGATTCTTTATAAATTTGTTTAAACTTAGTAGTTGACGAAGTATTGGCAAAATTCGATTTTTTCACTGAAGTAAACTTCTACTTCCAGTCCGCCGTTTTTACTGAAAATATAACCAGATCTCAAGAGGGAGATTATACTCGTAAATACAAAATTTGGAATTGATATCTACAGCGGTTTGACCGCTATCGTGGTCACACAGATAGAGAGAGACATACACACAGAGAGAGTGAGAGACATTTTTTAAAAACTACCTTTTTGGTATCAGGAGACTTCAAAACGTGGACATCTGCAAAAATCTCGATGCCGAAAATGTTCGTCAACACAATACTTCCTTATACTACGTATAAGAAAGCAAAAATTGAGAAAAAGAGTCTTACAGTCTCTTACAGTCAAAATATTAAAAATTTATTAAACAAATCTAGTCACATAAATTTGATAGAAAGATTGACGGCACAATCGTTTTTATTATAAAATTATGAAAATGTTGAAAAACCGAACTATTACTTTACTATCTACTCCAATCGAAGTTAATAATTACATTAAAACTAAATTGATTAACCAGAAAAAAATAACAATAACATCAAACATAAAAATAAGCACAGAAATAACACTTTCTAAACTAAATTTACACTTTCTGACAATTTCCAAGAAGAGTATAAACTCATTTCTCACATTCTGAATAGTTTGAGCTGATATTAATCCAATTTCATGTCGAATTCTGTTCTTGAGATCTTCTAAATTATTATAGCGATTTTTATACACTTTACAAGTACCCTCATAGACACAAGTCTAATAGCGTTAGATCAACCGGCCATTCCATCGAACCTCTTCTTCCTATCATCTTCCTGGGAGAACTTTATTGTGAGACTGACTAATTAATTTATTCTGACAGCTATAACTAATGTTTTTTTTGTTTTATGTACCGGTAACTAAATTCATTTTGCCAATATAATGAATTTTAAATATTTGAATTTTAAGAGTCTTTTTCTCAATTTTTTTCAAATATAATATATTAAAAGTTTTATACCATTGGATACGGAATTGAAAGTACTATCAAAATCAATTAAAAACATTATAGGTTGTTATTTAAAAAAAAAGTTGGTGACGTCATAATTTGAAAAACAAATGACCTAAGAAACTGAAAATGCTATGAAAACATTCCCCTTTGTTAAGATCACTATAACCCCTTCCAGATTTTGTTCAAAAAATGAATGTTAACGAAGTTAATGCCTTTATCCGTTACTTTATTTCCACACAGTATATGATATTACTAATCGGTAGATTGTACAATATAGTTAATTGACAGATTGGGCAGTAAATTTAAATAAAAAACGATTTCTGTAACACAAGATAAAGTATTATCAAGTGCACACCAAAATTAATGAATTGGATGATAAATGAAAATCAAATTTTTCTAATAAAAATTAAAAATATAGTACTAAATTGTAAATAAGCATAATCAAGATCACTTCAAGATTTAATTTAATTAATTAATTACTATTTTATTTATTTTGTCATGATGTGCATATAGATACCTATTCATTAAGTCAATATTTTGGCAAATTTAATTTTTATTTACGTAAAATAATATTAGAATAGGCATAAAATATTAAGTGAATTATGACAAGAAAGTGTTTCCCGCACGAAGAATACTGTGACCGGGAGAGATCGACAGTTTGGCCCGGCGAAAACAATATTCTTAGCTAGATACATTGGACGAATCATGAATGTGTAAACAAGTTGATATTTACATATTTGTTTACCTTTTTGAAAGATTAGTAATGCGCTGCTTTCCCGGGTGGTGCAGCACTGCAGCTCTGTATTTCTGGACGTGGAATCGGTATCGTACCGAGTATAACAGTACGTTTTTGTGAAGAAAAATATGAATATAAGCGAAGACGCATAGTAAAGCAGACAGTTTTGCAGCAGGTGTAAACCGTTCTAAAAGGAAAAACTAGAAGTAGGTGGAAACCTCTTCTTCCTCTTAAAATAAAATGTTATTTTAATTTAGAAGTTTATTCATGAATCGGAATAATTTTTCAAACAATGATTTTACGACACTTAAAAAAAATTTTAACAAAAATTAGGACTTGTAATATTTTATAGATTAAACGTTATTCTAACATAGAAATTTGTTCATGTATTGGAACTTGTAATATTTTCGTAATAATTTTATTGTACTTATAAATTTTTAAGACCGAAGTGGGACCTAGAATATTTTTATGAATTAGATATCATTTTAATTCGGGAGTTTGGTTTACATTGGGACTTGTAATTATTTTTTGGAAATAATTATTTATGTTCGGAACAGTTTTATTTAATTAGGAATTTGAATTTTTTTTTTACTAGAATGTTTTATTTTTATATGCAGGGTTATTACACCGTGTGTTATAGTAAAGCATTTTAGTGTTTGTAACGATAAAATTAAATAGCTTAATAATAATTTTTTTTTGAAGTAAATATAACACTCTACGTTTTTAATTAAATTTTCTTTATTATTTATTTACAAGATTAGAAGATTCATAGTTTGATAATTTTTGTTTTATGTACTTATGACAAAATTTTTAAATATATTTGAAATGGATGAATTTGAGAGGTTGTATGAAGAGATAAGGTGATTTAATAATGTTTATTATTAGTGTATATATATAGTGTTGTGCAAATTTCTCATGTGGTGTTTTGTATTGGAATCTTAGAGCGCGGTAAAATTTTTAATTTTTATATATATATAATAATATGGTTTCCTTCTTTTTTTTTTTGGCGTTTTTTAGGTCGACTTGTGAATAAAACAAAGGCGTTGTTATGCCATTGTTTTTATTTTATAACAATTACTTTTTTTTCCATTACATGTTTCGGCCTAGCGGGCCTTTTTCAAATGATGTTCTAGAATACATAATTCACATTTATTAATGGTTGTGAAGCAAAGTTAGATAATAACGAAAAACAATGTGTAAAATTTAAGTTTACAGTGATAAAAACAATATAACAATTTAAAATATATCCAAAATATATAAAAACAGTACATAAGTTTAAAATTTAGAGTGACAAAAAACAATACAAATGCTTTTTTTATTAAAAAATATACGTAATTACCTGACAATGTGTTTCGAAGTAAAGCTGTATTTGGTATCTAAAACAGACATGTTACTTTCTGTTTCATGTAACCAAACGTTAAATATTGCCGCTTATTTCGATGTCAGATTGCGAGCAGTATGTGTGTATATGTCGTAGGACGTTAAATATTTTATAATTTTTTATTTGATGTTTGCTTATTGATTTTTCTTCAAGTAAGAAGAACTATTTATTTTTGGTGTTTGTGCATATTGCAGTTTATCTATCTCTATTTGATGAATACACATACATGGTGTCAGGAATTAAGCATATTCCGGTTGTATATATTTAATTAGAAAAATTATAGATTGTCTCAGAGTAAAAATTTTTTTTCCCCTTCAGTTTAAAAAGAAAGAAACACTGGAAGGGGGGGGGGTTCGTCACTTATAACTAGAGAGCGGAATCGAGCCAGCTAAACTACCACGGAGCCACAACCGTGAAAAGAAATAATGTAAACAACTGCGTGTTGTTTACATTATATCTGAATAGCACTAATTCATAGGGCGAACTGTAACATCTGTTTACTCCAGAGAATTTTATGAATAAAATCCTTTCTTCATCGGCTTAGGTACAAGGGTGACGAGTTTTTAAAATTTATTATATTTACCTTATATTTCGCAATATAATATGTATGTTTCAATAACATACGCGTACATTTTTAGTTATCATTTATTTAGATCTAGAACGTTGTTTATGTTACTTTTTCTGAGATAAAAATTAATTGTCAATGATTCCGAAATTTATTGCAAAGTCTGTAAAATATCGTCACTTAGCTTTGCTAAAACATACACAGAAATAGTTTTCATGCAGAGAATTTCGATAGTTTACAAAATTTCGTTACATGTTTAAATGACGATGCTCGAAGTATTTCTGAGTGCAAGGAACTAACACAAATCCCAAATTTAAAAAATCACTTGTTATTCCTTCAGGAGCACTTTGGAAATTTGCCTAATCTAATGACATATTTTGAAAATCGAATCTCAAATTAAGAAATGAGGTGTGGCCACCACACGACTTTCTTATACGTATGAGCGTTTCAAACTATACTATATTTTTTTTACACAAAAATTATTCAAAATCCTATTCTAAGTACTTCTGTTCTCTTAATAAATCGCTATAGAATGCATACTTAGCAAGGTATTCGAAAAAAGGACTACTCCCTAAGAGTAAAAGTGTTACTTCCGGTCCGAATTTTGAAATTTCATATATTCAAAAAATATTGCAAATCTAGCACTAAATACTTTTGTATTCTTGATAAATACATATAGAATGCATAATTTACGACATATTGGCAAAAAATCGCTATTCGATAAGAGTAAAAGTGGTAATTCCGGTCTGAATTTTGAAATTGTTTTTATGCAAAAGATATTGAAAATTACGTTTTAAATACTTTTATACCCGTAACGTACCTGTCTAAAAAGCATGACATGCGAAATATTCGCAAAAAACTGATTTTCGATAGGAGTAAAAGACCTACTTCCGGTAGCAGCTTCGAAAAACTTTTTAAATAAAATTGTTCTCAATTTTAATTTCAAGTACATATGAATTCTTTATAAATTTGTTTAAATTTAGTAGTTGACGAAATATTGGCAAAATTTAATTTTTTCACTGAAGTAAACTGCTACTTCCGGTCTACCGATTTTACTGAAAAACTACTCAGATCTCAAGAGGCAGATTAGACACGTAAATACAAAATTTGGAATTGATATCTACAGCGGTTATCGTGGTCACACAGAGACACACAGACATTTTTTAAAAACATCTTTTTCGGTATCAGGGGACTTCAAAACGTGGACATCTGCAAAAATCTCGAAGTCGAAAATTTCACATTACTTCCTTATACTACATATAAGAAAGTAAAAAGGGATTGACCACATTAGATGTGGCTATTAATAATTGCAAGTGACTTAGACGCAGTTTTTAATAGAAATCCAGGTTTAATAACATTGCGGCAATTGTGTATGATAAATACGCTGAAATAAAAGAATATTTCCATTACGTAAATATAACCAGTTGCGATGTAGAAAAGACGTTTTCTATCTACAAGGATGTACTTAATTCAAAGAGAACAAGTCTTACAGAAGAGAAAATGAACAAATAGTAGGGTATTTTGTATTTTATAATCACCAGCCACTTGTTATTCAAGTATATAAATAAAATTAAAACCTCTTTAAAAATACAACATTTCAAAGGCGCGCCCATGTGCGATGAGTCGATTCCGCTCCCTACTTATAACTAAATGATATTTGTTAAGATGCAGATCGCTACTTTTTAATGATATTGTAATAGATTGAGTTCAAATTCTTTATGTCATTTCTATTGTTAATACAGTTTGCACTTTGCTTAATATAGATCATCTCTTTAATTTCTCTTTTTTTTGTGTTAAAACTGGCACACCATAGATACAGACCTAAAAACATTAATAAGATAAAGTCAATCCTAAAAGAAAATAATTATCCATCCTGTCTAATAAACAAAACAGTGAAGCAAAGAATAAATAATATCTACAATTCAACCCAAAAAAACAAAAAAGCCTCAAACGTCCAAAAATTTATCGCTATTCCATATGTAAACCAACTGGCAGAAAAGATATCAAACACACTAAAACCATATGACATCGCAGTCGCATACAAGCCCATCAATACGACAAAGACACTTTTCTCGAAACTAAAGCCCTATATCGCAAAAGACAAACAGACTCACGCAATATATAAAATACAATGTAATGACTGTAGTGGCAACTATATAGGACAATCGAAACAATACTTATACAAACGAATGCAGGCCCACAAATACTCAAAAACAGACAAAACGGCATTGGCAACACACGTAACGGAAAAAAAACACACTTTTGATTTTAAAAATATCAAAATTCTTGACATAGAGAATAATACCATAAAAAGAGAAATTAAAGAGATGATCTATATTAAGCAAATTGCAAACTGTATTAACAATAGAAATGACAAAGAATTTGAACTCAATCTATTACAATATCATTAAAAAGTAGCGATCTGCATCTTAACAAATATCATTTAGTTATAAGTGTTTCTTTCTTTTTAAACTGAAGGGGAAAAAATTTTTTTTTACTCTGAGACAATCTATAATTTTTCTAATTAAATATATACAACCGGAATATGCTTAATTCCTGACACCATGTATGTGTATTCATCAAATAGAGATAGATAAACTGCAATATGCACAAACACCAAAAATAAATTGTGACGTGCTAGTATAAACAAATAGTCATTTGATTACACCAAAGAAGACCTTATCCTATTTGACAAGGTAATGTTATGTATAATGAAAGGTCGGTGTAAGAATGCTTATACATGCACGACGCATCTCAATGAATGTTATGGAATAACATTCATTAGTAAACAATAACATTTAATGTATTGTTTACTACTTGTAAATATACATGTTAAGTATACAATAAACATACGCACATATATAAAGTAGAGGACATTACTATAAGAGAGATAATAATTATTATTAATAATTAAGAAGTATGAAGAAGTATTAATAATATCAGTGTTGATATTACTATTAAGATTATTAGTAGTAAGAGTAACAGTGATAGAAATGTAGTATTAACAGTACGAGTAAGTTAAGCACTTGTACCACTGTATATATTCATTGTAAATATATCCATACATCACCCATGTAAGTGTTTGTATTCAACCACCGCCGACTTCCTAAAGGGTACTCAACAGTACTTAGAAATGGAACGGAACCATTTCGCTACATGGCGATCTTGCCAGTCCTGCAAATAAAATAGAACAACAACAAATTGTTCTATGGCAGTCTGCTACCTGCAGCACAAATTTGGAATTTGGAATGAATAATAGGAAGACAAGCACTACGCAATGGGTTCTACGGCAACAAAAGAAGAGGTGATAATTGCACAAACAGGTAACAGTGGAACAACGGCCGATGTTACAACATTCACACCAGCACAAATTGGGTCAGCAACAGCAGTACTACTCCTGATGATGGTATTTTCGTACTTCGTATGGTACAGATGCAAGAAGCACTGGGAAAAGAAGATACGAACAGAAGTGATCAAGAGCAGAGAACAACTGGACATGCTGTAGAAGGTATAATAAAAGGTTAGTGAAAAAAAAAAAGCTATATAAATGAACATAGAAGATTTCAAAAAATTGTGCGCGGATATTGAACAGTTTAAAAATAATAGAGTTAAGGATAATAAAGAAAGAAGGGAAAATTCCCAACATACTGAAAACAAACTTGCTGAGTTAGGAACACTTATACAGAGGTTCAACACTTTAAAACGTAAATTTACAGGTGATGTTCATAAAACAGACTTCGTTTGCGTGTCGAAGTTAGGGTTTACAGTCAAAAAGTTAAACTTGATATCGAATCATTGCAAACTTTATTAGAAAAACGGGTTAAAAAACAAGTAAATATGACTGATAAATTTGATTTAAAAGTCGTATCGGGTTTATTGCCGATGATGAATGGCAATGAGGATAGAACCAAGCAATTGATAGATGGTATTTCATTTTATGCTAGTACATTAGCGGAGGATCAACACAAGTTACTTATACAATACGTGTTAAAAACCAGGTTAACCACTAATGCAAAAATTCGGTTAGATTCAGAATATGACACAGTAGAGAAACTAATAAAAGAAATAACGGTAAATTTTATAACTAAAAAATCTGCATTAACATTATCAACTCAATTACACCAACTGAAACAAAATGATAAATCAATAAGCGAATACGGTCAACAAATAGAGAAACTTCTTGACGAATTAACTATTTCACAAGCGGGAGATAACGAAAATCTTGTAAGAACGTTGAAACCAATTAATGAGAAAATCGCGATCAATTCATTTTGCAACGGTATTAAAAATGCGGAATTAAGAACAATAATTAAATCAAGAAACACTGGCACTCTGAAAGATGCGATAAATGTAGCAATTGAAGAAGAGTTTAATAGACCGGCTTCAATGAACGTATTTAATTACACAGCAAATAAATATAAACGTTTTCATGGTCATGTCAATAAACGCGATAATAACAACGGTTACAGAAAAAATAACGGAAAGCATAGGTCAACGTATGAACAAAGCAACGCAAACAAATTTTATAATAGCAAACATAGACGAGGTTCGACATATAAAAACAATTATGCAAACGCAGCGATAGTTGACAATAGAAATGCGAATAGTTCAAGTTCAAATATAACCAAAAAGCATACAATGCAGTTTTTTCGAGGTCAATAAAAGCAATAATTTAAACTATATAACTTTGAAATATAATAGAAACAATGTAATTTTTTTAATAGATACTGGAGCGAATATCAGTGTATTCTTTTCAGAATGTTTAAATAAATATCAACAGGTAAATACAGATAGAAAATGTAGAATACAAGGCATAGCTGGTTCTTTAAAATCACAAGGTTCAGCAATTCTTTCCTTAGAATTACAGCAACATAAATTCAATCATGAATTTCAGGTAATACATAGTTTTACGAATAGGTTCGATGGTATTTTAGGAACAGATTTCTTAACAAATTACGGAGCAGAAATAAATTTCGAGAAATTTTCTTTCTCATTCAATATAAATAATAATAAAATATCGACTAATTTAGAGTCAGATAATGATTGTATGGCTATAATACCGCCACGATGTGAGGTAATAAGACATTTTCGAATAGACAATTCGAACGAATGTGTCGTATACCCTTCAGAGATTGCGGAAGGAGTATTTACGGCAGGTATTATTGCAAAACCTAATTCATATAGCATACCGGTTAGAATTTTAAACACGAATGATAAAGAAATCACAATTAGAAATTTTAAACCAATCACAGCTAATGTGACAGATTTCGAAGTATACAGTTTTAATGTAAACGAAATCACGGTAAATAGAGTTGAGAAAGTATTAAATTCAATTGACATAGAACATTTAAATAAGGAAGAAATAGATTCAATCGCGAAAATATGCGCAAAATACAGTGACGTTTTTTTATTAGAAAATGATCCAGTAACTGTAACAAATATAGCTCAACAAGAAATTAACATAAAAGACAATGTAAAACCAGTATACGTAAAACCTTATAGGTTGCCTCAAGCACAAAAAAAGGATATAGATACGGAGATAAATAAAATGCTGAAGCAAGGCATTATAGAAGAAAGTAAATCGCAATGGTCATCACCTTTGTTAATTGTACCAAAAAAGGCTGATGCAAATGGTAACAAAAGGTGGAGAGTGGTCATAGACTACCGTCTTCTAAACAAAAATATTCAAGACGATAGGTTTCCATTACCGAATATAACGGAAATTTTAGATGCACTTTCGGGAGCAGTTTACTTCACACATTTAGATTTGTCACAAGGGTACTATCAAGTAGAGTTAGAACAGTCAAGTAGAAAGTATACGGCATTTACGACGGATAAAGGGCATTGGCAAATGAAAAGATTACCGATGGGAATGAAATCGAGTCCCAGTTCTTTTTCAAGAATCATGACAATAGCAATGTCGGGTTTAAACTACGAATCATGTTTTGTTTACTTACACGATCTAATTGTTTTCGGGAACAATTTACGAAATCATAATCAAAATTTAGTTAAAGTTTTAGATAGATTACGGAAAGTAAATTTAAAACTAAATCCTGTAAAATGTCAATTTTTGAGAAAAGAAATTCTATACTTAGGGCATGTTCTTTCAGAAAACGGTATTTCGCCAGATCCACAAAAAATTGTAGCTATTCAAAACTACCCCACCCCTACAAACGGGGAGGAGACGAAACGATTTGTAGCGTTCGCAAATTATTATCGGAGATTTATTCCTAATTTCGCAAAAATTGCGAGTCCTTTGAATAAGCTCACGCGAAAATCAACTACGTTTCATTGGGATAGAGAATGCGAACTAGCATTTCAAACTCTTAAAACAGCTTTAATAAATCCGCCTGTGTTACAATACCCAGACTTCTCTCGGGATAACCAGTTCATCTTAACAACAGACGCGTCGAATTATGCTATAGGAGCCATTCTGTCAAATGCAGATGGGCGACCTGTTGCATATGCGAGTAGAGCACTCAGCAAAAGCGAGATAAATTTTCCGGTGATCCACAAAGAATTATTAAGCATCGTATGGTCAGTACAGCACTTCAGGCCTTATCTATATGCCCGAAAATTTCAAATATACTCAGATCACAGGCCCCTGGTATATTTATTCAGCATGACAAATCCGTCTTCGAGACTAATAAAATTTAGACTATTGCTAGAGGAATATGATTTTACAGTTAATTACATAAAAGGAAAAGAGAACGTGGCAGCCGACGCATTATCACGAATTCGTTTAGAATCAAGCGATCTTAAGGAAATGGCAGCAAACTTTAATGTAATAACTAGGTCGAGTGTAAAATCGGATTTAATAAAACAAAAATTAATAACAAAAAGTAACGAAAATAACGAAAATATACGGCATCCAGGAATGGTGGCATTATTAAAACCTCCAGTTAACATTACGGAATTAACAACCGTGACAGGCACTAATTTTACCAAAATAGGAAATGATAAATTAATAAAAAAGGGCAAATTTTTTTATGACAAGTCTAGACAAATAATATACATTATGCAAGATATCCTATCAGTAACTGACTTAGGTACAGAGCTGAGGAATTTGCAACAAATATGTAATAATTATGGAATTCCTGAAATATGTATATTTCAAAGCTCGATTAATGAGCATCTAATCGCCCGTATGAAACGAGAATTAGCTACTCTCCGGAAGTACAATTTAAAGGTAAATATCATTTCAAGTATGGAAAAGATTGATTGTAATGAAACACAACAGTTAATTTTAAACGATTTTCACATTTTGCCGACGGGAGGCCACGCTGGAATTAACCGTATGTATAGTAACATAAAGAAATATTATTATTGGATTGGTATGAAGGCAGATGTAAATAAATTTGTTGAAAAATGTGACGATTGTCAACGATGCAAACATGGGATGCGCGCCCCAGAACCGATGACTATCACGTCGACAGCAACAAAATCATTTCAAAAAGTATTTTTAGATCTTGTGGGTCCAATCAACCAGGATTCTGATGATAATAGATACATATTAACGCTTCAATGCGAGTTAACTAAATTTGTTGAGGGATATCCTATTAAAGATAAGGAAGCCGAAACAGTAGCTAGGTCATTTGTGAATAATTTCATTCTTAGGTATGGAATTCCAGATGAAATAGTTACTGACAAAGGTACTGAATTTTTAGCAGCGATATTCAAAGAAACAGCCAACATTTTGGAAATTAAACAGTTAAATAGCACAGCTTATCATCACGAAACCTTGAGTGCATTGGAGAATACACATAAGCATTTGGGATCGTATCTTAGAATCCAAACGTCAAATTATCCGGATACATGGAGTTCTTGGGTACCTTTCTGGTGTTTTGCGTATAACACGAGCGAACACTCACAGACTAAGTACGCACCCTACGAACTAATGTTCGGCAAGAAATGTAAATTACCAAGTAACATACTAAAGTCAAACGATCCAATATATAATTTTGAGCATTATCCAAATGAATTGAAATATAGACTTTCAAGTGCTTGGAAAGATGCTAGAAATAACTTAATCGAAACAAAAGTCAAACGAACGGAAAAATTTAATAAACGTGTAAGGAATGTAACTTACAAATGCAATGATCAAGTTTTAGTCAAAAATGAAACTACAAACAAGTTACAACCTCTATATAAGGGTCCTTACGCAGTAATAAGGGAAAACACACCGAATGTAACGGTAAAAATTAGAAATAAGCAAATAGAAGTGCACAAAAACAGAGTGAAATTGTATAAGGACAAAAGTGTAGATTAAGTATAAATAAGATCTATTGCAATAGAAATTTAAGAATTACAAAGTAGATTATGTATGTAAATGTACAAAAATGTAATATATAATGTAAGATTATGTGTATGTAATAGAAATTTAAGAATTACAAAGTAGATTATGTATGTAAATGTATAAAAATGTAATATATAATGTAAGATTATGTGTATGTGATAGAAACAAAGGGAAAATTGTAAGATACAATACTATGGTATATTACGAAAAATTTTATTTATAGAACAAAATTTTTCTTTCCTTTGCGAAGGAGATGTGACGTGCTAGTATAAACAATTAGTCATTTGATTACACCAATCCTATCCTATTTGACAAGGTAATGTTATGTATAATGAAAGGTCGGTGTAAGAATGCTTATACATGCACGACGCATCTCAATGAATGTTATGGAATAACATTCATTAGTAAACAATAACATTTAATGTATTGTTTACTACTTGTAAATATACATGTTAAGTATACAATAAACATACGCACATATATAAAGTAGAGGACATTACTATAAGAGAGATAATAATTATTATTAATAATTAAGAAGTATGAAGAAGTATTAATAATATCAGTATTGATATTACTATTAAGATTATTAGTAGTAAGAGTAACAGTGATAGAAATGTAGTATTAACAGTACGAGTAAGTTAAGCACTTGTACCATTGTATATATTCATTGTAAATATATCCATACATCACCCATGTAAGTGTTTGTATTCAACCACCGCCGACTTCCTAAAGGGTACTCAACAGTACTTAGAAATGGAACGGAACCATTTCGCTACAAAATAGTTCTTCTTACTTAAAGAAAAATCAATAAGCAAACAACAAATAAAAAATTATAAAATATTTAACGTCCTACGACATATATGTACACACATACTGCTCGCAATCTGACATCGAAATACGCGGCAATATTTAACGTTTGGTTACATGAAACATAAAGTAACATGTCTGTTTTAGATACTAAATACAGCTTTACTTCGAAACACATTGTCAGGTAATTACGTATATTTTTTAAGAAAAAAGCGTTTGTATTGTTTTTTGTCACTCTAAATTTTAAACTTATGTACTGTTTTTATATATTTTGGATATATTTTAAATTGTTATATTGTTTTTATCACTGTAAACTTAAATTTTACACATTGTTTTTCGTTATTATCTAACTTTGCTTCACAACCATTAATAAATGTTAATTATGTATTCTAGAACATCATTTGAAAAAGGCTCGCTAGGCCAAAACATGTAATGGAAAAAAAAATTGTTATAAAATAAAAACAATGGCATAACAACGCCTTTGTTTTATTCACAAGCCGACCTAAAAAACGCCAAAAAAAAAGAAGGAAACCATATTAATATACAAGGTCACTGAAAAGAAAAATACCCTCACATATATATATATATATATATATATATATTATATTATGTAGAAGTACAATTTGTATTTTTCTTAGCCGTTATTTTGTATATATTCTCATTTTATTCTTGGAATGCGGCTTTTTTTGTATTATTATTGGTGGTAAATAATAATTGCAAAGTTAACGTTTCGACACTTTATTGTCTTCATCAGAACAGTGTATATATATATATAGAAATTGCAGCATCTCTGGAAACAATTACACATTATATCTATTGTACTTTTTTAAAAACAAAAAAACATTCACAGCTTGTTATTTATTAACATATTAAAATTATTTACTTAATCTATAATTTACCTAAACATGACGGTTGTTATTATTAGTATTTAATAATATTTTCTTCAACAATCATTTCGTTAATACTATTTATTAAGCAGGACTTCATCGTTTCTAAAACATATACATTGAGTGGGTCTGATCTTCTAAAGAAACACGTGCTTTTTCTTTTTGAAAGGAAAAAAATTCTCGATCACAAGTTTATTTGTGTATACTTACAACGTCAACATATACAGATCGGGTTTGGGAATAGTATTTGTGTTATTTTATTAATGGAAAATATATTTTTGACAAATTATTAATTTCGTTCCTGTCATTAACAGCATTATGTTCGTGTCTTTTGATTTCAATTAATTCTAGTACTGCTCGTGATTTAGTATTTGTTTCAACATGGAGGATTTTGGTTTTATCAAAGGCAAATGAATGTGTCAATTTATTACTATGTTTCTTTAATGCCGTGATGTTGTTAGCATATTTGTGGCCTTTTATACGTTCGTCGAGATGTTGCATAGTTTGGCCGATGTAAACTTTGTCACATGTCCCGCATGGGATACAGTAAACTACATGGGTCATTTTATTTTTATTGATTTTGTCTTTTAATTTGGTATTTATGAATTTTAAGTTGTTGTAGCTTTTGTGCGCTACTTTAATATTATGTTTAGAAAACATTTTTGTTAATTTTTCTGATAGGTTGGGTACATATGGCAATGCTAAGTAATTTGTTTTATTTCCGGTTGATGTTACTGTGGGTTCGTGTCCTTGGTATTTTGTACTATTATAGAATTTATGAATTCTTTGTTTAGTAATTTTTTTAATGAAATGTTCCGGAAAATTATTACTTCATACATACATAACTACTAAGTGGTATACCAAACCGACAGCTTCGGGGAGGTACATGAACTTCCTTTCTGCGCACCCAGTAACAATCAAAAAAAGTGTAGTTATAGGCCTCGTTGATAGAGCAATAAAATTAACTAGCCCAGAATATAGAAGGGAGGTCCTGAATATAGTCACAAATTTACTAAGAAGTAATAATTTTCCGGAACATTTCATTAAAAAAATTACTAAATAAAGAATTCATAAATTCTATAATAGTACAAAATACCAAGGACACGAACCCACAGTAACATCAACCGGAAATAAAACAAATTACTTAGCATTGCCATATGTACCCAACCTATCAGAAAAATTAACAAAAATGTTTTCTAAACATAATATTAAAGTAGCGCACAAAAGCTACAACAACTTAAAATTCATAAATACCAAATTAAAAGACAAAATCAATAAAAATAAAATGACCCATGTAGTTTACTGTATCCCATGCGGGACATGTGACAAAGTTTACATCGGCCAAACTATGCAACATCTCGACGAACGTATAAAAGGCCACAAATATGCTAACAACATCACGGCATTAAAGAAACATAGTAATAAATTGACACATTCATTTGCCTTTGATAAAACCAAAATCCTCCATGTTGAAACAAATACTAAATCACGAGCAGTACTAGAATTAATTGAAATCAAAAGACACGAACATAATGCTGTTAATGACAGGAACGAAATTAATAATTTGTCAAAAATATATTTTCCATTAATAAAATAACACAAATACTATTCCCAAACCCGATCTGTATATGTTGACGTTGTAAGTATACACAAATAAACTTGTGATCGAGAATTTTTTTCCTTTCAAAAAGAAAAAGCACGTGTTTCTTTAGAAGATCAGACCCACTCAATGTATATGTTTTAGAAACGATGAAGTCCTGCTTAATAAATAGTATTAACGAAATGATTGTTGAAGAAAATATTATTAAATACTAATAATAACAACCGTCATGTTTAGGTAAATTATAGATTAAGTAAATAATTTTAATATGTTAATAAATAACAAGCTGTGAATGTTTTTTTGTTTTTAAAAAAGTACAATAGATATAATGTGTAATTGTTTCCAGAGATGCTGCAATTTCTATATATATATATACACTGTTCTGATGAAGACAATAAAGTGTCGAAACGTTAACTTTGCAATTATTATTTACCACCAATAATAATACAAAAAAAGCCGCATTCCAAGAATAAAATGAGAATATATATATATATATATATATATATATGCAATATGTCTCACTAAGTTGGAACCATATGGAAAACTTTTTTATTACTAATTTTAGGAAAAAAAGTTATTCTTTATAAAAACTTCTGCATGTTCTAAAATCTAAAATACAATCATCAGATATTAATTTTTTTCAGTTGTATACGAGGTATGTCAAAAAATATTAATTTTACTCAAGAGTAAAGTACCTTTATATTTGAGAATATCGAATAATGTTATTAAAAAAGTTGATTAGAACTAAAAATTACGTTCAAATATGCCATTACATCCATTTATATGGAAAAATTAATTTTTTCTATTTTTGCCTACAATAACAATGCAAATTTAACTGTAGTTACATATTATCTAGGATGCACTGACATACAAATGATTTGTTGTTTGCTAGGAAGGTTTGACAGTGAATGTCAAAACGCGTTAGAATTTATATGGCACATAAACATGGTAGCGTTATTAACTTGTAAAGAGAAAATAGAAATTGTTTTGATTGTGGGAGAAAACAATAAAACAATTTCGCAATTTAAACACGTAATGAATGCATGTGCATTTATTTTGCAAATAAGAAAAAACAAAAAAATACTAAGTTGTGTAACTAATATAATATTAATAATAGAAGTAAATAGAAATTTAGTTTTCACTTATTCCACTAATGCCTCGACATATCCACCCTCTCGTTCAATACATTTAATCGTTCTTTTGGAAAATTGACGTAATAATAATATAAATTCTAACGCGTTTTGACATTCACTGTCAAATCTTTCTAGCAAACAACAAATCATTTGTATGTCAGTGCATCCTAGATAATACGTAACTACAGTTAAATTTGCATTGTTATTGTAGGCAAAAATAGAAAAAATGATTTTTCCATATAAATGGATGTAATGGCATATTTGAACGTAATTTTTAGTTCTAATCAACTTTTTTAATAACATTATTCGATATTCTCAAATATAAAGGTACTTTACTCTTGAGTAAAATTAATATTTTTTGACATACCTCGTATACAACTGAAAAAATTTAATATCTGATGATTGTATTTTAGATTTTAGAACATGCAGAAGTTTTTATAAAGAATAACTTTTTTTCCTAAAATTAGTAATAAAAAAGTTTTCCATATGGTTCCAACTTAGTGAGACATATTGTATATATATAGTATTTTTTTTTATATATATATATATATATTATATTAATTATATTTTATTGTGTTCGTGTATTTGATATTGACGTGTTGGGTAATAGATCAGGGATGTGTGCAATGAATTATATATATAATGGTTACGACGCCCCTATCGGAGCTACACCGCTTCTAGAAGCTTTCTAGATCCTTTGTCTCGGGGTGGATGGGACCCCATCCTACTTTTTATATCCTTTGGCTTATTTCCCTCCATAACTTTCTATCCTTTACTTTTTCTTTCCAGTTATTAATGCCTGCTCCTCTTAAATCTTCTACCACTTCTTCCAGCCACTTTGACCTCGGTCTACCTCTTCTCCTCTTTCCACTCGGTTTCCATTCTAATAATATTTTGGTTGTAGCTTCTTCCCCAAA
Source organism: Amphimallon solstitiale (assembly GCA_963170755.1). Lineage (NCBI taxonomy): Eukaryota > Metazoa > Arthropoda > Insecta > Coleoptera > Scarabaeidae > Amphimallon > Amphimallon solstitiale. Next base: position 60,363,504 of record OY720684.1, on the reverse strand, counting down.
TCTCCATACATGTCCCAACCACTTTATTCTTTGTCGCTTTATTTTTCTTACTATATCCTCTCTCCCTATTTCGCTCTGCAGTTCGCTATTGGTTCTTATTCTATATTCATTATCTGCTGTCTTAACTGGCCCCATTATTGTTCTCAGTATCTTCCTTTCAAATATTCTCCAATTCTCTTCATCTGTTTGGTCATTGTCATTGTTTCTGCCAAATACATCAGCACTGGTTTTATCATGGTATATATTCTTATTTTGTTCTTTTTGGATAAATTTCTGTCCTGCAACAATTTCTTGTTTGCATAGTAAGCTCTATTTGCCGACATCATTCTTTCTTTATTTTCGACATCCCTATTTCCGTCGTTTGCTATTACGATTCCCAGATATTTAAATTTATCCACCTCCTCAAATGTCAAGTTCTCTATTTTAATTCCTCTGCTCTCTTGCCCTTTCATTCCAGTTCTCATCAACTTCGTTTTTGTCTCATTGATCTTCAAACCCAATTTATCTCCTTCCCTTATTATTTCTAGCATTGTTTTGATCATTATCTCTCTTCTTTTTGTTATGACTACTACATCATCTGCATATGCTATTATCTGACTTCCACTTGATCTTAAAGTTCCTCTGTTTATTTTTCTTGTTACATACTCCAAGGCCAGATTGAACAAGGTTGCTGACAAAGCATCGCCTTGCCGGACTCCTCTATTTATCTGGAACTCTCTCGTTTCTCCTTTGGATGTTTTCACACTAGCCCTTGTCGATTCCAGAGTCGTTACTACAAGTCTTCTTAGCTTCGCTGGTACTTGTAGTTCCTTCATTGCGGTTATAAGTTTTCTCCTTCTGATATTGTCAAATGCTTGCTGAAAGTCCACAAATAACAACTCCAGTTTCATATTGTGTTCATATGCTCTTTCCATTATTTGTTTTACATTATGCACTGCATCTGTTGTTGATTTCCCTCTCACAAATCCACACTGGTACTGTCCCATAATACTTCTCATTATGTCGGCTATCCTTCTTTGTATTATTGATGATAGTATTTTGTATGTCGTATTTAATAGTGTTATCCCTCTGTAGTTTTTACATTCTTGTTGATCTCCTCTCTTATGCAATGTCACTATTTGTCCTAATTTCCATTCGTTCGGCATCTTTTCTTCATCCCATATTTTCCGTATCAATTCGTATATATGTTCCTGTAATCGTTCTCCTCCATATTTTAGTAGTTCGTTATTTATTCCATCCTTTCCTGGTGCTCTTCCATTTCTGCTAGCTTTTATAACTTCTTTTACTTCTTCCAATGTTGGTTCATGTACCACAACTTTGTCCTCATCTTCCTCATATATTTCTTCACTCCGTTGCCTGTCGTTAAGTAGTCCCTTAAAGTATTCCTCCCATACTTCCTTATATTGCTCTTCACATTCAACTACTCTTCCCCTACTATCCCTTATGCCACTCCCTTTATGCTTATATACTTTATTGTGTTCATTGATTTTTTGGTAATACCGCTTGGTATTCTTCTTCATACTTTCTTCTTCGATGTTCTTCATCTGCAATGAATTAAGTAGATGTTTAATTCATAGCATGGAGTCTTGGTGAATCCTTAAAGCACGAATTGGTCTTAGTGGTACTGTTTTGGGAGCGAGCAAAGGCGCCAGGCAGAACTAATCAGGGCTGAGTCAATTAGTTGAATGCACAAAGACATTTTTGTATTACTCTTAAATTTATATATATACCTTAAGGGGTGAGCACATAGTAGTGTATGTTAGGGTTGTGTCCAACGAGTTGAAAAGCATACTCGTAGGGTGGAACTTTGGAATACCTACCAGTGTGGATTTGCTTTCTGATGGTACTGTCTTGGGAGCGAACAAAGGCGCCAGGCAGAACTAACTAGGGTAGAGCCATTTCCTTAATGTTTATATTCTTACAAATGATAAGTTACATAATTTTGTTATTTATATTCCAGTACAATTCACAACATATAATAAAAATATTATTTGAAATGTTGATTGTTCACATGGAACGATCGAGACCAATAGGCCGGCGCAGAGAATACTATAAACAGAATTCAGCGAGCAAGCAATCCCGCTATCAACAAACAACCAACCGCGGGGTGACGTGGTGACGGGACATAGATGCTACAGTGATGACAATATAGGGCTATTCAGACAATATATTGCGGCGGTTGACTGGGATGTGGTACTCGCGTCTGGTGTTGACGTGGATCACTTATTCGAATCATTTCACAAGAAAATAAACGTAGTATTTGAAGCTGCGTTTCCGTTGAAGACCCGCATGAGGGCGGCACCGAGTGCAAGGAATGAGTGAAGTTCTCCAGAACTGCGGGAATTGTCGAGACTGGTTCACGAGTTGGAAAGAATTAGTAAGCAGATAAACAGTGAATTTTATAAAAGCCGTTACAAGATCGTAAAAGAGCTATACAGTAGGAGTGTAGCATATGAGAGGAAAACGTATAATAATAAGAGAATTATGGAAGCCAGCAACGTAAACAGGGAGTGCTGGGGCATAATTAATGAGCATAATAATAAAGAGACAAGAACCCCTATTGGCGATGTCAGGAATAGCAAAGGTGATATGGTGTCGGACACTATGGACAAGTGCAATCTGTTCAATGTGTACTTCAGCAATATTGGGGGCGACGCTGGCTCACCGGGTGGCCCCGGGGTGGGGAGCGGATCGGGACCTACTTTTTATTTGCATCCCACCACCCCCTTCGAGATCTGTAGAGTGATCAATGAAAAATGTAAGAAAAAATCGTGGCGTATGGACAATATCCCCGGGTTCATAATAACAAAAATTGCGGACATGATTGCCGAACCACTCTCGGCGATAATAAATAGGAGTTTTTGTGAAGGTGTTTACCCTGGGATGCTAAAGGAGTCGCGAGTTATTCCGGTTTTTAAGAATAAAGGTGATGTGGAGTCGCTTTCGAATTATAGACCCGTGGCGCTGCAGTCACACTTTGGCAAGGTGTTTGAATCCTGTTTTAACGCGAGACTGGCGGCATTCCTGGAGGGCAATGGCCTGTTGTCGGGGTGTCAGAATGGATTCCGTTCCGGCTTCTCGACTCGGTCGGCGGTGGGCCAGATGCTGGGTTATGTTCCTGATGCGCTGGAGGACAGCAGGATGGTATTGGGGATGTTCTTCGATATGACCTCCGCTTTTAATGTAATAGATCACGGGCTGCTGCTTGGTAAGCTTGCGGCCGCTGGCGTTCGGGGGGTCCCGCTGGATTGGGTGGGATCCTATGTAGCGGATCGGGCACAGTGGGTGGAGATTGATGGTGTGCGGTCCGACTTAGAATTCACGGGCGCGGGAGTGCCTCAGGGCTCGTGTTTGTCGCCGACGCTCTTTAATGTTTTCGTGAACGATTTGCTGCTGGCCCTTGGCGCGTCGGGCTCTCCAGTGCTTTAGGCGGACGACTCGAGCGTTGTGGTGTCGGCGCGGACGGAGGGGGATTTGGTGGAGTGGTGTGGGGCTAATGGCATATCCCTCAACACCACGAAGACGCACATCGTCCAGTTTCTACCTAGGAATAAGACGGTGCTCTCCAGCTTGCTGATAAGAGTTGGGAACGTGTCCTTAGAAAATTTGACTAGCACAAGATTTCTGGGCGTACACATCGACCAGAAGCTGACGTGGGACGTACACATTCAGAGTATGATTCCAAGGATCAGGAGGGGATGTTTCCTTATGCGGAGCGTTCGTGGTACCGTCTCTATGGACGTGCTGAGGTTTATATACTTTGGGCTGATCGAGTCAATAATATTGTACGGAGTGATATATTGGGGTTCTACGAGTGGGGCAAACGATATCTTCATATCTCAAAACAAGGCACTGCGTAGCATGCTGGGGTTGGGACCGAGTGCGTCTTGCAGGGAACATTTCCGTAAGCATGGTATAATAACGCTGCCCAACCTCTATATATACTCTCTGCTAGTATTTGTCAGGAAGCAATCTCCTATCAGGAGGAAGGACCAGCACAATCAAAACACAAGGAATGGAGAAGACATATCACTCCCGTTCTGTCGATTGGCGGTGTCGCAGAGTGGACCGAGGTATATGGGAGCCAAATGTTTTAATAAAATGATGAGTTTAAACAGCGAGCTGTGTGAGTGGAATAATTTAAATATATTTAAAAAAAACTGAAGACGCTCTTAGTAAATAAGGCTTATTACTCAATACAAGAATTTATGAATGATAAAAGCTAACATGCCATTTATGTTCGTTTGTCTTAAGAAAGTAAGTATTGTTCTTTACCATGATTCTTTTGTATTTTTGTATTTGTTATACAATATGTATGTGTGACACTGTCAATATTTCCGGTGTGAAATTTCATGACAATAAAGTTATTATTATTATTATTATTATTATTATTATTATTATCTTTGACGAATAAAGAAAATGATAATCATATTTATTTTAAAAATATAAATTTGTATTCGATGTTATTCTTTTATTAATTATAATTTGTTTACTGTTTTGACTATTTGATCATGACATGCATCAATTTATGTAATATTTAAGATATTTAATATTTGTAAATATACTTGTACAATTTTGAAATTTTCTTTAATATCCTTAATAAACTATATTATAAGGTTTATTTTGCATTTTATTTTCTTTACCTGACCTGGTAATAACTGAAGAGCAGTCAATTTTATTGGAGAATTTACTTAGTTTTTCTGCCCCTGAGAGAAAATTTTCTTTAGTCATTTTTAAACTGAGCTAGTTAAATGTAAAATTGCCTAACCTACTATTTTGTAGAAAATTTGTTGAATCTAAGTCTAGCATAAGGCCTAGTATTAAGATGTATGCTTGATTCTGCTCTTACTTACTGACTGAATACTTTACATTATTTTTATATAAATCTCAATTTGCAAGAGTCACAGCAATATGTTAATTATTAGCTGTATAATTTAAACATGATCAGCAAGTGAATATTCAAATATTAAAAAGGAAAAATGTTTGCTGTGTAAAATTAAAATTGATTTGTTGATCAAATCTATAAAACATTTAAAATTAATTTCGTTGTACTAATTCTACTAATAATCTCCTAACGTCAGAGTACTGAATCTGAAACGTTACAACATAGATATTAGAAGCCTTTGATCATTATTATCAAACAGCAAATAAACAACGGGTTGCCATTAAGAGAAAGGAGGCTTATATACCATCTCCAGTAAAGTAGGATACACGATTTAATTCTACAAAATTAATTTAGAGATCGACTAATTAGATTAAATACAAACAAAAAAATTAAGATTCATTGAAATTGTAAGTTATAAATTGATTAATTGAGTAATTCATTTAAATTCGACAAATCAAATGCAGTCGGCTTATACAGAGAGATCGTAAATGCTTAACCGTGCCGCTTCATAGTCATGGTGTAATTGCCGCATATATCATATTCTGAATTGTATGTAAATCGTTCGCGCGACATCTATTATTTTACGTATGAACTATTTTCAAGAATTTTTGTTAAATTTTCTCGTTTTAATAACTCAAGAAATACATTTAATAATTGAAAATATATTTATTAAAAATAATTTAATATAAGATCGTTGTTGTCGAATGTTACCTTATGCAATGGTAACATTACATATTTAGAAATTTTATAACATATGTTCAAAATGAGATCCTTCATTTTTTAGACACACATTTATGCGTGTTTTGAGAGAATTGAAAACATTTTGTATCATTTCTTCTGTTACACTATCAACAGCATTTGTAATAGCATCTTGTAGTTCTGGTAATGTATGTAGTGGAGTCTTAAAGACCGTGTTCTTTAAATACCCAAATAGGAAAAAATACACAGGAGTGAAATCTGGTGATCTAGGAGGCCATCTATTTCTGCTAATCAGTCGGTTATTATTAAAACATCTTTGGAGGAATTCAATTGTAGCATGTGCAGTGTGAGCGGTAGCACCATCCTGCTGAAAATTGTAATGTTATATTTGTTATTACTTAGATTAAACATTAGCAATGTTAGCACGTAGGTGTGATTTTATAGGTATATATGTTTCATATTGCAGTAGCACTGGTGGCATAATTATATGAATAAAATAAATGTATTATTGCCATACATTGGGCACCAATGATACAAAAACTATATATATTTATTTATGAATGCAGAGATTGTAATCTTTTAAATTATAACTACTCCAACAAATACTTTCATCTTAATCCCTTTTATCATTCACATTATTCTTGTAGGTTCTAGCAGTGATCCTTCCTTTATCCGTCAACAACATTTCTTATTTAAAACTAAATTAGATAAGGTTAATAAAAAAAAATTAAATCTCATAAAACATTTGTATAAATTCAATATTCAATAACAACAACAGTAAAGAAATTCTTTTGCCACATGTGGCTGTTAAAAGAAAAATGTCCTTTTTATTATTCCAACCACAAACAAAAATATATATATATAATGTCGGAAAAGAGTGTTGGGGAATCCGGCAATAAAAAGACTTATTTTTATAGGAAGTCTAACGTTTTATTATCTCAATATTTCGCACATAAGGTATTTGTGCTTCCTCAGGATAAACTAATTAAGATAAGATAGTGAAACAAAGCACAGTTAGTAAAAAAGTTATTGACAGAAATTTTTAAAAAATACTCACAACTGTAACTTCTTGGTGGGAAAAATATCGTGAATACACAGTAAAACAAACTGCGAAAAACACCACCAAACACGATGTTTTTCGTGACAAATTGTGTTTACATGTTAATTTAAAATGACAATTAGTTTGAAATATGTCAGTTATTGTTAGCTTGTGATATTTTATTAAACTTAGTATGATCTAACAAATATGAATAAATAATACTAAGATTTTGGATGTCCGATCTGAAATTCATACTATTTTTGTTGCTGTTGATATAGACCATCTCAAGGAATTCTCTGCTAATTTTTCTATTGTCAGTTTTTAAAATTTCAACGCCATTAAAATTAGGTGAGTGATCTTCCTGCAACATGTGTTTTGCTAGAGCGCATCTGATTTTTCCAATTTTTATGTCGCTTTTGTGTAGTGTCAATCTAGTTGAGAGCCCACTTGCCGTTTGTCCGATGTATTCCTTATTACAACTCGAGCATGGTATGGAGTAAATTATATTGGATTTGTATTTTTGTTCAGTTTTGTCTTTGATTGTAGGCAAGATGTTTGTTGTAATAGCCGAACCGTGTGTTATCAAAGTTCAAGACATGTACTATTTGTTCTCTTAGATTGTTAATGTATGGCAGTTTGAAATATGTGGGTGGTTTGTTGACTGCATGTGTGTCAGATTGGTTAGTGGCCATATTGTTCGGTCTGTTGTTGGGCGATGTGTTATAAAGTAGTTTGGAAATCAGAGCCTTTGGGTAACCATTATTTAAGGCAAGTTTGGATAAAATCTCTAAATTTTTTTTGTGTAGGGTGGGGTGGCTAATTTTTATAATTCTATTCTTAAGACCTACTATTGTATTTATTTTTTGTTGAAGAGGATGGTTTGAATGATAGTTCAACATTCTTGTGGAATTAGAAGGTTTTCTATACCAGTCTATTATAATGATGTTATTTCTTATGATCTTAGTGTCTAAAAAGGCAATCTCCCCATTAGTCTCTTTTTCCAATGTAAATTGGATCTTATTGTGGAATGTGTTAAACCTGCTCTAGAGGTCGGGGTATTTATGCACGATACAATGGGTCTGAAAGGAACATCAGGTTTATGGACTTTAGGTAGTGTATATAGTTTAGGACTTGTAGCATTGTGTATGGTCATTCTTTTGTATGAACCCTCTGATATTTCTTCACGGTCTTTTAGTGTTTTTAAGAAATTATTTAATTGTCCCTGTATTTCAGTGGTAGGATCTACCTTTATAATGCGATATGTGTCTTTATCTTGAAGAAGTTCTTCATCTTTTTTATATATTCAGTGCGATCTACCGCAACTGTTTTTTCACCTTTGTCAGCTTTCATTATTATAATATTAGGATTTTTTTTAAAAAATAATTTACATTCATTTAAATCATCAATCAATGTGTCTTTTTTACCATGAAATTTGGTTACGAAATTGGTTAATATGTTAGTCAATCGCGCTCTGTGTATGTTGGTGTCTTGGGTAACATTTGAATTAAGTACTACTTCACAATCAGCTAGTATGTCCGCAATGTTTGAAAAAAAAAACTACCTGCACATGTGTCTACGCGATTTTGAACTCGGTGTTAAGCATAAATATATATATATAAATAGTACATGTCTTGTTATTCGTAAACTGAGTTTACGAATAACAAGAAGCAGAAGCAGACCTGAAGATGGCAAGTGTGATTTTGCCGAAACGTCGTCAAGAAACCAGCATCGGTCTTTCCAAAGACCAAGCAGTGGAAACGCGGAAGAAAACCCGGAATCCAGTGACAACACATACTACTACCCGCGGAAACCTGAAAGAGAACATATATATATATATATATATAAAAAGAAAAGAAATATTGCGGATTATAGAATAATAAAGTATAGAATTTCATGGGGTAACTCCGCTCAAAATGCAACTGCGGTCACGTGTTTCGAGCTACTTGGTTCTCGTCAGCGCAGTGTAGCCAAGGAATAGGTTGGGATAAGACATACACAAGGGACAGCCTACCAATTGAGGCTTCAGCTAGAGTGTCCTCGATACTGACAATGTCTACCTCGCGGCGACGTTAGATTCATTCTCAGTATCGAGGACACTCTAGCTGAAGCCTCAATTGGTAGGCTGTCCCTTGTGTATGTCTCTGATTGATGTTTTTCAGCCCCAAGGTTATCCCATCCTATTCCTTGGCTACACTGCGCTGACGAGAACCAAGTAGTTCGAAACACGTGTCCGCAGTTGCATTTGAGCGGAGTTACCCCATGAAATTCTATACTTTATTATATATATATATATATATACAGGGTATTCCACGAGAGCCGTTCGTTAGAAGTTTTCGTGGTTAGAATAAACTTAGAATTCTGAAATTTTGGGTTCCAGGGTTATTCAAGATTCTCTTTCATTTTAAAATATTTTCAAGATCATACTACTTCCGGTTATACCGGAAATCGCCATTAACTTCCTTATTTTAAATGGAACACCCGGTATATTATTTCATTTTTGGATTCCTGAGAAAATTTCATAGTGGGTTTTCATCAGGTTTCCCTATACCTATTTTCAATTTTTTCTTAGATATCTTGATTTTTTTGAAAATTTTGACAGATGTAACCCTGTTTTGAGCATTGCGCCCTTTAACCAATTTCGATTGGTGGAAAGCGCTTCTGGGGTAGACGGAAGCACAGGAATGATACTTTCGAATGCCATATTGACAACTGATTTATCGCATACAGGGTATCCAAAATTTAATGACCAATTACATCATTTTAAAAGTTGAAAAAGATCGTTTTTTCAAATGGGACACCCTGTATTTTATTGGATGGTCGGATGCATCGATTTGCTATAACATTCCCTATACCTATTTCAAGTGATTTTCTTATTAATCCATATCTTTATCAGAAGGTGATCAAACTCCAAAAGTTCTACCTAGTAAGCCTTGATTTTGACAGGAATTGAAACAATGTTGATTTAATGTCAAAGCAGTATCATCGTACAGATTCGTGAGGTATCTACTTACAGTTCTAGGGATTTTGTTAACTTGCTTACGTACAGTTTATAATGGAGAATGTTGAAGAATATTCCAATAATGATTTATTAAATTTGTTTTACACGCACGGTGAATGTGGACGAATTGTTCGACGAAGATGCAGACTATTTAATGAACGATATCCGGACCTACCAACAATGACTCCCGGAAAATTCGCAAGAATCGAAACTCGCTTTATAGCAACTGGAAACGTAAGGGCAACTCAAAATAACCTAAAGCCCGTAACTGATAATGAAGATAACGTGGTGAATGTGTTGGCGTTTTTTCAAGCTTATCCGCGGAGTTCAATTTCGACAGCAGCGCTGGATTTGGGTATTTCAAAAACATCAATCCACAGATTATTAAAAAAACATGGAATGCATCCTTTTTGTGAGATAACTGTTCACGGATTACGTCTTGGTGATGAGACAAGACGTGTCAACTTTTGCGAATTTATGATTTTGAAAATGACCGAAGATCCGAGATTTCTTCATCAGATTATGTGGACTGATGAATCGATATTCAGCAGGCAAGGAATTACAAATCGCCGAAATACTCACTACTGGGCACAAGATAATCCACATGTTATTACGGAACATAATCACCAGACCGCTTTAGTTTCAATGTTTCTTGTTTAATTATGGACAACAGAGTGACTTATCAAGTGTACGATGAAAATTCAAATGCGGCTAGATATCTGGAGATACTGAGAGGGTTTGTTAGTGATTTTCTAAATGCCCTACCTCTACGTGATAGAGCAAACAGTTGGTTTCAGCTTGATGGTGCTCCAGCACATTCAACTATAGCTGTACACCGGCAATTGTCAATGATGTTCGAGGATCGGTGGATTGGCCCGCGGGGACCTTGGAACTGGCCACCCAGATCACCCGATTTGACCCCCTTGGATTTTTACCTCTAGGGTCGTATAAAAGAACTAGTGTACTTTAGGCCGGTACAAACTAGAGAGGAATTATTGAACCGTGTTCACCATGCGTTTACTAATATAAGTCCAGACGAACTTCGGAGATCTGTTTCGCGAGGAGTATATGACAGAGTTATTCAGTGTTTGAACCAAAATGGAGGTCATATAGAACAATTATTGTAATTTTACATTCTCTTATTATTTTTTGTCATTATGTTCCAATTTTTGGTTTTTATTTTATATTTCGTCCTAAATGTTATGTACTAATGTCATGTTCTAATTAAAGTAAATTTTTTACCGTTTCATTGATGTTTATTTGGCTTCGAAAGCAAGTGATGTTTCGGTTTCTGCCAAAAAACCATATTAAAATAAAAAATTTGGATTAACAAGAACACCACTGGAAATAGGTATAGGGAATGTTATAGCAAATCAAATTCTGCATCCGACCATCTAATAAAATACAGGGTGTCCTATTTGAAAAAACGAGCTTTTGCAACTTTTACAATGATGTAATTGGTCATTAAATTTTGGATACCTGTATGCGATAAATCAGTTGTCAATATGGCATTCGAAAGTATCATTTCATTGGTTCTGTTTTTGTATATTGAGAACACACCTTGTGCTCCTCGTTTCTATAAATATAGAATGCATGAATTTATTTTTGTGTTTATTTCTATACCTTTTATCAAATAAATTTATTTCAATCTCAAATTATTATATACCTATCATCATAATGGTGTACCTTAGAGATTATGCAGCTCATAATTCGTTTTTAGCAATTATATTTACAACTAAAAATTGTTTTCTTATTCTAATACTTAATTGTGTAACTATTTTAAAATGCTTAAACAACAAGGATCACGGCATATATATATCCCTTGTTTGTTGTATGCCGACGTTTACCACAATAAGTGTTATATACATGAACGACGCATACCACAAACATAAACGTGATCTCTATATTAACGACTTATTCATTCTGTACATCTACATAGTCATACAGCATTGACACATGATATTTCCCTTTTATATTTTCATTGTCCATTTCTTGCAATTCAAAAGTTACATCTCTTAGAATTCTATTTATTCTGTATGGTCCTATAAAAGGTAAATCTAATTTCGCACATTTATTTAAATGTCTAATCTGTAGTTCTTCACCACTACTAGATCTCCAACCTGGTACGTTTTGTGCCTTCTTTTCTCATTCTCTAATCTCACATATTTCTCAGCTCTATTCGTCTGTCTCTGTTTGCCTTGATCTATTAAATCTTCAAGATTGTCTACCATTGGTGTATCCTGACACCAAGGTCTGGGTGGATGTTTTCCATGCATTAAAGTGTATGGACTTGTATTGGTTGTCACACTTGGCATGAAATTGATATTATTTTCTACCTCTTCAACATATCTTACCCAAGCACTGTGTCTTTGATGTGTCAACATTCTTAAATGTCTAGTTACTTCTTGGATATATCTTTCACTCGGATTTGCTTGTGGGTGTCTAATACTAGTGAAGATTACCTCTACATTCATTTCTCTATATTCTTGTATGAATCTTTCATTGTTAAAATAGGATGCATTATCCACTAATAACTTCCTTATTTTCCCATGATCATTAATAAATTGATTTATGCAATTTATTGCTCTTTGTGTATTATATTTCCTGGTAGGATATAATTTAACATATTTAGTTAAAATATCTACCATTACAAAAATATTACAATATCCTTGTTCTCCTGGTATTAAATTACCCAGAAAATCAGCAGCTACTAAATTAAGTTTGTTTTCCACTCTAATGCTATGTACAATGTTTTGATGGACTCCATTTTTGTATTTGCCTAATAGGCATTGTCTACATTTTTTATTTTCTGCAGCTATTAAATTTTTATCCTTAAAACTATAAAACTGCTCCCTGAATATAAGGAAAGTTTTCCTATTTCCAGGATGCCCTAAATTATTATGTACATTTCTAATAATTCTTAATGCTAAATTCCTACCTAAAACAATTAAATTCTTATTTCCTAAAGTCTTATACACTATATTATCTCTCATACTGTAGCCTTTATAATTTCCTTCTCTTTGGATTCTTCCTTTAATGTCTAGTATCTCTTCAGATTGCTGACTAGTTTCTATGCTTTCACGATTGTATAAATCTGGAGCATGCTCTAAATCACAATAATTTATCTGATATGAGTTTTGTTGCTTGATGCCACCATGAGCTCTACTCAATGCATCCGCAACAATATTTTCTGTTCCCCTTCTATGTCTTATTCTAAATGAATATTCAGATAGTAAAAGTGACCATCTATATATTCTAGAGTTATTGAATCTTGTCCTCATGAGAAAGATTAAAGATAAATGATCTGTCTCGACCAAGAAGGTATTTCCTAGTAAATAATATTTTAGTTTTGACACTGAATGAACCAAGGACAGGAGTTCCTTTTCAGATGTCGTATAATTTAATTCGTATCCCTTTAGGATTCTTGATAAGAAACAGATTGGCATTTCTACTCCATTTCTTATTTGTAATAGTTCTACCGCTATCGCATTATTTGATGCATCGCACCTTAATATAAATTCTTCCTTAAAATCAGGTAAGTTTATTATTAAAGCCTTGCAGAAATTTTCTTTTACATCTTCAAATGCCTTCAATGTTTCTTGAGACCATTTGAATTTTACTCCTTTCTTTATCGTCCTAAATAACATTTAGGTCTGATCTGATATTTTTGGAATAAAATGTTTGTAATAGTTAATCATACCTAAAAATCCTCTCAGCATTTTCATATTTTTAGGTCTTGGATATTTTCTTAAAGCTTCTAATTTTCTCTCTTCTATAGTGATGGTTTTACCATCTATAATGTAACCTAAATAATTTATACTCTTTTTGTAAAATTCACATTTCTCCAGATTTATTTTTAAATCATTTTCTGCTAAAGTATTCAATACTTTGTCCACTGATACCTTATGACTCTCTAAGTTTTTATTAAATATTAATATATCGTCCACATAGTGAGAAACATATTCTTCATATGGATCTAAAATTTGTTGCATGGCTCTGACCAAGGCCGCTGTAGCCCTTGACAGACCAAATGGAACAACTTTGTATGAATAGACCAATGAATTAAACATAAATGAACAATACTTTCTTGAATCTTTATGTAATGGCACCAGCCAAAAAGAACTTTTAAGATCAATTTTTGTGAACCACCTGGCATCAGTGCACCTTGTTAATAAGGTATCTATACTCTGTGGGGCTTCAAAATTAGGAGAGGTCCTTGAGTTGAGACTCCTCGCATCAAGACATAGGCGTAACTTAGTTTCTTTCTGATTATTTATACTTTTCTTTACCACTACAACTATAGGATTGATAAATGTTAATTCTGTTCTCTCTATGACATTGTTTTTTAACATTTCTTTTATTTCTAATTTTACCTGTTCTCTGTATTTATTGGGAATGGGATATTTTTTTACTTTGAATGGTTGTGTCTCATCAACCTTGAGTTTATGTTAATATCCTTTGGTTAACCCTGGACTATTATCAAATAATCTCTTATATTTACTTAGAAGATTGCTCACATGGCTTTTGTATTGTTTATCGCAATTTAATACTGTACCATCCCTATTTATCGTGATGTCCTCCCTTTGAGGATTCTCCACAGGATGTGCACTTTTATTGACAAATAAACTACTATCCATTTCTTTTGTGAGAACTTGTTCAGTATTTTCATTTATAAATAAATTATTAATTAAAATTTCATCTTGTTCTCGACCTTATTGAGACTAATTTGTGTTTCGGCAGATCTATCATTGATTACTTGAATCAAAAATTTACTTTTGTTCTCACATTTTGTCTCATTACTAGGAATTTCTTTGTTTAAACCTAATACAGATTGTTCGAATTTTGTTTCTAGTTTAGCGTTTAATTCTAAAGTGTCTTTTCTTAAAGCTTTTTTTTTATCGATTTTTGAATTAATTTCCTCTTTATTCTCTTTTTTCAAACCTTTTATTCATGGTTAAATTGTTTTCTTCTAACTTTTGATTCCTACTTAAATTGTTTTCTTCAAACTTTTCTAATATACTTTTATTCAGACATTGATTGTTACTTTCAATAGTGTTTAACAATTTTTGAAAGAGAGTTTCAAATTTCTGGTCACTAAATACAATACTGAGTCTGTATACTCTCTCCCATTATTGAATCATCCTCTCTATCACCTTCTGACTCTTGTTTGTCTGATTCTGAATCAGAAAATGTTTGACTAGGATTTCTATAATGTGTGAACTGCTTTGACTTTAAATCTAATTCGGTTTCAGGTTGTTGGCCTTTACCATTACCTTTAACTTTATTTTTATCTGCCATGTCTCTTATTACTAATCTTACTTAATAATGAAACTATTGCTACCTAATTCTTATCCTTGTTTAAATAATAAAATGTTGCATCACCAGTAAATAAAAAAAATAATATATTTTGTACCTATATTGGACGTTAAATGAATATTTGCTATTAATTAACAAAGAAGAAAGCAAAAATGCACTGCTGCACTAAATTGAGTGCTAAATAATTACTATTAATTAACGATTAAGTAACAAAATTCACTGCTCCACTTTATTGGACGCCATATAAATATTGCCAATCAATAAACAAAAGAAATAAAAATAAGAATGCACTGCCCCATTACGTTATGCGCCATTTAAATATATATGCAGTAGCACTGGTGGCATAATTATATGAATAAAATAAATGTATTTTTGCCATACATTGGGCACCAATGATACAAAAACTATATATATTTATTTATGAATGCAGAGATTGTAATCTTTTAAATTATAACTACTCCAACAAATATTTTAATCTTAATCCCTTTTATCATTCACATTATTCTTGTAGGTTCTAGCAGTGATCCTTCCTTTATTCGTCAACAATATTTCTTATTTAAAACTAAATTGGATAAGGTTAATAAAAAAAAATTCAATCTCATAAAACATTGTATTAAATTCAATATTCAATAACAACAACAGTAAAGAAATTCTTTTGCCACATGTGGCTGTTAAAAGAAAAATGTCCTTTTTATTATTCCAACCACAAACAAAATATATATATATATATATATATATATATCAAAAATGACGTTTTTCGCGGTTATGTGATGACAAATTGATATTTTGGGTTATTTGCCGCGTTAATTCAAATCAAGTATGCATATACGAAATAATTCGTATATGCATAAGTGATATGAAATGTAATGCATATCTACACCACCAATTGCTGACATTGCAAATATCAACGTGTAGACAGCTGTTTCGATCTAACCTGGATCTCGTCAGTACACGAAGGTGATATTTGCAATGTCAGACAAAGTTGGATTTCCTGCCTATATACTTGATTGGGTACCAAATGCCTATGAGAAGACTCCCAGCGGCATCTGTGATCCAATATCAAGAACGCAAGGAAATGTTAACCCTTAGTAGAACATCTACTTTATCGGGCAACTGTAGATATGCATTATGTAGGTGACTTTACCTACTTAATAAACTACCTCCCCAGAAAGGTTATGTCAAAAATGACGTTTTTCGCGGTTATGTGATGACAAATTGATATGTTGGGTTATTTGCCGCGTTAATTCAAATCAAGTATGCATATACGAAATAATTCGTATATGCATACGTGATATGAAATGTAATGCATATCTACATATATACGAATTATTTCGTATATGCATACTTGATTTGAATTAACGCGGCAAATAACCCAAAATATCAATTTGTCATCACATAACCGCGAAAAACGTCATTTTTGACATAACCTTTCTGGGGAGGTAGTTTATTAAGTAGGTAAAGTCATCTACATAATGCATATCTACAGTTGCCCGATAAAGTAGATGTTCTACTAAGGGTTAACATTTCCTTGCGTTCTTGATATTGGATCACAGATGCCGCTGGGAGTCTTCTCATAGGCATTTGGTACCCAATCAAGTATATAGGCAGGAAATCCAACTTTGTCTGACATTGCAAATATCACCTTCGTGTACTGACGAGATCCAGGTTAGATCGAAACAGCTGTCTACACGTTGATATTTGCAATGTCAGCAATTGGTGGTGTAGATATGCATTACATTTCATATCACTTATGCATATACGAATTATTTCGTATATGCATACTTGATTTGAATTAACGCGGCAAATAACCCAAAATATCAATTTGTCATATATATATATATATATATATATATATATATATATATATATATATATATTATAATAATAATAATAATAATAATAACTTTATTCAGTTCATTTTACATATCTAATGTTTGAACACGTCAGAATAGTATAAACAATATCACAGTATTAAAAGTAGTAAAGTCATGGTGACACAAGCTTGAATTTGTACGTGAAAAAATCTTGTAATGTGTAAAAAGCACAATTAATTAGAATTGTGTTAAGTTTTTTCTTAAAAAATATTCACTGGTAACTTTTTTAAATCAAGTGGTAAGTGATTGTATATCTTTACTAGTTGTGTAGTTGCATTCTTCTGCACAACACTTTTGGTGGTAGAATCGAAACCTGCTTTGTTCCCCTGGTCCCATAACAGTGATGAAGTTCCTGCTCTTTAAATAATTCGTACTTTTTCTTAACAAATAGGGCACATTCTATCACGTATAGGCACGGTAGCGTGAGAATCTTTTTTTCTTTAAAAACTTCCCTGCAAGAATCAGTTCTTCCCATTTTAAAAATGTTTCTAATACATAACTTCTGGAGAATGAAAACTCTGGATACATCCGAAGATGCCTCCCAATAAACAATACCCTAGCGCAGTCTGAACTCAACATACGCATAGTACGCAGAAAGACCCGCCTTCTCATTTCCTGATGTTGTTATCACTCTTAAAGCGTAATTAAAAGACGATATCTTACCCGCCAGGTACTCAATATGTCTCCTCCAATCCAACCGCGAGTCCACCTGCAGCCCCAGAAATCTCACATCTTCCCCTCTTCTTATTTCATGATGTCGGTACTCCATAACTAAAGGATCCTCCTTGAAATATGTGAAATGTAATATATTTGTTTTTTCCATATTCAGCTTTAGGTGATTTTGTTGAAACCAATTCTCAAACAAACACAAGGTTTCAGTTGTTTCTCTATTGATATCATTATTTTTACTTCGTATTACAACTGAGGTGTCATCAGCAAAAAGTGCAGTTGTATACGTCGTCACCGATGGTAAATCATTCACATAAATTAAAAAAAAGAAGAGGACCCAACACCGATCCTTGTGGTACTCCCCTCTCTACAGACACCCATGCAGACTTCATGCCAGTGCCACGATCAATTACACACTGCTGCCTACCGCACAAGTAAGATCGAATTAATTCCAGAGCCGGTCCTCTAATACCTATTCGTTCTAATTTTCAGTACATTACGTCGTAATTCACACAATCAAAAGCCTTTTGTAGATCCAAAAATATGCTAACTGTGCACTGGTTATTGTTAATTCCTTCGATTATATCCGCTAGCACCTGATAAATTGCTCTTGAAGTAGATCTACCAGATATATACCCATTTTGCTGCGATGATAAGATGTTGCATTTGTTTAAGAAAACTGTAAGGCGCTTGAAGATAACTCTCTCTACAACTTTGGCAAAGTGCGACAAAATAGACCGCGGTCTATAGTTTTTGATAACAGCCTTATTTCCCTTCTTGTGAATTAGAATGATATTAGATTTTTTTAATTCATTAGGAAATATTCCATTTTTTAAGCATTTGTTAAATATAGGCTCCAGAAGCACGGCAAATTCAGGTGCACACCCCTTTAGTAATTGTACTGGTATTCCGTCGTCACCTACGCTATTAGTATCTTTCAATTCCATAATTATATTGCACAACTCCTCACTACTTGTTGGGAACATCATGAAAGTGTTGTGATTATACTCAATTCTGCTCATATCCGTTACAACATCCTTCGCCAAGTTATCACACATTCCTCTTAATTGGTCGTTAATAAATGTTAATCGTTCTTCATCAGTGTTACCATTCGCTTGTATTTCATTCAGAAATGAGTTTTGTGATTTCACATCTGATGTTATTGTTCTAACCAGATGCCATATTGCTTTAACTTTATTATGGGAAGTATTGATGAACTCTGCATTAGCTTGTTTTTTTGCATTTCGTATATCTCGATTTAATTCTCTACAATATGACCGATAACTATCCCTTGAAATTCGTCCATACACCATATCCTCATACATCTGACGTTTTATAGATGTTCTGTATTTGATTTCTTCCCTGATCCATTTCACCCGTCTTACTTTCACTGTCTTCGTTTTAACCCTGCATACTTAATCATACTTTGCCTTTATCATTTGAATGAACTCGTTGTAACACATGTCTATGTTTGTATTAGACAAAATCGGATTCCAGTTGTGTGTCTTTAGCCACTCCCTGAATATCGCTACATCTTCCTTGAATAGAATCTTCTTCTTTGTGATTTTATTATTTTTCGTATCTGTATTATTAAAAGCAATAGAAATCTCTGGCGCCAGATGATCTGCCAACGCAGTATATACCACCCTATCATACCCATCCGCATTAGTAATGATATTGTCAATTGTAGATTTTGAGTTTCCGTATATTCTTGTAGGTTCGTGAATTGTAAGATGCAAATTAAATGTATTCAAAAAATCTCTCATTCTCTTAGAATGAGCGTCACTGTCTTTTTCAAAATGTATGTTAAAATCACCGGTTAAAATCAATTTATATTTCCGTCTTCCCTGTAGTAAAAATGTTAAGATTTCATCCATTCTCCATCTATATCTGCCATTGGTGGTCTGTAAATGTTTATCACTATTGCATTGTAATCCAGCAGCTCAACACATGAACATTCAATAAGTGATTCAATACTTTTTTGTTTTACATTACTTATTTCACTAAATTTAATATCATTTCTCACAAATATGCATGAACCGCCGTGCGTACCAACTGTTCTACAGAAGCACGACGCCATTAAATAGTTGCTTAATCTTATACTTTGTAAGTTGCAGCTCTTAATCCAATGTTCAGTTATTGCTAGTACATGTACATCATTCTTGTAGTTATTCAAAAATATTTCCAAATCATCGATTTTATTATTTATGCTTTGTATATTCTGGTGCATTATATTTATATTTAGTGAGGTCCGCGGTGTCATTAATTGTGGGTTAGCATCACCGGTGTTGAGGTCCTCTTCCGAAAATTTTTAAAATGTCTTACAATTGCCTTTCTTGGCCATTTGTTTGAATCAAATATCGCTTCTATATCTTCCGCCGAAACAACCACTTTAAACGCAGCAATCTCTGTATTTTTTATTAAAAGTTTTTCGCATGCATGTGATATAATATTAAAACCTGCAAGATGCTTTTGTATGTCTTCCTCTTTCGTACTATTGACAAAATTAGATACAAAAATCTACTTACGGTTTTGAACTGCTGTTAGTGTTGTATTGAGATTTATTCCACGTATATTTTTTGGGTATTTACTTTTCATAGAGTCAATGTCCTGCTTTCCTTTTTCTACAATATTTACAAGAGTTTTTTCTCCTTCAGGTTTATTTCTCTCTTTAATAGTTTCTTTATCTGTGACCGACAGCGTTGTGCCTATCAGGTTTAAGACTCCATCTGCCGCTTGTGATCGAGTACACATCTTACGAGAATCCTTTTCATTTACAGGTTTCTTTTCACTTGGATACTTCTTTGTTGACTCTGTAGTATTCTTATTTGTTCCATTATTGATTTGAAGGTTATGAATAATATCATTTTGTTGATTAATTTTTGTTAATAATAACTTAACAGATTCCATTACCTCATCAATTTTCTTTTCGAGTGCGGTTACCTTTGCCGTTGTTTGGCCATGAACATCAATACCATTTGTCTGTTTACAGCACTGATCACAAAACCATCTAATATTTTGTTTCAGTGTTTCCATAATGAATTTGATTTCTGAAACTTTATAAGGCGAGCAACTATGATGTAAACACACATTACAGTCTCGATTTGCACAATATAATATTTTATTTTCCATTTGTGGATCAATTACTGTAGCACATTTTTCACAGCAATATTTACTAGGAGCCATCTTTAGTACCACTCTATATATATATCTATCTATATATATATATATATATATATATATCCTACTATCATTAGCGCGTCCGTACATTGTGAATTTCCATTCAATAGAGCGTCCGCCTACATAAAGCGCCCGTATATGGACGCTCTAAGCACTTTCCATGTAAAACTTCGTTAACAAGCTTACATGGTGATATAATGCTGTTTAACAAAATTTCGGAAGACGCTATTTTGTCGACAATATGCATGTAATATAACCATTTTGCGTATACTATTAGTTCAGGGTATTTCTACGCGAGGCGCTGCATCGTGTGCCGTATATTTTGAAATATACACATGTCTTTTATATTCTCGATAATCGAGCGTCCGGACAATTTGGCAACGCACACAGAATAATTCGTAAAGGACACTGGTCTTTATGGTAGATATGTATATACGTAAACATGCATGTATCATAAACTAAGCTGTTTATTTACTTTTTTCTTCGTAGTATAAAGAGGTATTGTGATGACGAAAATTTTCGACCTCGAGATTTTTACAGATGTCCACGGTTTGAAGTCACCTGATACCGAAAAACTGGTTTATATATAATGGAAGTTATAAAAGCGAAAAATTCTACTTTAATACTTGATAATAATACTTTTTGTAGAAATTTAAAAAATATTGTTGGCAAAAATGAGGTAAATTCTTATATATAGACATGACCACAAAAATCTAATTAACCAGGAAAAAAATTAAAATTAGTGGCATAATATTTTCGTTGAATGCAATAAGCCGAATCTGTGGAACGTGAGTGAGAGGTAGCGGAGCATCTGCTGGGTTATCTCGTCAGGCGCTGGTTGAATGTAAATTTAGCAAGTGTCTAGAAAGCAGTTTTGTTCCATTTTTATGTTATAATTATTTCGTTTAAATAATTGAGTGTTTTGTTATAACTGACTAACTGAGTACACTTTGAAAGCCATGTTTTGTACCTATGTGTAACAGTGGTTATAAATCCAAGAAGGAAAAAATGTAATTATTTAAAATTCCCGGGGACAACTTTAGCAAATTACAAAAAGAATCCTTGTACTGAATAAGAACTTACCTAAAAAGACTATGTGTATTGAATTAATTTTAATGCAAATTATATTATTTGCGAATTAAAAAGTTTACATAGTTAATTAGGTCCTTTAGTTGAAAAACCTATAGTTCAGTAATGTTATTAAATATCTTTTACTGTGGCGTTTACAGTTGATAAATGTTTAAACTATAATAAACGATTATTGCAGATCCAACTTCATAGAAACAAATTAAGAGTTAGTGCAATCAAAACAATTTTTCCAAACTGCCTATCTCAAAGGAAAGTAACACACTAATCATTTCCAAAAACAAAGAAAAAAGGTAGATATGGACGATAAAATAGATGATACAGAGCCAGTGAGTGGATAGCCCATTATTGTTAAACGTAGGTCAAGTTTTCATAGTAAAAAAAAAGTTTGGTTTAGAATTCTGATTGATCATAATAATTATGACTCATTGACGTTTTCTCTGTAGAAACGCAGATTGTTACTTTAATAAACAACATGTATCAAAAAATGAGGTGTGGCCACCACACGACTTTCTTATACGTATGAAAGTGTTACTTCCGGTCCGAATTTTGAAATTTCATTTATACAAAAAATATTCCAAATCCAACTCTAAATACTTTTGTATTCTTCATAAATATACATAGAATGCATAATTTACGACATATTGCAAAAAATCGTTATTCGGTAAGAGTAAAAGTGATACTTCCGATCCGAATTTTGAAATTTTTTTTATACAAAAGATATTGGAAATTAAGTTCTAAATACTTTTATATTCGTAGCGTACCTGTCTAAAAAACATGACTTGCAAAATATTTGCAAGAAACTGATTTTCGATAAGAGTAAAGACCTACTTCCGGTAGGAATTTCGAAAAACCTTTTTAATAAAATTGTTCACAATTTCAATTTTAAGTACATATGAATTCTTTATAAATTTGTTTAAACTTAGTAATTCACGAAATATTTGCAAAATTCGATTTTTTCACTGAAGTAAACTACTACTTCCGGTCTGCTGATTTTGCTCAAAATCTAATCAGTTCTCAAGAGGGAGATTATATTCGTAAATACAAAATTTGGAATTGATATCTGTAGCGGTTTGACCGCTATCGTGGTCACACACACAGAGACACACACACAGACAGACAGACACACAGACATTTTTTAAAAACTACTTTTTTGGTATCAGGGGACTTCAAAACGTGGACATCTGCAAAAATCTCGAGGTCGAAAATTTTCATCATGACAATACTTCCTTATACTACGTATAAGAAAGTAAAATTAGGGAAAAATCCAAATTTCTTGGCAATGCAGTCGAACTGGATTTTTCAGTGGGACAAGTTATGATCTTTTCTTGAGCTAACTACAACTACAATAAGAGACAACGTTGTCATAAAGAAAAAAATGAGGTGTGGCCACCACACGACTTTCTTATACATATGAGCGTTTCAAAGTATCGAATTTAAAGAATTTTTTTATACAAAAATTATTCAAAATCCTATTCTAAGTACTTCTATTCTCTTAATAAATCTCTATAAAATGCATACTTTGCAAGATATTATAAAAAAAGTGCTACTCGCTAAGAGTAAAAGTGCTACTTCCGGTCCGAATTTTGAAATTTCATTTATACAAAAAACATTGCAAATCTAACTCTAAATACATTTGTACTCTTGATAAATATATACAAAATGCATAATTTACGACATATTTGCAAAAAGTCGCTATTCCGTAAGATTAAAAGTGCTACTTCCGGTCCGAATTTTGAAATTCTTTTCATACAAAAGATATTTAATTTTATCTTTTAAATACTTTTATACTCGTATTGTACCTGCCTAGAATGTATGGCTTGCGAGATATTCGCAAAAAAATGATTTTCGATAAGAGTAAAAGATCTACTTCCGGTAGCAATTTCGAAAAACTTTTTTAACACAATTTTTCTCAAATTTAATTTTGAGTACATTTGATTTCTTTATAGATTTGTTTAAACTTAGTATGTCTTCTATAGCGATTTATTAAGAGAATAGAAGTACTTAGAATAGGATTTTAAATAATTTATGTGTAAAAAATTCTTAAAATTGTATAGTTTGAAACGCTCATACGTATAAGAAAGTCGTGTGGTGGCCACACCTTTTTTTTTAAAGAAGTATCTGCTTGTTATGCAGGACCAAGTATTAATATACTCTCCAACTTCTAAGTACATTTTACACAGTGGGCAACATTACGAATTCTTTAAGTCATCACAAACGTACAGTTGTTGTCCTTGAATAAAAAAAAATGACACTAAAAGTACAATTATATCAATTCAAGTCAATAATATAAATTCATTTCTGAACTTTACAATGCATTTTGATCAAAAGTAAACATCATTCTAGCTCTAAACTGATTTTCAAGATATTTTTATTTGCTAACAATTTTAACATTTATATTGTTTGAAAGAAGCAGTTACCTTTTAAAATAAGTAAATCCAATTTTGAAGTTTCTTAATGTTTACATCCTCCGATCTGATTATAGTCGCATTTTATGATCTTTGTTTCCATCGCTCAAACGCAATGAATTTTAAATGCACATGTCTTCTCTTTTTAAGTACAACAAACACCATATATCTAGTCATAACAATGAATTCTTATTAAATAGTATTAAGAATCCGCTACTTCTATATGTGTGATATATGGATTTTATTATTTCCCTACTATTATTTCTGTCATGTCTAAATCATCATTAGACAGAAATTTACAAATTACCCGGCAATAGTAAATATTGATAAAGATAGTCATATTGAGTCACAAAATCAAGTTTTGTTAGATATATTCCCTTTGTTGGCCATTGAATTCAAAAGCTTCTACCAAACCATCTGTTAGGATAATATTGGCTCAGAAAATGAGGCGTCGACATCACACGACTGTCATAGATGTATGTGATTCGAATTAGTTTTACAAAGTTGTTCTGAATGAAGTTTTAAATACTTTTAACAACTTAACAAATTAGTATAGAATGCACAATTTGCGAGGTAATTACAAAAAGATTCTACTCGATAAGAGTAAAAGTATTGTTCCAAATCAAGCTTTACATCCTTTATGCTTGTAGTCTATCTGTCTAGAATGCAGAATTTTGGGAGATATTCACAAATAACTGTATTCCGATAAGAATATAAAGTCAACTTCGAGTAAGAAGTTCGATATTTTTTATAAACTTGTTTTATAATTCTGTTTTAAATACTTTTCTATACTTTAGAAATTCGTCTAAACTTAGTAGTTGCCGAGATATTGGTAAAATTGGA
Source organism: Amphimallon solstitiale (assembly GCA_963170755.1). NCBI lineage: Eukaryota > Metazoa > Arthropoda > Insecta > Coleoptera > Scarabaeidae > Amphimallon > Amphimallon solstitiale. Next base: position 60,338,507 of record OY720684.1, on the reverse strand, counting down.
TATTTCGAGTGAGGTAAATTACTAATTACGCTCTACCGAATTTACCGAAACTCTAACCAGATCTCGAGAGGTAGATTATACTCTTAAATATAAAGTTTCATATTTTAAGTCTTGTGGTCATACAAAGCGAGAGTTAGGAAGAGGATAGGAAGGAGAGAGAGAGAGAGAGATGTTTGCAAAAACCACTTTTTCTATATCAAGTAATTTCGAAACTTGGATATCTGCTATATCTCGAAATCACACTACTTCCGCATAACGAGATTCAAGAAGATCCCGCCTAGTTAATATCTAAACACATTTTTTAGCTAACCGTCTCTTTGGAGCAATTTTTTTGGATTTATCGGAAAATGTCTAGAAGTATATTTTTGATTACGAGTAGGTCATAACAGGAGTATGCATCCTGTTTTTACTTTCTTATACATGGTATAAGGAAGTATTATGATGATGAAAATTTTTGACCTCGAGATTTTTGCAGATGTACACGTTTTAAAGTCCCCTGGTACTAAAAAAGTGTTTTTTTTAAATCTCTCTCTCTCTCTCTCTCTCTCTCTCTGTGTGTGTGTGTGTGTGTGTGTGACCACGATAGCGGTCAAACCGCTATAGGTATCAATTCAAAATTTTGTATTTACAGGTATAATCTTGAGAACTGATTAGATTTTCAGGAAAATCGACTGACCTGAAGTAGTAGTTTACTTCAGTGAAAAAATGGAATTCTGCCAATATTTCGTCAACTACTAATTTAAACATATTTAGAAAGAATTCATATGTACTTAAAATTAAAATTGAGAACAATTTTATTTAAAACATTTTTCGAAATTCGTACCGGAAGTAGGTCTTTTACTCCTATCGAAAACCAGTTTTTTGCGAATATTTCGCAAGTCATGCTTTTGAGGCGGGTACATTACGAGTATAAAAGTATTTAGAACTTAATTTTCAATATCTTTTGTGTAAAAATAAATTCAAAATTCAGACCGGAAGTACCACTTTTACTCTTATCGAATAGCGATTTTTTGCAAATATGTCGTAAATTATGCATTCTATATATATTTATCAAGAGTACAAAATTATTTAGTACTAGATTTGCAATATTTTTTGTATAAATGAAATTTCAAAATTCGGACCGGAAGTAACACTTTCATACGTATAAGAAAGTCGTGTGGTGGCCACACCTCATTTTTTGATACATGTTGTTTATTAAAGTAACAATCTGCGTTTCTACAGAGAAAACGTCAATGAGTCATAATTATTATGATCAATCAGAATTCTAAACCAAACTTTTTTTTTACTATGAAAACTTGACCTACGTTTAACAATAATGGGCTATCCACTCACTGGCTCTGTATCATCTATTTTCAAAATTCGGACCGGAAGTAACACTTTTACTCTTAGGGAGAAACACTTTTTTTCGAATATCTTGCAAAGTATGTATTCTATAGCGATTTATTAAGAGAATAGAAGTAGTTAGAATAGAATTTTGAATAATTTTTGTGTAAAAAATTCTTAAAATTGTATAGTTTGAAACGCCCATACGTATAAAAAGAAGTCGTGTGGTGGCCACACCTAATTTTTTCCTTTTACTATTGCATCGGCATAATATAATTTATTCATACAGCTGGCCGTCAGATAAATTAGTTTAAATCAGAAAATGTATGTTTCAAATATTAATAAAAAGACTAAATATGTAATTATTAATTGCCAATAACGCCTATATAAAAATGTTAAATATTTAGAACTGAATATTATATATATTTTAAATCTTTCCAAATATAGAATTTTATGTTTAGCGAGTCTTTATCTTGAATGACTATTGAATGGTTATTATGAATTTCCAGACATTCATTTCTCGAGGGAATATTCTTCTCTATGTATGACGCAAAAAAAAAACAAACAAACAGAAACTACTACTATTTTCTGTTCTGAACAATATAACCCACTGTGTCGCCGAATGTAGATAAATGTGTTCATTGTATTACTCCTCTTGATTTAAAGTACATATATTTTTATAAAGTAAGCATACAGACACATTGTGGCAACATTGCTGGACTCTCTAATATCTACCAAATGTAATGTAATATACCCGATGGAAGCCAGAATAGCGAAGAAGTGAAAGTTAAATGGTATATTACAGGCGCTTCATGCACGAGAAAATAAAAGGGCGCTACTTCGCCATTAAAGTAAAATGTAACTAACTTTTTTTTATCTGATATTTAATTTAGTGATAATACTATACCTGTTTTGATCAAAAACACAAAGTATATGCAAAATATTAACGAACTAATTAACTTTTCGAAGGTGGACGCTACATTCATGAGTTCCGTAAGGACGCTATATTGTTAGTAGGATTTATATATATATATATATATATATATATATATATATGTGATATTAAATTTTTATTGACCTCATATAAGTAAATATATATTAATTTTTATTGGACGATTTGTAGGTCGTTATACTAGTTTTAAATAATTTTTAAAACTCGCTAATTTGCAGTGTTTGAAAATTATAATTTTTATAATTTTACCATTGACTATTAAATTAATTAGGTAATTTTTTTTTAAAAATTACCGACACGGCTGGGATTCGAACCCAGGCATACCGATTACTAGCCGGTTGCTCTACCAACTGAGCTACCGTCGGTGTCTGAATTCGAATTTCTAAATCGTACTGATATATGTATATCAAGTAACAGATGGAAATGAGAATGTATATATTAAGCACTAAACGTCCATGTGCTGTATATATGTGATATTAAATTTTTATTGACCTCATATAAGTAAATATATATTAATTTTTATTGGACGATTTGTAGGTCGTTATACTAGTAATCGGTATGCCTGGGTTCGAATCCCAGCCGTGTCGGTAATTTTTAAAAGAAAAATTACCTAATTAATTTAATAGTCAGTGGTAAAATTATAAAAATTATAATTTTCAAACACTGCAAATTAGCGAGTTTTAAAAATTATTTAAAACTAGTATAACGACCTACAAATCGTCCAATAAAAATTAATATATATTTACTTATATGAGGTCAATAAAAATTTAATATCACATATATACAGCACATGGACGTTTAGTGCTTAATATATACATTCTCATTTCCATCTGTTACTTGATATACATATATCAGTACGATTTAGAAATTCGAATTCAGACACCGACGGTAGCTCAGTTGGTAGAGCAACCGGCTAGTAATCGGTATGCCTGGGTTCGAATCCCAGCCGTGTCGGTAATTTTTAAAAAAAAATTACCTAATTAATTTAATAGTCAGTGGTAAAATTATAAAAATTATAATTTTCAAACACTGCAAATTAGCGAGTTTTAAAAATTATTTAAAACCAGTATAACGACCTACAAATCGTCCAATAAAAATTAATATATATATATATATATAGATATATTTTGATGTATGTCAAGTCTTTTGACAAAATTTTAAGAGAAACATTTTATTTATACAATTTTAACTGTTATACCTATTCTTAATTTTCTGAAGAAGACATTAATATTAAAAAATGTCGAAACGTTAAAACCTAGTATTTATTGCATTTCGTTAAAAAGGCCTAATACCAAGAATTTACCTACACGTATATATATATATATATATATATATATATATATATGTATAGTAATAATAAAAATATCGACCGTACTTAATAACAATAATTAATACACGGACCGATAACCCTAATAATTAATTATTGTTATATATATGTATATATATATATATATATATATATATATATATATATAAACTAAAAATTTTAGAAACAGAACCTAATAATCAGAAACGCATGTTTTTAGAAATGTATCATGTTACCAAAAAAACCCAAACTATGAACAAGAAATCTGACTTAGCAAATTTGAGTAATATTTATACATACCTTATCAATTACAAACTTAATTAATATTTTAACATTTCCATCTTTTCGTCGTTTCAAACGGGTGAATTTTCGCGAGCGGGAGAATTGTATGTGTTTGACTCGGGACACGACTTTCACACAACCTTGATAGGTCAGAGGTACACGTCTCTCAATGTCGTGATGTCTTATATACAAATTTTGTTGTTGTTAGTTTTATTGTGTTGATGTCTTTTGATTTTATTATATAACCACAGTATTTTAACACATAGATTAAAAGGATGTTGCTGTCTTTTATCATACAACCTCAATTAAATTGTAAGTATTTTAATAATAATATACAGTCTGTCTCTCTTTTGCAAATTGTTAGAAATTAAAAGAATTTTTCTTATAATTACTTCACAGCCCTGATGAAGGTTTAAATACAAACCGATAGCCTGGCATTTAAAAAGAGTATGTTTTTTTAATTTTGCCCTTTGACTGCATACCCACGAAAGAATTCCTTTTCAACTATATATATATATATAGATAATTTTGAATGATTTGGTAGCAATCAGCCACCTCCACTGATGTGATCTATTATTGAAATGTGGATTTTTTTACTGTTTATAAAACAGAATTTGGGTTTTAGGAGTCTTGTTTTATAAATAAAACACAAATTTTTCCTTGTAACGTTTCGGACTTTAATTTAGTCCTTCATCAAACCTATTGACAACAAAATATTAATATTTTTTCAAATATATTTCAAATATATATATATATATATAGAGGAAGAAATAAGTATTGGGGAATGCGGTCAATTTATAGACAAGTTAAGTGCTCATTTGTTCTTTATTCCTAATATTTCGTTACAATTTGTAACATCCTCAGAGGAAAGGCTAAAAATATTTATATTTTGTGTGAAAACAATGAACAAGTCAATAATGCTTTTTTTTAATAACTTACAACTTGAGTTACATAAGTAGTCCAGTTGGTGAACGGAGATATAAAATTTTAAACATTTTTTAAAAATTGTATAGGTATAAAATGCACTGATAAAATTGTGTCATAAAAATAAAATTAAATTATTAAAATTACTAATACATTTAAAAAACATATGAATCACACTTTTTAAAATAATCATACACGTGTCAGATTGTAGGTTAGTTCACTTTCAGGCGGGAGACAAGACTGAGCTTAAAATTCGACCGTTACATCAATCGACGCATGTCAGGTGAAATTGCATCATGGGAACTTCGAATTAATATGCAATACAGGGGCTTGCAAAAATTTCGGTACTGGTGTCATTGTAGTTATGTTACTGTAAGTAACTTCTTAAGAATGTAAGAATAAATGATACTGAGGTTGTTAGTGTCAGTCTTTTTAATGTTCCACATTTCAGCAAACAATCTGTTTCTATAGTTTGTCTCTGTGCAAAGGATTTTTACGTTGTCAAAATTGAAACTGTGACTGGATTCTTTGGAGTGTGTAACCAATGCACAGGACATTTTGCAAACTTTCAAGTCACTTTTGTGTTGTGTAATTCTGTTTCGTAGCCATTGAGATGTTTGACCGATGTATGTCCTATTGCAATTTGTGCAAGGAACAGAGTACACTACGTTAGATTTTAACACTGAGGGTGTTGGGGTCTTTGTATTTGTGAACAGATTGCGAGTTGAAAGCGGGCTATAGGTGACAATCTTGACTTTACTCAAACACGACAAACTGGTTTTTATGATTTTAGGAATGAGTTGGTCTATCTTCATTAAACGTCTGTATTTGATTTGAATAGGGTTACCATCATCTTGGGGACCAGGTGGGTTTACCTCACTGTATATGATACAACTGACATACAACAAGTTAATTAAAAAATTACACAATCACAATAGCATTGACGACATTAGCCGGAAACAGTTACATATTACAAATTCCATACTGCCTAAACTGTATTGTCTTCCAAAAATTCACAAGCCCGAGATACCTCTACGACCAATTGTATCTTGTGTAGGCTCAACTACCTACAACTTGGCCAAGCATCTGTCAGTTTCATTATACAATGCCTTTTCAGAAAAAACAGATTACAATGTTCGTGATACGTTTGATTTTGTCAGCATAAATAAACAACATTACCAGAGGGTTATGTGTTGGTGTCATTAGATGTTATTTCATTATTCACAAATATACCGCTGCAACTAGTCATAGACATTACAGTAGAACAATGGGTGAGAGTTGAGTCTGTCTGCGGTTTTACAATAGATGACTTTTTAGAATCGTTAAAATTTATTTTCAATAATTGCTTTTTTACGTTCAAAGATAAATATTACAGATATCTGGCGTACTAATGGGTAGCCCGATAAGTCCGGTTCTTGCTATGATTGTGATGGACACATTATTAGACAGCGTTCTGTCAAACTTACATTTTCAGATACCTTTCATTTTCAAATTTGTCGATGACATCATCATGGCTCTGCCTTCTGGTGCCATCCTCGACACACTAGATACTTTTAACAACTATCACTCTCAGTTGCAATTCACAGTTGAGACTGAAGTGATGAACAGTGTTCCATTCTTGGACACAAAAGTCATTCGTAACTCTGATGGCAGTGTGTGGCTTGACTGGTACCAGAAGCCCACGTCCTCTGGCAGATACATTAACTTTCAATCTAATCATACTCTTCGACAGAAGTTCAACACAGTCACAGCAATAAAGAATAGAATAATTCACATTTGCCACCCCTAATTTGCAAAAAAGAACCTTCAGCTATTATTCCAACAATTTCTAAACAATGGTTATCCAAAAAATATTTTGCACAATATCATATACAGTGAGGTAAACCCACCTGGTCCCCAAGATGATGGTAACCCTATTCAAATCAAATACAGACGTTTAATGAAGATAGACCAACTCACTCCTAAAATCATAAAAACCAGTTTGTCGTGTTTGAGTAATGTCAAGATTGTCACCTATAGCCCGCTTTCAACTCGCAATCTGTTCACAAATACAAAGACCCCAACACCCTCAGTGTTAAAATCTAACGTAGTGTACTCTGTTCCTTGCACAAATTGCAATAGGACATACATCGGTCAAACATCTCAATGGCTACGAAACAGAATTACACAACACAAAAGTGACTTGAAAGTTTGCAAAATGTCCTGTGCATTGGTTACACACTCCAAAGAATCCAGTCACAGTTTCAATTTTGACAACGTAAAAATCCTTTGCACAGAGACAAACTATAGAAACAGATTGTTTGCTGAAATGTGGAACATTAAAAAGAACGAAAGTGACACTGTAAATTTCAAGACTGACACTAACAAGCTCAGTATCATTTATTCTTACATTATTAAGAAGTTACTTACAGTAACATAACTACAATGACACCAGTACCGAAATTTTTGCAAGCCCCTGTATTGCATATTAATTCGAAGTTCCCATGATGCAATTTCACCTGACATGCGTCGATTGATGTAACGGTCGAATTTTAAGCTCAGTCTTGTCTCCCGCCTGAAAGTGAACTAACCTACAATCTGACACGTGTATGATTATTTTAAAAAGTGTGATTCATATGTTTTTTAAATGTATTAGTAATTTTAATAATTTAATTTTATTTTTATGACACAATTTTATCAGTGCATTTTATACCTATACAATTTTTAAAAAAATTTTAAAATTTTATATCTCCGTTCACCAACTGGACTACTTATGTAACTCAAGTTGTAAGTTATTAAAAAAAAGCATTATTGACTTGTTCATTGTTTTCACACAAAATATAAATATTTTTAGCTTTTCCTCTGAGGATGTTACAAATTGTAACGAAATATTAGGAATAAAGAACAAATGAGCACTTAATTTGTCTATAAATTGACCGCATTCCCCAATACTTATTTCTTCCTAATGTTGTGACGGTCGTTACTTCCCTTCAAGTATATATATATATACAGCAAGAGCGCGCGAGGTATGATCACCCGATGGTATACGTAAACTCGCATCTAAACGTGGTCCGATAATATACCTATATTAGAGTTACGGCACAACATACTAGCATTGCCTGCTCATATTCGAACTCATAGTGATCTGATTATTTTTTCGCAGATTGACAAAAAGAACAAATTAAATTTTCTCTTTAAGTGATGACGATTGCTTAGATAACTAAGTCGATAATAACGCGAAGATTGTAATACTTATAACGTAATTATGATTATCCTTATGAAATTAAATAATAATGTAGTTGTGTAAAAAGTTATAGCAGTACAACTGGGTTTTAGAATGAAATAAAAACAACCCGCCTGAAACATCTGCAGAATAAACTAACATGTCTCGAGAAAAATAAATAAATAGAAATTTCATGGTAAAAAAAAAACTATAAATAAGTATAACAGAAATACCATAAAATAACATAAAAACGACCCTTGAAATAGAAATTAAAATTAGAGATTCTCTCCAGTAAATATAACGAAATAACAACTCTGGAAAAATAAGTTGAATACATTTATAGCAGAATTATGCATTCAAAAATAAAATAATTACTCTAGTTAATCGTTCTTCGATGGATAAAATGTCCATACTTAAATTTATAAAATGAGCAACCACTAAGAAAAATAATATTATGAAATATTATACACAAACAGTGCCAAGTATAAACCTACGTGCATTCCTCTCTGCAGCCAGCACACAACTGATGTAAATATCTATATCTGGCGAACACAGCTAGCGAAGATCATTTTTCCGAATATACGTCCGAAGAATATCGACTGGGACCAGGAAAAAAATTAAAATTAGTGGCATAATATTTTCGTTGAATGCAATAAGCCGAATCTGTGGAACGTGAGTGAGAGGTAGCGGAGCATCTGCTGGGTTATCTCGTCAGGCGCTGGTTGAATGTAAATTTAGCAAGTGTCTAGAAAGCAGTTTTGTTCCATTTTTATGTTATAATTATTTCGTTTAAATAATTGAGTGTTTTGTTATAACTGACTAACTGAGTACACTTTGAAAGCCATGTTTTGTACCTATGTGTAACAGTGGTTATAAATCCAAGAAGGAAAAAATGTAATTATTTAAAATTCCCGGGGACAACTTTAGCAAATTACAAAAAGAATCCTTGTACTGAATAAGAACTTACCTAAAAAGACTATGTGTATTGAATTAATTTTAATGCAAATTATATTATTTGCGAATTAAAAAGTTTACATAGTTAATTAGGTCCTTTAGTTGAAAAACCTATAGTTCAGTAATGTTATTAAATATCTTTTACTGTGGCGTTTACAGTTGATAAATGTTTAAACTATAATAAACGATTATTGCAGATCCAACTTCATAGAAACAAATTAAGAGTTAGTGCAATCAAAACAATTTTTCCAAACTGCCTATCTCAAAGGAAAGTAACACACTAATCATTTCCAAAAACAAAGAAAAAAGGTAGATATGGACGATAAAATAGATGATACAGAGCCAGTGAGTGGATAGCCCATTATTGTTAAACGTAGGTCAAGTTTTCATAGTAAAAAAAAAGTTTGGTTTAGAATTCTGATTGATCATAATAATTATGACTCATTGACGTTTTCTCTGTAGAAACGCAGATTGTTACTTTAATAAACAACATGTATCAAAAATGAGGTGTGGCCACCACACGACTTTCTTATACGTATGAAAGTGTTACTTCCGGTCCGAATTTTGAAATTTCATTTATACAAAAAATATTCCAAATCCAACTCTAAATACTTTTGTATTCTTCATAAATATACATAGAATGCATAATTTACGACATATTGCAAAAAATCGTTATTCGGTAAGAGTAAAAGTGATACTTCCGATCCGAATTTTGAAATTTTTTTTATACAAAAGATATTGGAAATTAAGTTCTAAATACTTTTATATTCGTAGCGTACCTGTCTAAAAAACATGACTTGCAAAATATTTGCAAGAAACTGATTTTCGATAAGAGTAAAAGACCTACTTCCGGTAGGAATTTCGAAAAACCTTTTTAATAAAATTGTTCACAATTTCAATTTTAAGTACATATGAATTCTTTATAAATTTGTTTAAACTTAGTAATTCACGAAATATTTGCAAAATTCGATTTTTTCACTGAAGTAAACTACTACTTCCGGTCTGCTGATTTTGCTCAAAATCTAATCAGTTCTCAAGAGGGAGATTATATTCGTAAATACAAAATTTGGAATTGATATCTGTAGCGGTTTGACCGCTATCGTGGTCACACACACAGAGACACACACACAGACAGACAGACACACAGACATTTTTTAAAAACTACTTTTTTGGTATCAGGGGACTTCAAAACGTGGACATCTGCAAAAATCTCGAGGTCGAAAATTTTCATCATGACAATACTTCCTTATACTACGTATAAGAAAGTAAAATTAGGGAAAAATCCAAATTTCTTGGCAATGCAGTCGAACTGGATTTTTCAGTGGGACAAGTTATGATCTTTTCTTGAGCTAACTACAACTACAATAAGAGACAACGTTGTCATAAAGAAAAAAATGAGGTGTGGCCACCACACGACTTTCTTATACATATGAGCGTTTCAAAGTATCGAATTTAAAGAATTTTTTTATACAAAAATTATTCAAAATCCTATTCTAAGTACTTCTATTCTCTTAATAAATCTCTATAAAATGCATACTTTGCAAGATATTATAAAAAAAGTGCTACTCGCTAAGAGTAAAAGTGCTACTTCCGGTCCGAATTTTGAAATTTCATTTATACAAAAAACATTGCAAATCTAACTCTAAATACATTTGTACTCTTGATAAATATATACAAAATGCATAATTTACGACATATTTGCAAAAAGTCGCTATTCCGTAAGATTAAAAGTGCTACTTCCGGTCCGAATTTTGAAATTCTTTTCATACAAAAGATATTTAATTTTATCTTTTAAATACTTTTATACTCGTATTGTACCTGCCTAGAATGTATGGCTTGCGAGATATTCGCAAAAAAATGATTTTCGATAAGAGTAAAAGATCTACTTCCGGTAGCAATTTCGAAAAACTTTTTTAACACAATTTTTCTCAAATTTAATTTTGAGTACATTTGGTTTCTTTATAGATTTGTTTAAACTTAGTATGTCTTCTATAGCGATTTATTAAGAGAATAGAAGTACTTAGAATAGGATTTTAAATAATTTATGTGTAAAAAATTCTTAAAATTGTATAGTTTGAAACGCTCATACGTATAAGAAAGTCGTGTGGTGGCCACACCTTTTTTTTTAAAGAAGTATCTGCTTGTTATGCAGGACCAAGTATTAATATACTCTCCAACTTCTAAGTACATTTTACACAGTGGGCAACATTACGAATTCTTTAAGTCATCACAAACGTACAGTTGTTGTCCTTGAATAAAAAAAATGACACTAAAAGTACAATTATATCAATTCAAGTCAATAATATAAATTCATTTCTGAACTTTACAATGCATTTTGATCAAAAGTAAACATCATTCTAGCTCTAAACTGATTTTCAAGATATTTTTATTTGCTAACAATTTTAACATTTATATTGTTTGAAAGAAGCAGTTACCTTTTAAAATAAGTAAATCCAATTTTGAAGTTTCTTAATGTTTACATCCTCCGATCTGATTATAGTCGCATTTTATGATCTTTGTTTCCATCGCTCAAACGCAATGAATTTTAAATGCACATGTCTTCTCTTTTTAAGTACAACAAACACCATATATCTAGTCATAACAATGAATTCTTATTAAATAGTATTAAGAATCCGCTACTTCTATATGTGTGATATATGGTTTTTATTATTTCCCTACTATTATTTCTGTCATGTCTAAATCATCATTAGACAGAAATTTACAAATTACCCGGCAATAGTAAATATTGATAAAGATAGTCATATTGAGTCACAAAATCAAGTTTTGTTAGATATATTCCCTTTGTTGGCCATTGAATTCAAAAGCTTCTACCAAACCATCTGTTAGGATAATATTGGCTCAGAAAATGAGGCGTCGACATCACACGACTGTCATAGATGTATGTGATTCGAATTAGTTTTACAAAGTTGTTCTGAATGAAGTTTTAAATACTTTTAACAACTTAACAAATTAGTATAGAATGCACAATTTGCGAGGTAATTACAAAAAGATTCTACTCGATAAGAGTAAAAGTATTGTTCCAAATCAAGCTTTACATCCTTTATGCTTGTAGTCTATCTGTCTAGAATGCAGAATTTTGGGAGATATTCACAAATAACTGTATTCCGATAAGAATATAAAGTCAACTTCGAGTAAGAAGTTCGATATTTTTTATAAACTTGTTTTATAATTCTGTTTTAAATACTTTTCTATACTTTAGAAATTTGTCTAAACTTAGTAGTTGCCGAGATATTGGTAAAATTGGATATTTCGAGTGAGGTAAATTACTAATTACGCTCTACCGAATTTACCGAAACTCTAACCAGATCTCGAGAGGTAGATTATACTCTTAAATATAAAGTTTCATATTTTAAGTCTTGTGGTCATACAAAGCGAGAGTTAGGAAGAGGATAGGAAGGAGAGAGAGAGAGAGAGATGTTTGCAAAAACCACTTTTTCTATATCAAGTAATTTCGAAACTTGGATATCTGCTATATCTCGAAATCACACTACTTCCGCATAACGAGATTCAAGAAGATCCCGCCTAGTTAATATCTAAACACATTTTTTAGCTAACCGTCTCTTTGGAGCAATTTTTTTGGATTTATCGGAAAATGTCTAGAAGTATATTTTTGATTACGAGTAGGTCATAACAGGAGTATGCATCCTGTTTTTACTTTCTTATACATGGTATAAGGAAGTATTATGATGATGAAAATTTTTGACCTCGAGATTTTTGCAGATGTACACGTTTTAAAGTCCCCTGGTACTAAAAAAGTGTTTTTTTTAAATCTCTCTCTCTCTCTCTCTCTCTCTCTCTCTCTCTCTCTCTCTCTGTGTGTGTGTGTGTGTGTGTGTGCGTGTGACCACGATAGCGGTCAAACCGCTATAGGTATCAATTCAAAATTTTGTATTTACAGGTATAATCTTGAGAACTGATTAGATTTTCAGGAAAATCGACTGACCTGAAGTAGTAGTTTACTTCAGTGAAAAAATGGAATTCTGCCAATATTTCGTCAACTACTAATTTAAACATATTTAGAAAGAATTCATATGTACTTAAAATTAAAATTGAGAACAATTTTATTTAAAACATTTTTCGAAATTCGTACCGGAAGTAGGTCTTTTACTCCTATCGAAAACCAGTTTTTTGCGAATATTTCGCAAGTCATGCTTTTGAGGCGGGTACATTACGAGTATAAAAGTATTTAGAACTTAATTTTCAATATCTTTTGTGTAAAAATAAATTCAAAATTCAGACCGGAAGTACCACTTTTACTCTTATCGAATAGCGATTTTTTGCAAATATGTCGTAAATTATGCATTCTATATATATTTATCAAGAGTACAAAATTATTTAGTACTAGATTTGCAATATTTTTTGTGTAAATGAAATTTCAAAATTCGGACCGGAAGTAACACTTTTACTCTTAGGGAGAAACACTTTTTTTCGAATATCTTGCAAAGTATGTATTCTATAGCGATTTATTAAGAGAATAGAAGTAGTTAGAATAGAATTTTGAATAATTTTTGTGTAAAAAATTCTTAAAATTGTATAGTTTGAAACGCCCATACGTATAAAAAGAAGTCGTGTGGTGGCCACACCTAATTTTTTCCTTTTACTATTGCATCGGCATAATATAATTTATTCATACAGCTGGCCGTCAGATAAATTAGTTTAAATCAGAAAATGTATGTTTCAAATATTAATAAAAAGACTAAATATGTAATTATTAATTGCCAATAACGCCTATATAAAAATGTTAAATATTTAGAACTGAATATTATATATATTTTAAATCTTTCCAAATATAGAATTTTATGTTTAGCGAGTCTTTATCTTGAATGACTATTGAATGGTTATTATGAATTTCCAGACATTCATTTCTCGAGGGAATATTCTTCTCTATGTATGACGCAAAAAAAAAACAAACAAACAGAAACTACTACTATTTTCTGTTCTGAACAATATAACCCACTGTGTCGCCGAATGTAGATAAATGTGTTCATTGTATTACTCCTCTTGATTTAAAGTACATATATTTTTATAAAGTAAGCATACAGACACATTGTGGCAACATTGCTGGACTCTCTAATATCTACCAAATGTAATGTAATATACCCGATGGAAGCCAGAATAGCGAAGAAGTGAAAGTTAAATGGTATATTACAGGCGCTTCATGCACGAGAAAATAAAAGGGCGCTACTTCGCCATTAAAGTAAAATGTAACTAACTTTTTTTTATCTGATATTTAATTTAGTGATAATACTATACCTGTTTTGATCAAAAACACAAAGTATATGCAAAATATTAACGAACTAATTAACTTTTCGAAGGTGGACGCTACATTCATGAGTTCCGTAAGGACGCTATATTGTTAGTAGGATTTATATATATATATATATATATATATATATACGATATATATATATATATATATATATATACAAAGAAAAGAAATATTGCGGATTATAGAATAATAAAGTATAGAATTTCATGGGGTAACTCCGCTCAAAATGCAACTGCGGACACGTGTTTCGAACCCACAGGATTGTTATCCTGTGGGTTCAGATGGCTTGCAGGTGGACAATGTCTACCTCGCGGCGACGTTAGATTCATTCTCAGTATTGAGGACACTCTAGCTGAAGCCTCAATTGGTAGGCTGTCCCTTGTGTATGTCTCTGATTGATGTTTTTCAGCTCCAAGGTTATCCCATCCTATTCCTTGGCTACATTGCGCTGACGAGAACCTAGTAGTTCGAAACACGTGTCCGCAGTTGCATTTTGAGCGGAGTTACCCCATGAAATTGTATACTTTATTATATATATATATATATATATATATATATATATATATATCAAAAAAAAGAGGAATTATCGCGGATACGTAAAATTAAACAAGAAAAAGAGAATATTGGGTAAAATCCGCTGTAGTGCAACCGTAGACACGTGTTTCTGACTAATTGGTCGTCATCAGTACGGTGTAGCTAAGGATAAGGTGGGATAACCTTGGAGATGTAAGCATACACGGAAGACCATCAGGTGACAGACCGCCATTTACAGCTTCAGTTAGAAGATCTTCGGTTTTGAAGACAACAACTAACATCGCCACGAGGAAGACATTGTCAACCTGCGTGCCATCCGAACCCAGGAAAGATAATAAAAAGAGGAATTATCGCGGATACATAAAATTAAACAAGAAAAAGAGAATATTGGGTAAAATCCGCTGTAGTGCAACCGTAGACACGTTTTTCTGACTAATTGGTCATCATCAGTACGGTGTAGCCAAGGATAAGGTGGGATAACCTTGGAGATGTAATGTCAGAAACACGTGTCTACGGTTGCACAGGTGTAACAATTTGACGCCCAACGTTAAATGCAATACAATAGATGATTAAAGAAATACGATGGCGGCTGATAACGACAAAAGCTCACCTGGCCGATATAATTCCTCAGAAAATTCAACATCAATTATCCAAATAGATCTCGACAAATGTTGCCCTCAACTCAATATCCAAGAACTTAAAATAGTCACACCAATTAAACTACAAATCTAACACAAATTCGGCAATTGAATGTATTATATTATACTAATAAGGCAATTCCATTTTCCAGAGTTAACGACTAGCTACCTATTTGCAGAACACACAAAAAACAATGAAAGTTCTTAATTTAACACGAAAAATGTTAACGTCCATTCACTAATTACAAAAACAGAAATTTACTAATAAGTTTCTCAAATTTAGAAGATTAAATCAGTAGTTCATTCCCTAATAGAGATGCCGCAAAGTGAGTTAAAAGAGCTACAAATATGCAAATAGGGAAAACTTTTTAACCAGACGCAAAATTATTCATGAGACAAATTAAATAGTCTTTTGTTTAAAATAAACAATTAAATCTGCAGAGGAACTACTTCATATAAAATACAAGACATAATATGTAAATTCATTAAATAAAATCTTTAATTCTACGGAAACAAAATATTTCATTTTTATACTTAGCAAAATATTTTCAAAGCATTAAGGAAATTTTCCATGCTCAAAACAAAAATTGATAAAAAAAGTTTAATATTTAATCAATACATTTCTACCAAGTATTAGTTACTAATTAAGCCGTGATATTCTAATGCTTTACCGTTACTGGAAAGGGTTTTTTATCAGCGATATAGATAATATGCAATATATGGGCGGCAAATCAGTTGGATTTGGATATTTAATATAGTTTAAACTGTGTTTTGATATTAGTTTGTAGGTAACAGATGTGTATATAAATAATACGGGAATGGAATTGCCCTGTATGTTGAGTGTTGGATAATAATAATTATTATTCTATTATTATCGTTATACAATATTCCCACACTATGTTTGCTTGATGTATCATTGTTATTTAACTCAAATGTCCCGGGAAAGATTAGCATTTATGAGATAACAAATTAAATTCATCTCGAAACAATCATACTTCATCTTCATCAGCTTTTTTAATCGAACGGTAATCAGGGGGAATATGAAACGTACAATCAATTTATTATTTTTCTATTCTGCCCTGTTGATCGTTTCATTAATGAATCTGCGTCCATATCAAAAGGATTCCGCCAATTAAGTTTAATTATAGTTGAAAACGCCAGTGCTAAAGCAAGGGTTCGTAAAAAGCGAGTGTTGTTTTGAACTCACTCAAAAACAACACAGACCTTTTCAACTAATTTCATTATTCTGTTTTGATCTATTTTTATCGCGTTTATTTCATTTCATGAAAAAGTCTCTCGAAAGTGCTTTATATTTGTTTGTAATGCAAGTCAGTGGTAATTGGGTTTATCCAGGTATAATATTCTGTAACTTTACAGTATGCACACACATACGCAAAAAAGTATTTTTAGTACCTTTCACTAGCATATAAAAATACAAGATAGGGTTTTCCATTTATTTTTTTAGAATTTTTAAATTAATGTTATTTTAAAGAAAACGTTTTTTAAAAGTTTTACAATTTTTGAAGAAAATTCACCATACTCAAAAACATTGTGCGACCCAATCTTGCCCAAACAATGAAAAGTGCTCATCATAAGTATAAATGGCATTTTAAGTCAGTAAAGCGTTTGTTTTTTAATTTGAAGAAACATTTCGGGCTTTTAAATTTTCGGGTAATACATTAAACATTCTAAAACCCAGAAAACCCCGTGATACCGATGTCACACGTTACCTTGCCTATGGAATAAAGTAGTTATTCCGATTCCATGAATAATGAGAATCCACGTTACAATCGCTCTTAAATCCATTACCGTTCACAAAGATATAATCCAGCAGGGCATAAATAAAAATTCCTGTCAAACTAAGTAGTTTGCATTAACGAAAGTATGGCCTATGGGTTCCCATACTTAATCAGTCTGCAGCGCACTTAAAGGATTAGTATTCTTCCGCGGCACCCTTGTCAAAATATGATTAGGATGATATAAAACAAGCACAGAAATGAATGCAACTCTTAAGATAAACCTCAAAATGTGAAGCTTACATTTACCATCAAACTAAAATATTAAAATACAAGAAAATATGAAACAAATGGTATAAACCTTCAACGACATGTAAGTTAATATGACGGATAAAATTGCCGGTCGCCATACATTTTTCATTTTTTTAAAATGCGGAATAAGGTTCGACGTGGCCGCTCTCGTTTCTTGCTCCAAATCGGTGTTTGAGTGATATTTCCTTTTTATTACAGCTTCAGCTGAAAATCCTGCTTCGCATAAATACGTTGTCGCAATGGGAATGAGGATCCTTACAGATTTTGAACTCAAAGTTGGATATTATTGTTTGGTATTTTGGCTCTGTTTATTCAAACGTCAGTGCTTCTAATATTCCTGATCTCACCTTTTGTAATTGTCCTAATATCAATATTCATAGTTTCACTGATATTAAGGGTGGGTGTAGCTATGATGATACTGAAGAATAAAATGACAGCAGGTCCAGACTGCAGCCCAGTGTTGGTGTTTCCTTTCTTCAACTTCGCATTATCAACAGCTTCCTTCCCATTCTCATAGAAAGACACAAACGTTTGTCCTGTATTCAAGAGTGGCTCACTATGCGATATAAAGAACTATCGGCCAATCTCTATTCTTGGCCAAGGTACAGTATTGCACTGCCGAATTTGCCCACTTGTCAAGAATTTAATTGCCACTGACCAACATGGTTTTATGGACAAGAGGTCGACTGTCACAAATCTGCCAACGTCACTCAATATGCTTTTGATACATTTTGTGGCTGTGTTAATCCACCGTCACTATAAGTTTTTCTCTAAAACATAATTACTTATACATTTTAAAATCAGCAATTACGAAAATATTCAAATTTAAATTTTAATATATTCTGAAACAGCTATGTAAAAAGGAAGGAAAATACAATTTCTCTATTTTAACATTGAAAATTTAATTAGAAAAATGTTGTTATAAAAAGTAAAGAAAGGATGTGTTATACGGACGGTTAGGTAACTCATTTCACTATTGCATTTAATTTTTCAATACCTCAATTCCACCCTCGTATATTAAAGTTATATGTATAATGCAAATATTTAGACAACATTCAATGAAAGCCTAACAGAAAATACAGTTTATAAAAAAGAGGGAAGAGCGTAAATGTATAAGTTCACATAATATGAAATTAAGTTATTTTCAATGCCAATTACAAATATGATGAATATATTTTTTTTCCGTAATTTAATTAGTGGAATTTTAAATTTATTATTTCTTTAATATTTCGCATCCGGTTAAACTTGAACTTGAATTTAATTAGCGCTCATAAAACAAAAAAATCTTAATTTTCAAATATAGATTTTGCATTGAAAAATAATTTCATATCGTAGGAAACCATCCATCTATGCTTTTTTACGCTTTTTATCTAGAGCAGTCGTATTTCAAATTATCGGAACGTTTCCATCTTCTACAACTGTTGTTATTGGATTTCTTTTCTTTGCTAAAAATGTAATGAAATCGACGTATTGAAAGATTAAAAGCACGTATTGAGATAGTTGTCAAACCATTAGGCTGCAAAATAACCTAGGAATTGCATAACTCTTTGAAATGTACATCGAAATGTCCCATATACACAACGTTTAGTATTATACAATCCTACAAATTTTATTTCAAATTTAAACCCCAACTTTTTCATAATAAAGGGTGAACGTAATTGATAATAACACCTTGATAATAGAAAAATTACATGTATAAAACTTCTCGATATTTTTCAATAAAATGATTTTAAACTTTAAATTTTATAGACGTCTAAAGGGTATAGCTTTTATCCATCTATATATTTTTGATGATGATTTATTACAAAATATACCAAAACTCTAAAGAAAAATATTAGCTTAAAAATTAAATATGTACGCTGAAACTTTAATGCATTTATAACAGGTGTTCCAATAACAACTATATTTTAAGCGTCCCGCTATTTAGTCCATGATAAACATCAAGCAACCATATTTGATAAATATCATGCAGCTATGATATGAGAAATGGAACAGTGTTGTTTCTTCAGACTAATCTGGTTTTTGTTTTGGGGCTCATGAATGTCGTAGCGAAGAAGAAAGACAGTTTCGAAATTTTCCGTATAACATGTGGCTTCACTTACTAGAGGATTGTGGGTTTGGGTTCGAATTAGCATGAAATGTAGGACTTCTTTAGTATTTCTCCAAAATTTAAACGCATAAAGATACATTAACGTAGTTCTACAACTGTTGGTTTTACCCACGGGCTAAATAATGCCATACTTCAACAAGACAATGCCCGTTCTCATGTTTCAACTGTTACATTACGATTTCTATAAAGGGCCAACAACGGTGTCCTTAGTAATTTGCGTAGTCACCAGATCAGACAAAAATGACAATTGGAAAGCAAGCTGTCATCCAAACAGTTCCATTGACTAACATAGATAGAAGACGAACGCGAAATGTGTAAAATTAAAAATGGAAACAATTAAGCATAGAACAGCCGTTAATATCTATGCAGTCAGTCAGATATCATACACAGCATTTAATTCTGCTAGACAAATAATGTCGACGCAAATTGTGTAATTAAAAGAGTAATTGCAAAAATTAGGTGTAGAGCTGTCGCAATACTCTCGCATACCATTAATGTAGGTTTATCAGAACGCTTAGATTTATCTTAAACGCACATCTAATCTCATCACACAAATAATACCTACGTACTATGTATTAATGATATATAATATAAAATTGTGTAAATCAAACATGAAAGTGTTAATTATGTATTAGTAGCAACAGACATATATGTAATAATAAGGTAGAAGCATATAATATGTATATATATATATATAATCAATAAGGTGGGATATCCTTGGAGATAGAAGCATATGCTTCTATCTCCAAGGATATCCCACCTTATTCCTTGGCTACACCGTACTGATGACGACCAATTAGTCAGAAACACGTGTCTACGGTTGCACTACAGCGGCTTTCACCCAATATTCTCTTTTTCTTGTTATATATATATATATATATATATATATATATATATATGTAGATAGATAGATGCCGTGTATACATATATGATGATGTTGGTTGGGCCTCTGAGCCCGCTTAGCCTGGGTACGAAGCTGCTTCTATTCAAGGCTGTCCTGAGACTTCAACTAACCTATAGGGCCCTCGCGTGGTCCAACGTTTGTAAGTTCCTTTTGGGCAAACTAGAGGCTCTCCAGAACCGAACACTTAGGCTTATCGTCGGAGCCCCATGTACCTGACACTCTGGCGTCAAGTACATAGGACCGAGCGACCATCGCCTTCAATGCCCTGCTGTCACTCTTACTACCCAATCTGAGGACAAGCCCAGGTCTAGGGCCCGGGTCAAGCGGCTCAAGAACCTTCTTCGACATCCTTAAGGTAGTCTTCCCGTCTGCTCATTCGACCCGTGTATCCTATAGGACTCTCTATTACACTGCTCCCAGGAAATATTCGATTTTCAAGACTTCTGCCTTCGACCATTCAACGCAGACCCTGGGACAGCTATGTGCGTTTCATCATCTCTTTTCCCCCTGCCAGTCTTCAGGGCTTGACTCAAAGCCGCACTCATTATTAGTCCTCTTTTGCTGCAAACCCTCACCGCCTGAAATTGTTGGGCGCCCATGAAGATTAAAGGACTCAAGAACTTCGGCTCAGTCCAAGAAAGAAAATTTGGGATCTATGGCCAGCCGCATTCTCCGATTACAAACCGAACACGATTGTCCAGAAGAAGATGAGTGCGATCTCATTGAAACGTCGAACAAGCAGTGAAAACAGTCCTTCTAGGGACTTTAGAGCAGCAAATACATATGAGGCGGTATATATATATATATATATATATATATATATATATATATATATATATCCTACTATCATTAGCGCGTCCGTACATTGTGAATTTCCATTCAATAGAGCGTCCGCCTACATAAAGCGCCCGTATATGGACGCTCTAAGCACTTTCCATGTAAAACTTCGTTAACAAGCTTACATGGTGATATAATGCTGTTTAACAAAATTTCGGAAGACGCTATTTTGTCGACAATATGCATGTAATATAACCATTTTGCGTATACTATTAGTTCAGGGTATTTCTACGCGAGGCGCTGCATCGTGTGCCGTATATTTTGAAATATACACATGTCTTTTATATTCTCGATAATCGAGCGTCTGGACAATTTGGCAACGCACACAGAATAATTCGTATTCGTGCATGTATCATAAACTAAGCTGTTTATTTACTTTTTTCTTCGTAGTATAAAGAGGTATTGTGATGACGAAAACTTTCGACCTCGAGATTTTTACAGATGTCCACGTTTTGAAGTCACCTGATACCGAAAAACTGGTTTATATATAATGGAAGTTATAAAAGCGAAAAATTCTACTTTAATAGTTGATAATAATACTTTTTGTAGAAATTTAAAAAATATTGTTGGCAAAAATGAGGTAAATTCTTATATACAGACATGACCACAAAAATCTAATTAACCAGGAAAAAAATTAAAATTAGTGGCATAATATTTTCGTTGAATGCAATAAGCCGAATCTGTGGAACGTGAGTGAGAGGTAGCGGAGCATCTGCTGGGTTATCTCGTCAGGCGCTGGTTGAATGTAAATTTAGCAAGTGTCTAGAAAGCAGTTTTGCTCCATTTTTATGTTATAATTATTTCGTTTAAATAATTGAGTGTTTTGTTATAACTGACTAACTGAGTACACTTTGAAAGCCATGTTTTGCACCTATGTGTAACAGTGGTTATAAATCCAAGAAGGAAAAAATGTAATTATTTAAAATTCCCGGGGACAACTTTAGCAAATTACAAAAAGAATCCTTGTACTGAATAAGAACTTACCTAAAAAGACTATGTGTATTGAATTAATTTTAATGCAAATTATATTATTTGCGAATTAAAAAGTTTACATAGTTAATTAGGTCCTTTAGTTGAAAAACCTATAGTTTAGTAATGTTATTAAATATCTTTTACTGTGGCGTTTACAGTTGATAAATGTTTAAACTATAATAAACGATTATTGCAGATCCAACTTCATACAAACAAATTAAGAGTTAGTGCAATCACAACAATTTTTCCAAACTGCCTATCTCAAACGAAAGTAAAAAACGACGAACAATTGTAACACACTAATCATTTCCAAAAACAAAGAACAAAGGTAGATATGGACGATAAAATAGATGATCCAGAGCCAGTGAGTGGATAGCCCATTATTGTTAAACGTAGGTCAAGTTTTCATAGTTAAAAAAAAATTTGGTTTAGAATTCTGATTGATCATAATAATTATGACTCATTGACGTTTTCTCTGTAGAAACGCAGATTGTTACTTTAATAAACAACATGTATCAAAAATGAGGTGTGGCCACCACACGACTTTCTTATACGTATGAAAGTGTTACTTCCGGTCCGAATTTTGAAATTTCATTTATACAAAAAATATTCCAAATCCAACTCTAAATACTTTTGTACTCTTCATAAATATACATAGAATGCATAATTTACGACATATTGCAAAAAATCGTTATTCGGTAAGAGTAAAAGTGATACTTCCGATCCGAATTTTGAAATTTTTTTTATACAAAAGATATTGGAAATTAAGTTCTAAATACTTTTATATTCGTAGCGTACCTGTCTAAAAAACATGACTTGCAAAATATTTGCAAGAAACTGATTTTCGATAAGAGTAAAAGACCTACTTCCGGTAGGAATTTCGAAAAACCTTTTTAATAAAATTGTTCACAATTTCAATTTTAAGTACATATGAATTCTTTATAAATTTGTTTAAACTTAGTAATTCACGAAATATTTGCAAAATTCGATTTTTTCACAGAAGTAAACTACTACTTTCGGTCTGCTGATTTTGCTCAAAATCTAATCAGTTCTCAAGAGGGAGATTATATTCGTAAATACAAAATTTGGAATTGATATCTGTAGCGGTTTGGCCGCTATCGTGGTCACACACACACACAGAGAGAGAGAGAGAGAGAGACAGACACACAGACATTTCTTAAAAACTACTTTTTTGGTATCAGGGGACTCCAAAACGTGGACATCTGCAAAAATCTCGAGGTCGAAAATTTTCATCATGACAATACTTCCTTATACTACGTATAAGAAAGTAAAATTAGGGAAAAATCCAAATTTCTTGGCAATGCAGTCGAACTGGATTTTTCAGTGGGACAAGTTATAATCTTTTCTTGAGTTAACTACAACTACAATAAGAGACAACGTTGTCATAAAGAAAAAAATGAGGTGTGGCCACCACACGACTTTCTTATACATATGAGCGTTTCAAAGTATCGAATTTAAAGAATTTTTTTATACAAAAATTATTCAAAATCCTATTCTAAGTACTTCTATTCTCTTAATAAATCTCTATAAAATGCATACTTTGCAAGATATTATAAAAAAAAGTGCTACTCGCTAAGAGTAAAAGTGCTACTTCCGGTCTGAATTTTGAAATTTCATTTATACAAAAAACATTGCAAATCTAACTCTAAATACATTTGTACTCTTGATAAATATATACAAAATGCATAATTTACGACATATTTGCAAAAAGTCGATATTCGGTAAGATTAAAAGTGCTACTTCCGGTCCGAATTTTGAAATTCTTTTCATACAAAAGATATTTAATATTATCTTTTAAATACTTTTATACTCGTATTGTACCTGCCTAGAATGTATGGCTTGCGAGATATTCGCAAAAAATGATTTTCGATAAGAGTAAAAGATCTACTTCCGGTAGCAATTTCGAAAAACTTTTTTAACACAATTTTTCTCAAATTTAATTTTGAGTACATTTGATTTCTTTATAGATTTGTTTAAACTTAGTATGTCTTCTATAGCGATTTATTAAGAGAATAGAAGTACTTAGAATAGGATTTTGAATAATTTATGTGTAAAAAATTCTTAAAATTGTATAGTTTGAAACGCTCATACGTATAAGAAAGTCGTGTGGTGGCCACACCTTTTTTTATAATGAAGTATCTGCTTGTTATGCAGGACCAAGTATTAATATACTCTCCAACTTCTAAGTACATTTTACACAGTGGGCAACATTACGAATTCTTTAAGTCATCACAAACGTACAGTTGTTGTCCTTGAATAAAAAAAATGACACTAAAAGTACAATTATATCAATTCAAGTCAATAATATAAATTCATTTCTGAACTTTACAATGCATTTTGATCAAAAGTAAACATCATTCTAGCTCTAAACTGATTTTCAAGATATTTTTATTTGGTAACAATTTTAACATTTATATTGTTTGAAAGAAGCAGTTACCTTTTAAAATAAGTAAATCCAATTTTGAAGTTTCTTAATGTTTACATCCTCCGATCTGATTATAGTCGCATTTTATGATCTTTGTTTCCATCGCTCAAACGCAATGAATTTTAAATGCACATGTCTTCTCTTTTTAAGTACAACAAACACCATATATCTAGTCATAACAATGAATTCTTATTAAATAGTATTAAGAATCCGCTACTTCTATATGTGTGATATATGGTTTTTATTATTTCCCTACTATTATTTCTGTCATGTCTAAATCATCATTAGACAGAAATTTACAAATTACCCGGCAATAGTAAATATTGATAAAGATAGTCATATTGAGTCACAAAATCAAGTTTTGTTAGATATATTCCCTTTGTTGGCCATTGAATTCAAAAGCTTCTACCAATTTAAACCATCTGTTAGGATAATATTGGCTCAGAAAATGAGGCGTCGACATCACACGACTGTCATAGATGTATGTGATTCGAATTAGTTTTACAAAGTTGTTCTGAATGAAGTTTTAAATACTTTTAACAACTTAACAAATTAGTATAGAATGCACAATTTGCGAGGTAATTACAAAAAGATTCTATTCGATAAGAGTAAAAGTATTGTTCCAAATCAAGCTTTACATCCTTTTATGCTTGTAGTCTATCTGTCTAGAATGCAGAATTTTGGGAGATATTCACAAATAACTGTATTCCGATAAGAATATAAAGTCAACTTCGGGTAAGAAGTTCGATATTTTTTATAAACTTGTTCTATAATTCAGTTTTAAATACTTTTCTATACTTTAGAAATTCGTCTAAACTTAGTAGTTGCCGAGATATTGGTAAAATTGGATATTTCGAGTGAGGTAAATTACTAATTACGCTCTACCGAATTTACCGAAACTCTAACCAGATCTCGAGAGGTAGATTATACTCTTAAATATAAAGTTTGATATTTTAAGTCTTGTGGTCATACAAAGCGAGAGTTAGGAAGAGGATAGGAAGGAGAGAGAGAGAGAGAGATGTTTGCAAAAACCACTTTTTCTATATCAAGTAATTTCGAAACTTGGAAATCTGCTATATCTCGAAATCACACTACTTCCGCATAACGAGATTCAAGAAGATCCCGCCTAGTTAATATGTAAACACATTTTTTAGCTAACCGTCTCTTTGGAGAAATTTTTTTGGATTTATCGGAAAATGTCTAGAAGTATATTTTTGATTACGAGTAGGTCATAACAGGAGTATGCATCCTGTTTTTACTTTCTTATACATGGTATAAGGAAGTATTATGATACAATAAAAACACTTTAACTTTGTTGTATCACTATATTAAACAAATGGTGTGACCGCGGTTTCGACCAACATGGCCATTAACGAACACAGTGTTGATTGAGACACAAAACTATGTTAAACTTAGTGTAAGGCAGTAATTATAAAGTAGAGGGGAAATAAATGGGATAATACACAATACATTATAACAGTTATTAGTTAATTACAGGGAAAACCAGAAATTAGAAATATGAGGTAAATTAAAAATCTAAGTACAGCAGGTAAACAGAGGTGTATATATCAAATCGGTCTGGTCGTTAAGTAAATGACATTCGGAATTGCGGGAGGCTTTGAATATTTCGAGGGACTCTAGGAGGTTTAACTTCTCACCTTTCTCGTAAAAATCTTACACTTCACCGAGAAAGGTGAGAAGTTAAACCTCCTAGAGTCCCTCGAAATATTCAAAGCCTCCCGCAATTCCGAATGTCATTTACTTAACGACCAGACCGATTTGATATATACACCTCTGTTTACCTGCTGTACTTAGATTTTTAATTTACCTCATATTTCTAATTTCTGGTTTTCCCTGTAATTAACTAATAACTGTTATAATGTATTGTGTATTATCCAATTTATTTCCCCTCTACTTTATAATTACTGCCTTACACTAAGTTTAATATAGTTTTGTGTCTCAATCAACACTGTGTTCGTTAATGGCCATGTTGGTCGAAACCGCGGTCACACCATTTGTTTAATATAGTGATACAACAAAGTTAAAGTGTTTTTATTGTTTTAATATGGATTATCACAAAGTAACGGCTTACAGCATTAATTATTTGAAGTTCCTCGAGTGACCTCGAGATTTTTGCAGATGTACACGTTTTAAAGTCCCCTGATACTGAAAAAGTGTTTTTTTTAATCTCTCTCTCTCTCTCTCTCTCTCTCTCTCTCTCTCTCTCTCTCTCTCTCTCTCTCTCTCTCTCTCTCTCTCTCTCTCTCTCTCTCTCTCTCTCTCTCTCTCTCTCTCTCTCTCTCTCTCTCTCTGACCACGATAGCGGTCAAACCGCTATAGGTATCAATTCAAAATTTTGTATTTACAGGTATAATCTCCCTCTTGAGAACTGCTTAGATTTTCAGGAAAATCGACAGACCTGAAGTAGTAGTTTACTTCAGTGAAAAAATGGAATTCTGCCAATATTTCGTCAACTACTAATTTAAACATATTTAGAAAGAATTCATATGTACTTAAAATTAAAATTGAGAACAATTTTATTTAAAAAATTTTTCGAAATTCGTACCGGAAGTAGGTCTTTCACTCCTATCGAAAATCAGTTTTTTGCGAATATTTCGCAAGTCATGCTTTTGAGGCGGGTACATTACGAGTATAAAAGTATTTAGAACTTAATTTTCAATATCTTTTGTGTAAAAATAAATTCAAAATTCAGACCGGAAGTACCACTTTTACTCTTATCGAATAGCGATTTTTTGCAAATATGTCGTAAATTATGCATTCTATATATATTTATCAAGAGTACAAAATTATTTAGCACTAGATTTCCAATATTTTTTGTATAAATGAAATTTCAAAATTCGGACCGGAAGTAACACTTTTACTCTTAGGGAGAAGCACTTTTTTTCGAATATCTTGCAAAGTATGTATTCTATAGCGATTTATTAAGAGAATAGAAGTAGTTAGAATAGAATTGTATAGTTTGAAACGCTCATACGTATAAAAAGAAGTCGTGTGGTGGCCACACCTCATTTTTTTCTTTTACTATTGCATCGGCATAATATAATTTATTCATACAGCTGGTCGTCAGATAAATTAGTTTAAATCAGAAAATGTATGTTTCAAATATTAATAAAAAGACTAAATATGTAATTATTAATTGCCAAAAACGCCTATATAAAAATGTTAAATATTTAGAACTGAATATTATATATATTTTAAATCTTTCCAAATATAGAATTTTATGTTTAGCGAGTCTTTATCTTGAATGACTATCGAATGGTTATTATGAATTTCCAGACATTAATTTCTGGAGGGAATATTCTTCTCTATGTATGACGCAAAAAAACACAAACAGAAACTACTACTATTTTCTGTTCTGAACAATATAACCCACTGTGTCGCCGAATGTAGATAAATGTGTTCATTGTATTGCTCCTCTTGATTTAAAGTACATATATTTTTATAAAGTAAGCATACAGGCACATTGTGGCAACATTGCTGGACTCTCTAATATCTACCAAATGTAATGTAATATACCCGATGGAAGCCAGAATAGCGAAGAAGTGAAAGTTAAATGGTATATTACAGGCGCTTCATGCACGAGAAAATAAAAGGGCGCTACTTCGCCATTAAAGTGAAATGTAACTAACTTTTTTTTATCTGATATTTAATTTAGTGATAATACTATACCTGTTTTGATCAAAAACACAAAGTATATGCAAAATATTAACGAACTAATTAACTTTTCGAAGGTGGACGCTACATTCATGAGTTCCGTATGGACGCTATATTGTTAGTAGGATTTATATATATATATATATATATATATATATATATTACTATTTATGTATGATTTTGTGTATTGGCGAAGTCTATATCCAGTATGGATCTGAGTAACTAATAAAAATATTATTATTATTAATATGTACACACATACTTGTAAGTAGTAATAAATAAAATATAGATTTAGATCTATATAAATATTTCAATTTGTTACAAATGCGACATTCATTGTATTTATCGTAGTAAATGAATTTTATGGTTTTCTGGTTTTTGACGGTCTCAGTACTGTATTAGTCTACAGAAATAAATTCTTTATTATTATTATTATTACACATAATTCGAGCAATGTTCAGGGCAATTTGGGAGCCGTAGTAGAAGATAAAAATGCTTTAGGCTTCCATGCGTACTAAGCAACTTTATGCCCAGCTTGCGCCATGTGGCAAAATAACCAACCATGTCTTGACAGTGTAGGGTTTCATATGTCGTAATCAAAGTTTAAAAATACAATAATGATTAAGTCATATTAACATAGATACACATACAAATTGTTGCATGCACTTCTAAAAAACGCGTACAATATTGATCACATTCCAAGATTATAAATTCCATCTATGTTTGAGAAAATTGTGGAGTCGATCCCATTGTTTATTCCTTCAAATTCAGTATGTATTATAGTTAAGCATTTTTAAAAACGAATTAAAGTGTATCATTTCATGGCACTCGCAAGCCAAGTTAATATGTAAAATTTTAATATATGTATTATGTATATTGTAGGGACAAATAATAAATACCAACTTTGTATAATAATGTTTCTCAAGTTCATCAGCATTAGCCTCGTAATATATGGACGTGTATGAAAGTAAAACCCTCGAGTTTCGTTATGTATGCTACTGAAATCTCTCCCTAGGTCTGTCACTGTCAGTGTGACCTCTTACCTTCCATAAAGATATACATTTCGAATTTATCAATTTTAAATGAAATATTCACGCTTTCTGTAGGTATACCTACATACATATATATGTATACACGGCATCTATCTATCTACATATATATATATATCCTACTATCATTAGCGCGTCCGTACATTGTGAATTTCCATTCAATAGAGCGTCCGCCTACATAAAGCGCCCGTATATGGACGCTCTAAGCACTTTCCATGTAAAACTTCGTTAACAAGCTTACATAGTGATATAATGCTGTTTAACAAAATTTCGGAAGACGCTATTTTGTCGACAATATGCATGTAATATAACCATTTTGCGTATACTATTAGTTCAGGGTATTTCTACGCGAGGCGCTGCATCGTGTGCCGTATATTTTGAAATATACACATGTCTTTTATATTCTCGATAATCGAGCGTCCGGACAATTTGGCAACGCACACAGAATAATTCGTAAAGGACACTGGTCTTTATGGTAGATATGTATATACGTAAACATGCATGTATCATAAACTAAGCTGTTTATTTACTTTTTTCTTCGTAGTATAAAGAGGTATTGTGATGACGAAAATTTTCGACCTCGAGATTTTTACAGATGTCCACGTTTTGAAGTCACCTGATACCGAAAAACTGGTTTATATATAATGGAAGTTATAAAAGCGAAAAATTCTACTTTAATACTTGATAATAATACTTTTTGTAGAAATTTAAAAAATATTGTTGGCAAAAATGAGGTAAATTCTTATATACAGACATGACCACAAAAATCTAATTAACCAGGAAAAAAATTAAAATTAGTGGCATAATATTTTCGTTGAATGCAATAAGCCGAATCTGTGGAACGTGAGTGAGAGGTAGCGGAGCATCTGCTGGGTTATCTCGTCAGGCGCTGGTTGAATGTAAATTTAGCAAGTGTCTAGAAAGCAGTTTTGTTCCATTTTTATGTTATAATTATTTCGTTTAAATAATTGAGTGTTTTGTTATAACTGACTAACTGAGTACACTTTGAAAGCCATGTTTTGTACCTATGTGTAACAGTGGTTATAAATCCTAGAAGGAAAAAATGTAATTATTTAAAATTCCCGGGGACAACTTTAGCAAATTACAAAAAGAATCCTTGTACTGAATAAGAACTTACCTAAAAAGACTATGTGTATTGAATTAATTTTAATGCAAATTATATTATTTGCGAATTAAAAAGTTTACATAGTTAATTAGGTCCTTTAGTTGAAAAACCTATAGTTTAGTAATGTTATTAAATATCTTTTACTGTGGCGTTTACAGTTGATAAATGTTTAAACTATAATAAACGATTATTGCAGATCCAACTTCATACAAACAAATTAAGAGTTAGTGCAATCAAAACAATTTTTCCAAACTGCCTATCTCAAAGGAAAGTAAAAAACGACGAACAATTGTAACACACTAATCATTTCCAAAAACAAAGAACAAAGGTAGATATGGACGATAAAATAGATGATCCAGAGCCAGTGAGTGGATAGCCCATTATTGTTAAACGTAGGTCAAGTTTTCATAGTAAAAAAAAAATTTGGTTTAGAATTCTGATTGATCATAATAATTATGACTCATTGACGTTTTCTCTGTAGAAACGCAGATTGTTACTTTAATAAACATGTATCAAAAAATGAGGTGTGGCCACCACACGACTTTCTTATACGTATGAAAGTGTTACTTCCGGTCCGAATTTTGAAATTTCATTTATACAAAAAATATTCCAAATCCAACTCTAAATACTTTTGTACTCTTCATAAATATACATAGAATGCATAATTTACGACATATTGCAAAAAATCGTTATTCGGTAAGAGTAAAAGTGATACTTCCGATTCGAATTTTGAAATTTTTTTTATACAAAAGATATTGTAAATTAAGTCTAAAAAACATGACTTGCAAAATATTTGCATGAAACTGATTTTCGATAAGAGTAAAAGACCTACTTCCGGTAGGAATTTCGAAAAACCTTTTTAATAAAATTGTTCACAATTTCAATTTTAAGTACATATGAATTCTTTATTAATTTGTTTAAACTTAGTAATTCACGAAATATTTTGCAAAATTCGATTTTTTCACTGAAGTAAACTACTACTTCCGGTCTGCTGATTTTGCTCAAAATCTAATCAGTTCTCAAGAGGGAGATTATATTCGTAAATACAAATTTGGAATTGATATCTGTAGCGGTTTGACCGCTATCGTGGTCACACACACAGAGACACACAGACACAGAGACAGACACACAGACATTTTTTAAAAGCCACTTTTTTGGTATCAGGGGACTTCAAAACGTGGACATCTGCAAAAATCTCGAGGTCGAAAATTTTCATCATGACAATCTTCCTTATACTACGTATAAGAAAGTAAAATTAGGGAAAAATCCAAATTTCTTGGCAATGCAGTCGAACTGAATTTTTCAGTGGGACAAGTTATAATCTTTTCTTGAGTTAACTACAACTACAATAAGAGACAACGTTGTCATAAAGAAAAAAATGAGGTGTGGCCACCACACGACTTTCTTATACATATGAGCGTTTCAAAGTATCGAATTTAAAGAATTTTTTTATACAAAAATTATTCAAAATCCTATTCTAAGTACTTCTATTCTCTTAATAAATCTCTATAAAATGCATACTTTGCAAGATATTATAAAAAAAGTACTACTCGCTAAGAGTAAAAGTGCTACTTCCGGTCCGAATTTTGAAATTTCATTTATACAAAAAACATTGCAAATCTAACTCTAAATACATTTGTACTCTTGATAAATATATACAAAATGCATAATTTACGACATATTTGCAACAAGTCGCTATTCGGTAAGATTAAAACTGCTACTTCCGGTCCGAATTTTGAAATTCTTTTCATGCAAAAGATATTTAATATTATCTTTTAAATACTTTTATACTCGCGTATTGTACCTGCCTAGAATGTATGGCTTGCGAGATATTCGCAAAAAAATGATTGTCGATAAGAGTAAAAGATCTACTTCCGGTAGCAATTTCGAAAAACTTTTTTAACACAATTTTACTCAAATTTAATTTTGAGTACATTTGATTTCTTTATAGATTTGTTTAAACTTAGTATGTCTTCTATAGCGATTTATTAAGAGAATAGAAGTACTTAGAATAGGATTTTGAATAATTTATGTGTAAAAAAATTTTAAAATTGTATAGTTTGAAACGCTCATACGTATAAGAAAGTCGTGTGGTGGCCACACCTTTTTTTTAATGAAGTATCTGCTTGTTATGCAGGACCAAGTATTAATATACTCTCCAACTGCTAAGTACATTTTACACAGTGGGCAACATTACGAATTCCTTAAGTCATCACAAACGTACAGTTGTTGTCCTTGAATAAAAAAAATGACACTAAAAGTACAATTATATCAATTCAAGTCAATAATATAAATTCATTTCTGAACTTCACAATGCATTTTGATCAAAACTAACACCATTCTAGCTCTAAACTGATTTTCAAGATATTTTTATTTGCTAACAATTTTAACATTTATATTGTTTGAAAGAAGCAGTTACCTTTTAAAATAAGTAAATCCAATTTTGAAGTTTCTTAATGTTTACATCCTCCGATCTGATTATAGTCGCATATTATGATCTTTGTTTCCATCGCTCAAACGCAATGAATTTTAAATGCACATATCTTCTCTTTTTAAGTACAACAAACACCATATATCTAGTCATAACAATGAATTCTTATTAAATAGTATTAAGAATCCGCTACTTCTATATGTGTGATACATGGTTTTTATTATTTCCTTACTATTATTTCTGTCATGTCTAAATCATCATTAGACAGAAATTTACAAATTACCCGGCAATAGTAAATATTGATAAAGATAGTCATATTGAGTCACAAAATCAAGTTTTGTTAGATATATTCCCTTTGTTGGCCATTGAATTCAAAAGCTTCTACCAAACCATCTGTTAGGATAATATTGGCTCAGAAAATGAGGCGTCGACATCACACGACTGTCATAGATGTATGTGATTCGAATTAGTTTTACAAAGTTGTTCTGAATGAAGTTTTAAATACTTTTAACAACTTAACAAATTAGTATAGAATGCACAATTTGCGAGGTAATTGCAAAAAGATTCTACTCGATAAGAGTAAAAGTATTGTTCCAAATCAAGCTTTACATCCTTTTATGCTTGTAGTCTATCTGTCTATAATGCAGAATTTTGGGAGATATTCACAAATAACTGTATTCCGATAAGAATATAAAGTCAATTTCGGGTAAGAAGTTCGATATTTTTTATAAACTTGTTCTATAATTCTGTTTTAAATACTTTTCTATACTTTAGAAATTCGTCTAAACTTAGTAGTTGCCGAGATATTGGTAAAATTGGATATTTCGAGTGAGGTAAATTACTAATTACGCTCTACCGAATTTACCGAAACTCTAACCAGATCTCGAGAGGTAGATTATACTCTTAAATATAAAGTTTGATATTTTAAGTCTTGTGGTCATACAAAGCGAGAGTTAGGAAGAGGATAGGAAGGAGAGAGAGAGAGAGAGAGAGAGAGAGATGTTTGCAAAAACCACTTTTTCTATATCAAGTAATTTCGAAACTTGGATATCTGCTATATCTCGAAATCACACTACTTCCGCATAACGAGATTCAAGAAGATCCCGCCTAGTTAATATGTAAACACATTTTTTAGCTAACCGTCTCTTTGGAGCAATTTTTTTGGATTTATCGGAAAATGTCTAGAAGTATATTTTTGATTACGAGTAGGTCATAACAGGAGTATGCATCCTGTTTTTACTTTCTTATACATGGTATAAGGAAGTATTATGATGAAAATTTTTGACCTCGAGATTTTTGCAGATGTACACGTTTTAAAGTCCCCTGATACTGAAAAAGTGTTTTTTTTAAATCTCTCTCTCTCTCTCTCTCTCTCTCTCTCTCTCTCTCTCTCTCTCTCTCTCTCTCTCTCTCTCTGTGTGTGTGTGTGTGTGTGACCACGATAGCGGCAAACCGCTATAGGTATCAATTCAAAATTTTGTATTTACAGGTATAATCTCCCTCTTGAGAACTGATTAGATTTTCAGGAAAATCGACAGACCTGAAGTAGTAGTTTACTTCAGTGAAAAAATGGAATTCTGCCAATATTTCGTCAACTACAATTAAACATATTTAGAAAGAATTCATATGTACTTAAAATTAAAATTGAGAACAATTTTATTTAAAACATTTTTCGAAATTCGTACCGGAAGTAGGTCTTTTACTCCTATCGAAAATCAGTTTTTTGCGAATATTTCGCAAGTCATGCTTTTGAGGCGGGTACATTACGAGTATAAAAGTATTTAGAACTTAATTTTCAATATCTTTTGTGTAAAAATAAATTCAAAATTCAGACCGGAAGTACCACTTTTACTCTTATCGAATAGCGATTTTTTGCAAATATGTCGTAAATTATGCATTCTATATATATTTATCAAGAGTACAAAATTATTTAGTACTAGATTTGCAATATTTTTTGTATAAATGAAATTTCAAAATTCGGATCGGAAGTAACACTTTTACTCTTAGGGAGAAACACTTTTTTTCGAATATCTTGCAAAGTATGTATTCTATAGCGATTTATTAAGAGAATAGAAGTAGTTAGAATAGAATTTTGAATAATTTTTGTGTAAAAAATTCTTAAAATTGTGTAGTTTGAAACGCTCATACGTATAAAAAGAAGTCGTGTGGTGGCCACACCTCATTTTTCTCTTTTACTATTGCATCGGCATAATATAATTTATTCATACAGCTGGTCGTCAGATAAATTAGTTTAAATCAGAAAATGTATGTTTCAAATATTAATAAAAAGACTAAATATGTAATTATTAATTGCCAATAACGCCTATATAAAAATGTTAAATATTTAGAACTGAATATTATATATATTTTAAATCTTTCCAAATATAGAATTTTATGTTTAGCGAGTCTTTATCTTGAATGACTATCGAATGGTTATTATGAATTTCCAGACATTAATTTCTCGAGGGAATATTCTTCTCTATGTATGACGCAAAAAAAAAACAAACAAACAGAAACTACTACTATTTTCTGTTCTGAACAATATAACCCACTGTGTCGCCGAATGTAGATAAATGTGTTCATTGTATTGCTCCTCTTGATTTAAAGTACATATATTTTTATAAAGTAAGCATACAGACACATTGTGGCAACATTGCTGGACTCTCTAATATCTACCAAATGTAATGTAATATACCCGATGGAAGCCAGAATAGCGAAGAAGTGAAAGTTAAATGGTATATTACAGGCGCTTCATGCACGAGAAAATAAAAGGGCGCTACTTCGCCATTAAAGTGAAATGTAACGAACTTTTTTTTATCTGATATTTAATTTAGTGATAATACTATACCTGTTTTGATCAAAAACACAAAGTATATGCAAAATATTAACGAACTAATTAACTTTTCGAAGGTGGACGCTACATTCATGAGTTCCGCAAGGACGCTATATTGTTAGTAGGATTTATATATATATATATATATATATGTAGATATATATATATATATATATATATCCTACTATCATTAGCGCGTCCGTACATTGTAAATTTCCATTCAATAGAGCGTCCGCCTACATAAAGCGCCCGTATATGGACGCGCTAAGCACTTTCCATGTAAAACTTCGTTAACAAGCTTACATGGTGATATAATGCTGTTTAACAAAATTTCGGAAGACGCTATTTTGTCGACAATATGCATGTAATATAACCATTTCGCGTATACTATTAGTTCAGGGTATTTCTACGCGAGGCGCTGCATCGTGTGCCGTATATTTTGAAATATACACATGTCTTTTATATTCTCGATATTCGAGCGTCCGGACAATTTGGCAACGCACACAGAATAATTCGTAAAGGACACTGGTCTTTATGGTAGATATGTATATACGTAAACATGCATGTATCATAAACTAAGCTGTTTATTTACTTTTTTCTTCGTAGTATAAAGAGGTATTGTGATGAAAATTTTCGACCTCGAGATCTTTACAGATGTCCACGTTTTGAAGTCACCTGATACCGAAAAACTGGTTTATATATAATGGAAGTTATAAAAGCGAAAAATTCTACTTTAATACTTGATAATAATACTTTTTGTAGAAATTTAAAAAATATTGTTGGCAAAAATGAGGTAAATTCTTATATACAGACATGACCACAAAAATCTAATTAACCAGGAAAAAAATTTAAATTAGTGGCATAATATTTTCGTTGAATGCAATAAGACGAATCTGTGGAACGTGAGTGAGAGGTAGCGGAGCATCTGCTGGGTTATCTCGTCAGGCGCTGGTTGAATGTAAATTTAGCAAGGGTCTAGAAAGCAGTTTTGTTCCATTTTTATGATATAATTATTTCTTTTAAATAATTGAGTGTTTTGTTATAACTGACTAACTGAGTATACTTTGAAAGCCATGTTTTGTACCTATGTGTAACAATGGTTATAAATCCAAGAAGGAAAAAATGTAATTATTTAAAATTCCCGGGGACAACCTTAACAAATGGCAAAAAGAATCCTTGTACTGAATAAGAACTTACCTAAAAAGACTATGTGTATGGAATTAATTTTAATGCAAATTATATTATTTGCGAATTAAAAAGTTTACATAGTTAATTAGGTCCTTTAGTTGAAAAACCTATAGTTTAGTAATGTTATTAAATATGTTTTACTGTGGCGTTTAGAGTTGATAAATGTTTAAACTATAATAAACGATTATTGCAGATCCAACTTCATACAAACAAATTAAGAGTTAGTGCAATCAAAACAATTTTTCCAAACTGCCTATCTCAAAGGAAAGTAAAAAACGACGAACAATTGTAACACACTAATCATTTCCAAAAACAAAGAACAAAGGTAGATATAGGCGATAAAGTAGATGATCCAGAGCCAGTGAGTAGATAGCCCATTATTGTTAAACGTAGGCCAAGTTTTCATAGTAAAAAAAAAAAATGTGGTTTAGAATTCTGATTGATCATAATAATTATGACTCATTGACGTTTTCTCTGTAGAAACGCAGATTGTTACTTTAATAAACAACATGTATCAAAAAATGAGGTGTGGCCACCACACGACTTTCTTATACGTATGAAAGTGTTACTTCCGTTCCGAATTTTGAAATTTCATTTATACAAAAAATATTCCAAATCCAACTCTAAATACTATTGTACTCTTCATAAATATACATAGAATGCATAATTTACGACATATTGCAAGAAATCGTTATTCGGTAACAGTAAAATTGATACTTCCGGTCCGAATTTTGAAATTTTTTTATACAAAAGATATTGGAAATTAAGTTCTAAATACTTTTATATTCGTAGCGTACCTGTCTAAAAAACATGACTTGCAAAATATTTGCAAGAAACTGATTTTCGATAAGAGTAAAAGACCTACTTCCGGTAGGAATTTCGAAAAACCTTTTTAATAAAATTGTTCACAATTTCAATTTTAAGTACATATGAATTCTTTATAAATTTGTTTAAACTTAGTAATTCACGAAATATTTGCAAAATTCGATTTTTTCACTGAAGTAAACTACTACTTCCGGTCTGCTGATTTTGCTCAAAATCTAATCAGTTCTCAAGAGGGAGATTATATTCGTAAATACAAAATTTGGAATTGATATCTGTAGCGGTTTGACCGCTATCGTGGTCACACACACACAGACACACAGACACACACACAGACAGACAGACACACAGACATTTTTTAAAAACCACTTTTTTGGTATCAGGGGACTTCAAAACGTGGACATTGCAAAAATCTCGAGGTCGAAAATTTTCATCATGACAATACTTCCTTATGTAAAATGGGGTGACTTTGTGCCAGCCGGGGCGTGATTGTGCCACTACGTGTTGATCGTGTATATTCGCACCATATCGGCACATCGATTCACCTACCGCCCCGAACTCTTGTTCAAGAATACCGATATTAGAGGCGAATAGAATGAAATGTATGGTTTGTGTATGCAATACCCTCCATTTCTGTTCCGTCAAGTTATTAAGTTGGTGAGATTTTGCAAAATTTTCGTTTTATCGCATACTTTCTCCTGGCTTGCCTAAAGTGTTTTAATAATGACCGTTTCAAAGTTCACACGTAATTAGGTGTTATATATGTTATCTTTTAAAGAATACGCAGTGGTCCAGTAGTGCAAAATAACCTGGGTGTGTCACCTTGAATAAGATTCCGACAATATAAGGGGGGAATTTGTGCCACTACCTATTTTGAAATTCAGTTTATACGCTTAATTATCTTTATTAGTTACTATTCTATGTGAGAATTGGCTGTTCTTTTGTTTTATTTTGGTTTGTAAGAATATCTAGTTTTTGTTATATTTTATAAATAAAAAAAATTTTTCATTAAACCTTCTATTTGGGGCGAGATTGTACCACAAAAATAACCGAGATAAAACTAATTCGGGTGAAATTGGGCCATGTCACTCATACCATACAGTTTCACTATAATATGAAGCTGGGCCTAGCACATTTTCAGCCTGTAAATAGGCGGCATTGTGCTAAAACGGTAAACAAGTAGCTGGCACAAAGCCACCCCATCCTATGGGGGGGAAATTGTGCCAATTGTTATAAATAATTTTAGAAAAACCAATGAAAATTTCTAAGTCATTTTTACACAATTTAGTAACCAAAGGTTCAAAGTATATCGTTAATTTTTACAAACATTTTTGGTGTCTATAATTGTCCGAAATTCTTTGAAAACCATAAAAAGTGGCATAAAGCCACCCCATTTTACCGGTACTACGTATAAGAAAGTAAAATTAGGGAAAAATCCAAATTTCTTGGCAATGCAGTCGAACTGGATTTTTCAGTGAGACAAGTTATAATCTTTTTTTTGAGTTAACTACAATAAGAGAACACGTTGTCATAAAGAAAAAAATGAGGTGTGGCCACCACACGACTTTCTTATACATATGAGCGTTTCAAAGTATAGAATTTAAAGAATTTTTTTATACAAAAATTATTCAAAATCCTATTCTAAGTACTCCTATTCTCTTAATAAATCTCTATAGAATGCATACTTTGCAAGATATAAAAAAAAGTGTTACTCGCTAAGAGTAAAAGTGCTACTTCCGGTCCGAATTTTGAAATTTCATTTATACAAAAAACATTGCAAATCTAACCCTAAATACATTTGTACTCTTGATAAATATATACAAAATGCATAATTTACGACATATTTGCAAAAAGTCGCTATTCGGTAAGATTAAAAGTGCTACTTCCGGTCCGAATTTTGAAATTCTTTTCATACAAAAGATATTTAATATTATCTTTTAAATACGTTTATACTCGTATTGTACCTGCCTAGAATGTATGGCTTGCGAGATATTCGCAAAAAAATGATTTTCGATAAGAGTAAAAGATCTACTTCCGGTAGCAATTTCGAAAAACTTTTTTAACACAATTTTTCTCAAATTTAATTTTGAGTACATTTGTTTTCTTTATAGATTTGTTTAAACTTAGTATGTCTTCTATAGCGATTTATTAAGAGAATAGAAGTACTTAGAATAGCATTTTGAATAATTTATGTGTAAAAAATTCTTAAAATTGTATAGTTTGAACCGCTCATACGTATAAGAAAGTCGTGTGGTGGCCACACCTCATTTTTTAATGAAGTATCTGCTTGTTATGCAGGACCAAGTATTAATAACTCTCCAACTTCTAAGTACATTTTACACAGTGGGCAACATTACGAATTCTTTAAGTCATCACAAACATACAGTTGTCCTTGAATAAAAAAAAAGACACTAAAAGTACAATTATATCAATTCAAGTCAATAATATAAATTCATTTCTGAACTTTACAATGCATTTTGATCAAAAGTAAACATCATTCTAGCTCTAAACTGATTTTCAAGATATTTTTATTTGCTAACAATTTTAACATTTATATTGTTTGAAAGAAGCAGTTACCTTTTAAAATAAGTAGATCCAATTTTGAAGTTTCTTAATGTTTACATCCTCCGATCTGATTATAGTCGCATTTTATGATCTTTGTTGGATATTTCCAGTGAGGTAAATTACTAATTACGCTCTACCGAATTTACCGAAACTCTAACCAGATCTCGAGAGGTAGATTTACTCTTAAATATAAAGTTTGATATTTTAAGTCTTGTGGTCATACAAAGCGAGAGTTAGGAAGAGGATAGGAAGGAGAGAGAGAGAGAGATGTTTGCAAAAACCACTTTTTCTATATCAAGTAATTTCGAAACTTGGATATCTGCTATATCTCGAAATCACACTACTTCCGCATAACGAGATTCAAGAAGATCCCGCCTAGTTAATATGTAAACACATTTTTTAGCTAACCGTCTCTTTGGAGCAATTTTTTTGGATTTATCGGAAAATGTCTAGAAGTATATTTTTGATTACGAGTAGGTCATAACAGGAGTATGCATCCTGTTTTTACTTTCTTATACATAGTATAAGGAAATATTATGATGATGAAAATTTTCGACCTCGAGATTTTTGCAGATGTACACGTTTTAATGTCCCCTGATACTGAAAAAGTGTTTTTTTTTAATGTCTGTGTGTGTGTCTCTTTCTCTGTGTGTGACCACGATAGCGGTCAAACCGCTACAGGTATCAATTCAAAATTTTGTATTTACAGGTATAATCTCCCTCTTGAGAACTGATTAGATTTTCAGGAAAATCGACAGACCTGAAGTAGTAGTTTACTTCAGTGAAAAAATGGAATTCTGCCAATATTTCGTCAACTACTAATTTAAACAAATTTAGAAAGAATTCATATGTACTTAAAATTTAAATTGAGAACAATTTTATTTAAAACATTTTTCGAAATTCGTACCGGAAGTAGGTCTTTTACTCCTATCGAAAATCAGTTTTTTGCGAATATTTCGCAAGTCATGTTTTTGAGGCGGGTACATTACGAGTATAAAAGTATTTAGAACTTAATTTTCAATATCTTTTGTGTAAAAATAAATTCAAAATTCAGACCGGAAGTACCACTTTTACTCTTATCGAATAGCGATTTTTTGCAAATATGTCGTAAATTATGCATTCTATATATATTTATCAAGAGTACAAAATTATTTAGTACTAGATTTGCAATATTTTTTGTATAAATGAAATTTCAAAATTCGGACCGGAAGTAACACTTTTACTCTTAGGGAGAAGCACTTTTTTTCGAATATCTTGCAAAGTATGTATTCTATAGCGATTTATTAAGAGAATAGAAGTAGTTAGAATAGAATTTTGAATAATTTTTGTGTAAAAAATTCTTAAAATTGTATAGTTTGAAACGCTCATACGTATAAAAAAAAGTCGTGTGGTGGCCACACCTCATTTTTTTCTTTTACTATTGCATAGGCATAATAAAATTTATTCATACAGCTGGTCGTCAGATAAATTAGTTTAAATCAGAAAATGTATGT
Organism: Amphimallon solstitiale; assembly: GCA_963170755.1. NCBI lineage: Eukaryota > Metazoa > Arthropoda > Insecta > Coleoptera > Scarabaeidae > Amphimallon > Amphimallon solstitiale. The sequence goes on along the minus strand of OY720684.1, from coordinate 60,296,603 downwards.
TTCAAATATTAATAAAAAGACTAAATATGTAATTATTAATTGCCAATAACGCCTATATAAAAATGTTAAATATTTAGAACTGAATATTATATTTATTTTAAATCTTTCCAAATATAGAATTTTATGTTTAGCGAGTCTTTATCTTGAACAACTATCGAATGGTTATTATGAATTTCCAGACATTAATTCCTCGAGGGAATATTCTTCTCTATGTATGACGCAAAAAAAAAACAAACAGAAACTACTACTATTTTCTGTTCTGAACAATATAACCCACTGTGTCGCCGAATGTAGATAAATGTGTTCATTGTATTGCTCCTCTTGATTTAAAGTACATATATTTTTATAAAGTAAGCATACGACACATTGTGGCAACATTGCTGGACTCTCTAATATCTACCAAATGTAATGTAATATACCCGATGGAAGCCAGAATAGCGAAGAAGTGAAAGTTAAATGGTATATTACAGGCGCTTCATGCACGAGAAAATAAAAGGGCGCTACTTCGCCATTAAAGTGAAATGTAACTAACGTTTTTTTATCTGATATTTAATTTAGTGATAACACTATACCTGTTTTGATCAAAAACACAAAGTATATGCAAAATATTAACGAACTAATTAACTTTTCGAAGGTGGACGCTACATTCATGAGTTCCGTAAGGACGCTATATTGTTAGTAGGATTTATATATATATATATATATATATATATATATATATATATATATATATATATATATATATATAATAGATGTTTTTCTTGGGAATAGCGGCATATGTGAATAAAACTATAATTAATTGTGACGTTTCAACATTTATTTATGTTTTCTTCAGACCTCTGTAATTTTATAAAAAAAGATAAGCTTTACATATAATTAAAATTAGATCTATAGAGTTATTATTAATTTAACTTTGTTTAAAATTGATTTGTATAAACACTCTGTAAACATAAGTTTATAAAGACTAACTATACATATAACATATAAAAACAATTGTACGAACGATGAAAATATACATTAAATCTACTTACATTTATTTTTGTTTATTTCTCTATTAATGATCATCTTTTGTATTATTTCTTTTTTTTACTTCTACATTTTTACTTTCCGTTGTATTTTCTATTTTCTTGGTGGTAATGCATTTTAATTTAAAATTAGTATATACTAAATTCTATTTTTATCAATTGGTCAATGTTATTTCTGTGTCAAACCTTGAAATGAGAAACTCTAATATCTGCATTTGCTGTTAAAAACATAATGAAAGAAAAACAGACAAGAATAATGCACACACAGAGTATTTATTCGTAAATACAAGGGTTACACCAAAAATAAGCTGTTTCCAATTTAGTACATTTGCAATCTAATCAAATAATTCCAAAATAAATGTCAGAGAGTCCCTTGATCTCTGTTCGATCATTCACAGCGTGTTCCTCCTTTTTTATGTGGATCATTTCTAACACGTTTCGCACTTTGGTATTTTGTGCTTTGCTTAAAATACTTGTTTTATCAAAATTAAAACCATGTCCCGTGGTGTTACAATGTTTTTTTAATGATGTAACATTGTTAGCATATTTATGACCCTTTAATCTTTCTGCTAAATGTTGTTGTGTTTGGCCAATGTAAACACCATTACAATTTGCACAAGGAACCTTATATACAACGTGTGTTTCTTGCGTAATTGGTACTTTGTTTTTGGTTTTAGTAAACAGATGTTTTATATTATTATGGTTTCTGTGAACTACCTTTACATTGTATGGAGCTAAACTTTTATTTAATTTTTCAGTTAAACCTCGAATATAGGGCAGGCAGACATATTTGTTTATATTAGATTGATTTTCATTTTTCTTTTTGTGTTTGCTTTGTACCAATTGCGCAAGAAATGTTAGAAATGATCCACATAAAAAAGGAGGAACACGCTGCGAATGATCGAACAGAGATCAAGGGACTCTCTGACATTTATTTTGGAATTATTTGATCAGATTGTAAATGTACTAAATTGGAAACAGCTTATTTTTGGTGTAACCCTTGTATTTACGAATAAATACTCTGTGTGTGCATTATTCTTGTCTGTTTTTCTTTCATTATGTTTTTAACAACAAATGCAGATATTAGAGTTTCTCATTTCAAGGTTTGACACAGAAATAACATTAACCAATTGATAAAAATAGAATTTAGTATATACTAATTTTAAATTAAAATGCATTACCACCAAGAAAATAGAAAATGCAACGGAAAGTAAAAATGTAGAAGTAAAAAAAAGAAATAATACAAAAGATGATCATTAATAGAGAAATAAACAAAAATAAATGTAAGTAGATTTAATGTATATTTTCATCGTTCATACAATTGTTTTTATACAGATAGAACCACCGGCCATCTGCCTATAGGGAATTGTATGCAGTACACATTTATATACGCCTACGTATATATCTACGTACCGGCAATAATAATTTGTGGCGTAAAAAGAAATAAATACACATCCGTCGATAAAGCATATTTAATCTTTAAATATGACACAGATATTGCCATTTCATTTCGTAGATATTTGTAAGAATCAATCATCGGCATAATGTTTCGTGTTGTAGAAATATTAGTACTAGATTTGTAATGAAAACGAAGGTTTGAGATTCCAAAGAAGTAGTAACTAGTGATTCTGAATGTACCTAGTTAAATAAAATTAAATTGCAAATTACTAAACCAAGAGAAAATAAGAAAAATAATTCTAAAAAGGAAGCAACATGGAGAAATTAAAAAACGTTCAAAAAGTAATAATTGATGTCAAACAAAAAAAAATTCTAGAGAAAATAAAATAGAATTCTAGAGGCTAATAAATATCTCTTTCAAACAAGCCTCCATTGTTTGCCTCACAGTAGCCCAGTCTGTTGTAAAATTCTCTACGTACATTAGAGAGAGTTACAGGTGAAATACTATTACAGAGTTGTGTAATTCGCATTCGTAAATCATCTAATGTGCGGGGTCTTTCATTCTGGTGTACATAAATGGTTTCATTCAAATATCCCCAAAGGAAAAAATCACATGGCGTTAAGTCAGGGGATCTAGGCGGCCAAGAAATATTACCTCTAGTGCTAATGGTATGTGGAAAATGCAATGAGACATTCTTGTACTATTCTGGCATTATGAGCTGGGCAGCCATCTTGCTGAAACCAAATATCATTAAAGTTTACAGCAAGGTCACGCACTGCAGGAACAATATGATTTTGCAGTAATTGTAAATATGACTGCGCATTTTATGTTCCGTTTAGGAAAAATGGCCCTATGATGTGATCCCCTAAGATTCCTGCCCAGATATTTAGTTTCTGTGGATATTGAGTGTTGACATCCCTGCTCAAATGTTTGTTTTTCTGAGACCAGTAGCGAACGGCAGATGGATTATGGCGTTTGTGAAGGGAAAATGTTGATTCGTCAGTGAACAAAATATTTCGTGTAAAATTATCATCATTATCACATTTTTCTCTAATAGCCTCACAAAATTCGAGACGTCTAAACTGGTCATCTGGGAATATTTCTTGATTTTTTCTAACCTTATAACACTTATATTTCTTTTTGTGTAATATACGCCTAACTGTGGTTTTTGGAATACTTAATTGTTCAGAAATTTGGCGGCTAGAGCAGGGCTCACTTGATTCTACAAAGGCGCATACACTGATTTCCTTCTCTATTCTTTCCTCCGAAATAGGATGGAAATTACTCTGATAGCATTTCGAACATCCATTAATGCAGCCCGACTTTTCAAAACGATGTATGATATCTAGTATCGTCCGACGGCAGGGAACTGGACGATCAGGAAACGAAAAAACAAAACGACCAATCACTTCTTGCGTACCTCCTTGAGATGAGTAATACCATTTAATAATATTTATTTTTTCTTCTTTACTATAAACTAACGGCATAGTAAATACGTAAATGAATATCGGTATAAAAACAGAAAAAAATACTGAGCTCTAAATAATTCTAAACCCTAAAGATGCAGACAGCAAGAATTTGCGTATTTTTGCAAGTTCGACCAACTATGAGTATACTCCACCGCAGTCAAGACACGACTGACGCGGTTGACTGTCGATCCCTAGCGTCGGCATAGACAACGCTTCTGATAAACGGTAGGACTAGATACATAGGTATATGTACATATAAATGTGTACTGCATACAATTCCCTATAGGCAGATGGCCGGTGGTTCTATCGGTATGTTATATGTATAGTTAGTCTTTATAAACTTATGTGTACAGAGTGTTTATACAAATCAATTTTAAACAAAGTTAAATTAATAATAACTCTATAGATCTAATTTTAATTATATGTAAAGCTTATCTTTTTTCTATAAAATTACAGAGGTCTGAAGAAAACATAAATAAATGTTGAAACGTCACAATTAATTATAGTTTTATTCACATATGCCGCTATTCCCAAGAAAAACATCTATTATATTATTGAATATACGGCAAAGAAAAATCTAATTATATTATATATATATATATATATATATATATATATATAAAGAAAAGAAATATTGCGGATAATGGAATAATGAAGTAAAGAATTTAATGGGTTAACTCCGCCGAAAATGCAACTGCGGACACGTGTTTCGAACTACTTGGTTCTCGTCAGCGCAGTGTAGCCAAGGAATAGGATGGGATAACCTTGGAGCTGAAAAACATCAATCAGAGACATACACAGGGGACAGCCTACCAATTGAGGCTTCAGCTAGAGTGTCCTCGATATTGAGGATGAATCTAACGTCGCCGCGAGGTAGACATTTGTCCACCTGCACGCCATCTGAACCCATGGGATAATAATAAAGAAAAGAAATATTGCGGATAATGGAATAATGAAGTAAAGAATTTAATGGGTTAACTCCGCCGAAAATGCAACTGCGGACACGTGTTTCGAACTACTTGGTTCTCGTCAGCGCAGTGTAGCCAAGGAATAGGATGGGATAACCTTGGAGCTGAAGAACATCAATCAGAGACATACACAAGTTATCCCATCCTATTCCTTGGCTACACTGCGCTGACGAGAACCAAGTAGTTCGAAACACGTGTCCGCAGTTGCATTTTCGGCGGAGTTAACCCATTAAATTCTTTACTTCATTATTCCATTATCCGCAATATTTCTTTTCTTTATTATTATCCCATGGGTTCAGATGGCGTGCAGGTGGACAAATGTCTACCTCGCGGCGACGTTAGATTCATCCTCAATATCGAGGACACTCTAGCTGAAGCCTCAATTGGTAGGCTGTCCCCTGTGTATGTCTCTGATTGATGTTTTTCAGCTCCAAGGTTATCCCATCCTATTCCTTGGCTACACTGCGCTGACGAGAACCAAGTAGTTCGAAACACGTGTCCGCAGTTGCATTTTCGGCGGAGTTAACCCATTAAATTCTTTACTTCATTATATATATATATATATATATATATAGATATATTAATAAATATATATTAATTTTATTGGACGTTTTTTAGGTCGTTATACTAGTTTTAAATAATTTTAAAACTCGCTAATTTGCAGTGTTTGAAAATTACAATTTTCTAATTTTACCACTGACTATTAATTAAGTAGGTAATTCTTTTAAAAATTACCGACACGGCTGAGATTCGAACTCAGGACATACCGATTACTAGTCGGTTGCTCTACCACCTGAGCTACCGTCGGTGTCTGACTTCGAATTTCTAAATCGTACTGATATATGTATATCAAGTAACAGATCGAAATGAGAATGTATATATTATATTATATTATTATATTAAGGTGGCCATCTAATAGAAAGAGAATCGCCACATTGCTCTGTCCTCTTCTAACCATTAGGCGTGTATTATGTGTTGCATACGTGACTGCATTTATATTAGCCATCTGGTTGAAAGTAGCAGCGATATAATTTGTAAAATAAATTTATTGGATAAAAGATGACACTACTAACGCAACGTATGTCTTACATTGAACCAAATTATATAGAGACTGATAGACCAGACCGTTTTTTTTGTATGAGACAAAAAAGAGAGTTTTTGTCTCATACATACACGATTTAATAGAATATGTGTCTATTTTGAAATCCTTGATATTTACCCTAAATTGTAAAAATGCAAATAACGTCCTTACAAGAATAATAGGAACATACTTACATATAATGTTTGTTTTGTAAATACCTATGTAGTTCTATGTCCTTTACCTATTTGATTTAGATAATAAACAGGTATTTTTAGTGATTATTGCATTTCTGATAAAGGAATATATAGGCTGATTCAATTTAGACGGTCACCATGTATTTATTCAAATTCGTTTTTGACCATTAATAATAAAAAGAACAGAACTCTGCTCAAGAAAACCCGTAAGTAGTGAACCTGTCAGTGTATGAAACACAAGGCCTATAATGTGTGTAAAAGTAAGAAAAAGAGAAACAATCAATATGTATCACATACCTACAACAGTCTAATTAAATAAGTTAAATATACATGTGTGCTCAGACAGTTGTCTTGGATATTATAAAATGCCTTCCTTGTCATCAAGTGTTTTATTAAGTTCTGATACCGTATCAACTATTAGAATGACCAATTCAATTGGAAAAAAATTTCAAAGACCGCCATGAAATTTATCCGACAGTGTGCATTTCGCACGTTAATAATAAATTACTAAATATAATTAAAAACAAGATCTGAAGAATATTAAAAAAATTAAATTTCTTACATGCCTATGTAAGTAATTTGTATTACAGAATTAAAGAAAATAGTTTAAAAATTTTGTATAAGTACCTAAATAACTTGCCTAATAATTAATACCAGTGGTCGATCAGTGGTCGAAATTCGACTTTAATTCATTAATTTTTTAAGTTTGAGTTATTCAGGTTCTTTTCTCAAAAAGTATACTTCTATAACCGTTGCACATAATTTTTTTTGAATTTTCTATTACGTTAGCTGCGAACGTGTAGAAATACGTCGTTATCCATTAATTTTCGAGTTAATTAATTAATGTATTTATTTGTAACACATATTATACATAAATTTTATCTTTCTGCACTCCTTATTCATATGAACTTTAACTATCTATGCCAGAGTACAAAGCTTTTTCGTCATGTATTAATATATACCTAGACAGTTGTATTATTTATTCATTTCAATTTTATTAGGGTTTCACAAAAATGAAATAGTATGCTAGTTTTCATATACAAACTAAAGAATATATTTTGTCATATTAAGATGGCTACCTCACCAATTTCAATTACATTGCAAACATGCTGCTAACATATCGCACCACAATCCGTTGATAACCAAAAAAATTCCGGCTTATCCGCACACTTGTCTCCAACTGAAGTTTGTCCGAATAATATGGGAAAAATTGTTAAAAAACAGGAAGTTTTTGTACTAAAAATGTGCTTACTTCGAATATATAAATACTTGTAAGATATTAGTAGCTTAGCCTATAGAGAAATAAATTCTCTTTCTTTTGATGCTTGATCCAAAGCAATTAAGAGTATTCCTTCGCTGCCTTTTACATCTAAGTGTCTCCACCCAGCATTCTGATTTAACAAGGAATGGTTTTAGCAGAAAATCAGATTCTGCCCCTCACATTCTGGATAATTCCGCTAGTGTACGATATAATATAAAAAATAACCCCTGTGATCTCACTATTTCCTCTAATTTAATTCTACAGGAAAAGGTAATCAAAGAATTTCCAAATTTTTCCAATTTTTATTAAGGAAACGCTAAGAAAGAAATAATGAAAAATTATCATTACACCTCTGTCAGAACATTCTGTAAAACACAACAATATACAGATCAGGGCATAAATTTACAAAATACATATATACATGCACAACAAATATTAAAAAAAATTATAAATGAGATACACTTTAACATGTATTCGCAAATTTAACCCAAAATTGTCTAGACTTATTTTAGGTAATTTTTATTTCATAAATAAAATTCCTTTTTGACTTTCTTATACCTACGTAGTAAAAGGAAGTATTTTGATGACAAAAATTCTTGACCTCGAGATTTTGCAGATTTCCACGTTTACAAAAAGTCTCTCGCGCGTTCTCTCTCTCTCTCTCTCTCTCTCTCTCTCTCTCTCTCTCTCTCTCTCTCTCTCTCTCTCTCTCTCTCTCTCTCTCTCTCCCCTCTCTTTGTGACCACGATAGCGGCCAACCGGTAAAGTCCATCAATACCGAAATGTATATTTAGGAATATAATCTCTCTCGGAAATCTAATTAGATTTTCAGTGAAATCGATAAATCGGGAGTAGTACTTTATTTCAGTGAAGAAATCAAATAATAGCAATATCTCGTCAACTACTAATTTTAGAATGTAAAGTATACCAGATCAAGACTAAATTAGAAAACAATTTAAAAAAAAAAAATTTTGAAATTCCTACTGGTACATACTCTTATCGTAAAACAGGTTTTTGCGAATATATCGCAAGTCATGCATTTTAAATAGATATATCACGGGTATGGACATATTTAAAGCTCGATTTTGAATAATTTTTGTATAAAAAAATTTCCAATATTCGGACTGAGATAAATAATAAAATTCCTTTTACCTCCTTATACGTAGTATAAGGAAGTATAGTGATGATGAAAATTTTCGTCCTCGAGATTTTTGCAGATGTCCACGTTTTGAAGTCCCCTGATACCGAAAAAGTGGTTTTTAAAAAATGTCTGTGTGTGTCAGTGTGAGTCTGGCTGTGTGTGACCACGATAGCGGTCAAACCGCTACAACGATCAATTCCAAATTTTGTATTTACGTGTATAATCTGCCTCTTGAGATCTGATTAGATTTTCAGTAAAATCGGCAGACTGAAAGTAATAGTTTACTTCAGTAAAAAGATTTAGGCAATTTAGGCAATATTTCGTCAACTACTAAGTTTAAACAATTTTAAAAAGAATTCATATGTACTCAAAATAAAATTTGAAAAGAATTTTATTAAAAAAGTTCCACCGGAAATGCGTGAAACTTAATTTTTTTAAATAACTGATCCTATATATTTTTGGATTTTCTAGTACTGCTTTAAATTATCTGTTCAACTGTTTTTTCTTTTTCAAAATTGAGCCAATAGTTTTTGACTTATTTATTTTTTTTGAAAATATTTGACCAAAACACTTGTTTAGAAGTAGAACTTGTACAGTATGCGAATCTGGAAATATTTTCTCATTTAGTTTCCATAGATTTGCATTTAATTTGAAATATAAGTCGAAAATCTGTTTTGCAATATATGTACATTAGGGTGACCATTATGTGTTAGGAAAAATTGTTTTTTCAGCATTCTCTTTGGCTACTAATGTTTTGTCGAAAGACGAATGACAAAAGCAATATATTCTACAAGTAGTTAGTCAATACCGTAAAGAATTTCCGGACGCATACAAATCGACTGTTGTTAGGACAACTACTGAGCCATAGCTAAACCTAAGGCTGGGAATTTGTCAAACGTTTTACTCATTAGCTATTGCTATTCTAGAAAAAATCAAGGTATGTACTTTTTTACATTGAATTTCAAATCTATCTATTCATGTATAATAAGTTGCACTTTAATTCAACAGAAGAAAAAGCGAAAAAGTTGATTTTTTCCAGAATGGGGGAGGGAACATTAACCCCTCTGCGGTACCCCTTAATATGAATCAAATAAGTAGACATTTCATGTGGTATATTTTTACATTTAACGAAAAAAAAATAGGGGGGTACCCGAAAGAAATCTCAAATTTGAAAAATAACGACCACCCTAATGTAGACTATGTTGCAAATTATTTGCCAATTAAATGAGAACATATTTTCAGATTTGCATTTAATTTGAAACATAGTGTTACGCTGTGTTTCAAAGTAAATGCGAATCTGAAAATGTTTTCTCATTTCATTTTTATTTAATTTACACATAATTTGCAACATAGTGTAGATATGTTACAAATTAAATGGAAATTAAATCCAAAAGTATTTTCAGATTCGCTTTAATTTGTAAGACTCTGTGTATGATCACTTTGATCACCAAAACATAAATACTTTTTGTAAAATACTCTGTGGGCTAGATATTTTCGGTAGATATATTACTAAATAAGAATACGAGATGCATCAGTTCTATTTTCGGGTTTTTTGTACGAATAGTATTATATCAGTTCAATTTAATGTTATTTGTATATATGCGATTGCGATTTCTTTCTTTAAACGTTACTCTTTTGGTGTCTGACAGAAAGACATATATAACGTCATTGTATGACTGAGTAAGATATACAATAAGTTTGTCTGCTCTTCGTGCGGACACTATATTTCCAGAATAATTTTAAAAACTAATATTATTGTCGACAGCGCCCTCTGTTTAAGAATTACTGCACCCATCACTCTGATTATGATATATGGAATCTACTTTTCTTAATAAAGAATGTCCAGATATGTCCGAATCAATCCGAATGCCGTGTAAAAACAATTAAAAGCACAAGACAGCTATAAAATACGCTTAATTGCTTTGTATCAAGCATCAAAAGAAAGAGAATTTATTTGTCTAGGGGGTAAGCTACCTAATATCTGGCAATTATCTATATATTCCAAGTAAATATGAAACAAACTAGCAGATTTTTGGTATAAAAACTTCCTGTTTTTTAACATTTTTTTCCACATTAATCGAACAAACTTCCGTTATTAAAATTACCCAGTCCCCTGGAGATAAGTTTGTAGATTATGCTCGTATTTTTTAATTTTTAATTTATTGCGTACTAACGGTTTCTGGTGCGATATGTTCGCAACATGTTTGCAATGTAATTGAGATGGGCGAGATGGCCACCTTAATATAAAGGGTTTTCCAATAAGGGCGGGTCGATGTTGAAATGGAATAAAACAAGCTGTGTGTGAGGTATTAACAAAATTCTTTTTTTATTTAAAAGGCCCATGTATGCCATTACGTGTGGAATATAACATCGTTCAAATGTCCGCCGCGGCTTCTCACTGTGGCACGGATCCGAGTGGTCCAATTTTCAATAACTCTGCCGCATAGATCCGGCTGAATTTGAGCGATGGTCTGGGTTATGTTGACTTTAAGGGCATCGGTCGATTGTGGCTTATTGGCATAGACCTGCGACTTCAGAAAACCCCACAAGAAAAAGTCTAGCGGGGTCAAATCGCACGATCTTGGTGGCCAATTCACGTCACCTCTGCGAGAGATAACCATACCCTCAAATCGTTCATGCAGAATTATCATCGTGGCGTCCGCTGTATGGCACGTAGCGCCGTCCTGCTGGAACCACATGTCCTCCACGTCCATATCGTTCAATTTGGGCCAAAAGAAATCGGTTATCATCGTTCTGTAGCGTTCGCCGTTGACGGTGATGGCCTCACCAACGTCGTTTTCGAAAAAGTACGGACCAATGACGCCGCCGACCCAAAATCCGCACCAAACAGTAACTTTTTGTGGATGCATTGATACCTAGTGAACTTCATGTGGGTTGGTGTCATCCCATATACGGCAATTATGCTTGTTAACATATCCATTCATCCAAAAATGCGCCTCGTCGCTAAAGATGATTTTTCGGCCAAAATTGGGGTCCTCTTCCAAACGCTCCGAAGCCCAGGCAGCGAACAAACGGCGTTGTGTATGGTTATTAACTTTGAGCTCCTGGGTCAGTTGGATCTTGTACGGGTGCAGGCCCAAGTCCCGATGCAAAATTCGCCAAGTTGAAGTCTGCGAAAGGCCGAGTTCTTGTGCACGTCGAGGAATTGACTGCCTCGGATTTTCCTGCACACTTTCACGGACAGCGGCGATGTTCTCGGCCGATCTAGCGTTCCTTTGACGTACGGGTGTTGGCTGATTGTTTACCGAACCGGTCGTCTCGTATTTGGCCACCAAACGTTGGAGAGTCGACTTTGAAGGGCCACCGCGTCTGCCGTAAAATGGGCGGAACGCGCGACACGTTTTTACTAACGAACACTCATTTTGATAATAAAATTTTATCATTTGGACGTGCTGCTCAATAGTGTAGCTTGTCATGTTGATTTGGCATTAGTGACTGAATTATAAACAAAAGTTTAGACAGACGCCGCCAAAACAACATGGCCGCCACTGGTTGCCAACATGGACCCGTCCCAATTGAAAAACCCTTTATTATATTATATATACAGGGTTACCGCTAAATAGGTACCAGGCTATACGAAACTGAGGAATACGTATAAATGTCTAACTGAAAATCAAAAAAGAAATTTGTTTGTAACTCGTCAAAAATTTCCAAATTTTTAGGGCCAAAATGTTGTTAAAGTCGGCCCATAACTTTGTTTATCCTATACGCATTTACATAAATACTAGTAATTCCCTTCCAAGGTTCTTCCAAAAAAAAACGATAAAATGCAAATATTTACAACCTTTGAGAATGAATGGCAATTCATAAGATTTATTATAGCGATGTTTTTTGTGTGTGAATAGCACGCTTTTATGTGGAAAAGGTCGACAACCTAGATGCATTACCATGTTTTTTTTTTTCGGTAAATAGAAGGAAATTATTTCTGAAACTTAAATTCCTCTACCTGAAAATTATTAACTAAAGAAAAATATTTAATAATGTCTTATTAATCTCAAATACCACTTTTCATTAATTTTTATGTAATTATTCCCTTCATCTTTTTTTTAATTTATGGTGGTATTGAAAAGTACCGATTGTATGGCGAAACAGGAAAAACAAGATTACAAAAAGTGTTCGAAATGCCCACCATCAGCTCTAATGCAGGCATCAATTCGGCGACGAAAGTTAGTACGTACGTCGGCAAAATTTGGCATTCCCTCGCGAATGCGTTGAGCTGCAACAAAAATGTGATTTTGCAGGTCTGCGGCACTTTCAATGTCATGGTGACGATCATATATCAAACATTTCATGTATCCCCATAAAAAGAAATCTAAGGGATTTAGATCGGGACTTCGGGCCGGCCACGGAATGTGACTTCCACGTCCAATCCATTGCGGGAAAGTTCGCCTTAAAAATTCTTTTACAAGTCTAGTACTATGCGCCGGTGCTCCGTCGTGCATAAACCATATTTTTTGCCGTATCGCCAATGGTACGTCATCTAAATAGTCGGGTAATACATGTTCGAGAAAGTGTAAATAGGATTGTCCATTTAATCGTTCTGGGAGTATATGTGGTCCAAGTAAATGATCGCCCAATAACCCTGCCCAAACATTGACGGATATCCTAACTTGCGAGGAACTTTGGTGTATTTCGTGGGGGTTTTCGTACGCCCAGAGGTGCAAATTACGATAATTCAAAATACCATCTTTGGTAAACGTTGCTTCGTCGGTAAAGAGAATTACCGATGCAAGATCTCGCTGATGAATTTCTCTGTGTTGAAACCACTCACAGAAGGCAAGTCGGCGAGGATAATCTAATTCCGTTAATCTTTGCATGCAAAATATTGTGCACCATAGTTTGAGACACACTTACTTCCCGTGCTAGAGTTGTTGTACTAATGCCGGGATCCGTTTCCACAATATTTAAAATATCCTCTTCTGCTCGTTGCACTCTGCGTGATTTTGAAAGACCGCGACCTTCGAAACGGGGAATTACTGATCCCGTTTCCCTAAGTCGATAAACGACTCTAACAATTGTCCTTGTCGAAGGATGGCGTCGATTTGGGAAACGTTCTGCGTACAATTCTTTTGCCGCAACGCTATTTTGTCCTGTTTCGCCATAAATTAAAATCATATCGGTATATTCGATATTTGTGTAGGCTGCCATTGCGAACGCATCTAACCACAATGAAGACTATGTCTAACTAAATGGAAATCCCATCAGTGCTGTTCGTAGCGGTGAATTCCTATATTGCCGCTCGTACATTAACTGCGACAGGGTCGGACTCGAGGAAAGAAAATTTAATTTTTGTACGGGCGTTTCTCATCTTTTTCTTTCACCACCTTTTTTTAATGACGCTATTTCAAACTAACCCTGTATATATATATATATATATATATATATATATATATATATAGTAGAATTAGGGTTTAGGTAATTTTGTAAATAAAACTCGTATTTTCGGCTTTGTGACGTTTCGGTCCTCCTTCAGAACCTTCATCAGACCTTTATTAGGTGTAGATAAAAAAGAACATATTAAGTTTTGCTCATTGAAAGATAAAATCAATTAACAATGCTGAAAATCTATGTATACTTACATTTGCCGATGGCCTATGTATTTGTTCTAATACTTGCATCTTAATTTTATGACACTTTAAAATTTAACATTAACAATTATCAATTAAAAAGTTATTACGGCACATTTAAAATTAAAGTTCTCAAGAATTATGTACTTAATAATTACTATCTTGAAAGAAATTCTGAATGTAAAGTCTTGAGTCCCTCCTATACTTCTTTCATAGTCTCATGCACTCGCATGATTGTCTCCATCGGCAAGAAAAACTTTTCGTCCGAAACACACAAAACAAGGAAAACAAAAAAGGGAATATCGTTTTATTTCTTACTGTTATTCTATGTATTTATGTATTCATATTGTTAATTTTGTATTTAACTTTATTACTTTCAAATATAATTATGAGGGAAAACACAAATCAAGAAATCACTGTGTTATGCCAATTTTAATTGTATTTTCCTCGCTAATTGTGGCAAAAACGCTCCATATATATTACTGAAATTCTGTGAGTCCGACTTACAATTTATACCGTGCGTTAGGGTTTTGATGGTCAGTGTTTCTAAGAAAGTTCTTCGAGTGTAGTTGGGTTCTTTGAAAATAATTCTTGTGTTATCAAAATCTGCTGTATGGTTTGTGGTAGATATATGACGTGCCAAAGCACAACCCTGCGGCTTCATTCTGACGTCACTGATGTGTTGGGTGATTCTATTTTTTAGTCTTTGTTTCGTTTGTCCCACATATATTTCATGGCAACTACATTCCACCGCGTATACCACATTGTTCCTCATTTGTGTGGGTATGTTGTACTTCAGATTGGTGTACACCTTTGAGTTTGAAAAGGCCGTTGTGTACGCTATGGAACATATGTTTTGAAAAAGCATTTTGAGTTTGTTTGTCAGGTTTGGAATGTACGGTAGTTTTCCGTACTTTGGAGTAGTGTTGCTCCTGTCAGTACCGTTTAAATCTTGTTCCCTTTTTGTTAAAGTTTCGTTGTTGATGTCTGTGTTGTATGAAGAGAATAGTAGTTTATTCACAACATTCTTTGGGTAGTTATTGTATACTAGTATTTCTTTCAGTTTGTGTAAGTCTTCCTGGAGATGATCAGGATGTGATATTTTACTAATTCTATGTTTGAGTGCTTTTATTAAGTTTATCTTGTATTTCTTTGGGCAATTTGAGTGGTAATTCAATAACCTGTTGGAATTAGATGGTTTACGATACCATCTTAGTTTGAGGGTGTTGTTTGTCCTCGTAATCATAGTGTCTAGAAACGGGATTGAATTATTTTGCTCTATCTCAACCGTGAATTTTAGTTTATCATTGTATGAATTGAAGATTTGAAGGGTGTAGTCTATTTTATTGTTTGGGATGCAGCAAATCAAATCATCCACATATTGCCATAAAAAATGAAACGGGAAATCTGTTTTTGTTATTACATGTTTTATTATGGTATTCATTATCAAATCCGCAATTGTGGGAGATAGAGAAAGGCCCATTGGGGTGCCATTTATTTGCGCATAATATTGCCCCTCATACACAAAATAAACACTATCGAAAATCCATTTTATTATCTCCAGGAATTCTTTTTTTGGTATATCGGTGTTATTTTGTATTAGCGCCCAGTTGTTTTCTATGATTTGTAGAACTATGTCTACCGGGATGTTAGTGAATAGGCTTATTACAAAACATAGCAGAAATCAATAAACTTAGCCGAACAATAACAACCAAACCAATAGTAATAAAATGTCCAAAAAAAGACAATAACATCACAAATACGACCCATAGTGATAGAGAGCCCCCCTCCACCACAGCCAGTAAGAAATACAGATAATAAAAATAAAAACAAAAAGAATGATACACAATACAACAGTATGATTTTACCAGTCGACCCAATCCAAAATTTCTTTTTAAACTTAACAGACACGAACATACCCATGCAAGTACAAGAAATCGTAGCTCTTGGCAACAAATTCGCACTCCCAACACACAATCATAACATTTGTTTGGAAAGGGTCCTTGCTGACTGAGAATATACTGACTGATGTGGAGGAACAAGAAAAAGACAGATACAGAAACGAAATTGCATACCATATCACAAACTATCAAAAAACAAACAAAACTAATAATATCCTGCTCACAGCGTACAAAAATTGTAAGGATTTCTTAAACCTAAACAAAAATATAATTATTACAAGATCAGATAAGAGTAACGTTACAGTGTGCATGTATAGGGAAGAATACAACAAGAAAATATTTGATCTGCTAAATGACCAATATATATATAAAAAACTGAATCGCGACCCAACTTCTCCTTTGAGAGAAAGACGAACCAATTAAGTAAAACACTTAGAGCCAAACAATATATTAAGGAAGAAACATATAAAGGGTTAATAAAAAACAACTCCGAAACGCCTGGAATATATGGCGTGCCAAAGGTACACAAACCAGGCAACCAATTAAGACCTGTAATCAGCAGTGTTGAACACCATACGAAATACATAGCAAAGTACATCGCAGAAATCATAGAAAAATCTTTCGCGACATATAATGACTACAGGATTGGAGACACATTTGAGTTTGCAAAAGCCGCGAATAACCGCACAATACCCGAAAATTACACAATAGTTTCCTTCGACGTAATAAGCCTATTCACTAACATCCCGGTAGACATAGTTCTACAAATCATAGAAAACAACTGGGCGCTAATACAAAATAACACCGATATACCAAAAAAAGAATTCCTGGAGATAATAAAATGGATTTTCGATAGTGTTTATTTTGTGTATGAGGGGCAATATTATGCGCAAATAAATGGCACCCCAATGGGCCTTTCTCTATCTCCCAAAATTGCGGATTTGATAATGAATACCATAATAAAACATGTAATAACAAAAACAGATTTCCCGTTTCATTTTTTATGGCAATATGTGGATGATTTGATTTGCTGCATCCCAAACAATAAAATAGACTACACCCTTCAAATCTTCAATTCATACAATGATAAACTAAAATTCACGGTTGAGATAGAGCAAAATAATTCAATCCCGTTTCTAGACACTATGATTACGAGGACAAACAACACCCTCAAACTAAGATGGTATCGTAAACCATCTAATTCCAACAGGTTATTGAATTACCACTCAAATTGCCCAAAGAAATACAAGATAAACTTAATAAAAGCACTCAAACATAGAATTAGTAGAATATCACATCCTGATCATCTCCAGGAAGACTTACACAAACTGAAAGAAATACTAGTATACAATAACTACCCAAAGAATGTTGTGAATAAACTACTATTCTCTTCATACAACACAGACATCAACAACGAAACTTTAACAAAAAGGGAACAAGATTTAAACGGTAATGACAGGAGCAAGACTACTCCAAAGTACAGAAAACTACCGTACATTCCAAACCTGACAAACAAACTCAAAATGCTTTTTCAAAACATATGTTCCATAGCGTACACAACGGCCTTTTCACACTCAAAGGTGTACACCAATCTGAAGTACAACATACCCACACAAATGAGGAACAATGTGGTATACGCGGTGGAATGTAGTTGCCATGAAATATATGTGGGACAAACGAAACAAAGACTAAAAAATAGAATCACCCAACACATCAGTGACGTCAGAGTGAAGCCGCAGGGTTGTGCTTTGGTACGTCATATATCTACCACAAACCATACAGCGGATTTTGATAACACAAGAATTATTTTCAAAGAACCCAACTACACTCGAAGAACTTTCTTAGAAACACTGACCATCAAAACCCTAACGCACGGTATAAATTGTAAGTCGGGCTCACAGAATTTCAGTAATATATATGGAGCGTTTTTGCCACAATTAGCGAGGAAAATACAATTAAAATTGGCATAACACAGTGATTTCTTGATTTGTGTTTTCCCTCATAATTATATTTGAAAGTAATAAAGTTAAATACAAAATTTATCAATATGAGTACATAAATACATAGAATAACAGTAAGAAATAAAACGATATTCCCTTTTTTGTTTTCCTTGTTTTGTGTGTTTCGGACGAAAAGTTTTTCTTGCCGATGGCGAGTGCATGAGACTATGAAAGAAGTATAGGAGGGACTCTAGACATTACATTCAGAATTTCTTTCAAGATAGTAATTATTAAGTACATAATTCTTGAGAACTTCAATTTTAAATGTGCCGTAATAACTTTTTAATTGATAATTGTTAATGTTAAATTTTAAAGTGTCATAAAATTAAGATGCAAGTATTAGAACAAATACATAGGCCATCGGCAAATGTAAGTACGCATAGATTTTCAGCATTGTTAATTGATTTTATCTTTCAATGAGCAAAACTTAATATGTTCTTTTTTATCTACACCTAATAAAGGTCTGATGAAGGTTCTGAAGGAGGACCAAAACGTCACAAAGCCGAAAATACGAGTTTTATTTACAAAATTACCTAAACCCTAATTCTACCATTGCGGTAGTAAGCTACATACATAGTGATATACGTCATCAGTTAAAAAACTGAATTTCGTCGATTATATATATATATATATATATATATATATATATATATATACATATATATATATATATATATAGTATATGGTTTGAAGTAGTCTTTGCCGTTATGTATTAATGTCAGAAAAGAGTGTTGGGGAGTCCGGCAATAAAAAGACTTATGTTTAAAGGAAGTCTAACGTTTTATTTCTCAATATTTCGCACATAAGGTATTTGTGCTTCCTCAGGATAAACTAATTAAGAACAAGATAATGAAACAAAGTACAGTTAGTAAAGAAGTTATTGACAGAAATTTTTAAAAAATACTTACAACTATGACTTCTTGGTGGGAAAAAATATATTATGAATACACAGTAAGAAACAAACTGTGAAAAATACCACAAAACACGGTGTTTTTTCGTGACAAATTGTGTTTACATGTTAATTTAAAATGACAATTAGTTTGAAATATGTCAGTTATTGTTAGCTTGTGATATTTTATTAAACTTACTATGATCTAATAAATATGAATAAATAATACTAAGATTTTGGATGTCCGATCTGAAATTCATACTATTTTTGTTGCTGTTGATATAGACCATCTCAAGGAATTCTCTGCTAATTTTTCTATTATCAGTTTTTAAAATTTTAACGTCATTAAAATTAGGTGAGTGATCTTCCTGTAACATGTGTTTTGCTAGAGCGCATCTGGTTTTTCCAGTTTTTATGTCGCTTTTGTGTAGTGTCATTCTAGTTGAGAGCCAACTTGCCGTTTGTCCGATGTATTCCTTATTACAACTCGAGCATGGTATGGAGTAAATTATATTGGATTTGTATTTTTGTTCAGTTTTGTCTTTGATTGTAGGCAAGAGTTCCTTAATTTTATGTTTGTTGTAATAGCCGAAACGTGTGTTATCAAAGTTTAAAACATGTACTATTTGTTCTGTTAGATTGCTAATGTATGGCAGTTTGAAATATGTGGGTGGTTTGTTGACTGCATGTGTGTCAGATTGGTCAGTGGCTATATTTCAAACTGCCATACATTAGCAATCTAACAGAACAAATAGTACATGTTTTAAACTTTGATAACACACGTTTCGGCTATTACAACAAACATAAAATTAAGGAACTCTTGCCTACAATCAAAGACAAAACTGAACAAAAATACAAATCCAATATAATTTACTCCATACCATGCTCGAGTTGTAATAAGGAATACATCGGACAAACGGCAAGTTGGCTCTCAACTAGAATGACACTACACAAAAGCGACATAAAAACTGGAAAAACCAGATGCGCTCTAGCAAAACACATGTTACAGGAAGATCACTCACCTAATTTTAATGACGTTAAAATTTTAAAAACTGATAATAGAAAAATTAGCAGAGAATTCCTTGAGATGGTCTATATCAACAGCAACAAAAATAGTATGAATTTCAGATCGGACATCCAAAATCTTAGTATTATTTATTCATATTTGTTAGATCATAGTAAGTTTAATAAAATATCACAAGCTAACAATAACTGACATATTTCAAACTAATTGTCATTTTAAATTAACATGTAAACACAATTTGTCACGAAAAAACACCGTGTTTTGTGGTATTTTTCACAGTTTGTTTCTTACTGTGTATTCATAATATATTTTTTCCCACCAAGAAGTCATAGTTGTAAGTATTTTTTAAAAATTTCTGTCAATAACTTCTTTACTAACTGTACTTTGTTTCATTATCTTGTTCTTAATTAGTTTATCCTGAGGAAGCACAAATACCTTATGTGCGAAATATTGAGAAATAAAACGTTAGACTTCCTTTAAACATAAGTCTTTTTATTGCCGGACTCCCCAACACTCTTTTCTGACATTTATATATATATATATATGTAGATAGATAGATGCCGTGTATACATATATATGTATGTAGGTATACCTACAGAAAGCGTGAATATTTCATTTAAAATTGATAAATACGAAATGTATATCTTTATGGAAGGTAAGAGGTCACACTGACAGTGACAGACGTAGGGAGAGATTTCAGTAGCATACATAACGAAACTCGAGGGTTTTACTTTCATACACGTCCATATATTACGAGGCTAATGCTGATGAACTTGAGAAACATTATTATACAAAGTTGGTATTTATTATTTGTCCCTACAATATACATAATACATATATTAAAATTTTACATATTAACTTGGCTTGTAAATTTATTGCGAGTGTCATGAAATGATACACTTTAATTCGTTTTTAAAAATGCTTAACTATAATACATACTGAATTTGAAGGAATAAACAATGGGATCGACTCCACAATTTTCTCAAACATAGATGGAATTTATAATCTTGGAATGTGATCAATATTGTACGCGTTTTTTAGAAGTGCATGCAACAATTTGTATGTGTATCTATGTTAATATGACTTAATCATTATTGTATTTTTAAACTTTGATTACGACATATGAAACCCTACACTGTCAAGACATGGTTGGTTATTTTGCCACATGGCGCAAGCTGGGCATAAAGTTGCTTAGTACGCATGGAAGCCTAAAGCATTTTTATCTTCTACTACGGCTCCCAAATTGCCCTGAACATTGCTCGAATTATGTGTAATAATAATAATAATAAAGAATTAATTTCTGTAGACTAATACAGTACTGAGACCGTCAAAAACCAGAAAACCATAAAATTCATTTACTACGATAAATACAATGAATGTCGTATTTGTAACAAATTGAAATATTTATATAGATCTAAATCTATATTTTATTTATTACTACTTACAAGTATGTGTGTACATATTAATAATAATAATATTTTTATTAGTTACTCAGATCCATACTGGATATAGACTTCGCCAATACACAAAATCATACATAAATAGTAATATATATATATACCGCCTCATATGTATTTGCTGCTCTAAAGTCCCTAGAAGGACTGTTTTCACTGCTTGTTCGACGTTTCAATGAGATCGCACTCATCTTCTGCTGGACAATCGTGTTCGGTTTGTAATCGGAGAATGCGGCTGGCCATAGATCCCAAATTCTCTTTCTTGGACTGAGCCGAAGTTCTTGAGCCCTTTAATCTTTATGGGCGCCCAACAATTTCAGACGGTGGGGGTTTACAGCAAAAGAGGACTAATAATGAGTGCGGCTTTGAGTCAAGCCCTGAAGACCGGCAGGGGGAAAAGAGATGATGAAACGCACATAGCTGTCCCTGGGTCTGCGTTGAATGGTCGAAGGCAGAAGTCTTGAAAATCGAATATTTCCTGGGAGCAGTGTAATAGAGAATCCTATAGGATACACGGGTCGAATGGGCAGACGGGAAGCCTACCTTAAGGATGTCGAAGAAGGTTCTTGAGCCGCTTGACCCGGGCCCTAGACCTGGGCTTGTCCTGAGATTGGGTAGTAAGAGTTGACAGCAGGGCATTGGAGGCGATGGTCGCTCGGTCCTATGTACTTGACGCCAGAGTGTCAGGTACATGGGGCTCCGACGATAAGCCTGTGTGTGTGTTCGGTTCTGGAGAGCCTCTAGTTTGCCCAAAAGGAACTTACAAACGTTGGACCACGCGAGGGCCCTATAGGTTAGTTGAAGTCTCAGAGACAGCCTTGAATAGAAGCAGCTTCGTGCCCAGGCTAAGCGGGCTCAGAGGCCCAATCAACGAGAAAATAGCGTTCCTCACCGCCACGAACTTGTTCACCACGGCCTGAATCTGTGGTCTCCACGTTAGTCTTTGATCCAGGACCAGACCCAAGAATTTGACCTGGGACGACCAGGGGAGGAAGGTATCTCTGACGTAGATTTTATCATCGTGCGGTTTACGCTTTGTGGTAAATCTTACCGCAACGCACTTGGATTCGTTAACCCTCAATCTCCAACTGGCCGCCCAGGCCAAGATTTCGTCCACCGCCCCCTGGAGCCTCCTGCAGAGGAAGGACTCGTTGCGAGCGGTGGAGTATATCACAGTGTCGTCGGCATATATAGCCGTTCGTGGGACGTCAGCCGTGTAAAGCAGGAACAACTCCGGGGCGAGAATCGCGCACTGTGGTACCCCAGCCAGAATGGGGTGCAAATCTGATAAAATACCCTCGACCCTCACTCTGAACGACCTACCCACCAAATAGGAGCCCAATAAAGCAACCATGTTAGGGCTAATGGTTATCCTGGACAATTTGAAGATCAACCCATCGTGTCATACGGTGTCAAAGGCTGACGCGAAGTCCAAAAAGACCGCTGCAGTAGTGACCTTCTGCTCGAGGCCATTTCTTACAGCTTCAGTTAGACGAAGCAGCTGAAAGTCGCAAGATAAACCTTGTCTGAAGCCGAATTGTTTGTTGGGGATGACCTTTAGTTCGAAAACCTCCTCCCACAAACGCGTCAGAATACAAGTTTCTATCACTTTAGCGAATATAAACATTCTAACTTGTCAAAATAGTAGCAAAATAACAAATCCATTTAAGCAGCGGGTCTATCGAAAACCCTTACTGAAGAGCAGACATTTTTCTGAGACTGCTAGTAATAGCTTTTGTATTTCAAGGGAAACTAGTATTGCTGGGAAATCCTTCACTGAAGGCGAATTTTTAAAGAAGTGCTGATTGCTACTTCTGAAATATGTCGGAAAAAATCGGAATTATTTGAAAATATCGCGAATGAAATTGCAAAGACGAATAACTGATATTTTCACCAATTTTCAAGAAAAAATAATCCCGAAAGCTTGTGAATTTTCTTTTTATTCTCTAGTTATAGACAAAACCACAGATTTAAAGGACACCGCCAAGCTTCTTATTTTCAAAAGAGGTGTTGACAAAAACTGTGAAATTACCAAAGAAATCGCTGGAATGTACGCCATTTCAGGTCGCATAACCGGTCAAGATTTCTTCAATGAAGTGCTAATGTGCTTAAAAGATAAGTTGGTGTTAGATTTTATAAATTTGGTGGCCATTTGCCCCGACGGTGCCCGGGATCGTACAGGTAGTAATAATGGAGCAGTTCCGCTGCTTGAGAATTTTATCGGAAAGCAAATAACAAATTATCATTGCATTATACATTTTCAAAATAGTCAACTATAAAACATCAAGAGGACTTTTCAAGCTTCACTTGAAGATATAGACGCCGACCACAGAGATATACTATACCGTGCAGAAGTGAAGTGGTTAGGCCGAGGCAAAGTGCTTGAGCGATTCGTTGCTTTGAAGAAGGAAATATCTAAACTCCTACAAGACGAAACAAAGAAATTCTCCGAGCTTAAAGAGGAGTTCTGGATTATAACCTCTTCTTCGTTTGTGATATTACAACACCACTAAATGGCCTTAACGTAAAACTGCACGGCAGCAACAATTTTATATAAAACCTTTGCAGCAGTAAAATCTTTAAAACTGAAAATGATACTTTTCAAAATTCATTTATTAAATGGTAAAATGAGTCACTTCTCCGCTTGTACGCAGCATATTCCGCAGGGCAAGCACGTCCTGTTAGGATAAAATTGCAAATAAAATTAATCTCTTGATAGAAGAATTTGATAAAAGATTTAGAAGAAATTCAGTTTAATCTAATTGAAGATCCATTTTCTGTAAATCCCGAGAACATACCATTTCAATTGCAGCTAGAGGTTATCGAACTACAATGTTCCGCAATTTACCGAATAGAGAACAGCTTGCAGGATTTCATCAAAAATTTGGACGGTGATAAGTACAAGAATCTTTACTAAAAACTTTATATATGAACAGACATTTTCAATTATAAACATTAATATATGTTAGCAACACTCATGTTTGAGTGAAGATCATTTCGAAGACATCTTGAGAACAGATACTTCCAATATATCTCCTGAATACGACAAACCTTTTAAACAAAAACTATACAATGTGTCACATTAAATTTATATCGTAAATAATAAAATATTCTATATTATTATTATTATTTTCTTAATAGCCTTCCCCCTGTCCTATTTTATGTCGGCACGCACAACTTTTTCATAAAGTATTACGGCCTCATAAAGTATTACAACTCAAAATATAAGGCGTTATATTTTGAGTTGTGTAGGCCTACTGTAAATGATAATTATATGATTCCCGTTTATATATATTAAAGATTTGATAAGATTCTTTAGGTTTTGTTGAAATATGTATGTATAATGTTCAATATTTTTAGGTACGCTTGTCTATTGAATAATGAAGATTAACATAAACATTATTCTGCTCTAAGTGCTTTTGAGGAAAATTATCAGAATATCTATAGTTAAAAAGAGAAAAACACGAAACGTAACTATCTTCCGCTGAATACTATATTGCAAATGAAATTAAATACTATCACAAGTATACATATATACATTTATACGTAAACGTATATGCACATATTGCCGTGATCCCTACATTGGTCAGGCATTGTAAGATAAATAAATAATTATGTAATAGAATAAGTAAATAATTTATTAGTAGTAAGTGTAATTATGGAAAAATGTATCATGAGTTGCATAATCGCAACGGCGTAACATTATAATGCTAGGTAGATGACAATTAATAATTGTAACAAAATTTATTTTAAAGGTATAAAAATAAATACAAAAATAAAGTTCATGTATTCTATATTTGTAGAAATGAGGAGCACAAGATGCAATTTCACTATACAAAGACAGAACCAAATTTTATGCATTGTGTGCGAGTCGCATTAAATATTTTGAGCAATAAATCACTATTCATCATGAATAGACGTAAATTTGTAAGAGATTGTTATTTGTTCGACATTTTATGGTCACATTTAGTAACATGATATATACCTGACACTTATATCTAAGTATAATTTTAAAAGGAATATGTAAAAAGGTATATTATTTTCATTCGACACAATATAATGTGGAAAAGCTTCAGTGGCAGGTTTAAATCCAGTTTTATCCAGGAAAAATTCCGGAAATAACACATTAAAATTGGTTTAATCTCATTAAAATCTACAAAGAAAAACAATGTTCAATATTGTTAACAGCTGCATACAAATCAACCTACAAGAAGACGAGGAAAGATGGTTCGAAGATATGGATGAAGTTGTCAGGGTCCAGGTTCATAATAACATAATTAATAAAAGGAGCATTCCAGTCGTATGCAATGTTTTTCCTGTTATTTTCAAAGGAAACGGCTGCAAAAGAAAAATACGAATAGTGTTAAATAGTGGTAGAAGAATATATTTAAATAATGATGAAAGAAGCAACGAATTCATCTATAAACATAATGAAGGATGGCGTTAATGAAAAGGAATGTACCTACCAAGATAAGAATATCGCAAATGTGCATTGACATTAACAATAACAAACAATTTAAGTGCGTGTACAATTTGTGTAATTTCGAGATGTCAAACAATATTGGTGCAGGTCAGTTTTGGGAGAACGTCAAGAAAATAAATCTGAGCAGGACAATGCCAACATAAACGTTAGTGCGGAGTGTGTGGCGCTGCGAGCGATGTATGGTTTTTTCTGATGACCGAAAATTATAAGAAGGCAAGTACGAGAGAAGTACGAGAGAAGCTGTCGATATCTAGAAGTGAACAAGTTGCCGAGCTCTAGTAAAAGTAGCGTTTGATTTTTTATTTCGTTCGATGATTGCAGGCGTGTTATACACTGCATAAAAATCATCCTTAGCAAAATGTATTAGATTATTTTATTTTCAATAAGTAATTTTTATTTCATAATTAATTTTTGCCATTAGTTTAATTTCATTTATTTTTTTTTAATTATCACTATGATGGATCAATATAAGGAAGAATTTGGTGAAATATATAAATATCATGAGTAAGTTTCACTTAGAATAAATTATGCTAAAGATGCTATGTGGAAATATTCATCTTTAGCGAAGAAAAATTTATTTAATATTTTGGATGCGTTTATTATCTTCTTTGTTATAAGTAGACTAAAGTAATAAATAATGGGATTATTGTTAACAATGTAGGGAGGTATATTGATATACGTAAGGATGGGAGCATTTTGATGGACAATAGCCAATTTATGATATGTACAACGTGTGAATGTTTGCATATGGTGATTGGTGACGGTCTTATCAAGGTGTTTTCTGTTTTGCGAGTTTTTGTATTTTCAAAGACACTTCGTGAAAATGAATGTCTTTGGTAACGCAGAAATTTAGCGTCGTATAATAAAATTATTATTTCTTTGAAACTATATAATGTTAAAATTTGAATATAGCAAAGAGTGATATCTATTCTAAATCTATATGTTATATTTGTAATGTAATGTGTTTTCCGTATCTTTATAAAATACACGTTTGTTTTTTTTTACTTGTAATGAGAAAGTAAAAAGGACAATTTCTTTTTACGGCCACATGTGGCAAGAGAATTATTTCTTCGATGATGTTATTATAAGATGTTAAAATTGAATATAAATATTTTATGAGATTTAGTTTTTTTTTTATTAGCAACCTTATCCTATTAATTTTAAATAAGAAATGTTGTGGGAAAAACAGAAGGAATATCACTGCTAGAACCTGCAAGAAATATATGAATGTTGATGGAGATTGAACTTACAAATTTAATAAAGAATTTTTTTTATAACAACGTTATCTCTACATTCGTAATAAATTATGCAGCTTTGTATTATTGTAGTTTGATTAAATTATGCCGGTGCAAAAATTATTATATTTAATTTGAAAACAAGGCTATAGCAATATGTACGAATTGGGATATACAGCATACACCTAGGTGTCATTACCAACAGCGAACGCACAGACACGTGTTTCGGTATTTAAGGCCTCTTTAGTGTACGTGGTGCTGTTAGCAATGATCACAACTAGGATCGTATCTTATGTCAGCAAGACCGCAAAATGCCTGTGAGAATATCTCAACGTCATCTATCATCCAAGCGCGACACCAAACACGACAGTTTCATCTTGCACACTGTGCTAAAGACAAAACCGGTATGCTAAATGTGTATCTCCGCATATTAAGGCCTATAGGTGGCACCACCATATCACAAATGGAATATAAAATACTTGAATGTGTAACGTACATTAACGGATAATTACTATCACAAGTATAAATATATACATTTATACGTAAACGTATATGCACATATATACGAATTGGAATACACAGCATACACCTAGGTGTCATTACCAACAGCGAACGCACAGACACGTGTTTTGACCTTTGAGGCCTCTTCTGTGTACGTGGTGCTGTACACTGAAGAGGCCTTAAAGGCCGAAACACGTGTCTGTTATATGCAAATCATTTAGTCAAAATATACACAAAAATTTTGAAAATATGCAAATAAAAATTACTTATAATACATAAATTTATTGAATCACTTAAAAATAAACAGACATTTTAATGTTTCTATATACTGAACTAAACCTAAATATGAATGTATTACACAAAGCAAGTTGTAAAAACAGTAAACCACTAAATGATTCTCGAAGTTCTCAATTAAAAAGACTTGTCTCCTATCAGAATATAAAAACTTATGAATGGAAAAACTACTTTCCACATCAACCGATGTAATAGGGGTGTTCTTAAAATTGCTTAATATTACAGGATCCAAATTAATGGATTCAGTAAATTCTACCTCTAAAATATTAGCTATTTGGCTAAGAAACCGAAATCTACAATTTTTGCAATCACATTTTTGAATTTTCGAAAAATTTTGTCCCTCATTTTGCCTGCGACATTTTGAAAAGCTGCCTCAGATTGTTTTACTAGTTCTACACTTCGGGTTAATGGCAAATTAGCTTCCTCCATTTGTGTTATTGCTTTAGAAACAAAGCTATAGTTGGTTTTTATAAACAAAAGTTCTTGTTTTATTTTGTTGTTTTCGAATAATTGCTTAACATCAGTGAGAATTTGAGAAGATTCGTCCGAAAGAAATTATCGCAATAAAAATAGCGGCTTCCAACCAAGTGCCAAGTGTAATAACAGGTTGAGGTGGAGGAGGAGTGTATGGTAGTTTTTCTTTGTAAAACGGAACACTTATAGGCCCTTTAAGGAAGTTTTTTTTTTTGATGTTGGAAAATAAATTATTTACAAGAGGAAAATGTTTCCTAATCTCTTCAGCAACCCTATTTAAAGCACGAGCAAGACATGTTCCATGTATCAAGTTCGGATAATAGATTTTCAAATTTTGCCCGGCCGTTATCATGTCTGTATCTGAAAAAATACGCAAAAAATTATCTCCAGGAACAGGCATAGGAATAAAAAAATTTGATAATTCCTTTTGAATAAATCTGGCCTTTATTTATCTAGAACTCTTGTAACGCCTGCCAAAGATCTACATCATTCAAAATACTTTGAATGATGCACAATATGCTATTTATTGAGGATATATGCAAATATTCAAAAAAATGCATATAATATGCAAAATATGCGCTTGCATATTTGGGTTACCTTACTTATCACGAAGTCTTTAACGTTGTGGTTTTATTGCGGTGAATTTATCTTAAAACACATAATTACAGACTTCTACATTAAATGTTTGTAGGAGGCATAAATAAAACAAGCCTACATTTTTGGGATTGCAAAGTAAACACAATCGCAATTAGTTGAAAAGAAGTAAATTAAAAGATATGAATTTCTTCTACATAAAGTTAATGAGAAGCATATTTATTGATAAATAGAGAAAGTACTTCTTAAAGACATTTTTGTGAAACTAAGTAAAACAAAGCTTTAAAACAAACATCTATTGAAAATTCAGAAAAATATTGAGAGATGCACAGGTATAACAAATGCTGAATTACGCTGAACTAGAGTAATATAAAGATATAAATCTAGGAATTCTGTGGAATTCATTGGAAACTAAAATTAAGTGCAGTGCAGAATGTTCCTTAAAATCTACTTGAAGCTTTTAAATTGTTTTCTCAGGACTTGGGCATTGTAGAGAGAGAAAAATAATAAATCGCGTGTGTCAAGAAACATTAGCCATAACGGATCTGTGTATACGTATATATGTATGTACGATGTATAGACACCGCGCTGGGACGTATTACATACATACGTATAAACTGATTCGCTATGGCTAATGGTAATTGATCCAACCGGTATATGCTCTGTTTTTGCTTTCACACGTAAAACGTATATGCATATATGCATGTGTTTGGGATACACACATACATTAAGTGCCATTGCCGACAATCGAACGCACAGACACCGTGAATCCCAACACATGCACATATGCATACCGTAGTCGACATATTTTAATTTCTGTGTACACCTCTATACTAGCTATCTATCCCATGCAGAAGATGACCTTATAATGTGGAGCGATGCCTGCTTTCCAACAGTGGTGGGAGAAGCAATGCAGTCGGGGGATTTTCACATTTGATACCAAACATTTGCGGGGTGTACTTGGCAGCCTCGTTATATCTTTGCCTTTACTTTATTTCGCTGTGATCTTTTCCTCTTCTACTTTCGTATCAGAAATTAAAATTTGTCGACTACGGTATACGTTTTACGTATAAATGTATATATGTAAGTCACAGTATTTATTTACTGCTTGATGTTAGTTTTAACATCCATTTGTTTACACTTTTCATTTTCGTTTTGATTGGTGACGCCACATAAGGCTCTATTACACGGGATACACTATTAACATACAGGCCTCTGGATAGCAGAACATGCCGTCAGAAGCTATCGCTTTTTCTGTGTCATCTTTTGGGTGTTAGATGTCGCTGTGATACTCTCACTGCATCTACCACGCAAAACTGACATAAGTAGCGTTTTAAGTTTTAAAGCCATTGTCAACAGTCTCCACGTGTACTGATGAGGCTTCAAAGGCCGAAACACCGATGTTTGTGCGTTCGATTATCGGCAATGGCATTTAATGTATGTGTGTATCCCAAACATATGCGTATATGCATATACGTTTTACATATAAATGTATATATGTATGTCACAGTATTTATTTACTGCTTGATGTTAGTTTTAACATCCATGTGTTTACACTTTTCATTTTCGTTTTGATTGTTGACGCCACATAAGGCTCTATTACACGGGATACAATATTAACATACAGGCCTCTGTATAACAGAACATGCCGTCAGAAGCCATCGCTTTTTCTGTGTCATGTTTTGGGTGTTATATGTCGCTGTGATACTCTTACTGCATCTACCACGCAAAACTGACATAGGTAGCGTTTTAAGTTTTAAAGCCATTGTCGACAGTCTCCACATGCACTGATGAGGCCTCAAAGGCCGAAACACCGGTGTCTGTGCGTTCGATTGTCGGCAATGGCACTTAATGTATGTGTGTATCCCAAATAATACATGCATATATGCATATACATTTTACGTATAAATGTATATATGCAAGTCACAGTATGCATTTACTGCTTGATGTTAGTTTTAGCATCCATGTATTTACACTTTTCATTTTCGTTTTGATTGGTGATGCCACATAAGGCTCTATTACACGGGATACACTATTAACATACAGGCCTCTGTATAGCAGAACATGCCGTCAGAAGCCATCGCTATTTCTGTGTCATCTTTTGGGTGTTAGATGTCGCTGTGATACTCTCACTGAATCTACCACACAAAACTAACATAAGTAGCCTTTTAAGTTTTAAAGCCATTGTCGACAGTCTCCACGTGCACTGATGAGGCCTCAAAGGCCGAAACACCGGTGTCTGTGCGTTCGATTGTCGACAATGGCACTTAATGTACGTGTGTATCCCAAACACATGCATATATGCATATACGTTTTATGTATAAATGTATATATGCAAGTCACAGTATTTATTTACTGCTTGATGTTAGTTTTAACATCCATGTGTTTACACTTTTCATTTTCGATTTAAAAAAAGATGAAAAATCTATTGATTGACAGTTGTTTATATGAGTATAGTCAATTTTTGTAATGTTTGTTTTATTTTGTTTATTTAGTGTTTCTTTTATAGTGTGTACTAACTATATGTGATATATTTTTGTACATTATGACGTAGTCGATATCACTATTTGATTGAATGGTTTAAATAAATTTATTATTTCCTAGGAAATTGTGGGCGTAGTATCGACGGTGTACATACCGATAGGTCCAGCCCGCGACGGGCCATACATAGGCAACAATATACGTATGGAACGTGCTATGTGGCAACGTGTGTACGATACCACTCCGCGTGCTCCTATTTTGAGTGACCTTCTTAAAATTTGAATTTATTTTGTAGAATTATTGATTTTTTTACTTTTATCTTTTAGAAAACGTTATTGTTTTCTTATTACTTAAAATTACTTTTCCGTAGCAGCTAAGAATACAATAATAATAATAAATTGAACCTTATTATGTCTGAAACAAATGGGCAAATTACGTATACAGAACGAATATGCAAACGACTATATCCTTGCGCGGTTTAAGTCTTACTAAATTCTTAACTGCAATGTGCTGCTGCTGCGGGTAGAGGGGTTTCGGTGTTGCCACTCATTGCTGACTATGGTCCGTTCCGAGCTGGACCTATCGGTATATCTAAATAGATTAATTAAGAAATGCAACAATATGCTTGATTAAAAGTATAAATCACCTAAAATCGATCCCTGCCCTATGAGCAGATTGATAGGCGTTCTTTTCTCTCTATTTTATTATTGTGTGTTAGTTTAATACAACAACTATACAAATTACGATCTATTACATAAATACCATGCAAACTAATCGGCAACTACTCCGTGGATTTCGTACGATATGGTTGTTAACGGGTTTATTTGCTAATATTGTATTTCCGACACAAACAAAGAATTCTACAATAATTTAATTTGTTCAGTTGAATCACGGCTCGAATCACATTTTCTTAGTCTAAGTTTCTCATGTTTGGATCTATTCAATATTTGTATTTTAGATGGAAATAAAGGACTGTTAGTGCGTTGTCGTATCTGTATATGTACGGGATCTTGGCATATCTCAGGCGGTCAGATACCTAGTAAATGTGTAGCTGTTTCTGAGTGTTGTCTGCATACCATACATATTACACTCAATCTAGACATACCATGTCGTAGTATAATATCCATTCTTTTACCGGCATGAAGCGTTAATTCCTTTTGGTCGTATCAAACTTTCTGTACATGTTTTCCTTCAAATTTGCTGCTACCCATACTATTTTTATTATTGTAATAGAATTATTATTTATGTATTTATATCTGTGTATCATGAAAATAATATAATTTGGACATGATACATTTGATACAAAAGGTTAATATGTTTTTTGTATTAGCAATTAGTAAATTACTTTATTATCGAAAACTCAATCCAAATATTTCAATTTTTAAATTCCTAAATAAAATTTTAAATAGCGAATAATTTTGATAGAAACTTTATGATATTGAATTATATGACATTTTGAGATAATATTAATGACATGTTTTATCTGATGTGTTACAGTAGTATTTTATTTGGTGTAAAATGCGTAAAACTTATATAATTTTAAATTCCGAAAAACGTTTAATTCTCAAGAACATTTCGTGCTAAACCAAATGCTAGAAATATTACCTCCTAGTCTCCATACAGACATGATTGTCGCGCTTCATATTTACAGAGGCTTTTGTAAAATTCTGTAATACCATCATTAACATCTTCGACTACAGAACGTATTGCGTAATCATTAATTGCGAGATTTGGAGGCCTTCCTGAGAAATTCACCAGTTGATTAATAAAAAAGCTATTCTATATTACCACGTTTTTGTTCACCTTCTGTGCTGCATCCTTGTGCACTCACATTTTGCTTAGTTTTCTTTGATCTTACGTAACAGTTAGTGAATTCTTTTTTTCTTAGAACGATTTTTTATAGTTACCATTCTATAATGTCTGTTGTATCACAGGCTGTCTGAACAAGAGCAACTTTTTTTTTGCTTTTAATTAGTAACCTGTCGGAATGTATTAGATAAAAGTACTTATAACATCCAAGCCAATTGTATTGATTTATAGCCTAATTTAATAAATGTTTCTGAATAGTGTACTGGGACTAGATTAATACTCAACACCCGTGAATACAGTATTATTATAACTAGAGGCCGCGTATGAGCAGCCGAAAACTCATCGCCCATGGGCGCACTAATGAAATTTTGTATTTTTAAAGAGTTTTTAATTTTATTTATATAATTGGATAACAAGTGGGTGGTGATCTATAAAATACAAATTACGTTATTATTTACAGTACGTGCATGTGATGCACGTATAACTACAGTTGCCTGATTAGTAGTTGTACTACGGAGGGCAACATTACCTTGCGTTGTCGCACTTGGGTAACAGATGCCGCTGAGAATCTCTCATGGCGTTTGGTACGTAAGTTGACAATATCAGGTTTTCTAAGCTTTTGAAGCATTGTGAATAAACACGTTCGTGCACTGATGAGACCAATGTAAGGTCGAAACAGCTGTCTATACGTTGTTTGTTCGCAATGTCGGCTTAGGGTAGATGTGCATTCATACATTTATTCATATATGAAAAAAAAATTTTTTCGTATATGTATACTGTGTGACGTTATTCTTTGTTCATTTTGTAGTTCAAGTCGAGTGAAGGAGTATTAACGTTTACTAGCAAACTTTCTCAAGGTTCTCTTCTGTTTGATTTGTTCTCTTTGAATGAAGTACATCTTTGTATATAGAAAACATCCTTTCTACATCGCAATTGGTTATTTTGTGTCATAGTCCCTATACACAATTGACGCAATTTTATTAAATCTGGATTTTATTAAACACTGCGACTAGCTTTTGCCGAAGGCCACATCCGAAGTCACTTGGAATACTTTTGAAATTATTAATAGCCACATCTAATGTGGTTAATCCATCTTGTAATTTGACATTTCGATTTTCAAAATATGTAATTAGTTTAGGCAAATTTCCAAAGTGTTCCTGAAGGAATAACAACTGATCTTTTTTTTAAATTTAGGATTTGTGTTAGTTTCTTGCACTCAGAAATACTTCGATCATCGTTATTTAAACATGTAACGAAATGTTGTAAACTATCGAAATTCTCTGCATAAAAACTAATAGCTTCCAACCATGTTCCCCATCTAGTTATTACTGGCGAGGGAGGCAGTGACAAAGATGAAAGCTTTTCCTTGTAAAGAGCTACTCTTAAGGCTGCGGTTGATAAGGTTTTGGAGGGAGAGAAATGTACCTAAAAAAATACAATTTTTATTTCCATTTTTACGGGCGTTAAAAATCAAAGCGTGTAAATTTTATGCATTAAGCATGCAAATAAAGGTTAAACGAAGTGAACGGTAGTACATTTTTTCAAATTAAATTAATATATAAGCCGTAAATAAAATGGGAAGTTAGTGGTTTTGCAAGTACTAGAAAAAATGGCTGCATTTAAAAATTACACAGTAAATTTATATGCAATATAGCTAGTACACTCGGTATTTATATTTGGAAGATAAGAATAGTAAAAGTAGCTAAATATATATTGTTATAGTATGAAGGCATACACTAATTATTTATTATCAAATGTTATTCTTTTGGAAATTAGTAAAAATAATGAAGTTTGATTTATTATGATGTTGGAACATGTTTATTGAATTGGGAGTTAAGGTTTGTATAGAATTTATAAATTTTTCATTTGTTGTATATTCATTTAAACATCCTGTATAAGGAAAGGTCGTACAGTTTCATTTTTCATTGTAGACTTCCATAATCTGGAATGAAGAGATTTAAATATTAATTGTTATATTATAGTATGTATTATGAATTTGTAAAAACTTGCGTAATTGACGTTAATGGTGTGATATGAAAATAAGAATTTGATTTTGTAAGATGATTCAATAATAGTGATGAAAATTTCGCGGGAATTATTTAAATGTCGGAAATGTCAGTTTTGAAGTTTTGAATATGAATTGAGTAGAAATGGGTTTTTGATACTTTAATATGCTAGCAAATGTTATGAAAATTATAGAAAGAATTTAAATAATAAGTGTACATAACTTTAGGGGGTATTTAAGGAACATATAAGGATTTAAAAACTATGTTGTTAGAAAATACTGGTGTAAAACGTTTATTGGCTAAAGGAAAATATTTCGAAATTGTCAAGGATATTAAAGATAAATAACGGAGAATTTTTCTAATTCTAAAAAGAAGTAGAGGTGTTTCTGGGAAATGTGAATATCTTTTCCGATTTAAACACGGTATTAATTCAAATATAGTACAAAAATGTTAGTTTGGTATATTAATACATATTACTACAAGTGTATGTAATATTAAAAGTGAAAGAAGAAATTTTATGATAGATTAACTACGCTGTAATAATAAAAGCTATATTACTTACCGAATTGAAGAGGATTCCAGTAACGAGTGAGATTCTACCAAAAGATTGTATCAAGGTTGCCATTAACCGGAGGTGAGGACTGCTATATCTTAAGAAATCCGAAATTCAAGGAAGGCTGTCATATTCTAAGAGATCCGACATTCCAGGAGGGTTGTTTATTCCAATTAAAAATAAGGCGGATATATTCCAGAAAAGGTCCAGTATTCTGTAGAGGTGTTGTAATTTCCAGAAGGTATCGAACAAGATTTATCGCAGATAAGATTGCTGTTAAATTTATCAAGATTTCATGTGAATTTCGTATACCGAGGACTACGAAAAGACTTTAAACATCATCAATTTCATCAGGAGGAGGGGATATCTACCTACAAGAAGAGTACTTTAAGTATTTCAAAGTTTCATTAATAATATTGTCAAACTTAGGAATGATCGTTTAAAAGAATTACTTATATTATCGTTTTAATAGAAAAGAGTATAATATAATGTTGTTTATAATGTATAAAAATCTTAAAAGTAATTTAAAACATCAAATGTATTCAGTTTAACAACTAGAAATTTGAATCTCTAATTTTCAGAAGTATTTCTAGGTCATATAATAATATAATTTCATTATTCAAAGAAAGTCATAAATACTATACTAATCAAAGTTTTTTAAGAACAGTAATGTTGGAAAAGAATAATTACATTTATTTATAAAGAGATTTATTATATGAAACTGTATGATATTGAACATAGCAAATTTAAATCATATGAAAGATTACCTTTATATGTCAACTGTCAATGAATAAATATTCACATCATAATGACACTTCTTAATGTCAATTATTGGGTTTGATATTGTTGAAGTATTGTAATTAATTGTCTTCCTTGTTAAATTTCAACATCCTCGAACATGTTTGGTATTAATTAAAACGAAGTGTATATAGAAAGATTATCATATTATTATCATATAGTAGAAACTAATTCAAGTTTGAGATTGATAGTAGATGATTCGTAAAACCTAAAAGAAAATAAACATTACATTACATAATCTTGTTATACATAGATCTGAAAATTAACGGTTACTTACCTATTTGGATTTTCGTAAGAGGTTAGATATAATAGATTGAACAGTATTATCAACAGTAGAGGCGAATTGATTCACATTGCTCGAGTAATTAATGTGTTGATGAAAGTAGTACTAAATAATTGTAATCAGTAACATATCGAAATTTGGACATATTGATGACTACTTCATAATAATGAATACACTTTATTAGTGGTACCTATATTTAAAATAGAAGAAGCAGAACCGTATTAAGTACATATAGTAGAGAAGGATTAAGACTTTGTGAATTATTATATTAGTAAAGACAGTTATCGATAAAATAAATAAAGGAATATCAAATTAAATAGATAATTTAATAGAGCTAGTCGGGAATACAAACAGGGGTCATTTTAAAAGAAAAATTTAAAAATAATTTGTTAATCATAAGATTTATAGGTAGATTTGAATTTACTGGTATGTAATGTATAGTTCAGCTTTACATATACACACTTTGTTGCTAATTATTTTCCATGACCCATTGTTTAAGGTACTAAAGGGTTAACTGATTTGTTACATAAATATCTTTTAATCAGCAACGGTACTGGATGCGAGAACAGAGTGATTGGCCCAGTAGCACAGTCTGCATCCAGTATCTCAGGGTCGTTTAATATTTATGATTGTAATGAATCTATATAACTAATAATTGAACAAAGAGTGAATGAATGCGCATATTTAATTTAGTGACAAAACTCACCTACCTTAATCTTATGCCTCACAATTCCCAATCAAAAGTTCCTGGGGTAACCGGTGTTGATTCTTTTTGATAGCTAACTGCTTACTTGAATGATCTTGTGATTATTTAAAAAGTTATTACTGGACGCCACTCACTTTGATTGATAGGATCGTAATTTTATTATCACCAGAATTAGCATATCATGGCTCTAGATATGTTAGTGAAAGAAAGTAAGAAACATTCACTGAGCTATATTGCGTTACCTCAAAGAACGAAGGACAATCAATTGAGAACACAAATGTCGTTAACTTAACAATATTTATTACAAGAAATAATTGAAAACAAGGTACAATAAACATTTAACACTAATACACAACGGTTTCATTTCCACATTTTACATCAGATTACACAATTCCTAACTTGATAATCTGGCCAGACAGATAAATTATTGTTACACAAATATTAACACAAATAACATATTACAATATCTTCGTAAAACAAATGGTAAATTAAAATCGGATATTAAATTTTGAACAAAATGCAATAACTAATGTATGTATTAATTTAACAAAGTGCATAATTTGTATTGGAACTTTCAAAAGATCAACTTAGAGTTACTATATTATAGGCACTAGTACAAAGATTCTAACAATGAACTCGAAATTTCAGATCAATACCATTATTTACAGTAGTGTAATGATTCAAATAACAACGTGAACAGAAAGATATAGGTTAATCCTCAAAACTATTTTTAACGTTATCCGACGGACTATATAATACAGTTTTATTGTTACCAAACCCGAAGGAATGGCCTTAGATTTTATTCTAGCGACGGTACAAAAATTTTCAAGCGCTCTGAGACATAATTAATGCTTTAATTACCTTGATGTGTGCGGAGACGCTAATAATCGTGGTTGGCGGATGTGCGAGAGGTCGATGACTTTCCCCCGAGAACGTGATGGATTTCTTCGGTAGTTTGACGGGAAACAGAATCCAACGGATCAGTAGCCAGATTGCTTTAAATTCCCCTAAGGTGAATTATCGTGATCTGCCGAATCTTCTTTCAGACTGGACTAATGATCGTTTGATAATTTTCAAATCACTAGGCACGTTAAATCGTCACTTGACTAGCTTTTAACACTGCTATAATACATACACTGTGATAACAATCTTGACACCTAAGTTACTACTGGATTATGCGTCAAACATCTGATAGTCACCGACCGTCAATGGTCTATATTTAAA
This sequence comes from Amphimallon solstitiale, assembly GCA_963170755.1. Lineage (NCBI taxonomy): Eukaryota > Metazoa > Arthropoda > Insecta > Coleoptera > Scarabaeidae > Amphimallon > Amphimallon solstitiale. Next base: position 60,257,768 of record OY720684.1, on the reverse strand, counting down.
ATTACTTCGAGGTGTCGACTGTCACTTGACGGATAACAATTATTAATAATCCCATTTTTAAGCGATCTTGCCTTTTTATTCGTACTGTTGGAGAGGGGTGAAACATGCCTGTTTTTGGATTCTAGAAGGTTCTCGACTTCTCCAAGAAGGAATGTTTGCACACGATACGCACGATGTAGGAAAATTTAATGGCTCGGTTCCCAGGGTATTGTTAAATAAAGGGCTATTGATAACACGAGCACACGTGCGGCGCCAAAATCTAGTTTTCGTCATGTCATACAAAGGGGTATTTGAGAAAATTGTCGTACGTGATTATAATATTTGCTTTATAAGAAGAATTTTACTTTAGATTATAAATGTTGTTATTCAGATGTTATTTTTAAGAAATAAGTATTTGAAACTAAAATATAAGGAATGATCTCATCCCAAATTGAACAAGTTTGCTGTGGTATTTATGACATATGTATTTCTTTTAAACTTTGAATATATTTTGCGTATCAAGATTAATAATGGTGGACAGTAGGAGCCGAAAGAATGATATTATAATTAATTTGGAATTCTTAAGTAATTTAGTAATTGCTCATTTAAGTAAGCAGATATTATTTAACATTTTGAAATTAAATTAGTCAGAAGTGCCAAAAGCACGCAACAAATCCCCCCTTAAGTGCCTTAGGAAAGTTACTTCAGTAACTTTCCGATTAAGTAAAAGGAAGCACCAGGGTATTATGATATGAACAAAATTTTCCAAGCATAAAGTTAGACTGAAGGTCCCAAATACATTCGTAGGTAGACACGACGAGTAAACACATAATTTTCAACGGTACACAAAAGAGCAGATGGTAATCCATAACTGAAAGTTAAATGAAGTTAAACAAGAGGTTAGGTGAATTTTGAAAAATGATGAAAAGAGAAAAAAGTTTCTTACAACTAATGACACAGCTGACCTGAACAGAACCTATCAATGTAGACAATGCTACAATGAGAGTTAATAAAAATATCCAAACAGCGTTACATAAATTTTGATACAGGGTACATGTTAAAATGCAACCGAAGTTACAGAGAAAACTGAAAATATCCGAAAGGCGTTATATTGATTTTGATACAAGGTTATATTAAAATGTAGGCAATGCACTACAATAAAAGTTAATAATTTAGGCCGAAAAAGGTTCAATAAATTTTGACAAAAGATAACAAATAAACCAACTCCCACGTGAAATTCCTTAAAACTAAGTAAAGTTGGTCTTCGTCAGCTACATTTAAAGCCAACCTATGAAGACCAAAGCACAAAAAAAATAAGACGGCGGTGTCGGGCAACAAAAAAGGGTCAAGACTAGGTTATAAGCAAAAGAATAGGAGACCATCCACCTTCCCCTGTAAATGGATGAATACTCCCCACGGACTTGACACCGCCCTCCCGCAGTGGAATCGTTAGTCGAATTGTCGACATAAGTCAAAATTGGGTGCCTGCAACCACGCAATTATGGTGCAGCGCCGCCCTGGTTTAGCTGAAGCTCACGGTAGAAAATGTTGAAGGGGATGGGGGCCGAAAGACGCAATCGGTGAGAGAAAATGTCATAATCGGTATTAAATTCAGTCATCACCTGACTCAGACAGTTTATCTGTCCACAATAATATTACCAATATCAAATAATCAAGCAGGTGGCACACGCAGCTTTACTACGAAACAAAATTGGAGGGGTAGGGACTTTATACCCCGGCAGCACCTCCACCAAAATAGTCATCTAAAATGACAAAACTAAAACACCAAAAGGCGTCATGCTGACATGACAAAACCACGCTCTTGAAAACAGAATAAAAATAAATAAAAAGGTAAACAAACCACGGGTGATGATGAAGTAACGAAGTCTAAATCGGGATAATTTGTCCTGGGCCACCCCCAGACTGACTAGACGGTACGGCATCGTACACAAAGGGCGATAGATAGGCCAGTGATTAATTGTAGAGTTAGTAAACTCAAGAGAGGTGCTGAAGGCCAATATATCGATGGAAATAATGAGAGAATTACATTAATGAAATAACTTCCACAAAGAGGCATATATATATATTTTATATTTAATGAAATTGAAATAAGGTATTGGCACATAGGCACTATTCAAAGATAAATTAGTATTTATTAATATATGGCTGAAAATATGTAAATAATGAAATATATAAATATAAAAAAGTATTTATTAATGTATATGGGACCTTTGGAGCCTCATGGACTCCCTCCTTAGGCAACACCACGACAAAGAAAACAATGAGACACAAAAAGGAGTCCCCAGGGACCTAAGGGTGTCGAGTGGCTAGTTGGTAAGGTGGAGAAGGTCTGCCTGATCCATTTAGGGGGCTTTTACCCCACGCTGGTTACACGGCTGTGGAATTCGGATAGACCCCAACAGCAGGTCAAAATTTTTGTCTAGTCTGGCGGGTGGGCCTTTAGGTCTTTGATATGCCAAGTAGAAATTCGATCGTGGTCATCAATAAGTTCATACGCCCAGGGCGACACAACACGAACTATCTCAAAGGGTCCTGAATATTTAGGGGCAAGTTTGGCAGCAAACTGCTTAGTAGCATCAGACAAAACTTTATTCTTTCTCCAAACCTGCTGTCCTACCACAAACTTAATAGGTCGTCGTCTGAGATTGTAATCATGAGCACTGCGCAAATGCGCTTTCTTAATACGGGCCTGTATGTCTTTATACAGCGCGGCAAAAGCTAACTTTTTATTGTCGATATTTAAAATAGGTGTTTCGGCTTCATTAGGTACAAAATTCTCATCATTGCCATTTAAAGTGACTTCCCTACCAAAGTTAATGAAATTTGGAGTTACCTTAGTGACTTCGTGTTCAGATGATCTGATGGCATAACCGATTTTTGCTAAATACTGATCCCAGGTTTTGTGATTATTTTTAAGATACGCAGTTAACATTGTTTTAATTATTCTGTTGACTCGTTCTGTAGGATTGGCTTGTGCATGGTAAAGCGCAGTGTAGGCTATTCGGATATTATAATTCTGGGTCATTTTTTGAAAAACTTTACTTTTAAACTGAACACCGTTGTCAACTATTAAATGAGAAGGGGCTCCAAAAAGAAGTATCACATGATCTTCAATAACTTTAGTGACACTAGCGCCGGTAGCAGTTCGCAGGGGAAACACTAAGGTGGCCTTACTAAAAATATCACAACCAGCTAAAATATATGAATATCCCTTAGTGGAACGGGGCAAGGGTCCCATTAAATCCGCAGAAATTATCTGCCATGGTCTGGTGGCAGTGGGTGCTTTACTACGCAGATGTCCTGCAGGTGGTTTATTTTCCGATTTAATACTGAGACAGGTCCCACATTTCTTGACATATTTGGCAACGCTGCTGGCCATTTTGGGCCAAAAATACTTTTGGGAAACACGGGAGGTGGTCTTAGAAATTCCTGGATGTCCACAAGTGGGATCGTCATGACAAGATTGAATGATGGAGGTGCGGCGTTCTCGTGGAAGAACTAATTTCCACTCCTGACTGGGATGACTAAGTTCGGAGTAACGAGGTTTGATATATTTAAACAATTTATTGTTTTCCACACGCCATAAAGGATAACGATGGGGTTTATCCTGCACTTCTTGAATCATCTTAAGATACCAACGATCGATGGGAGGCAAGGGATCTTCAGCCTGAACTAAATCAACAGTGGTACTGACGGAGCGTGACAAAAAATCAGGGACGGCATTTTCCGAACCCTTTCTAGGAATCATTTTAAAGTCATAGGGCTGCAGTCGCAATGACCACCTGGCCAGGCGACCATGAGGGTCCTTTAAATTATGCAACCATAATAAAGAGTGGCAATCCGTAATTAGCTGAAAGTGATACCCCTCTACGTAGTGACGCACATGCTCAATAGCCCAAATAACACCCAAGCATTCACGTTCAGTAGCACTATATTTTCGTTCCTGAGTAGTCAGAAAACGAGACATATAACAAATAACTTTCTCCCCATCGTCATATTGTTGGGTGAGCACGGCCCCAAGGCCGTAAGCTGAAGCATCAGTCTGAAGAATAAAGGTCTTAGAAAAATCAGGACAAACGAGTAGTGGAGATGAAACAAGTTTTTCTTTTAGCTGCTTGAATGCTGCTTCGCATTCATTGGTCCAAGACCATGGAGTCTTTTTTCTAGTAAGATTGGTCAAAGGTGCAATGATGGTGGAGAATTGTGGTACGAAACGTCGATACCAAGAAGCAGTTCCGATGAATCTTCGCACTTCCTTGACATTTTTAGGTGGTGGGATGTCTAAAATGGCTTGTACTTTTTCAGGATCTGGGCGCAATCCCAGTTCATCAACTATATAACCCAAGTACTTTAATTGAGGACGGCAAAATTGACTCTTGGCAAAATTCACGGTAAGTCCTGCATTATGAAGACAGTCAAAAACTTCATTTAGGGTGGCCATATGGGATTCAAAAGTTTGCGAAATAATAACAATATCATCAAGATATACAAAAACAGAAGGTTGGAGGTCTGCTCCAAGAACAGAATCCATGAGACGCTGCCATGTGGCAGGCGCTCCTGTAAGACCATACGGCAAGCGTACAAAACGGTATAAGCCGCCACGCACACAAAAGGCAGTGCAATCACGAGAACTTTCCGCGACAGGAATTTGCCAATATGCACTCTTGATATCTAAAGAACTTAAATATTTAGCATCTCTTAATTGATCCAAAATGGTAGAAATATAGGGCAAGGGTACGAATCTTTTTGAGTGACAGAGTTTAATTTACGATAATCAACACAAAAACGATAGCTATTATCTTTCTTTTGAACTAGACAAACAGGTGAGGCCCAAGGACTATTACTAGGTTCTATGATTCCTTGCTCTAACATTTTTTTAATCTCCTGGTCAATAGCTTGTTGTTTGATTGGTGACGCAGGATAATATCGTTGTTTAATAGGTTTTGTATTTGGCAATAATTGAATTTCGTGAGATACTAAATGAGTTTTACCTAATGATTGGCTCAAGAGTACAGTTTTCTCAGCGACTAATTGGTCTAATAGGTTCTTTTGATCAACGCTCAAAGAAGTAGCACTAGCTATACTATTAATATTAATTACAGGGTCCTGTTTACTAAAGTGCAAAATGTTCTGACGTAAGTCAGGTACTATGTTCATGGCCATCCAAAAATCTACTCCTAAAATTAATGTGTGTGGCAAGTCAGGCACAACTAAAACATCAATTAAACAAACTTTTCCCTCTAGGCAAAAAGGTACAGTAACAAATCCTGCACTTACACACACCTGTCCGTTCGCAACTGTACACTCAACAGCTTGCGGTTTTAGACAAAAACCCAAATTACTCAAAATCTGATAGCCACGCGAGCCAACCAGTGTTCTAGAGGCTCCGGAATCTAGTAAACCTACTACAGGATAACCCTTTACTTGAACTTCTAAATATGGACGTTGATCTCCAGAAACACGAGAAATGACATAATCGAGGAAGATTTTACCGGTATCCGATAATACAGAGGCTGGGGTCGAGGAAACAGCAACGGGGACGACCTCTCGACCTACGATCGTCTCCCCCTCGCGTTTCCCGAGCATCGAGGACATGTGCCTACGGTCACGTTAGGTTGACCACATTTATAACAAAATTTCTTTCTGGCTTTCTTACAATCATTAAATCTATGCCCCCGGTCTCCGCAATTGTAACACCGCAAATCTTTAGACACTTTGTCTGAAGTTGCGTTTACGGAATTTACTGCAGGTTTATTTACTGCTCCGCGCTCAACACCAGATGTTGACACGAAAGCAAAATCTGGCTCTACATAGGTGTTACGCCTGCGTGCCGGTGGATGAAAACTATCTGCCCTAAATTTCTTTTTCTCGAGCTTGAGGCATTCATCCTCAAGCTCCGCCAATGTCGTTACTGTTGGCAATTGCATAATATAAAAAGGTGATAAATTTCTAGATATAATTCCCAATTGCACATCCTCCGATGCCTCCCCATAACGTCTAAACATTGATAACATGCATGAAAAATAGTCTATGAATGACTCAGATGGATCTTGAGTTCTTGACAAAATATCTTGAAACAATCTTGATTGATAATCAAGAGGCTCATAATGCTTACACAGTAATGCCGATAAAGTCGGCCAACTGCCAAATCTATGTCTGTTAGACCTGAACCACAGCAAAGCTTTTCCTTCAAATAAATCAATGGCAGATTCAAACAAATCATTTTCCGAAACTCCGCGTGCAATTTCCAATTCATTTACTCTTTCTAAAAATTGATGCACCGTAAATTGTCTAGAATCCCCATTAAATTTTAAGTTCCATTTTCTAACTGGCGAGAAATTACGCGGCGCGCACGAAACTGTAATTGGACTAGATGCTTGTGCTGTTGTTCCGCTAGCATTACTTGCTGCACCCGTACTCCCTAGTGTGACACCCTGTAGATCATCAGTGACCTGATCCACCTCAATTGTATCTAAGTGTTGTAAACATTCTAATAGAAATTGAGTACGTTTTTGAGATTGTTCCGCGTTCAATTGTGCAAGAGGTAACCGATTGATTCTATTTATACAATGATGAAGACGAGTTTGAATGGCCGCAGAACTACCAGTCGGTGACAATGCGTATTTTTCCATTGTTGGTTTAAGATCTTTGAGCTTGGCTTCAAGCTCCGTTAATTCCTTGTCAATATCTACCTGATACTCCGGATATGATAAAGATTCTTTATGTTTTTCAAGTTTTAACAATGGTCTCAAAGCCTTTCGCAATTGTTCTACCGTATCATCGTTCGTTGTAGGTAAACCTCTTAAGCTCAGTTCATAGACTAATTCGTCTTTGCGTAAGTAGCTTACATTAATGGTTAATGACGGCATGTTACCAAAATTAACAACCACTGAACAATCAGACTATATAATATTCACAAAATCAAAACTGAACTAATTCAGCTAATATTGACTAAATATTAAAATTAAATGTCAAAACAATTTCACAAAGCTACTAAAATTGAAAGAAAAAAGCAAAGCGTACCTTCCCCAACCAATCAAAATGAAATAAGAATTTTTAAGAAATTTTTATTTTCAAATAATATATAATGAAATAATTTTAAAATAGAAAGGAATGACAAATAAGTAAAATAATTTAATTTGATTATAAGTAAGTGTTGTCACCAACCATACGCATCACTCTATATCTATGTAAATTAAGAAAAAAATTTAAATAATCAGAGAAAATTTATTTTCTTTTTATTTAAAAAGGTGGGTGGTAATTTTACAACAGCCTGTATACATGTATTAATATCAATATTCAAACAATTAACGTTGGGCGCCAATTTGTTCCTAATTATTTTCCATGACCCATTGTTTAAGGTACTAAAGGGTTAACTGATTTGTTACATAAATATATTTTAATCAGCAACGGTACTGGATGCGAGAACAGAGTGATTGGCCCAGTAGCACAGTCTGCATCCAGTATCTCAGGGTCGTTTAATATTTATGATTGTAATGAATCTATATAACTAATAATTGAACAAAGAGTGAATGAATGCGCATATTTAATTTAGTGACAAAACTCACCTACCTTAATCTTATGCTTCACAATTCCCAATCAAAAGTTCCTGGGGTAACCGGTGTTGATTCTTTTTGATAGCTAACTGCTTACTTGAATGATCTTGTGATTATTTAAAAAGTTATTACTGGACGCCACTCACTTTGATTGATAGGATCGTAATTTTATTATCACCAGAATTAGCATATCATGGCTCTAGATATGTTAGTGAAAGAAAGTAAGAAACATTCACTGAGCTATATTGCGTTACCTCAAAGAACGAAGGACAATCAATTGAGAACACAAATGTCGTTAACTTAACAATATTTATTACAAGAAATAATTGAAAACAAGGTACAATAAACATTTAACACTAATACACAACGGTTTAATTTCCACATTTTACATCAGATTACACAATTCCTAACTTGATAATCTGGCCAGACAGATAAATTATTGTTACACAAATATTAACACAAATAACATATTACAATATCTTCGTAAAACAAATGGTAAATTAAAATCGGATATTAAATTTTGAACAAAATGCAATAACTAATGTATGTATTAATTTAACAAAGTGCATAATTTGTATTGGAACTTTCAAAAGATCAACTTAGAGTTACTATATTATAGGCACTAGTACAAAGATTCTAACAATGAACTCGAAATTTCAGATCAATACCATTATTTACAGTAGTGTAATGATTCAAATAACAACGTGAACAGAAAGATATAGGTTAATCCTCAAAACTATTTTTAACGTTATCCGACGGACTATATAATACAGTTTTATTGTTACCAAACCCGAAGGAATGGCCTTAGATTTTATTCTAGCGACGGTACAATAATTTTCAAGCGCTCTGAGACATAATTAATGCTTTAATTACCTTGATGTGTGCGGAGACGCTAATAATCGTGGTTGGCGGATGTGCGAGAGGTCGATGACTTTCCCCCGAGAACGTGATGGATTTCTTCGGTAGTTTGACGGGAAACAGAATCCAACGGATCAGTAGCCAGATTGCTTTAAATTCCCCTAAGGTGAATTATCGTGATCTGCCGAATCTTCTTTCAGACTGGACTAATGATCGTTTGATAATTTTCAAATCACTAGGCACGTTAAATCGTCACTTGACTAGCTTTTAACACTGCTATAATACGTACACTGTGATAACAATCTTGACACCTAAGTTACTATTGGATTATGCGTCAAACATCTGATAGTCACCGACCGTCAATGGTCTATATTTAAAATTACTTCGAGGTGTCGACTGTCACTTGACGGATAACAATTATTAATAATCCCATTTTTAAGCGATCTTGCCTTTTTATTCGTACTGTTGGAGAGGGGTGAAACACGCCTGTTTTTGGATTCTAGAAGGTTCTCGACTTCTCCAAGAAGGAATGTTTGCACACGATACGCACGATGTAGGAAAATTTAATGGCTCGGTTCCCAGGGTATTGTTAAATAAAGGGCTGTTGATAACACGAGCACACGTGCGGCGCCAAAATCTACTTTTCGTCATGTCATACAAAGGGGTATTTGAGAAAATTGTCGTTCGTGATTATAATATTTGCTTTATAAGAAGAATTTTACTTTAGATTATAAATGTTGTTATTCAGATGTTATTTTTAAGAAATAAGTATTTGAAACTAAAATATAAGGAATGATCTCATCCCAAATTGAACAAGCTTGCTGTGGTATTTATGACATATGTATTTCTTTTAAACTTTGAATATATTTTGCGTATCAAGATTAATAATGGTGTACAGTAGGAGCCGAAAGAATGATATTATAATTAATTTGGAATTCTTAAGTAATTTAGTAATTGCTCATTGAAGTAAGCAGATATTATTTAACATTTTGAAATTAAATTACTCAGAAGTGCCAAAAGCACGCAACAACTTGTACAATATATGTAATTTTTTGAGTGGTCCATGAAATAAAATTCATTTACATTTTTTGTTGGTCATTACATACATTACAGATATCTGTTACATTTACGTCGCATTACAGTGTAGCACGTATAGTATAGATGGCGTCATTATCTTGCAATTATTTAGAGGTTAATTTTGTGTTATATGATCCTTTAATTATTCATTATAATTTAAAATTATAATTAACAACAATTTTTGCGGTTATTAATTATAAAATTTAGTATGTTACGAGTTATTTTAAATTACGTACTAGACAATAAGTAGTTGGCATCATAGGTTGACACCACAAAACCATAAAAAGTAACTACATAGTTTAATTTGCGAGTTTAATCAAATTGTAATATTTCAAAATATTGAATTTTCTGTTATCTTTAATTGAAAGATTCTTATCCTTTTACTAATGAGATGAATTATGCAAATCAATTAAACTGGGATTTTTTACGCCGATAAAAGGCTATAGCAATTTTCAAAACTTTGAAATTCTATAGTTCAAATTACATGTGCCTGCCCTCTCTTTCTGCTGGAGATCAGTTCGCCGGTTTTTTAGTTTTTAATAATAACAATAATCTTATAATAGCCTAATTATTGCATAATATTTTGAAGATTTTTACTACAATTGCTTTTCCCCTAGCAGCATTTTTCGAATTTCGCGGGTGTTTTAAGTTGGCTAGGAAGACAATCGAGTAGAATACAGGTAGGCTAAATCACTCTTTATTGCGAAATTACTAGACACACCGTGTACTCAAACAAAAGATTGGTCAAAAAATGGATCTAGAAACATTTAATGGCAAAATTATATTTCTATTAACTAATTTTGCAGAGAAATATAGCGAGTACGCCTCTATACGTTATTCAGATGCGCCCAGTGCAAACTTAAAACATCCGCGAAATTCGAAAAATGCTGCTAGGCTTTTCAATTTTGGTATTTGTAGAGTTAAAATTTTGTACATATTTAAAACTGCTTTTATCGTCTCTATTGTGCCAATACTTGACTTGTTTGGGTGGTGAATTTCACGGTTTGGGTGGAAGCGCCTTATCTAATGTTCGTGACGTACTTACACGTAGAGATAGTGTTTAATAACATAGTAAAATATAATAAATCAAAACAAAAATGCAAGAGAATGTTCACAGGTCATGGCTTGGTTATGTTATAAAATATAACAGATATCGCATATACTTATAATTATTTGATAAATTTGCTAACCTAGGAACCAATACAATCTGTTAAAAATAGTACCGTTTTGACGCGATATTTGAATTGAAAAGTTATAATATAAACTAACAGTATTATTAAAGGACAAAATAATGACGGACATAGCCTTCACTAATTGCGTGTCAATGGTAATCTCATTGGGCTTACAACGTATCTATAACCAAATTTGCCTTAAAATATGTAGAATTTCTCTTATTTAAACTTACAAAAAAAAATCCATTCTAAAAACTGTCCAGGAGCCAAAATATAAAATAGAAATAAAACAAAAACGTGAAAAGACTGAAAATTCAGACAATGTAAATCAAATGTATTTGCAAATCCCAAATTGACATTTGGGATTTGCAAATACTAACTTTACCCGTATTTTTAGCGCGTAAAACATATTTAATAAAATGTTGAATATTTCTGTTTTGCTTATTATTATTCTATATGATCAACAAATATATGATATCGCACAGATGCAGTTGCCTGTCAAATAATTACAAATGTATCAAGTAAAAGCAAATGTTTTATTTTGCACCACGCAAACACATTGCTGCTTATTTATTGTATAGTTTTGTATGAAATAGGAAAGTCGAATGGATGAGTATCACTTACCTTCAACATTTAAGAATATGTTAAAAGATAAGTAAATTTATAAATAAAATAAATGTAACTGATTGTAAATGTATGAAAAGTAATTTAATTTAAATTATGTATTTAATAATGCAATCAACATTTTATTGAGGATATGTCAAACTATATTATATACATATATTAAGTTTTTAAATTTACATTTATTTGTACTAATTTGAAAGATATCTTCTACTGTTTTCGTGAAGCACTTAGAAACATAATATTTGCGTGAGGTGGATTTATCAGGAACATTTCGACCAGTATATTTTTAGAAAAATGTTTTTAAAGTGGGATTGTCAATTTATTTAAAGGGATATTAGCCGCCATTAAAGTTTCATAGAGTTCTTCGTTTAAATTGTCAGCTTCCAACGGCTCCAAATTCTGTGTATGTTTTAGCGATGCTAGGTGACGTTGTAGGTGCGATTTCTTGGCATTCTGTAACGATATTTTACAGACTCAGCAATAAATTTCGGAATCACTGACAATGGATCAGTATGACCCTTAATCCAATTTGCCATTGTTTCACGATGGCATTCTCGAGGTTATTCCATATCATATCTGAAAAAGTAAGATAAGATCTAGTGATAACTAAATAAACGATAACTAAAAATGTATGCGTATGTTATTGAAACTTAACGAAATCCAATGCACACTTACGTCAAGATAATTGCGAGAAGTAGATTCAATGAAACTGTAATAAACAGGAACTCTTACAAAAATTGCGGAGTATATAATTAACAGTCAAAACAATGAAACAACGTAACTCTTCACGCTTCTACCTACGGCTATGAAGAAAGGAATTTAACAGTAAAATCGATTTTTTTGCTGTCCGTTTTCTCGACAAAAAGGGATGTTGCAGTTCACCATATGAATAATGCTATTCCGTAACTGCGTGATGTTATGCATTATTTCTTTTGGCCGTAGTAATTTCGGCCTGATACATCCGGTCCATAATTATAACTTAGACTCGCCAAAACAACAATTAGCATACAATTATGATTTTGCTTCTATCCTGGTTTTTGATTCAATCGATAATGTTGTTCTCTTGACGAAAATAAGTTGTTTCATTTCAGAAAACATTTTTGAGCTTTCATCTCACACAAGTAACTTCGTTTTCTATAATGGCTGCAAATCAAGAATATATATTTCTACTTCTGGCGTGTCCCAGGAATCCAATCTTGTTGTTTAATACTCCTAGCTTTATTAATGATTTAATAACTTCGAACAATGTTATTTTTGATGTACGCTGAGAATTTGAACAATTTGCGTGGAATTGGTCATACTTAGGATGCTACCTTTTTTCAAGTGTTCTTGTCCAACTCATGGCGTTATCTTTAATGAAAAAATTACCATCGCTGGGTTATCTTACCCATGTTATTACTTCAACATTTCGAGCATTAACTTTAATTATCCGAACATGTAAATAAGAGAACATAATTTGACAATAAGGATCATTTATTATGAATTAATAGTAGATGTATTTTTGACAGTTATAGTGGAGCCTTAAATATATTTTGTTTGACAAGGCAGCATTTTTAACACGACTCGTGTTAACGAAGGCATTGTCGTGAAGAAGCAGGAGACTCAATTTTCTCCTTCCTTTTACTTTAATGACTTTTTTTAATCGCTCCAGGATTGAAGCGTGTATTCACCAGTTATGGAAACGCCTTTCTCTTTGTAATCATATAGCAGAATTCCTTTCGAGTCACAACAAATAGTAGTCATGGGTTTTCCGACCCACTAAAACACCTTAAACTTTTTGGGTGGTGGTGGTGTGCCTTCTTTTATGCCACTGCATAGAGTCTTACTTGGACTCATGTTTATACTGATGAACCCAAGTTTCATCGCCAGTGACAATTAGACTTAATATACCATCCCTGTTTTTATTACAGAGGTTCAAAAACACACGGGAATATTCCACGCGCTGTTGCGGCAGCGTCAGCATTTTCGAAATCCATCTCGCCCTGACCTTAGTCATGCCAAGGTGACTGTTCAATAGGTCGCCCTGCCTTGGACCATCTTCAAGTGATTCCCCTTACCTAAAGCGACTGTGCCACTAAAAGCCATAGCTTTGCTCGGGCAATAATCCCCGTAAACCGATGATACCTCTTCCAGTATAGTATGAAGAATTTTCCGGACCTGTAACAGCTTAAACTTGTTAGGTAGTCGTGTGCCATTTCCAAGCCACTATGTAGAGTATTACTTGGACTCAGGTTCATAATGATGAACCCAAGTTCATCCCAGTTAAAGTTCGACTCAATACACTGTCCCTACTTTGATTACAGAGTTCCAAAAATGCACGGAAACACTCCACGTGTTGTTGTTTTTGCGGCGGCGTGAGCATTCTCGAAACCTATTTTGCGCTGACCTTAGGTATGTCAAACTGATCCTTGATCACTTTAACATAACTTTTCCTTGTTTTGTCAGGAACTTTATACGACGCGATACTCGATTTTCTCCACATTTAGCACTTTGTCCTCTGTTAAGTTGGTTGGTCGACGATAATTTAAAGACTACTTAAGCGATAGTGGTAAAACTTCATATATATACTAATAATGAGTCACTGAACACGTTACGACACAAAAGAGCTTCCCCACTGCCATCCAACTCCTCCATTCTGCCAACTTGAAAAAGCTCCTTGTTATAGTACAGAGAGATCGTAAATGGTCGACCGTGTCGCTTCATAGGCATGGTATAATTGCCGCATATATCATAATCTGAATTGTATTTCGTCCGTGCGACATCTATTATTTTACGTATGAACTATTTTCAAGAATTTTTGTTAAATTTACTCGTTTTAATAACTCAAGAAATACATTCAATAATTAAAAATATCTTTATTAAAAATAATTTAATACAAAGATCGATATTGCATATAAAAATATTATAACATAAGTTCACAATGAGATCCTTCATTTTGTAGACACACATTTATACGTCTTTTGAGAGAATTAAAAACATTTTGAATCCTTTCTTCTGTTACACTGTTAGCAGCATTTGTAATAGCATCTTGTAATTCTGGTAATGTATGTAGTGGAGTCTTAATGACAGTGTTCTTTAAATACCCAAAATGGAAAAAATCCAGGGGAGTCAAATCTGATGATCCAAGAGGCCATCTATTTCTGCTAATCATTATTATCAGAAATAATTATTATTAAAATATCTTTGGAGGAATTCAATTGTATGTGCAGTGTGAGCAGTAACACCATCCTGCTGAAAATAGCCAAATTGTCCTTCATTGTCGTCAAGATGTCTAATAAAAGGTTCTAAAAGAAGTGTTCTACATCGTTCTACATTTATTGTAACATGGAGGAAAATTGGCCCTATTATTTTTCTTCGTGATATTTCACACCAAACACCTATTTTAATAGGATACATGTTGTTTCAATAAAAACATGTGGGTTTACGCATGACCAGTATCGATAATTTTGGGAATTGACATATCCACTTAGATGAAACCAGGCCCCGTCTGAGAAAAATGTGATGTCCAACAAATTATCATCCGCAAGATTATTACTAAACCACGTACAAAATTGTATGCGTTTCTCAAAGTCTGTTGGTAACAATTTCTGTACACAGATACTTTATATGGATGTAAGTGTAGTTTTTCAGTGGCTTTATGGTATGTTCCATAAGATAAACATAAAATCAGAATTAATAAATTTTCTGTATATCAAACAAAGTAATATTTTATCTGTCTGCGCTGATAGTCGTCTTAATGATTTCTTAGGACTCACGTCCAGTCGTTCTTGAATATTTTCTAGCACTCCTTTTGTTAGTAAAGTAGGTCTAGCAGAAGAGTGTTTCTTAGATATACTGTCAGTTTCTCGAAAACGACTAATAAGACGGTTGACATATCTTGCAAAAATATCATGTTGGAATTCCATTTCTGGGAATCGAGTGTGAAACTGTTGTTTACATGAATCAGTAGAATATTTCCATTATGCATTCGGTAACAGTTCTCCGCTACGAAAATAAGACTCCACAATAAACTTATCTTGATCTTCCGTAAATGACATTGTTGATTTCAACGCAACTTTAAAATTAAGTATAAATAATAATGATACTCGTATAAACACAATAAAAAATAACTTAGAGTAACAACGAAATGTGCCTTTTATTGCCTTGAAAAAGACAGTTTCTAATATTCAATTAAACGCAGTAAATGACAGAATATTGGATTGACAGCCACTTTAACGTAGTTAGATACAAACTAAATATTCATACAACAATGAATGTGTGGCAAACTCGTGCTAAAGTTGTCAAGCATTTACGATCTCTCTGTATAAAGTTTACTATATTTTTTTTTACGAAATAATGGTGTATTTCCACTATTAATTAAAATTTATTGTAACCGTTATAATAATAGTCTAGTTCTATATTGCAACTTACATAACCTATAAAAAAAGCTTTAAAATGCCTTAACAATTATTTTTACACCAATAATAGTAATAAGTAATAATAATAATAATAATAATAACACCTTTATTGATTCCATTACATTAACATATTAGTTTTACATATTAATTTACATATTGGTAATAATGAAATCAAATGGTAACACCTTCAGTAATGCCTGTGGCTCCCTGATCTACCAGGTGTACCAAATGAGTCATAGAAGAAAAAGAAGGTGTGCGTACATAAATAGCCATACACACATACATAACACCATTTTGAACACTATTCAAAAGCGCAAGTGTAATTTAAAAAAAAAGAAAAAAAAATAGCATAAAAGAAAAACTACAACATAACACTACTGCTATCCGAACAACTCGAGCAACTCAAAATACAAGATACGGTGACGAGCTATATCAATCAAATCCCTTCTCCGAACGTTAATGCTGTGGACATCAGTGCGATATCTAATTTTGTTTAGCAAATACGGTGGGGTGCGGGTAGTAATAATTTTATAAGCGAAACAGGCCAAATGAAAAAGCCTGCGTTTTTCCATATTGAGCCAGCCAACCTCCGACAACCTAAAAGAAATTCTCTCTCTCCTACCAACACCGAAAATGAACCGCAAGCATGAGTTTTGGGTTACCTGTATTCTCCTCCTATCCAAACTGTCAAGACAGGGACCATAAATGGAATCGCAAAAGTTAAAATGGGACAAGACCAATGTATCGGCCAACATGGTCTTAACATGAGCATTCAAAGAGGATCTGTAAGGATATAACATTTTCAAATTACAATAAGCCAGCCTACTAAGGTTGGTAGTGTTATCCTTAAACCTTAAGTTTTCGTCCATAAGCAGACCCAGATTTCTAACACAATTCTTTCGGACCAACCCAACTCCATTAATACGCAAATCCAACGTATCACACACCTGTGACCTGTTGGAAGCACTGCCGAAAATAATGTAGCATGACTTTTGTCCACTAATTTGCAAACCATGGCGACGAGTGGTTTTATAAAATTTAAAGTCACTATTGATAGTCTGCGTTGCAACAGCAACATCCCCGGTGTTGAAAGAAGTATACAGTTGCGTGTCGTCAGCATAGAAGTGAAATTGGCAATTAAAGTGATCAAACAGAAAAAGCTGCGAGGTATAAACTGCAAATAACAATGGACCCAGGATAGATCCCTGAGGAATACCGGATTTAAAATATGTGTAGTCAGAAATGTCATTATTTAATACTGTTCTATGTACTCTGTCGGACAAATAGCTGTGAAAGAAGGAAACAACATTATCATGAAACCCCACATAATGAAAGACCGAGAGCAACAACTGATGATTGAGCCTATCGAAAGCCTTGGAGAAATCAAGCAGGACCAAGACAGTAACCATACCAGTATCCGTAGCTGAAATAACATCATCAGTAATTTTAGTCAGCGCGGTGGCACAACTAAACCCCGGTCGGAAACCTGACTGAAAAGATGGGAGAATATGAAACCTAGATATATGATGTCTTAATTGACGCTCCATCACCCTCTCCAAAACCTTCGACAGCGCCGGCAGAATACTTATTGGTCACAAGTCCGTAAAATCACTGGGGGTGCTATTCTTAGAAAGAGGCATGAGGTGAGCTACCTTCCATATTGAAGGAAAAACACCATTAAATAAACAGAAATTGATAATGTATGTCAAATACGGAATGATGTAAGGACAAGATAAGGAAATCATTTTAATATTAATCTTATCACTTGCCGTAGAATTTGAAGAAATATTGTTTATAATAGAAAGCACGTCCTCCTCCAGAACTTCGTCAAAAGAACATATCTCGACTCCAGGCCTAATGTTACTACTATAAAAACTCAGCACATCTGGATCCGCATCTGATTCACTCTGAGCGATTGAAGAAAAATAACTATTAATCTCGTTCACATTATGCAAATGTACAGGCAATGCGGGTTTCCCCTTTTTGTATATATTCAACTCCTTCAAGTCCTTCCACACGCAGATCTTGCTGGTATTGCTCAATCTGTGATTCAAGTACGCCCTTTTCTCCGCCTTGACAGCGGTAGATGTAAAATTTCTAAGACTTTTATAATAATCCCAATCAACCGCCAGGCGGATGTTTTTATATTTGCAAGAGCCTTATCGCGGAGAGACATTAAATGTTTGACATTGTCCGTTAACCAAGGACTAGACAACCGTGCACATTTATAAGTAATAGAAGGAGCATGAGTGTCAAATAAGGCACTCAGGCAATTATTTAAAAAAACGATTTTGTCATCTATACCAATAATGTTGTAAATACTATCCCAAGAGATTGATCTGAAGTCAAGCAAAAAGGCGTCATAATCAAAGTGTCTGAAAGAACGCGAGGTCCGAACTTCAGGTTCATGTTTTACATAAAAAAAATCGAATTGTGCAAATACCACTGAATGACCCGAGAGATGATGAACAGACTTTACTCCAAAGTCAGTGGCATGATCTGCCGCCGTGACAATTAAAACATCAATCAGAGAAGCGGAATCCCGTAGAACACGTGTAGGTTGATCCACTATTTGAATCAAATTAAGAGATTCAATAATTGAAATAAAGTTTAATGCGTTATAGCCATTGCCCATCAAATCAATATTACAATCCCCAAGACAGAGTACGTGATCAGCAAGTAAATTTACCTCACCCAATGTTTCACTAAAGTGAACAAAAAATTGTGTAAGGTCAGTATTAGGCGGACGATAAAATACGCCAACCAAAACATTATTATTATTATTACCATTAATACCAACCTCTACCCACAGCTGTTCCAAGAAGGAAAAAGATCGTGTGGGTATAATTTTGAATTTAAGTTGATTTCTTATGTAAATAGCAACACCACCACCGAGACCAATCCTATCATTTCGTAAGAGGAAGTAGCCTTCCACGTGTAAGACATTATTAGTTAGAGCGGGATCAAACCATGTTTCCGTGACTGCAAAAATATCTACATCTAATGAGAGCACCAATAAATTAAATTCATCAATCTTATTAACCAGCGATCTTGCATTTAAGTGAGCAACTCTAACCATAAATTAAACGACAATAAAGAATATATTACAATAAAAAGGAAAAAACTATGTATGTATAAATATCACTATAGCAAAAAAAAATAAAAAAAATAAGTGATAATGAAAAATAAGTTATTACTATGCAATTCAAATCAATATTAAATTGTAATGCAAACACGAATTATTTAGTCCTGCCGCGGCGCTATCCAATAAAAACTAAAATAATAAAACAAGATATTTTACAGAAAACACAAAATACAAAGACTAAATTTAACAAGAAATAAGTAAACAACCAATGAATATGCACTACAATAGGTAGGATCACACGACTATTTACGGGCGCCCGGTGCTCCAGAGTTTATCAATATCTTCTACACAATGAATTAAGTGAATACTGTTCTTACAGTAAATCTTCCCGTCTTTCGTCCAGGAGCTGTTGGCGGGAGATCGTCGTTGCAGTTCCTTCAACAAATTCATATTCCTCGGCGTAAGATCTTCTTTGATAACAATTTTGCTGCCCTTTAATTTACGTTTGTTATCAAAAATTAGCTGTTTCGTCGTTCTTCGTGTAAAACGGACAATTATTGACTTGACACCACCTTCCTTAGCCCGCAGACGGTGGGCCATATCTATATCGGAGGACACTATGTTAAGGCTCCTCCCTAATACCGAATATTCGGAGATTATTAATGCGAGAGTATTGTTGTAGTTGATTCAGGTCTGACTCACCTACCTCGGCTGTTAACTGCTTGACTTTTTCGTCAAATTCAAGCTTAATGCTTATTTTTTCACTGATTCTACTGATGAATTCCTCAGAGAGTAACAGATGTTCAATTGCCTTTCTAATGTAGGTGTCATCTTCAGCACCGGATGAATTTGTTCTGTTTCTTAACTTGTAATCCATTGTGGATAATAGCGGGACAAATTGTAATAGAGCTAGCGCACACACGTCTACTCGAGATCGCAGTTCATTGCAGACAGACATAAGTAAGTACTTAATTTGATTCAACCACTATAATATCAGTAATGTAGAATCTTAGCACAGTTTTTTTTTTAATTTGTATACTTTTCTGTTGTTATAATTGACTTTTAATAGCTTAAAATTTCACGACCAACTCGCGCGGACCAAATTTGTATGAACCTCAATGTTAAAAAGGATATTTGTGTTTTTCAATTAAAACTTACCTCGTTTATCACATATGTGCTGTCATTTCTTTACGTTGATTTATGTAAATCCTAATTATTCCCTTAAATAAATGCCAAGAAATCTATAGAGCTATAAATAACATACTCGACAGTATATGTTTGAAATTTTATAAATCGATACAGTTGAACTAAGGCAACGTCGCTACTACACAATATGCTGGCTAACACTTTAAAACCAGTAAATTGCTACATTAATTTCATTTTTGTAGGCGATGTTTTACAGCAGAATTTATTAGCTTGCAAATATTCAAATTTAGTATATTAATTAGATATATGCGATGTCTAAAGTTATTTATAAACTTTATTTGTCTACAATAATAATATTTATTCGTTCAAGAACAAGTCAGCGCAAATATAAATGTAAAAATAAAATAATACAAATAAAACATAAGCATTAGCAACTAACTAATGCCAAAAAATATAACAATAATAAACAAACAATTTAGATAAGCAAATCTAAAATCCACCTGTCATTTTCAAAATCACTAAAGTAGAAATCAATAACTTTTTTAACTTTACTTTAAATTTCTCTGGTATTTTTAGAGATTCTGTTGAATGCAGTTATCATCAAATACTGTGAGGTTTCCCTATAAATCTATAATGTATGTCTGGGCCCCTCCAAAACATCACCTCGCCTCGTAGTGTATTCATGGTGATCACCAACTTTTATAAGTTGGAGTAGATTTTGCCTGGCATAGGTTAATAGATGGTAGATAAAAATATGCGAAACTGTCATATTATTTAGCCTAGTGAAGTAAACCCTACATGATGTTCCTGCATTTACACCTGCCGTGTTCCGTATTGCTCTTGTTTATAATCTGAAGACCCTTATCGATATTTTTATAGATATTATTGATATTGTTTAATGGTTCAACTACTGCATGCATTTGGAACGCCCCCTTCTAAATATATATTGATTCTTATTTAAAATGTTACATCTGTTAAGAAATGATAACTTCTCGGCAACTATCCTTTCGATAACCTTAGAGAATATAGAAAGCAACGAGGTAAGCCAGTTAGTGTTAACAAATACAAGTCTTTTAATTTTTGTGACGAGTTTCTGATACCGTTTGTTATCCAATCATTCCGCTGAGTAGATTTATTTACTTTCTTTATTTTTAAAAGAAATGCTAAATTGAAATAATGTTGAATAATATCTATAAATGTAGAATACTATTGATTGACACTTGTTTGATTGTTAAAACATCATGCCAGGCTGTGTGTTCCATGAGCTCCTTAAACATTGGGATCGCAATTGGTTGACATTATCTTATTCTATTTTCGACGGGCTTGATATCAATATCTACTTCCACTTTTCATTGTGAACTTGGCCTTTTACGACAATTACTTATTTTCTTGTCAAATGTAATTCAAATTGTTCAGAGGCGTTCCCTACAATATTTTTTATTTTTCAAATAATTGTCATTCTTATAAGTGCGGTTATAGGTAATTATACATTTATTAAACAGCAGAGACATATTTATATTCAAAAAAAAAATTGAGCTTATATCGCTGTAAGATATTTAAATAAAGTTTAACAATACAGTTTTATTGACAAGAAAGGCCTATGATCGCAACGACCAGTAGAATGAACAAAAAAAAAATGGAAATACTCCATAGAAATGTGTATTTAAGAATATTCTCATAATTAAATTGAGCACAATATAACTTGAAACTTCTTATTCACCAATACAGTACACCCACTATAAGAGGATGAACAACCTGTAGTGTTATGAAAGTGAAAATAATTAACATGATAAACTGTAAAATAAAACAAAGGTAATTTCTCTCAACAATGTTGAGGTGAAGTAATAAAAAAAGTCAAGCATAATCGAACAGTTTTGACGAGCTTAAGAACCTAAAATAATTCGAATGAAAACCAGAAAAATAAAATGTGGAATTAAGAGATTAATAAAAAATAATTATTTGATTTTCCTGTGGACATTTCAAACAAATAAAATTTCAGAGTGTGCCCGCCTTCCATAATCGCAAGAATTTTAAGCAGTACCTATATTCTTTATTGTATCTCTGAAATACTATAGAAGATGTGCTGCTACTTTGTTTTGGCTTATCTGATTAATTGAATGATGGAAAAACTTTATAACACAATCAATCTAGTTTATCAAAGACTTAAATACATGTGCACAAGCGTCAGTTGTCTAGCACAAAAATAAATTATTAGTAATTGGCACAAAGTCAAGAATAAGCAGAGTTTCACAACACTGTTTTTAAATTAATCTTCTATTTTACAATAAAGTCCTCATTCAAATCTAAAATACAGTTAATGCCATTATAAAATAATAAACATACAGAATCAGATTGCTTCCCCAGTCATTTAGTGTATACCGTAGACGACATATTTTAATTTCTGATACGAAAGTAGAAAGAGGAAAAGAGCGCGACGAAATAAACTAAAGATAAACATATAGCGAGGCTGCTCGACAAATGTTTCCTATGAAATGTAAGGAGTGAGGGCACAGTTGCTCTCCCACCACTGTTAGCAAGCAGGCATCGCTGCATATTATAAGGTCATCTTCTGCATGGGATAGAAGTATAAACCGAAATTAAAATTTGACGACTACGGTATATGATATATTCACAAAACCTGTTATCGAACTCCTGTAGGTAGTACTACGTATGGTGTGCTTAACAATTAACATTTTCATTGCAATATAAGACCTTCGTTGTAAAAGTGGCATCTTATTGACGGAATTTATTCGTCAACTATACCTAAAAAAAACCAATTGTTTTACAAAGTGAAAGGCGCAGTCATTAAACTGTATTAAGAATACATATACGACAATAATGAACCTCAAACATGGACATAGTCAGTATTATGCTTTTAAAGATTATATGTATGTATACGCACTAAAGGACATACTGTTCAACTTAATTTTATTATTAAACATATGAATGTGTCTCGTATGTTACAAAAATTGTTACAATCTAGTCTCATTCTGCATTGTACAAAAGTATTGCCTAATTCTTAAGAAAAATGGCTTTAAAATAAGCAGATATAACTGCGCTTTTTTCCTGAAAGGAATAGAATTAAGAAAAGTGAGTATGTCCTAATAATTATTTTCACAACTTTTTAAAAATATGATATTAGTTTTGCCTGATCTATCAATTAATATATCGATGGTATTTTGCCAAAAGGGCGATTGCACCATTTCGTTGTTTCGAGAAAATTGGAGAAAACTGTTCTGGAAATATATGGGCGACTAAATTGAAAAAAATTATACTCAAACCTTTCACATTAATAATCAAATGAATAAGTAATCAAAAAATACAAAATTAAATGTACTGTTAATTTAAAATTTAAATTTTTATGGATATTCGCCCTTTTTCCAGAATAGTTCTGGTATATGTGGTGTATTGGCCCCAAGATCGCCATTTTGCTTAAGTATTATATTCATTCGCCCAAACCTCTAATTAAGACTCGGTAAGAACTTTTAATAATTAATTACAATAAAATCATAATAAATAGTTCTAATAAAAATTCAATAAAAGTCAAATAAGAAAAAGAAAATTTTGTCAAAAAATATGAAAATACAAATGAAACTAAAGTAACAAAAACCTACAATAATAGGGAAAAAATCAATAATTGGATGCAGTCTTCGTCCTCTTCATCGATCTCCAAGAGCCTATCTTCCGCGTTTGGTTTAAATGACATAGATAGGTACTCATGGTGATATTGCGAAGGTATAGTTCCTTTCGTGCACAACTTCCTCAATCCGTGATAAACTAAATTTGCCTTTTGTATTATCTTCTGTGGCAAGGTATTACTTATATATTGGATACAAATTGGAGACATTTCGAAAGTTATTTTGCAAATATTTTTTGATAGTATCTTTCCTACAATAATGCGATGGAACTAGCGGTAGTTCCTTGAACGAAACGATTATATCGACGCTGGCAGCAGCAGTTTTATTTTATGGGATATGTTTTCCACGTTCATCAATTTTCGAGGTCTTGATATCACTTCTACCACTTTCAGTATAACGAAGAAGCTTATCTGTTACATCTAGTATATCTATAAAAAGTCTGCAAATCTTTAATTTTCCAATAAGGTGTGGCAAATAATAATCTCTTGTAAGAGACTTTCGGCTTTGCGATTTAACCCTTTTTCTTTCGATCTCATGAACATCTATGTAGTTGAGTAAAAAGTCTCTTTGTCTTTGATGACTGAATGACCAGTATTTCTCAAAAATTTTCTATCATCTTTGCTTTCATTACGGCATCCTTTTGCGCATGGGTTCTGTTCATCATCTTTTTTGAATTGCCAATATTTCTGTGCCCTATATAGTTTTCTTTTTTGTTCTCGTTCTTTCTCTTTTTGATTCCATAAGTACAACTTTTTCTGGCATTTTCAGAATTGGTAATAATATTATATTTTTTTCTATTATTATTTCGCTACTCTGCGCCGTCAGATTCAGAACGAGATTCATTACTTTGAGGGCTAAGTAAAGAAGAGCTTGTACTTATGTCAGTTACATAGGATTTCTCAATCCTACGGCCGGAATTTGACCCGTAAATAACGTCCAAATTCTCTAATGCCATATAACATTTAGCCAGTAATGGTTCATCAGTTGAGACACTATTAGTTGGCTTATTAATATTACGAGCCAATTTTAGTATTCGCTCTGTCCGACTAGATATAATTAACAACTTTTTCGTACCGTATCGCATACGTACCATACAATCAACGATCATAACTATTTTTAGGTTTTGCTGTCTATAGTAAAGCAATGGAAGTTCGCCCTTTAGACGTTTTAGCTTTGTTACATTCGTCCTTTTGGACGGATTCTTCTGAACACGTTAGCTCAAAGAAAAAATGTATTTTTCACTATCAACACCATATATTCCATCAAATACGTTCATCCTTTTGCCAACATCATCTTACAGTAGGTACTTATTTTTTGGTACATAAAGATCTAAATCGTAAAATTGGCGCGTTCGCCCTTTTGGCAAAATACCATCGATATACATCACATCAGAGTTCAGTAAGTTAGATATATTGAACTTATACTTTTCTGGCAGTTAAAAATAATTTACAATAAATTGGATAATTTGTCTCTTAGATAGACTATAAAGAAGAGAACATTGAAATATATTAAAAGACTTGAAAGTTACCAAAATAGATAATATCAATATATACCTAAATATTGCCTTGTATTTTCATAACGATATATAAATAACTCTTGAATTTAATTTTAAAAAAAGGATTTTTTACCAAGGAGCACTCTCGCATTTGCAGTAACGTGTACAGCGGATTGATTGGGTATATCAAAATTAATTCACCAGAACAACAACATACATTTATAAAATAATTTATTTTCATTCTTAAAATCCACTTGGACGCTTCTGTATATCAACCATCCTGATCGTTGGCCTCGCAAAACATGGTTTCTTTTTCTTTTTGTAAAAAGCGTATTTGTTCATATATATAGTCCTCCAGTGTTTTGGAATGTATTTATTTCGCCACTTCTAAAGCAAAATGTTTTACAATCTTTGACAACATGAATGTTATCTTCAATAACAAACACAGGATCTATACGTAAGTCCTCAATTTTTATATATACATTTTTTTACTTTAATAAACTGTTAATTATTAGTTTTAATTATATGTAAAAACATAAACTGCTTTCATATTTTTTTAATATTAAGTGTAAATTTTAGAGTCATTAATATTAGTATTTTGTTGTCTACACAGGTATGAGAAAGGACTAAATAAATCAGAAGAAAGAAAACATTTGTTTTATTTTTAAAACGAATTTTTAAAACCCAAATTCTGTTTTTGTTTAAAAAGAAGAAATATTGCGATGAATATAGCGAATATTATTTCTAGGTGATTATTTCTGATGAAGACAATAAACATTTGTCGAAACGTTAAATTTGGTTTAATGACTATCTACCAGTTCCAATGAATTACAAAGTAAAGCCGCAGTCCAAGAAAAAGATATTAATTAATACATTATAATATAAGTACGGCTAAGAAAAAACGAAATAAGCAACAAGGATTGTAATCCTTAAATTGTTTGTTTGAATTAAAATAATTTATATATTTATATATATATTTATATATATATAACTATGATATTTTTCTTTGTGGGAATTTTCGGCATGACAATTGAAAAACTATTCCGCAGAAGTCCAGGGAAGTAAAAAACGAGTAATAGTAATATCACATATAACAGTATCTACTATAAAGGATATAAAGCCTAGAAAAATGATCAAGGAGAAGTGAGAGAGACGGTTAAAACGTGTCCCTGCTTCTTCAGTGGGCGAGGCGAGCTTGGTTGTTTGATCGTCATTGCCACCAATGCCACGCGGTCTGTGGTCTGCCCTAGTGTCTCCTGCCCTTGGTTGTAGTATCTTGATTGTTTATTACTCAAACATCAAGGGATTTGACTATACTATCGCTTCTCGTTGATCGTTATTCCCTGTTTAAAGTGTTAGTTTTAATAATTTGATTACATGGAAAGCGATTCTCCGACATGAAATGCTCTTGTTAAAAATACCTTTGATAATATAGTAGCTAATCTACGGATTTTGTAATATTACTTTAAAAGTACACATGATGTGATACTGCAAGTATTAAAATATCTGTCTTTTACTATCGAATATATGAAAGCACAATTATAAACTTAATTAATAATTTCGCAAATAAAAAGATATAGTATATCATATATACAGGGTCGTCCAAAAGTCTGGATTCACGTGGATTTTGAGTAAACTATTCACTTTTTTGGAAAACTGAATTCTGTATCTTGAATGGGAATAAAATTGCAACTCAATAGTATTTTTTATTTCAAAAAAATTGTTTATAATTTTGAGATAAAGTTAATAACAATGTTTTTTTAAATGGAAACCTACCGTGATTTTTATTTCAGAGAGAGTACTTTCGATAAGAATTGCATTGGCATAGAAATTTTGGCTATAAACCTTACGATTATTGTTTAAATTAATATTAAATTTTCGATCCGAACACTCGTTCGCGCTTGTTCGGAAAATACACGAACGTGTCTTCTCTTACCACGTTTCCAACTGTAGGCATGGGTCCACCCCCTAATAAAGCATTCTATTGAAGGCGTTACGTTTATCTTGAATGAAAGCATTTTTTTTTATAAAATGGGGATCTACCGCGATTACGATATTTAAACGTTATGAGAAAGTACAACGTAGTTTAATAAAAAATAATTTTATGGTCTTTTTCCGTTTTTAGACACTTGGAAGGTCCAAATCTTATCTCATTCTGTTTTTGGTATTACTAGTGTACGTTTACGGAGCGAATTTGAATTTTTATTTTCTGTTTTCTTGAACGTTTTGTTTGTTGTTAATTGTGTTGTTTTGGTATTGACTTTATCTATTATTTTTGTGATCTGTGATTTTGAACAATTTGCGTAAATATGGAACTGGTAGAGAGAGAACGGATAGAAATTCTAATTATGGTGGGATACGGCGACAAAAAGCGATCACATCAAGAAGCTTGTGATCTCTTCAATCAACTTCACCCCGAGCGAAACCCAATTTCAAAATCGACTGTTGCAAAAACATACAGAAGATTTTTTGAAAACGGAACCGTCAAGAGTCTCCCAAGATCTGGCAGAACCAAGACAGCAACGAACGACCATGTCGCACAGCTTGTAATGGAAAGGATTATTGAGGAGCCAATCATTTCAACCGAGCAGTTGGCACTAGATTATGATGTAAGTGCCACTTCTGTCAAGAGGATATTGAAAAACCAAAGTGCCAAACCATATAAACTGCAACTTCAGCAAGAGCTGACCGCAGAAGATTACGATCGTCGCCTCCAATTCTGTGAATGGTTATTCTTCCAGCAAGAACAAAATTTGAATTTTACAAATAACATCATATTTTCGGACGAAGCAACATTCTGCCTAAATGGAATAGTCAATCGTCACAATTGTCGATATTGGGCGCTGGAGAACCCCCACTGGATGCAGGAGCACCATACCCAACATCCCGAGAAACTTAATGTATGGGCAGGTATTGTTAATGGGACAATTATTGGTCCTTTCTTCATCCAGGGCAACTTAACTGCTGTATTGTATTTGGATTTGCTAAGGAACCAGATAATTCCAGCGATTCGAAGAATATTTCGAAATGCAATTCCGAATCAAGTTTGGTTCCAGCAAGATGGTGCACCGCCTCATTTTGGTATTGCTGTAAGAAATTACCTAAATGAAATCTTTCCCGAAAGGTGGATTGGAAGGAGGGGAGCCGTGGAATGGCCACCACGATCTCCAGATCTCACCCCATTAGATTTCTTTTTATGGGGATACGTAAAAGGTTTGGTCTATAAAAGTAGACCAAGAAATCTAGAGGATCTGAGAGAGAGAATTGAAGAGACCATGGCGAATATACCTCAGGAAATGTTGAATAATGCTGTCCAAGGTGTAGTTCATCGAGTTGGATTCTGCCAGGAAGTTAATGGCGAACATTTTGAACATTTAATATGATTTTGGTAATATCTAGTTTAATTTCATTGTTTTGTTTGTTTTAATTTTATATTAGGAGTATTTTTTTTTACACGAAATTTTAATTACAATTTTTATTTATATTTTGTGTTTGTTATTTTCCTGTATTACCCCATTTTTTAATAAATAAAAATATCTGTAAAATATTTTTAAAATCAAATTCGCATTCAGTAAGAAAAATTTTTGCTTATTACTAAAGTAAGAAAAATTAGTATAAAAAAAGTTTAAAAAACGAGTGGTCACAAATCATTTTTAAAAATGTGTGCCTTAAGGTCTTATAAAATGGTTTTTTTATATTATTATAAAAAATCATTTTATAGAACTTGAGGCACTCATTGTTTAAAATAACTCGCTTTGCAATTTGCCATTCTTATGGCGTTTTTTAATTAAAAGAAAAACTGATTTCATCGATTGAGGGATTTTTGTGGTAATTGGTATTTTTATTTTTCGTCTTCTTGACACTGCTGTTATTTAAATTGACATAATGAAAGAGAAACTGCACATCCGCAGTTCCGTGGATTGATGTCTAATTAGGACGCCGAAAACTATGACGTTGCGTTTTTAATCATTAATCTAATATTTTATTCTGAGATATTTACTAATTTTTACGCTTCTTTCCTTACGTTTGCCAATTACGTTTCGGATCTAATTTTTATTAAACTACGTTGTACTTTCTCATAACGTTTAAATATCGTAATCGCGGTAGATCTCCATTTTATAAAAAAAAAATGCTTTCATTCAAGTTAAACGTAACGCCTTCAATAGAATGCTTTATTAGGGGGTGGACCCATGCCTACAGTTGGAAACGTGGTAAGAGAAGACACGTTCGTGTATTTTCCGAACAAGCGCGAACGAGTGTTCGGATCGAAAATTTAATATTAATTTAAACAATAATCGTAAGGTTTATAGCCAAAATTTCTATGCCAATGCAATTCTTATCGAAAGTACTCTCTCTGAAATAAAAATCACGGTAGGTTTCCATTTAAAAAAACATTGTTATTAACTTTATCTCAAAATTATAAACAATTTTTTTGAAATAAAAAATACTATTGAGTTGCAATTTTATTCCCATTCAAGATACAGAATTCAGTTTTCCAAAAAAGTGAATAGTTTACTCAAAATCCACGTGAATCCAGACTTTTGGACGACCCTGTATATATATATATATATATATATATATATATATATATATATATATATGTATATATATATATTTCACTATGTACTATAAATAAATTAGTTTACCATTCCTAGGGAAATG
Organism: Amphimallon solstitiale; assembly: GCA_963170755.1. NCBI lineage: Eukaryota > Metazoa > Arthropoda > Insecta > Coleoptera > Scarabaeidae > Amphimallon > Amphimallon solstitiale. The sequence continues at coordinate 60,228,058 of OY720684.1, read as the reverse complement.
GAATAAGGGTTTGTAAAAACTTGTAATAAAAAACAACTCTTCTTAGCTTTGTGACGTTTCGGCTGCTCTTTTCAGCCTTCTTCAGACTCTCGCTAATGTTGTGCAGGTTTTGCTAATACCACACATTGTGTGAAAGGGACTGCTTTACAGATACATGTTAAAAAATCATAATTTTAAGATCAACACAGAAATACAGAAAAAACAAACGAGCGAACATCTAAAAACTATTTCTATTGATTACAGCACTGTTATATGCTACTATCATATATGTCGAAAAAATAAACGCTATTCGTTTCAGTTTAAAAAAACCTCAAGTTAGTAGTATCTATTGCATTGCAATAGATAATGCACAACATTATCAGTACGATTTAGAAATTCGAAGTCAGACACCGACGGTAGCTCAGTTGGTAGAGCAACCGGCTAGTAATCGGTATGTCCTGAGTTCGAATCTCAGCCGTGTCGGTAATTTTTAAAAAAATACCTAATTAATTAATAGTCAGTGGTAAAATTAGAAAATTATAATTTTCAAACATTGCAAATTAGCGAGTTTTAAAATTATTTAAAACTAGTATAACGACCTAAAAATCGTCCAATAAAATTAATATATATTTACATATATGAATTAAAGGTCAATAAAAATTTAATATCACATATATACAGCACATGGACGTTCAGTGCTTAATATATACATTCTCATTTCCATCTGTTACTTGATATACATATATCAGTACGATTTAGAAATTCGAAGTCAGACACCGACGGTAGCTCAGTTGGTAGAGCAACCGGCTAGTAATCGGTATGTCGTGAGTTCGAATCTCAGCCGTGTCGGTAATTTTTAAAAAATTACCTAATTAATTAATAGTCAGTGGTAAAATTAGGAAATTATAATTTTCAAACACTGCAGATTAGCGAGTTTTAAAATTATTTGAAACTTGTATAACGACCTAAAAATCGTCCAATAAAATTAATATATATTTACATATATGAATTAAAGGTCAATAAAAATTTAATATCACATATATACAGCACATGGACGTTCAGTGCTTAATATATACATTCTCATTTCCATCTGTTACTTGATATACATATATCAGTACGATTTAGAAATTCGAAGTCAGACACCGACGGTAGCTCAGTTGGTAGAGCAACCGGCTAGTAATCGGTATGTCCTGAGTTCGAATCTCAGCCGTGTCGGTAATTTTTAAAAAATTACCTAATTAATTAATAGTCAGTGGTAAAATTAGAAAATTATAATTTTCAAACACTGCAAATTAGCGAGTTTTAAAATTATTTAAACTAGTATAACGACCTAAAAATCGTCCAATAAAATTAATATATATTTACATATATGAATTAAAGATCAATAAAAATTTAATATCACATATATATATATATATATATATATATATATATATATATATATATATAATATACTATATATTTTATTTGCGAAATTATTAATTAAGTTTATAATTGTGCTTTCATATATTCGATAGTAAAAGACAGATATTTTAATACTTGCAGTATCACATCATGTGTACTTTTAAAGTAATATTACAAAATCCGTAGATTAGCTACTATATTATCAAAGGTATTTTTAACAAGAGCATTTCATGTCGGAAAATCGCTTTCCATGTAATCAAATTATTAAAACTAACACTTTAAACGGGGAATAACGATCAACGAGAAGCGATAGTATAGTCAAATCCCTTGATGTTTGAGTAATAAACAATCAAGATACTACAACCAAGGGCAGGAGACACTGGGGCAGACCACAGACCGCGTGGCATTGGTGGCAATGACGATCAAACAACCAAGCTCGCCGCGCCCACTGAAGAAGCAGGGACACGTTTTAACCGTCTCTCTCACTTCTCATTGATCATTTTTCTAGGCTTTATATCCTTTATAGTAGATACTGTTATATGTGATATTACTATTACTCGTTTTTTACTTCCCTGGACTTCTGCGGAATATGTGCAGTGGCCGTGCATTTCTATGTTCCACTGAATTCTGAAGCGCAGTAATGTATAATTTTTGTGGTCCATATTATTATTCCTTATTAAATTATTAATTGGTAAGCTATAGGTCAATTTCGAATACATGTTCGGCCTTTTACTGCATTATGGTGTTTAATATTACTGATATATTTTTTGAATCAGTACAATTTCATCATATTTGTTGCTATTTAATCTATCTAATAAGTATTGCATACTTTAAGTATATATACGAAATTGCAATATCCACATATGATGTATGATCTTTGCAGACATCGTTTATATTCAAACTTCATTATTAATTTTTTGTTAAATATTTAATATATATATAAAGAATAACATTGTGGAGAGATCAATAATAAAACTGTTTTTTCTCTTGCTACACGAAATAGTACATGATATTTTTTTCTTCGCTGCAAATAGCTATAAAATTTTTCTTTAAGATCCCCATAGTTTATTCTACATTTAACGTTGGTATTATCTTTTTGTCGTAACGTATGTTATTACAAATATAAGTAATATCTCGTACAGCTAAAGTGTCTATTGCTTCAACGTGGTTTCTTAAAACAGTATAGATAATTTCGAATAAGTTTTCCGCAAATGCATCTGTAGCCTTCAATTTTGCCGTTGCACTCACAATTTGTTCTTTAACAGCTTCGAATTCTTGACTGTGTGAATAATTCTAGATATAACTTTTCCTGGTCCCAATTGCCTAACTTTCGCTTTGCGATTTTTAAAAGTTCAGCTCCAAAATTACTCGTATTATTTTAAAACTTTAGAGAAGATCTTTGCACCTTCTAAAAACCAAAAGTATGCTTCCTCATTGACTATGCAGAACTTGGGATCCACAATGATTAGTAGACTCTAGGATGATTTATCAAAAATTTACTACAACCACCAACCCAAGAAATAAAACTGGAAAAGAATATATAAATCAAAAAAAAGGAAATAACGCGGATACATTAAATAACAAGAAAGAGAATAATAACAGGTAAATTTCCACCTTATTCCTAGGCTACACCGTACTGATGACGACCAATAATCTGAAACACGTGTCTACGGTTGCTCTACAGCGGAATTTACCTGTTATTATTCTCTTTCTTATATATACAGGGTGTTTAAAAAAGATGCGGCAATATTAAAGGGGTTGATTGTCCAGGTCATTTTATACAAAAAAGTTTATAATAAACAAGGTTCGCAAACGCTTCGTTACCAATCTACAGCGTGTTGAAGATTAATTAAAAGAAACAATAAAAACTAGATTTCTCCAAGACGGCATTAAAGATCATAATGAAATTTTAGGCGTGTTATTTTTCAAGAAAAAAATAGGACGCCGCTGATTTCTCTAAAAATAAAAATATGTTTCTATTCTTTGTTTAATTGTGAAGAAAAAAGCTCTCTTAACTTTCTATCATACGACGTACCGTTTTTTAGTAACATGCACATTTTAGTGCATGTACATTTATTACAGAAATTTTTTTTTAAATAACAAGGGTTTTATTTAAGGGCAAAAACAAATATTTTACCATACCAACAATTTTAGCAAGCACTTTAGTCAAGTAACTCGTGATTTCTTAACACAAGCATACAGAAATCGCTGGATTGGCCGAGGTGGACCACACTTATGGCCTGCACGATCCCCGGACTTAAATCCCCTCGATTTTTTCCTGTGGGGCCATTTGAAGTCATTGGTGTACGCTACTCCATTGGAAAACGTAGAAGACTTAAGAAATCGAATCATTGCTGGGTGCAACTCAATTGAAACCGATCCTGTTGTTTTTGAGAGAATTCGCCAGTCAATGAGGAGAAGATTGGATTCTTGCATCCGAGCTCGAGGTGGTCACTTTGCACAGTTATTGTAATTTTTGCTTGCTAAAATTGTTGGTATGGTAAAATATTTGTTTTTGACCTTAAATAAAGCCCTTGTTATTTAAAAAAAAAATTCTGTAATAAATGTACATGCACTAAAATGTGTTTTTTTTACTAAAAAACGGTACGTCTTATGATAGAAAGTTAAGAGAGCTTTTTTCTTCACAATTAAACAAAGAATAGAAACATATTTTTATTTTTAGAGAAATCAGCGGCGTCCTATTTTTTTCTTGAAAAATAACACGCCTAAAATTTCATTATGATCTTTAATGCCGTCTTGGAGAAATATAATTTTTACTGTTTCTTTTAATTAAACTTTAACACGCTGTAGATCGGTAACGAAGCGTTTGCGGACCTTATTTCTTATAAACTTTTTTGTATAAAATGACCTGGACAATCAACCCCTTTAATATTGCCGCATCTTTTTTAAACACCCTGTATATGTAGTAAATCCGATTTACGTGATTATACGACGATAAAACGATTAAGAAAGATATAAATATCGATTGCACAAGTTCAGAATTTCTGTTAAGTATTTCGGATAATAATAGGAACTCTAATTGAGAAACTAAAGTGCGCTGTAATGATAAAAGCCATTATTGTTTTGTCTACTTTTGTCTAGAATTGGACAATGAGGTAGAAAGAAAAGCATCTACTTATGACTAGAATTTTTTTTTGTTTGTAGATCATCCGAGACATTCGAAGACCATCGACTCATTATGTAGGGCATGTCCGTATTCGTTTTAGATTTGCTCAAGTGATATTAAATGCAATTGCCTTATTGGCTATAGGCGGTGGTATGGCAGCGTATTTTAAAGGTACGACAATAATAATGAAAGGCCAAAAAAAATATTGCCATTCATATAAAAGGAAATTCTCGAATTTCAGCTTATCCATCTGAAATACAGATAGAAAACACTACATCTAACTTAACGATTAGCTCAACTCAAGATCACTCAAGTGGAAATCCAGCACCGGGTATCTGTTTACCTGTAATAGTTAGTTTTTGTCAACAAAATAAAGTACCGTATAACTATACTGTGTTCCCCAATTATATCGGACATTTTGGTCAAAGAGATGCACAGATAGATCTAGAAGTGTACGATGCAGTCGTTGATGTTAGATGTTACGAACTGGCTGCGTTATTTCTATGTTCTGTTTTCGTACCAAAGTGTGGACCCAATGGAATTGTTGTACGGCCTTGCAGAAGTCTATGTTCAGGTATAAAACTTTCTCAAACAATCGCTTTAATTTATGAAATATTTTCCTTTATCTAGAGACAAAACGAAGATGCGGTTTTTTCTTAGACGTCTTTGGCCTCACGCTACCAGATTATTTGGAATGCGAGCTGTTCCCAGAGTCACCGAGTGCAGAAGTCTGCGTGGGGCACAACGAAGTTAAGGAAGCAAAACAACGTTCTCAAAAACCAGGTAAATATTAACGTATTAGTCAGGCTGAATTAATCAACAGACACTATTGAAAAATTGGTAATATTTAACGCTAATATTACGTTACTATGTATTGAATCCAGTGGTGACAAATTAATTTTTCTTTACAGGTTATATAATTTATCTTGTAGAAACTAGTTCGACTACAACTAATTAAAATAATCATATTTATGTTTATATACGTACCAAGAAATTTTTAATTTTCATCATTTTCAATGGTCTTCATTAAAAAGAAATTAACGCACGTACTTTGTTTTTTCCATGTTATTAACTTAATATGACCAATATGTCGTAAATAAATGTCGTTTTTAAAACCTGATATTTACGATTACAGAAACGGCTTATAAATAGAAAGGGAAATGTTTGAAATTTTAAATAATTTTTAAAATTCGTTTTTTCAGCGTAGAAATGTGTAATATGATTTCTCTGCTTTGCACTGAGTAATTAATTAGGTATATTTAATTTAAAAAAATTACTCAGGGTGAGACTCGAAACCACTCCCCACAATTGCTAGTCAGGCTGCTACCATTACGCTACCTTGGCCGTAATCTCCTCAAGTAATAGATGTAATGCAGGCAAATATATAATTACATCTGTTACTTGAGGAGATTCAAGACGATTAAGAACACCCGAACTCACACGGCTCAGGTAGCGTAGCGCGCCTGACTATTGGTAGGAGCGGGTTCGGCATCACGCTCGATAAATTTTTCTAATTAAATTTACCTAATTAATTACTCAGTGTCAAGCAGAAAAATCATATATATATATATATATATATACAGGGTCGTCCAAAAGTCTGGATTCACGTGGATTTTGAGTAAACTATTCACTTTTTTGGAAAACTGAATTCTGTATCTTGAATGGGAATAAAATTGCAACTCAATAGTATTTTTTATTTCAAAAAAATTGTTTATAATTTTGAGATAAAGTTAATAACAATGTTTTTTTAAATGGAAACCTACCGTGATTTTTATTTCAGAGAGAGTACTTTCGATAAGAATTGCATTGGCATAGAAATTTTGGCTATAAACCTTACGATTATTGTTTAAATTAATATTAAATTTTCGATCCGAACACTCGTTCGCGCTTGTTCGGAAAATACACGAACGTGTCTTCTCTTACCACGTTTCCAACTGTAGGCATGGGTCCACCCCCTAATAAAGCATTCTATTGAAGGCGTTACGTTTATCTTGAATGAAAGCATTTTTTTTTTATAAAATGGGGATCTACCGCGATTACGATATTTAAACGTTATGAGAAAGTACAACGTAGTTTAATAAAAAATAATTTTATGGTCTTTTTCCGTTTTTAGACACTTGGAAGGTCCAAATCTTATCTCATTCTGTTTTTGGTATTACTAGTGTACGTTTACGGAGCGAATTTGAATTTTTATTTTCTGTTTTCTTGAACGTTTTGTTTGTTGTTAATTGTGTTGTTTTGGTATTGACTTTATCTATTATTTTTGTGATCTGTGATTTTGAACAATTTGCGTAAATATGGAACTGGTAGAGAGAGAACGGATAGAAATTCTAATTATGGTGGGATACGGCGACAAAAAGCGATCACATCAAGAAGCTTGTGATCTCTTCAATCAACTTCACCCCGAGCGAAACCCAATTTCAAAATCGACTGTTGCAAAAACATACAGAAGATTTTTTGAAAACGGAACCGTCAAGAGTCTCCCAAGATCTGGCAGAACCAAGACAGCAACGAACGACCATGTCGCACAGCTTGTAATGGAAAGGATTATTGAGGAGCCAATCATTTCAACCGAGCAGTTGGCACTAGATTATGATGTAAGTGCCACTTCTGTCAAGAGGATATTGAAAAACCAAAGTGCCAAACCATATAAACTGCAACTTCAGCAAGAGCTGACCGCAGAAGATTACGATCGTCGCCTCCAATTCTGTGAATGGTTATTCTTCCAGCAAGAACAAAATTTGAATTTTACAAATAACATCATATTTTCGGACGAAGCAACATTCTGCCTAAATGGAATAGTCAATCGTCACAATTGTCGATATTGGGCGCTGGAGAACCCCCACTGGATGCAGGAGCACCATACCCAACATCCCGAGAAACTTAATGTATGGGCAGGTATTGTTAATGGGACAATTATTGGTCCTTTCTTCATCCAGGGCAACTTAACTGCTGTATTGTATTTGGATTTGCTAAGGAACCAGATAATTCCAGCGATTCGAAGAATATTTCGAAATGCAATTCCGAATCAAGTTTGGTTCCAGCAAGATGGTGCACCGCCTCATTTTGGTATTGCTGTAAGAAATTACCTAAATGAAATCTTTCCCGAAAGGTGGATTGGAAGGAGGGGAGCCGTGGAATGGCCACCACGATCTCCAGATCTCACCCCATTAGATTTCTTTTTATGGGGATACGTAAAAGGTTTGGTCTATAAAAGTAGACCAAGAAATCTAGAGGATCTGAGAGAGAGAATTGAAGAGACCATGGCGAATATACCTCAGGAAATGTTGAATAATGCTGTCCAAGGTGTAGTTCATCGAGTTGGATTCTGCCAGGAAGTTAATGGCGAACATTTTGAACATTTAATATGATTTTGGTAATATCTAGTTTAATTTCATTGTTTTGTTTGTTTTAATTTTATATTAGGAGTATTTTTTTTTACACGAAATTTTAATTACAATTTTTATTTATATTTTGTGTTTGTTATTTTCCTGTATTACCCCATTTTTTAATAAATAAAAATATCTGTAAAATATTTTTAAAATCAAATTCGCATTCAGTAAGAAAAATTTTTGCTTATTACTAAAGTAAGAAAAATTAGTATAAAAAAAGTTTAAAAAACGAGTGGTCACAAATCATTTTTAAAAATGTGTGCCTTAAGGTCTTATAAAATGGTTTTTTTATATTATTATAAAAAATCATTTTATAGAACTTGAGGCACTCATTGTTTAAAATAACTCGCTTTGCAATTTGCCATTCTTATGGCGTTTTTTAATTAAAAGAAAAACTGATTTCATCGATTGAGGGATTTTTGTGGTAATTGGTATTTTTATTTTTCGTCTTCTTGACACTGCTGTTATTTAAATTGACATAATGAAAGAGAAACTGCACATCCGCAGTTCCGTGGATTGATGTCTAATTAGGACGCCGAAAACTATGACGTTGCGTTTTTAATCATTAATCTAATATTTTATTCTGAGATATTTACTAATTTTTACGCTTCTTTCCTTACGTTTGCCAATTACGTTTCGGATCTAATTTTTATTAAACTACGTTGTACTTTCTCATAACGTTTAAATATCGTAATCGCGGTAGATCTCCATTTTATAAAAAAAAAAATGCTTTCATTCAAGTTAAACGTAACGCCTTCAATAGAATGCTTTATTAGGGGGTGGACCCATGCCTACAGTTGGAAACGTGGTAAGAGAAGACACGTTCGTGTATTTTCCGAACAAGCGCGAACGAGTGTTCGGATCGAAAATTTAATATTAATTTAAACAATAATCGTAAGGTTTATAGCCAAAATTTCTATGCCAATGCAATTCTTATCGAAAGTACTCTCTCTGAAATAAAAATCACGGTAGGTTTCCATTTAAAAAAACATTGTTATTAACTTTATCTCAAAATTATAAACAATTTTTTTGAAATAAAAAATACTATTGAGTTGCAATTTTATTCCCATTCAAGATACAGAATTCAGTTTTCCAAAAAAGTGAATAGTTTACTCAAAATCCACGTGAATCCAGACTTTTGGACGACCCTGTATATATCAGAAAAAGAAAAATATTGGATTTAATCCCCTATCTTCCGCGTGGCGAAGTTAGTTGTTGTCCTCAAAACCGAGGTAGAAGTGAAGCTACAAATGGTGGTCTGTCACCTGATTGTCTTCCGTTTAGCTTATATCCCCAAGGTTATCCCACCTTATTCCTTGGCTACACCGTACTAATGACGACCAATTAGTCAGAAACACGTGTCTACGGTTGCTCTACAGCGGATTATACCCAATATTTTTCTTTTTCTGATATTTTATGTATCCGCGATATTCCTTATTCTTTGGAGTATATATATACAGGGTGGCTGACAAAAAACGCCCCAAGCCGTAGCTACGTTATTTACTATCCGATTTTAAAAAACGAAATATAAAATAAAATGGTTAAGTAAATACTATCAATTGGCGTAATTAAAATATTATTAGGAACAAAAAGTTTGAACATGCGATAGTCAATTTTTTTTTTTATAAATGGCAACGAATATTTTTAATTAATGTTTCGGATAAAGAATGTTTTCCTGATTTTGATGATGTATAACACGTCAATTTTTCAACATAAGTTTCAAGTGTGCCGTGAAGAGCAATCAAATGCATCAAGTATAATAAATAGTGTCAATTAGAATGTAAATGTTAATAAATACTGTTATTGTGACATTTGTGTATCGGTGTGACATTAGTTCAACGTTCTGATTCTTTCTGTGAGTTTAATTCATCATTAACATGGATAGCAATCAACTGACCGACATGTTGCAAGTATACTTTGAATGTAATCGAAATAGTGCTGAAGCTGTGAGACTCTACAGTTATCGTTATCCGACAAGAGAGGTTCCAGACCGTCGTAAATTCGGAAGAATCGAACAGAATTTAAGAAAATATGGAGCCTTCAAAATGCCAAAAAGTAAGAGTCGACAGTTTAAGGAAAATACAGAATTGGATGTTCTTTTTTGCGTGGAAGAAAGTCCATGGACTTCTACTCGGAGAATTGCAAATGACGTCGACGTATCGCACCAAACAACACAAGCGATACTCAAAAAGCACAAGTTCATACCATACATCTCTCAAAAAGTACAAGCACTATTGGAAAATGATCACGGTCGAAGAATGCAATTTTGCAACTTTTTCTTAAATGTTACACAACGAGATCGTAATTTTTATCGAAAAATTATTTGGTCGAACGAATGCAGTTTCAGTAATAATGGCATTTTTATCAGAAAGAACAATCGATGTTGGAGCCAAGAAAACCCAAGAATTATAATTGAGAATAATTTTCAGCAAAGATTCAGTTTAAATGTATGGTGCGGTCTTTGGGGTGATCGATTAATTGGCCCATTTTTCATAGATGGCATCTTAAATCAAGCAAAATACCATCAACTATTGCGTGAAAACATTACAAACTTTTTAGATGATTTGCCACTTGCCGAGCAAAACAGAATGTACTTTCAGCAAGATGGCGCCCCTCCTCATAATGCCTTAATAAATGTTGAATGGTTAAATGCGACATTTGCTGAGAGGTGGTTGGGACCAATGGACCAATTCAATGGCCCGCTCGTTCGCCCGACCTTACGCCGCTGGATTTTTGGTTATGGGGCTATCTTCAAGATCAGGTTTATTTTACTAGTCCGGAAAATATAGACATTTTACGGCAAAGAATTCTGAATTCTTGCCGCGAAATACCTCCTAATTTTATACTCAACGCCACTAATGGAGTAATTTGCTACGCAGCCTGATACTTATTAAGCTGCGCCGCCCACAACGTCGCTTCGATACGGTACAATTTAGCAAGCAAAAAAAAACATAACAGGGGGATCGCAATAGCGAGGTGTTACATGAAAAATCACAGGGCCAAACTAGCTCTCGTCGAAGAAGGCGTGTCGGTTCACAGTTACACCAGTAAGTGTCACGTCGGTCCGGCAACGACGTAGCGACGTTGAGAAATAAAAAAAACAATAATGGGCGCCAAACACTAAATCATCAAAATAGATGACCTACCTGTGATCTCTAGCTTACACTGGTCGTGTTCCTCCAATGGAAAGCCACCAAGGGTCACCCTGTATATTGAATTATTAACGAATAGCCCTAAGGCAAAATTTGCTTGCCATATACACAAAAAAAAAACAGAAAAAAAACTAGCGATAGAAATGAAAGTCGGAAATACGGTAAGTCTTCAAATATTCTTTATTTATACCGTAGTATCAAAAATATTGACACACCAAAAAGAAAAGAATTAAAAAAACATTATATGAGGGTGTCAAGTAAATCTTTTTTTTTTTAAAAAAAAACATGAATATGAAAATTGCAAAAGCTTATAAATAATCTACAGATATACAGTAGCCCACGCAAGGCTAAACAGAAGCTGTTGAAACGTTTCATAAGCCGCACATTATTTTACAGACCATAAGAGGTAAACATAACGATTCTAAACAGTCGTCTAACTAATGCGACAGACTTACTATACACAAAAATATTAAGCCAAAGTTCAAAGTTACATTACAAAATGACAATAAATTAGCAATAGCTAAACTGAAAGAAGGTATTAATCAAGACTGAGAAGGTACAAAACACAATGCCAGAGCCCTTAACCCTCAACACAGACTCGTAAGTTCAGGACATAAAATTTCTAAGCACTTAGAGCATCCGAATACTCCAAAAAAAATACCACCAGTCTATTGCTGAGCTAGTTACGAACTCTGTCATAAAACCTCTCAGTAAATGATACTAACTCACTGAAGGTGATTAAAAATTCAAACCGTAGCTTCTCATTAAGCTACATAAAGAAATGAAAGTTTTACAAAAAAAAGGAAAGAATAAAATAAAAATTATAATAATAATCCCAGGATAATTACGTGGGATCAGCCACTATTAACAGTAAAAGCAAAACTCTATATGCTACCGAGCCAAATAGGTTAAACAGCAGTGAAGCTGGCTCTCAAAAATTTACTATTCGTAGAAAAAGGTTATAAGCAACACAGAAAGACCAACAAAGGTCGAATTGACGTATCACTCTGTATCGTCAAACAATATATTTCCTGAAGGGTTTAATTATTCTAAACCATAACGTGCTCAATAGGCACAAAGATAAAATTTGCAGTACCAACCGTTTCAAAGTCCACACTTATCTGACACCAAATAGGCTGGCAAGGTGATGTCTTGGAGCTGAAGCGGAAAGCTGACTTCAGGGGCCTCCAGCCACAACTTAGGTACAGACAGGTATCGGTACAATAAAAATAAATTCACTCCAACGCCTTAATGAAGGTGCTTTCAGGGTGTGAAATATTTCACCCCTCCGGAAAAAGCCTTCTAAAAAAAATTAGACAACGAAACACACAAGATATTAGAGATCACGTCTAACAAAAGAACCAATTATATATAATTGTTTGAAACTCACCTTAGAATGAACTAAAAAGGCTCAACAAACTCTCAGAAGTTCTTATAGGTCCAAGAGAACAAAATGGAAGCCGGCCACGCCGTTAAGAAAAACCCAAACGTGATTGCTAATTAGCAACTCACAATCGATAAACCAATTAGCGGTACTTCAATTAATAACATACCCCATATAAAGTCGCATAAGCGTTAAAAATCAACCTTGATTAAATAAAAATTAGGGCGTATGCATTTCTTGCACCAAACTTCTGCACTTCTAGATGGCCTCGATAAAAGTGAACGAGTTCAATACGTCAATCAATTCACGTATCTCTTTCGACATATATCACGAACGACAGTATTGCAACACACGGAAGACTTAACCATTACAGAATGTCCTAATTTGATATACAATATTCCAACCTGGCATTACAATATAATTACCATCAACACTCACAAAAGACATACCACGACAAGGCTAACTTGCAAATAACTTCCCAAATGAACAGGATAAAAATTAATATGCGACATTGATTCTGGCAACGCCAACACTAAGTGAACGTACTGTCTACGCCTAGCATGCTATTAATCCTACTTAGGGATATTACCTTGTAACTAAATTTCAGTTGTCTAAAACAGAATTGACAACCGAGCTACAAGTAAACAAGTTATAGATAGATTTGAAATGAACTACTGAGAAAACTAATCAGGTAATTAGAACGCAACATATTTAAACACTTCACGAAAACGTGAGGGCTTGACCCTCAACAATGACATACTATTGCAGAAAGAAAACGTACCTCTACCACGCTACCGCAAGATAGAACTCAAATGAATAACCGATGTAACAGAGGGCATTCATCAAACTTGACCGCAACCCAGCAGTTGAAAATAAATAAGCAAGACACTAGGAAAGGCAGCTAACAAATAAAGATATCCTTTACACAGCAGATCAGATACCTAACAATTCAGTCCATTATACTAGGCCGAAAGCAACCTGTTCACATACAAATGTCGACGGGAAAACTACCAAACAATACAGAACTAGTATTATCCCTCGCACAAACGGTAGGTAATATTTGTGGAAAGCAACTAGTAATTAGGATATGTATAAATACAAAGTAAATCATTTGCAATGAAATCAGTAACGTAACCTATAAGCGTACAATGGCCAGAATCGTAGATTTATAGATACACAATGTCAAATGTTGCATGTACCCCTTAATATGACACACACACAGTTAGTCATCGTTCTCAGACACAGGGAAAATCACGAGTTACACGTTTATAAGTCCGGAACCGGCGCATAAACGTTCGTTAGCCCTAGTTCTTGTACGATATGAATTTTAACAGATAACCCGAACAATTACAAAGTCATGCAAGTTAATAGATCGAAAGTTAGAATATATCAGGGCATAAACAAAACCATTTTGTGGCACGTAACAAAATTCCCCCCTTTCCAACGAAAAGAAATTGGACTTAGGACAATTTCTTGCACCGAAAACATAGGCTGTCGGAATAAAGATAGTGAAAAGGGTAAGCGAGAGTTCTAAAACGGACGTTGTCTACTACACGAACGCACATATCCACACTCAGTCACAGTAACACCAATCAGCTAGGCCAGAACCACCACGTGGCCCTTCGGCATTCGGCCGGTACGGGAAAGTAACGAAAAATAAAAGAACAAGGGGTGTCGAGATTCTGCACAGACGCGCCCCGAGACCTGTCCAACCGACAGCCCAGCACTATTGGTAGCATCACGGGGAAAAGGGTATAGACGGGTTAGATATCGGTGTGCCCGGCCGGCGGTGATCCTTACGACGGTCGAAGGCACAGGAATGAGGAGTGGGCACTACCAATAGGCCAAGATGCGGGAAAGGCAACCCCCGAGACGACACTCTGCAGACACGCGACGGTAAAAGAGACCCTTGGGTAAGGCCCTCGGTATCTCAAAACAAACAAAAATAAAAGGTCAACTAAAAACGGGTTTATTACTACAGATACGGGATACAAAGCGGAAAAAGGAAGAGGTAAATAAAGGTAGGGTAGAGCTCAGAATGGTGCAACTGCTCAGAGGTACGGATATGCCGTTTCGACAACCATAACATCCGGTAACAACAAAACGAGAAAAGATCGCCAAACAAAAAGAGTTAATAGGGAGCAAAAGTTTAAAGTCTGGACCGGCGTTGTCCCGACTAAAATGCTGAAGGCAACGATAAACCATAAAGGCTGAAGTCATATCCGATTCCTGGAAGTAACATTTTGAACGTAAGAAAAGCAAGAAGGTCGCCAGGACACGACCCTTGGAAGGCCGAGGATTATCACGCATAAAGGGACCATCCCTCTTTATACCTTCTCAAAGAAGTTAAGTCAAATCCGTTAAGTTGTGAAAACCATTCACAAAGTCAAAATAGGTACAAAACTACAGTTCCTCTCCTAGCTAATCCGTAAACATCGTGAGTGCCAACACGTGATTAAACCACATCACGTAACGGAAACGGTAAGGAAAGCAAAAAAAACAAACACGATATACACGGACTTCGCCGTGCAATGAGGGGAACGAGAGCGTCAAGTCCGGGAAGAAAAACCACTTTAGTCGCCTCTTACGACACGCAGGTACCACGTTAGGGATATTCTTATAGCCTCACCTACAGGCTAAACAAAACGAAACGATAAGCGATAACGATACGATAAAGTTGACAAAACGGTTATTCAGGCAACTGAATACGTGAGCGGTAAGGTTAATCCTCACTCGGCTGAAGTTTTAAGAGACTTGCATGCCACGCACCGGGCAGCAACTTGCCATCGCAAGACTTAAGCTCGTAAATATCAGTTGAAATACGCTTACTGATCAGGAAGGGACCGATATACTTATCTGCCAACTTAGCAGTATAAAATTTGGCGGCATCTGACAAAACAAAATTCTTACGCCAGACTAACTGGTTTTCCATAAACTCCTCCCGCCTATGACGAAGGTCATAGCGAGACTTAGCACGCTCATAAGCTTTTTGTAAGCGGCTCTTAATATCACGGTATAGTTTGTAGAAGCTCTCGGAACGTTCTGCTAGTTTTTCGGGATCATGGACCTCTACAATAGGCGTTCCCTCAGGAATAGGAGCGTCAGAAATCCTGTCACCAGTGAGGTTCATCTCACGGCCAAAATTAACAAAATAGGGAGTATGTCCAGTGACATCATGTCTAGCAGTACGTAGGGCACAAGTGACTTTGGGAAGGTAGACATCCCATTCCCGATGATTATCGGACACATACGATATCAACATGGTCTTAATAACCCTATTTACACGTTACACAGGATTCGCTTGGGGATGGTAAAACGCAGTATATCTAGGACGTACTTTATACTCTTTTAACAAAGAACGATACTCATTAGAACGGAATTGCACACCATTGTCTGAAATGACGGCACGAGGTACGCCAAAAAGTAAAAATACATCGTCTTCAAGATGTCGGACAATATTTTTAGAGGAAGCTTTGCGTAACGGAAAGGTCAAAACAAACTTGCTAAAAACATCAGAGACCACCAAAATGTAGTTGTATCCTCGCTTGGATCTCGGCAGAGGACCAACAATATCAATACTGAGTACTTCCCAGGGTTTAGTGATATTAGAATGTCCACCCATGCGACCAACAGGGGCTCTTTGCAGAGGCTTCGCTTTAATGCAAGTATGGCAAGCTTTGATGTAACGAATTACATCACCTAGCATCTTAGGCCAATAGTAATGTTGTGAAATGCGAGCGAGAGTCTTTGCAATGCCTAAGTGACCACTTGTAGGCTCATCGTGACATTCTAAAAGGACTGCTCTGCGTTGTTCCTTAGGAACATAAATTCTCCAAGAATCCGAGTCCTCAGAGGGAAAAGTACTATTTGGCGGAACATATCGACGTAGCAATCCACCAATGACCTGAAATTGGGGATACTTCTCGGGATGACTCTTAAGTTGTTGCAAAATTCGGCGATAACATTTGTCCTGACTTGTAGGAATGACTTGTACAATTTCCAATTTAGGAACGGAGCGAGAAAGTGTATCGGGGACGAAATTAAATTTACCTTTTCGATGGACGATGGTAAAATCGTATTGCTGAAGGCGTACAGCCCATCGAGCTAATCTTCCCGATGGAGAATTAAGGGATTTCAGCCAGCAGAGCGAATAATGATCAGTTATCACGGTAAAGTGGGAACCCTCTATGTACGCTCTAAGTTTCTCTATAGCCCAAAGGACCGCAAGGCACTCTTTCTCCACTGTTGAAAACTTCCGTTCGGCGGGAGTCAAAGAACGACTGAGATAGCTGACTACCTTCTCCTGTCCCTCCACGTCTTGAGTCAACACGGCTCCAAGACCGTAGTCACTAGCATCCGTCTGTATAGTGAATTCATATTGGAAATCAGGGCAAGTCAATATTGGCGAGGAAACTAAATATTCTCGCATAGATGACCAAGCTTCTTCACAAGACGACGTCCACGCAAAAGGACGATTCTTCCTTAACAGATCAGTAAGGGGCGATATGACTGTCGAAAAATTAGGGACGAAACGTCGATACCATGAAGCCATACCAACTAAACGTCGGACTTCAGTGACATTTTTGGGAGTGGCAATACCAATAATCGCCTTAACCTTATCAGGATCGACCATCAATCCTTGGCGATTAACTACATACCCAAGATACTTTAATTCGTCACGACAAAACTGACATTTCTCCTTATTCAAGGTAAGACCTGCATCACGCAGGCGAGATAAAACTTGCTCTAAGATGGTCATATGTTTCTCAAAAGTAGGAGTGACGATTATAATATCATCCAAATATACAAAAACATAGGGCTCTAATTCAGGACCCAAAACTCTATCGATGAATCGCTGCCATGACGCAGGCGCGTTATGTAGACCATATGGGAGACGACAGAACTGGAATAAACCCCGATTAGGCACGGTGAAAGCCGTATACTGACGAGAAGACTCGGCAACAGGAATTTGCCAGTACGCACTCTTTATGTCGAGAGAGGTGAGATATTTTGCGTCTCGCAACTTATCCAAAGTGTTTGACACATAAGGGAGGGGGTAAGCATCACGTTCAGTGACCTGGTTAAGCTTTCGGTAGTCAACACAAAAACGGTAGGTTTTGTCTTTTTTAGGTACGAGAAGGATAGGCGAAGACCAACCACTTTGGGACTTCTCCACAACTCCGAGAGCTAACATCTTTTCCAACTCGTCATCCACTACCTTTTGCATCGCAGGGGAAATAGGGTAGTAGCGTTGTTTGATAGGACGGCTACTAGTGATGATTGTATGCTCTACTCCCTTAGCACAACCTAACTCTTCCTGCTCTACATTAGGGAAGCTCTTATTAATGACGGATTCAAGCTGACGCTGACGTTCATCGGTCAACACAGGAGTTTCGGTGCTTACAGACGCTACTTGGGGTTCATTAGAGAAGACCCACTCACCGCGGCGCAGATCTGGGACAATACCCATGACTCGCCAAAAGTCTGCTCCTAGTATTAACTGATGAGACAAATCAGGAACTATCAACACATCGATGATTTTGGATTGAGTTCTAACATTAATAGGTATAGAGACTTCACCTAAAATTTTGCAGCGTGTGCCATCAGCAATCGTGCAAAAAGGCATGGAGGATTTTAGGGGAACAAAACCTTTTAAAACAGACCAACCAGATCCACCCATGATAGTGCGAGATGCACCTGAGTCTAAAAGACCGAGGAATTCCTTACCGAAAATCTGCACCTTCAAAAAGGGACGCTCATCTCCTATGGCACTTGAGAGGATAAAATCGAGACGGACCTTATTCTGACGGTAGGCCGCTGTGAAGATGGTACGCACGGCACGGCCGGTTAGTGCGCACGTCGGGCGTTTCCCGAACAATGCGGACAATTCGACACTAAGGTCTCCGGGCGACCACAACGGTAACAGAATCTCTTCCGAGGCAAGGTGCACTGCGAAAATCGGTGTCCCGACTTCCGACAGTTCCAACACACAACGGGGTTCGCAGAAACTGGAGCCACACGGACACGAGGACGCTCTGGGGTAGAATCAGCATTCACGTACGCCAAATCTGGCTCAAGGGTTCTACCACGCAGAGGTGGGGGCACGTATGCTTCCGCAGATGCTTTGCGGGATTCCAGGACTTTACCAAACTTTAGGAGTTCTGCGACAGTGTTGACTTCTGTCAACCCTAACTGGGTCTGGTAAAAAGGCAGAATATTGCGCAATAGTATTCTCAATTGCTGCGCTTCGGGAACTGGGTCGGAAAGACGTGTAAACAAATTCTTCATGACAGAAACATAAAGGCCGATAGTCTCATTGGGACCCTGAGTCCGTTGCTTGATTTCGTCAAGAAGTCTATCATCATAGTCGATTGCTTGAAATTCGTTCCGCAGACCAGCGGCTAACTCCGACCAATTGGAGAAATATCCTCGATTGGCACGATACCAAATCAAGGCGGGACCAACAAACAAATCAATGGCCGAATTAAACACTAGCAGGTTTGAAGAGTTACGGGAAATTTTTAGTTCCGCTACTCGTTCAAGAAAAGCGCTAACGGAAAAATCCTTCCTTAAGCCGGAAAATTTAATTCCCCAAGAAGAAACGGGGACTGCTTTGGGAGCGGAACTAGTGAAAGTCGAATTGGCGGGAGCACGGAAAACATTTTGAGGGGACTGAGCACACCAGCAGTTACATTTAGGATACTTCGCGTCGAAGCACGCTCAAGACCACGAACCCTAGTTCGAAGCTGACTTCCCAAAGAGGCAGTGCGTACAGAAAACTTCGTGCGTTCTTTCTTCTCTTCCGCGGTTTGTGGACATGCATTATCAATTCGTCCAGAAACAAATGCAAGGGCGGTAGAAATTTTCTGAAAATCTGAGGACGTACGAGTTCCTGCGAACTGAGCTAGAAGTCCCTCAATAAACACAAATTTAGCCTGAATGGCTGTGGAATCTTCGGCAAAAGAGAAGGGGTAATCTGGCTTAGCATAAGACTTAGACGTCTTAGCAAGCTTCACCAACTGTCGATACAAACTGCGCATTTCCGCTACTGAAGATGGTACATCGGCTCCATAAACAGCCAACTCATACTCAAGGTCTTCCTTGGTAAGGCGGTTGATATGCAATTTGAAATCCATAGCGGGAACTAAAGAAAGAGAATGTCAAGCAACTAAAGACAGAGGAAAAAAAAATGGCGGAAAAGAAATTATTTAGGCAACACTTATTGCCCTATATTTGGATGATAGCGGTATTTCAAAATATACAACGGTAAATCTCACGGTAATATTCAAAAAATTAATGGTCAAAATCTATTAAGTATCTACTTCACTAGTAGAAAGACGCATATAGCAAAAAAACTAACAATGTCTCTCTTAAGACACGAGAAAGAGATAGAATGGAAAAAAAAATAATAACAGTAATCCCTGAAGATGATCAGGAAATGTTGAACCCTAGAGGCAAGGCAGTAATTTAAATATAAGAAGAAAAAAAATGTATTCCTGAAGATGGCCCAAAAAAAAAATTATCGAAACGTTGGTTGTTAAAGACGGAGATAATTTGCAAAATTCAAGAAAATGTTCCGGAAGATGGTCAAAATTTTTCCGAAACGTGGTCCACCAAGGACAAGGCGATAAATTTGAGAATTTCAAAAAAAAATTCCGGAAGATGGTCAAAAATTTTCCGAAACGTGGTCCACCAAGGACAAGGCGATAAATTTGAAAATTTCAAAAAAAATTCCGGAAGATGGTCAAAAATCGGCCCCACGTTGGGCGCCAAACTTTCTTTGCTACGCAGCCTGATACTTATTAAGCTGCGCCGCCCACAACGTCGCTTCGATACGGTACAATTTAGCAAGCAAAAAAAAACATAACAGGGGGATCGCAATAGCGAGGTGTTACATGAAAAATCACAGGGCCAAACTAGCTCTCGTCGAAGAAGGCGTGTCGGTTCACAGTTACACCAGTAAGTGTCACGTCGGTCCGGCAACGACGTAGCGACGTTGAGAAATAAAAAAAACAATAATGGGCGCCAAACACTAAATCATCAAAATAGATGACCTACCTGTGATCTCTAGCTTACACTGGTCGTGTTCCTCCAATGGAAAGCCACCAAGGGTCACCCTGTATATTGAATTATTAACGAATAGCCCTAAGGCAAAATTTGCTTGCCATATACACAAAAAAAAAAACAGAAAAAAAACTAGCGATAGAAATGAAAGTCGGAAATACGGTAAGTCTTCAAATATTCTTTATTTATACCGTAGTATCAAAAATATTGACACACCAAAAAGAAAAGAATTAAAAAAACATTATATGAGGGTGTCAAGTAAATCTTTTTTTTTTTAAAAAAAAACATGAATATGAAAATTGCAAAAGCTTATAAATAATCTACAGATATACAGTAGCCCACGCAAGGCTAAACAGAAGCTGTTGAAACGTTTCATAAGCCGCACATTATTTTACAGACCATAAGAGGTAAACATAACGATTCTAAACAGTCGTCTAACTAATGCGACAGACTTACTATACACAAAAATATTAAGCCAAAGTTCAAAGTTACATTACAAAATGACAATAAATTAGCAATAGCTAAACTGAAAGAAGGTATTAATCAAGACTGAGAAGGTACAAAACACAATGCCAGAGCCCTTAACCCTCAACACAGACTCGTAAGTTCAGGACATAAAATTTCTAAGCACTTAGAGCATCCGAATACTCCAAAAAAAATACCACCAGTCTATTGCTGAGCTAGTTACGAACTCTGTCATAAAACCTCTCAGTAAATGATACTAACTCACTGAAGGTGATTAAAAATTCAAACCGTAGCTTCTCATTAAGCTACATAAAGAAATGAAAGTTTTACAAAAAAAAAGGAAAGAATAAAATAAAAATTATAATAATAATCCCAGGATAATTACGTGGGATCAGCCACTATTAACAGTAAAAGCAAAACTCTATATGCTACCGAGCCAAATAGGTTAAACAGCAGTGAAGCTGGCTCTCAAAAATTTACTATTCGTAGAAAAAGGTTATAAGCAACACAGAAAGACCAACAAAGGTCGAATTGACGTATCACTCTGTATCGTCAAACAATATATTTCCTGAAGGGTTTAATTATTCTAAACCATAACGTGCTCAATAGGCACAAAGATAAAATTTGCAGTACCAACCGTTTCAAAGTCCACACTTATCTGACACCAAATAGGCTGGCAAGGTGATGTCTTGGAGCTGAAGCGGAAAGCTGACTTCAGGGGCCTCCAGCCACAACTTAGGTACAGACAGGTATCGGTACAATAAAAATAAATTCACTCCAACGCCTTAATGAAGGTGCTTTCAGGGTGTGAAATATTTCACCCCTCCGGAAAAAGCCTTCTAAAAAAAAATTAGACAACGAAACACACAAGATATTAGAGATCACGTCTAACAAAAGAACCAATTATATATAATTGTTTGAAACTCACCTTAGAATGAACTAAAAAGGCTCAACAAACTCTCAGAAGTTCTTATAGGTCCAAGAGAACAAAATGGAAGCCGGCCACGCCGTTAAGAAAAACCCAAACGTGATTGCTAATTAGCAACTCACAATCGATAAACCAATTAGCGGTACTTCAATTAATAACATACCCCATATAAAGTCGCATAAGCGTTAAAAATCAACCTTGATTAAATAAAAATTAGGGCGTATGCATTTCTTGCACCAAACTTCTGCACTTCTAGATGGCCTCGATAAAAGTGAACGAGTTCAATACGTCAATCAATTCACGTATCTCTTTCGACATATATCACGAACGACAGTATTGCAACACACGGAAGACTTAACCATTACAGAATGTCCTAATTTGATATACAATATTCCAACCTGGCATTACAATATAATTACCATCAACACTCACAAAAGACATACCACGACAAGGCTAACTTGCAAATAACTTCCCAAATGAACAGGATAAAAATTAATATGCGACATTGATTCTGGCAACGCCAACACTAAGTGAACGTACTGTCTACGCCTAGCATGCTATTAATCCTACTTAGGGATATTACCTTGTAACTAAATTTCAGTTGTCTAAAACAGAATTGACAACCGAGCTACAAGTAAACAAGTTATAGATAGATTTGAAATGAACTACTGAGAAAACTAATCAGGTAATTAGAACGCAACATATTTAAACACTTCACGAAAACGTGAGGGCTTGACCCTCAACAATGACATACTATTGCAGAAAGAAAACGTACCTCTACCACGCTACCGCAAGATAGAACTCAAATGAATAACCGATGTAACAGAGGGCATTCATCAAACTTGACCGCAACCCAGCAGTTGAAAATAAATAAGCAAGACACTAGGAAAGGCAGCTAACAAATAAAGATATCCTTTACACAGCAGATCAGATACCTAACAATTCAGTCCATTATACTAGGCCGAAAGCAACCTGTTCACATACAAATGTCGACGGGAAAACTACCAAACAATACAGAACTAGTATTATCCCTCGCACAAACGGTAGGTAATATTTGTGGAAAGCAACTAGTAATTAGGATATGTATAAATACAAAGTAAATCATTTGCAATGAAATCAGTAACGTAACCTATAAGCGTACAATGGCCAGAATCGTAGATTTATAGATACACAATGTCAAATGTTGCATGTACCCCTTAATATGACACACACACAGTTAGTCATCGTTCTCAGACACAGGGAAAATCACGAGTTACACGTTTATAAGTCCGGAACCGGCGCATAAACGTTCGTTAGCCCTAGTTCTTGTACGATATGAATTTTAACAGATAACCCGAACAATTACAAAGTCATGCAAGTTAATAGATCGAAAGTTAGAATATATCAGGGCATAAACAAAACCATTTTGTGGCACGTAACAAAATTAGAAGGTGTCAACTATGTCTTCAACAAGGCGGCAGACAATTTGAACAATATTTGTAGATAAGTTTCGTATTTATTTGTATTTTTTTAAAATTTCCATTCCAATAAAATGATATTAACCACGGCACACTTGAAACTTATGTTGAAAATTGACGTGTTATACTGATACATCATCAAAATCAGGAAAACATTCTTTATCCGAAACATTAATTAAAAATATACGTTGCCATTAAAAAAAAAAAATTGACTATCGCATGTTCAAACTTTTTGTTCCTAATAATATTTCGATCACGCCAATTGATAGTATTTACTTAACCATTTTATTTTATATTTTGTTTTTTAAAATCGGATAGTAAATAACGGAGCTACGGCTTGGGGCGTTTTTTGTCAGCCATCCTGTATATATATATATATATATATATATACCAAAAGACCGCGTGCGTCTGCATTATCGCGATACCTGTAGAGTAAGCGAAACAGATAGAGATGTCTGTGTATTAGAACGGTAAACAAGTGGACCCAGTGTTATACTGGATTACAACAGAGCTAGTATTTTGCATATGCCTATGATGCACTCGATTTGTCCAAAAAATCTACATTTATACGGTGTAGTCGGGCAGTCGCATTCGCTGTCGCTTCCACATATGGGCGTCAGTTCGAGTTTTATTATTGCTTAAGAATAACATTTTTTTAGCTAATTACAGGTTAATTGCAATGTTGAATTACAATTCTGTTTTAAGAAGTAAATATTTTATGTTTCAGTATTTTATTATAGTTGAGTTTTTAGATTATAATATTTGTTGAAAAATATTATTTTAGTTAAGAAGTTTTTTTATTTTAAAGTCTAGGAGTTATTTATTATTTATTTTTGCTCTTTTATGTTGTTTATGAAGCTGTGATGAGTTACTTCACTGACATATTATCAGTGATTATCTGATGCTTCAAACAACTACAAATAATTACTTACAACGGGAACGCAATACCTATTACACTGCTTTTCACTTGATTTGCCTACGAATACATTTATACGTATAACTTATACGCCCGCTGTCGGTGTGGCAATTCAAGTTGGCATGCCCATTTATAGTCGACCAGTAGTTACTAATACATGCATCGCGCTATGAACGGCGGCCGCACGGTATATATATGTCGTTTCTGCTTCGGGAATTGATCCGTGTTCTCGTAGAATCCGTAAGTGGACTTCTGAAGTCCACTTACGGACTTCTGAAGTCCACTTACGGACTCTACGACAACGCGGATCAATTCCCGAAGCAGAAACGACACACATAACTGCAGGGTGCTGAAATTTCAAGAATTTTTCACTTTTTACTGTATAGCTCCTGCAGTTTTTGAGATATTTTGTTCAAATTTGGAAGGCAGGTTACGCTATAAGGCCTGCATCATTAGCCATGCCAAATGATTATGTAAATCTACAAGGTAATAATTTTTTCGGGGTCATGCCCTCTGTTCTCACCCTGAACTTTTTTGCGATGCGCCACTGCTAGATTCTAAAATACGCAATAAATTTTCTGTCTTGTTTAGAAACTTTTTGATCTCTTGTATTTTTTTCTTATCTCTGACCGTTATCGAGAAAAAAAATAGAAAACAATTTTCTGTAATTCGCCAGAGAAAATTAAATTTTTTAAAATGGTCTAGTAGACTCTGGCTTTATTCAGATAATCACTTGAGTTTATTAATTTTAAGAGTTAAGGTGCTACTACCTGTTAAAAAATAGGATGACCCGGTTTTCGTAGCATTGTTTTATTACAATACAAAGTAACATAACTAATAACAATAAAAACCCTAAGTAATAACAATGACAATGAAACTATGCTACAACAATTGTTGAAAGTGTCCTCCTTCAACCCTTATACAGGCGTCCGCTCTTCTTCTCATTGATGCTCGCACTCTCTCAAATACTCCTGGAGTATTTCTTATCGTTTCAAATCCATCGATTATTCGATTTCGTAAGTCATCAACAGTATTCACAGGTGTTGTATACACTAGAGATTTGAGATGTCCCCACAAAAAAAAATCTAGACTATTTAAGTCAGGGGACCTAGGGGGCCATGGCTGAGGTCCACCTCGTCCTATCCACCTATTCTCATATACTTCATTTTAATACTCCCGAGCCAAAATAGAAAAATGTGATGGGGCGCCATCGTGCATATACCACATTTGATTTCTAAGTAAAAGGGGCAAGTCTTCAAGTAATAAAGGCAATTCATTCTGCAAAAACAGCCTGTAGGACTGACCAGTAAGTCGACCAGGCAAAAAACAAGGACCAATCAAATTATCTCCAATTATACCACCCCATACATTTAATGAGAACTGTTCTTGAAAATGCGTTTCTACAATTTCATGTGGATTTTCATCTGCCCACATGTGGTTGTTGTGGAAATTCATAATTGAAGTCCTTGAAAAATTCGCTTCATCGGTAAAAAGGATTTTACAATCAAAAATGCGGTCTACTGCTAGCTTATTAAGGTACCATTGGCAGAAATCAAACCTTAAAGGGAAGTCTCGGGGAAGAAGAGCCTGCACTCTCTGAATGTGGTAAGGGTATAGCAGGGAAACACGTAGAATACGCCAAACCACTTGATGACTAATATTTAAATGTTCACTGTTTTTTCTGGTGCTGGTGCGAGGATGTCTGTCTATTTCATTCAGAACAGCCTCTTCGATCTGTGGTGTTCTAACAGTACGTCGTTTACCTGCATCATTAGTATTCTTTTTAAAAGTTCCAGTTTCTCCAAGACGCCTATGAATATTTGAAAATATTCGATGAACGGGTATCATTCTATTGGGATAGCGCTCCATGTACAGACGCCTGGCTTCTCTTGCATTTCCATTCGCAAGGCCGTAGATAAAATGCATGTCAGCCATTTCAGAATTCGTGAAATTTGGCATATTTACAAAATTATAACGAGTATTTAAAACACTTTTACACCTTACAGTTTGCAATTTAAAACTTTACTTATACAGACACAAGTTACGATTTCTAATGTCAATTGTCAAATTAATAAACTCAAGTGATTATCTGAATAAAGCCAGAGCCCGCTAGACCATTTTAAAAAATTTAATTTTCTCTGGCGAATTACAGAAAATTGTTTTCTATTTTTTTTCTCGATAACGGTCAGAGATAAGAAAAAAATATAAGAGATCAAAAAGTTTCTAAACAAGACAGAAAATTTATTGCGTATTTTAGAATCTAGCAGTGGCGCATCGCAAAAAAGTTCAGGGTGAGAAAAGAGGGCATGACCCCGAAAAAATTATTACCCTTTAGATTTACATAATCATTTGGCATGGCTAATGATGCAGGCCTTATAGCGTAACCTACCTTCCAAATTTGAACAAAATATCTCAAAAACTGCAGGAGCTATACAGTAAAAAGTGAAAAATTCTTGAAATTTCAACACCCTGCATATTTGTCACGAAGCGTTTGCAGACCTATGTTTATATGAAATTTTAGGCACAAAATAAACCAAATAGTTACCCCCTTCCTTATGTACATGATATTTAGGAACACATAGGAACATATATAACAATTCTTTCCCAAATATACAAATGTATTGAAAAATTGAAAATCTTCTTATATCTATATTTGTCATTGTTTTCTAATTGATAACCAGTTGTCATATTGTTATTACTTTTATTTCATTGTATGCCACTACTACCAAGAAGATTTTCAATTTTTCAATACATATATATATATATTTGTATATTTTCTTCTTGGGTAATTTCGGCTTTTTTTTTTTTTGGAAGAAAATCTCATGTATAATGGGATGTAGAATTTTTATTTGACGTTTCGACCCATAAATAATCGGTCTTCTTCAGAATTTTGGTTATTTCTGTAATAAGTTATTATTATTTTTTCCTTATAAAAAACAGTCAGTTACATTAAAATTGGTTTTAGAAAGAGTATATTAATAGCAAAAATATTCAACTATTTTTTTGTTGAATTTTAAAAAGTAACATTAATCACAGAACAAATAAATTAAAACATTAAAATATTGGAAACACTAAAAAATGTATATGTTACGTTACATGTTATGTTAAAATTAATTTAAAAGTTTTTATTTACAAAAATTCTTTTTGAATAAAATGGGATGGTCTGTTGTTGTAATGACTTAATAACATATTTTCAAAAATGAAACACAGCAAGACACTCACCTTATGAATATACGAAGTATTCTTTTCTTGTGGTTTTTTGTATCACATTTGGTTTGAACAGATACTTTTTTTTTCAATTTTACAGGTAAATAGTTCCTGTAACTCATTCTTAATTTGTATATTATGTTTTCGCATGTAATTGCCGTTTACGTTGGAAATAAACTGGCCAGGCACAAGTGGTGTCGAACAACTTTTTGTCTGTTTTTATTTTATTTCTTTCCGTTGAATCGGTTTGTAAAATTTTCTGTGTATTGGGTGGTTCTTAAAATTTTATTTTTAAATATCAAATGATTATTGTAATAATAGAGAATATATTTTTGATAAGTTGTCAATTTCATTTCTATCATTAACTGAGTTTTTTTCTTTTTTTAATTTCGATCATCTCAAGTACATTCCTTGCTTTGGTATTCTGTTCTTTTTGTAAAATAGACACGTTATCATAATTAAAGGTGTGGGAAAATTTATTAGTATGTTTTTTGAGGGCTGTACTATTCTTAGCATATTTATGGGCTTTCATCCGTTCTTCCAAGTGTTGTTGGGTTTGACCTATATATACCTCTTGGCAATCATTGCATGGTATGTTATAAACGATGTGTGTTTGTTTTTTGAGTGGTATATTGTCTTTCAATTTGGTATATAATGGATTGAGGGTGTTATGGTTTTTATGTGCTATTTTAAAATTGTATGGTAAAAGAATATTGTTTAGTTTTTGAGGCAGGTGATTAAGGAAAGGCAGAGATATATATTTTTCTTGTTGATTGTTTTCTTGATGGTTTTTGGTGGTGTTAGTGCTGTTATATATTTTATGGATTTGTTGTTTAGTTATCTTATTAATGAATTTGGACGGGTAATTGTTGTTTTTTAAAATGGTTTTTGCTCTGTTGATTGCTTCTTTTCTGAGTGTTATGTCAGTTAATTTTACTGCTCTATTAATCAGGTTACTACCTACATTTTTTTTGTATCAGTTAGGTTGTGATGAATGAAAATTCAATACTCTGCCTGATGCAGTGTCTTTAACAAACCATTTTGTTCTAATAATTTCGTCTTGGTGGATTAGTGTTATGTCCAAAAAATTAAGTGTGTTGTTACGCCGGGACCACGTCGCACTAAGATAGCAGACTAAATTAAGTTAAAGAAAACGGAGAATCACAATAGGAGATGATTGAAACTGGAAAACGCAGGGCCGAGCTAACCCTGTCGCAGACGGCGTGACGGTTCAGATATACTAAAACACCTAAAAGTAGAGCGTCGGTCGGCAACGACGCGAGCGACGTTGTCCGGGCACCAGAACACTATGTTACCTTAACGATAACCTACCTGCGCCTCCTATGGGCATCCACTGGCTGTGTTCCTCCAGAGGGTTTCCTACTGATCACTCTGTATAATCAGCTGCACCTAACCTTACGCTTACTCAACTGCTGTCACAAGTATAATAGACGAAGGTAAGGTATGTTGAGGTAATAATAAAAAAAAAAGAGAAATTGCGATGTGAAGATAGGTGCTATATTAATGATAATATTGTTCTTTTTTTTTCTTGAAAAATAATTAAAATGTTGTCAGATATAATGTAGAATTAATATATATAAATGTTTTGTATAATTAAAATGTTGACAGTTAAGATTGAAAAATTGTATGAATTAATATAATTTTTTTTTAACAAAGTAATGGAAATTTTAGGAGATAATTAAATAAACAAACAATAGAACCTCTGCGCCTCGGCAGGAGGATGGTCGGCGTAGAAACGTTTCCTTGCATTACAGGCCAATATACATATGTTATTAATAAACGCCACCAACGGCGAAGTTCTAAATTAATTATTTACAAGAAAATAAAATTGATTAAAGTTAGCACATAAGACTTAAAGTAATCTAATTAATTAAGTGACAGGTAAAACATGAAATTACAAGATCAAAATTTTGAGATAATCCAAATAAACTGCTTACATTTATTATTCAATTAAATGACGCTATTGAAAGTTACAAAGGTAAATCCAGTATTAGCACAAAAGAATCTACTGAGCTTCGGTATTTAAATTTTCTACAATGACTCAACTAAATCCAATAGCTCAGAAAATTAAAAAGAACATACGTGAAAGTCAAATTTCTAATTTACGGTAATAAACGTGCTAAAATTATTATCAAATTCAAGATTAAAATTCAACACATCAAAGAGGAAAATTATTATTACGGTAATGAAAATACTAGGATTATTACTAATTTAAAGATTAACACTCCAAAGAGATATAGTGCTACGGTAATGAATTTACTAAAATTATTATTTAATTAAATATTCAACACAACAAAGAGTTATATAATTACGGTAATGATATTACTAGAATTATTATTGAACTAGATATTCAACACAACAGTGAGAGCCCTTATCAAATCTTCTTAGGGTCACTCTGTATTCAGCAATTCCAGTTTGCATAAAAATAACAAGAAAAATAACGGTAATTTAATTAGGATTAATATGTGACCTTGCAGTTAACTAAGTGGTGCATTAGTTATTATAGCCACTCAAAAATTCTTAGGTCAAATTTAGGTAAGATGAAGTCCAGCACTCTGGCATAAAGTCGTCGATAAACAGTCGAAAATTATGGTGAAAATTACAACATTAGTTGCACTTATCTGTCAAGATGGACGCAGGATGGCCGCAACGGTAACCAAAATGGCGGAGGGCCCCTCGATGAAAGATTCCACTTCAACAGACAAGATGGACGTATAGGTGCAACCACTGTAGCAACGATGGAATCCACCACACTCTTCAACGATAAAGTGGGGTGACAATACCAGAAAAATGGCTACTGAGGGCTTTTGTGCCCGTCAATAAGAATCCTATTAAATTAGAAGAGAAAAGAAACAAAGATAAAATCCCGAAAATTAACACAAAGTTTCAAACACTTACCCCAAAATGATAATGGAGATTCCGCGATAAACGACTTCACAAGTCACTCAAAGGTGCAAAATTTAGATTCAAAAAAAAACCAGCACGTGGCCATTCGTAAATTTTAGGTAACGGTATTTCGGTAAAAATTCACGATAAATAACCAAAACTAAGGTATCGATATCTGCTGCTTATTCCATTTAGAGCCGCATCCGCGAAAAATCTACATAGATAATGTAACAAAGTTACTAAAGGAAAATAAGCAGATTGCACACAATGTTCTCACACGAGAATAGACTTTGTAAGTGCCATCAAAACCGGGAACCTTCTTTCATATCTAATGCGCGTCAGCTACACGCATTCTTTCAGAAGTAACAAGCCCGGAAATATCTCTGAACGAAAGGCGGGAGATTTCAAATAAACATAATAGGCACAAAACTAAATTGACAATAAAGGGAGTCAACATCGTGACTTATATATAATTAAACACAACCCTACACATAACTTAGACGAAAAGAAAATAACCGAAACACTCCTACAATTGTACGTAGAATTAACAAAGTCGGCAATTCGAGGGGAACACACATGCTAAAGGGTTGGCAATGCGCGAAGCGTACGCCACACGGCAACTCAGTAACCAACGTTTGACAGATAGAAAACAAAACAAACCTCAGAAGTAGACACAATTTAATACGAAAGAAAAGGGATTCTGCAGGTAACTATTGAGATTTCCAAACTCTTAAATCACGCTACAAACGGCGGTTAAAAAAAAGACCGACCTCCTAATGTTTTGCAGTTAAATCCGCGAAGCCATAACCCTCCAAGGAAAGATAACGACAGAAGCGCAACAAGGCAGTCAGGGAAGATGAATGCTTGCTATGAACAAATCAGTCCACGGCAACAAATTAACGTATGCCCGTTAATACGCAAGATTTCCTTATTTAACACCCACTTGCTTTTTTAGTGACACAACTACGAAGGAAGAATTTTGATCAGACGTACAAGAGAGTCTATGTCTAGGGATACACATAAACACGTGAGGCAGTAAATACGACGAGCCTGACTGTCGTCTCGAAGAATTTAAAAACACAAATAAATGCACTCCGCAGAGTTCGGAAGTAATAAATAAGCAGATATTGATAAAACTGAAACAAGGCGTAAAAAGTAACTGCAAATGCAGATAATACAAATCTACAGGTAGGATAAAATAAGCTAGAGATAAGATAGTTAGAATTAGTTACATAAGATACAGAGTTTTTTACACATAAAGAGTGTATTTGCCCGATATTACATATTACACATCTGTCAATTTCACGGTTCGTGACTTAGGGCTCCGAGAGCACAATAGTAGGTTTAGCTCACACACAGATATACATCAAACGAACTTTTTCACTCGGTGAACCAAACGATGTACAAGGTTCGCTCAAAAAGTCTCGCGCTCATACAAATTCTACGTACTTAAACAGAGACACATAATCTTACGAGAACTATATACAAAAGTGAATTTTACAGCATAACAGTGTTGTTTGTTGTTTTCTGTTGTAAATTGTACACGAGGATGATAGCAGTTAAAATGATCAAGGATATGTTGTAGTTTGTCAACTTGGCAGGCTATGATACAGTCGTCCACATATCGCTTATAAAATGAGATAGAAGTGTCTAGATGTGGAACAATATTTTCTTCAATGTCTTCCAGGACAAATTGTGCGATTATACTGGATATTGGAGCATCCATAGCAAGACCGAATTTTTGTTTGTAAAAATTATTTTTAAATGAGAAATAGGTTGTGGAAAGAGTTAGTTCTATTGCTTTTATAAATTCTTCTAAAGGTAATTCTGTGAATTGTTTTATTTTGCTCCATTTGTTAATCAAAAGTGTTTTAGCGAGATCTATGGGGATATTAGTGTACATGGATTTTGCATCTAATGATACAAGTTTTCCATATTTTTTTAACTTAACTGTGTTTATAAAATCTTTGAAATCAAACGAGTTTTTTATATAATACTTATTTTGGTTAACGACATTTGTAAGTATATTTGCCAGATATTTTGATAGATTGTAGAAGGGGCTTTGTATGCATGATACTATAGGTCCTAGAGGGATGTCTTTCTAATGCAATTTTGAAAGTCCGTATATTTTTGGGCATTGAGAATTTATTAAAGATAACCCCACAATCAGAATATCAAAACCTGACAAGAGTAATGGCACAGTAATCATGGACACAACACAGTACGAGGGGAAAATGCTGGAATTACTACATGACAAAACAACTTACGAAACATTAAAGTCCGACCCTACTACAATCTACAAAAAAAAACAACAACAACCTCATAAACTCATGGAAAAAGAAAAATCTAATTTCACCCACAACAGCAAAATCATTAAAAATTCACAATTCTCAATGCCCAAAAATATACGGACTTCCAACATTGCATAAGAAAGACATCCCTATAGTATCATGCATACAAAGTCCCTTCTACAATCTATCAAAATATCTGGCAAATATACTTACAAATGTCATTAACCAAAATAAGTATTATATAAAAAACTCGTTTGATTTCAAAGATTTTATAAACACAGTTAAGTTAAAAAAAATGAAAAACTTGTATCATTAGATGTAAAATCCATTTACACTAATATCTCCATAGATTTCGGTAAAACACTTTTGATTAACAAATGGAGCAAAATAAAACAATTCACAGAATTACCTTTAGAAGAATTTATAAAAGTAATAGAACTAACTCTTTCCACAACCTATTTCTCATTTAAAAATAATTTTTACAAACAAAAATTCGGTCTTGCTATGGGCGCTCCAATATCCAGTATAATCGCACAATTTGTCCTGGAAGACCTTGAAGAAAATATTGTTCCAAATCTAGACACTTCCATCTCATTTTATAAGCGATATGTGGACGACTGTATCATAGCCTGCCAAGTTGACAAACTACAACATATCCTTGATCATTTTAACAGCTATCATCCGCGTGTAGAATTTACAACAGAAATCGAAACAAACAATACACTTAATTTTTTGGACATAACACTAATCCACCAAGACGAAATTATTAGAACAAAATGGTTTGTTAAAGACACTGCATCAGGCAGAGTATTGAATTTTCACTCATCACAACCTAACTCATACAAAAAAAATGTAGCTAGTAACCTGATTAATAGAGCAGTAAAATTAACTGACATAACACTCAGAAAAGAGGCAATCAACAGAGCAAAAACCATTTTAAAAAACAACAATTACCCGTCCAAATTCATTAATAAGATAACTAAACAACAAATCTATAAAATATATAACAGCACTAACACAACCAAAAACCATCAAGAAAACAATCAACAACAAAAATATATATCTCTGCCTTTCGTTAATCACCTGTCTCAAAAACTAAACAATATTCTTTTACCATACAATTTTAAAAAGCACATAAAAACCATAACACCCTCAATCCATTATATACCACATTGAAAGACAATATACCACTCAAAAAACAAACACACATCGTTTATAAAATACCATGCAATGATTGCCAAGGGGTATATATAGGTCAAACCCAACAACACTTTGAAGAACGGATGAAAGCCCATAAATATGCTAAGAATAGTACAGCCCTCAAGAAACATACTAATAAATTTTCCCACACCTTTAATTATGATAGCGTGTCTATTTTACAAAAAGAACAGAATACCAAAGCAAGGAATGTACTTGAGATGATCGAAATTAAAAAAAGAAAAAAACGCAGTTAATGATAGAAATGAAATTGACAACTTATCAAAAATATATTCTCTATTATTACAATAATCATTTGATATTTAAAAATAAAATTTTAAGAATCTCCCAATACACAGAAAATTTTACAAACCGATTCAACGGAAAGAAATAAAATAGAAACAGACAAAAAGTTGTTCGACACCACTTGTGCCTGGCCAGTTTATTTCCAACGTAAACGGCAATTAATTACATGCGAAAACATAATATACAAATTAAGAATGAGTTACAGAAACTATTTACCTGTAAAATTGAAAAAAAAAGTATCTGTTCAAACCAAATGTGATACAAAAAACCACAAGAAAAGAATACTTCGTATATTTATAAGGTGAGTGTCTTGCAGTGCTTTATTTTTGAAAATATATTATTAAGTCATTACAACAAAAGACCATCCCATTTTATTCAAAAAGAATTTTTGTAAATAAAAACTTTTAAATTAATTTTAACATAACTTGTAACGTAACATATTCATTTTTTAGTGTTTCCAATATTTTAATGTTTTAATTTATTTGTTCTGTGATTAATGTTACTTTTTAAAATTCAACAAAAAAATAGTTGAATATTTTTGCTATTAATATACTCTTTGTAAAACCAATTTTAATGTAACTGACTGTCTTTTATAAGGAAAAAAAATAATAGCTTGTTACAGAAATAACCAAAATTTTGAAGAAGACCGATTATTTATGGGTCGAAACGTCAAATAAAAATTTTACATCCCGTTATACATGAGATTTTATTCCAAAAAAAAAAGAAAGAAAAGCGGAAATTACCCAAGAAGAAAATATACAATTATTAATCTTCAGGCAACGAAAAACTACACACATATATATATATATATATATATATATACAAGAAAAGGAAAATTATCGGGTAAATTCCGCTGTAGAGCAACCGTAGACACGTGTTTCTGACTCATTGGTCGTCGTCAGTACGGTGTAGCCAAGGAATAAGGTGGTATAACCTTGGAGATGTAAGCTACACGGAAGACCATCAGGTGACAGACCGCCATTTGTAGCTTCGGTTAGAAGAGCCTCGGTTTTGAGGATTCACATCCAACCTCGCCACGAGGAAGACAATGCCAACCTGCGTGTCATCCGAGACCCAGGAAAGAAAAATCACAAAAAAAGGAATTAATCGCGGATACATAAAATACATGTATTGTATTGTATTGTATTTTATGTATCCGCGATTAATTCCTTTTTTTGTGATTTATATATATATATATATATATATATATATATTTGTAAAATGCTTTTGTTTTGTTGGTCGTCGTATATATTTAGTTTTCTTTAAAACTTTATTTGTTTTATTTGGTTAGCCACCTTTTTTTTGAAATTATAATCACATATATAACAATACATTTAAAATACAATTAACGTTTCGACAATTCTATTATTTTGTCTGTTTCAAAAATGTGTTTCTTTTATATCGTATTTGACCTATAAGAAAAAAACGTACTTGTTTAAAGTTTATTAATTTTAAAAAATACAAAATATTAAATCTCACCTATAAAATTGGTTAAAAAACACTCACAAACATTTTCTTTTTGTCTAATCTAATTATAATCTCTGCTAATTTTACTTTTAACATGTCTGGTCTTTTTAAAATTATTTGTGTGTTCACAATTTATTCACAATATATATTCCATTTACAAATAAAAAAAATACCCCATAAAGAAAATTTAAAGAACCACAAAAACAATTCTCTTAGTTTTTAGTATAGCAAGTATACCACCAAACCAAAATTAAGCCTTACTTTGGTATATGTATTACTTAATATGAATTTAAACACATACAGATAAAACTGGGTCTATGATCATTATCAATTTCTTATGAAACGATTGGATACAAATGAGGATACTATCCAATACCATTATAGTAACTGAAAACAGTAATTGCTCAAACTTTAAATCAAATTGCTCTAACATGGTAATACTATTTTGTAAAACATTAATAAAGCATTAAATCAATTGAAGATTATTCAGGCGGTCAATAATTGCTGACGCATAACAGCGTTAATAATGTAATTATGCTATTTAGTTAGGTGTATATAGAATACTTAGAATGAATATAGATCATACGTTTCCAATTTAGCCAGATAATTATAACCGTATTGTGAAATCTTAGTAGATTTGACCAGTAATATGAGTAAAGTAGAAGCACATTATCATTGGTAATTAAATCAGCTCTCACAATGTGAGTTTTATACTGTTATTCGCTATATTTATTTTATTTTTTGAATATTAGTTTTTCCTAGTTATGTCACATTTGATTTGTTTCTCTCTTATAAATTTACAGGATTCATATTTCATTCTAGATATTTTTCTCTTCGACAAAGAGAAATGTTATTAAATGTTATCACCTTGGCCACAGCTTGAGAGAATTGAACGTCTCTTTCGAATTTACCGTTGGTTTTTAAACACTACGGTACCTAATCAATAACTTTGTAAGTACGGCTGTTTATTTCCGTCTAAATTGAAAAAAGATAAGACACCAAACTAAATCATGCCTCCTCAAAATATTGCAGCATAATCTAATTTAATGTTTTAGGTATTAAATAAAAACAAAAGTTATCTTTATAAATTGCGGAAATCAAATTATATAGGAAGTCTTTAATCCGAAACAATTTCAAATGTTTAAAGAAGGTTTTATAGTAGATTACAGCATTGTCCGTGTAAATAAAGAGATCGTTTTGAACATTTAACAAAGTACATAGGACTTTTATTTATCTACATTTCCGCACTGAATTCGTCCTTTTAAAAAGGGTTATGAATGCTTTTTTATTTTTTCAACATTATTTTTATTTAGTCTAGATTAACTTCTAAGTAATATAACAAACTTGGGCGGACGTAATCTCATCACAAAATAGCAAGTGCATTTTAATACTCCTACTCTAAGTTAGATCCCCACCTTATGTAGACGTTAATATTAGAGGTATTTTCACCACTCAATTTAATTATAATTCCTCCTTAGTTTTCTTATTACTGAGTGCTTCTTCAGAATTTTAGAAAGAAATTATTCAAAAATGTTCGATTTCAACAATATAGTTAAAAGTGTTTTATATGTGTCTCAACTTTTTTTGGCAACAAGCAATACACTGGTGGAAAATAATGTCTATTTGAGATTCATGGATGGTAAAAAATTGTCGAAAATATTTCGTACAATATGCACAAACTAATCATTTTGGATAAAGTGCAAGTGATCTCACATTTAAATACGGTAATATTATGTTCTTCACTATTTCTAAGCAACCATTTCCAAATTTTAATTTTACGCAAATATAAAGTTATAACTACGGAACTTCTTTTATGTTTACTAGTAAATATTTTCGGACGGCAGTTATATATATTTCTTCATACATAGTTGACATATTTTCCTGTAATACAATACATAAATCTGCTTCTGCTTTTCGCCTGCACAAATTTAAAAGCACTTTCTTGTTGGTCTTTTGCTCAACAATACTTCGTGGTTATGAACTATATCACTCATTTATATTGCAAGCTCAGGACTAATAGTAAATACTTTAGCATTATACTTTCTTTTTTGAACACATCTCCAAAAAGCTTATCTGTATTTCAATTGCTTTTTTAATAGGTAAAATGTAACAAAGGAACCCCGTTTAATTTTCACTAACGTGGTTGACATCTTGTAAATCGAAACGACACTGTTCATATACAATTTAATTAATTAAAATTATTGTCAGAATATACAACACTAGATAAATACCGAGCTCTTCTATTGAACGACAAAAACTGACTTGTGAAACTGTAATAACTTTGCTAGAAAACTGTCACAAACATTAAATAAACATTGTTTCATTGAAGTACAAGGAACTCGGAATTTCCAATTTACAGAGGTATTATTACGTGAACCCACATTATAGTAACCATATAGTAAGCTCACTGTCGGCAGCCTCTTTGATGTTCGTGTACCAAGCTTTATTCTTTTAGGCAAAACTACGCTTAGTTCTGAAGAGAGATGCGAAGTCAATAATGCAAGGGTCGGCGAAGAAGTTGTAAATATACAAACACGTTCGACTAGTCGATTAGTTATATCAATAATAAGTATCACATATTTTGAACACTATACTATACAGTGTGTCAATAAAGTAAGGAACACCCTAAATATCAGCTTTAAAACATATCTCTAGCAAAAACGCTCAGACACGTATTTTTTTATTTTTGAAGGCGCATTTTCTTAGATTAAATTGAAGTGTACAGGGTTATCAAAAAAGAAGATATGACGTTATCATGTGTTTTTTTAAATGGAATACCCTATATATTTTTAAGAAAATCAAAAGGGCTTCTCATGAAGATTTCAACGATAAATGAGTTGTTGGGGATATCTTTAATATTTACTTGTAGAAATTGAAAAAACGCTTTTGGTGGAACTACATGATAATTTTTGGTAATTTTAATCTTTGAACGTTGTCATGACAGAATTGTCAGTATGGAAGGTGACGTCTTATCTAATTAGACAGTGACTAACCACCGTTAGTTTGTTTGGCCTTGCTTGTTTTATAATTGCCATTTCTTTTGATAAAAATGGGTCTAAGTGAGAGAG
This sequence comes from Amphimallon solstitiale, assembly GCA_963170755.1. Classification (NCBI taxonomy): domain Eukaryota; kingdom Metazoa; phylum Arthropoda; class Insecta; order Coleoptera; family Scarabaeidae; genus Amphimallon; species Amphimallon solstitiale. The sequence continues at coordinate 60,189,347 of OY720684.1, read as the reverse complement.
AATGGATTGAGATTCTTATGATGATTGGTTATGGTGACCGAAGAAGGAGTACAGTGGAAGTTTGCGAACTCTTTAATGCAGCGCATCCTAATCGGCAACAAATAACTCGCTCAACTGTAAGTAAAATACTTCTAAAGTATGAGGAGTACGGAAATGTTAGGGATCTACCTAAAACTAGGCGACCAAAAGTGGATGATGAAACTAAGTTAAATGTTCTTTTGACAGTGCAAGATAATCCGAATTGTGCTACTCGTCAAGCAGCTTTAAACTTTAATTGCAGCCATGAGACTATTAGAAAAATTTGGCATAAGCAGAAATATCATCCTTATAAAGTGCATCTTGTCCATGAATTGTCGGAAGATGATTTTGATCGCCGTTTGGAGTTTTCAGAAAACTTGCAAATACTTTGTGAACGTGATGAAATGTTTGCTAGAAACATTTTATTTTCAGATGAGGCAACTTTTTCTTTAAACGGAACAGTTAACCGACAAAATTGTAGATACTGGACAGAATATAATCCTCACTGGATGCAGGAAGCTCTAAGTCAACACTCTCAGAAGGTAAACGTCTGGGCTGGAATACTAAAAAAATAGGATTTTAGGACCTTTCTTTTTTGATGGAAATTTAAATGGGGATATCTATTTGGATTTTTTACAGTTAGAGCTTCTTCCTGCGCTTGTGGAACTTTATCCTGATCCAAATACCCCTGACAGTCCTAGTAATGAAATCTGGTTCCAACAAGATGGGGCACCTCTCATTATTCTCGACCTGTGAGTGACTACCTAAATTTGATTTTTAATAGCCGATGGATTGGCAGACGTGGGGTTGTTGAATGGCCAGCTCGCTCCCCTGACTTAACACCACTAGATTTATTCCTGTGGGGTGACCTAAAAAGCAAAGTTTATGTAAATAGACCTCAAAATATTAATGATTTAAAAGAACGCATACGCCAAGAGATCCGAAGAATCACGCCAGATGTAATCAGCAATGTTCAGAATGAGTTTATTTCTCGCCTAGGCTACTGTCAGATTGTTAACGGGCAGCAATTTGAACATTTACTTACAAGTTAAACTCTATTGTAATTATTTTATGACGTTGTTCCACCAAAAGTGTTTTTTCAATTTCTACAAGTAAATATTAAAGATATCCCCAACAACTCATATATCGTTGAAATCTTCATGAGAAGCTCTTTTGATTTTCTTAAAAAAATACAGGGTATTCCATTTAAAAAAACACATGATAACGTCATATCTTCTTTTTTGATAACCCTGTATACTTCAATTTAATCTAAGAAAATGCGCCTTTAAAAATAAAAAAATACGTGTCTGAGCGTTTTTGCTAGAGATGTGTTTTAAAGCTGATATTTAGGGTGTTCCTTACTTTATTGACACTGTATAAGTAACAAAACATATACGACTATAGTTTTAGACATTTTATATTCTAAAAATTATACAACACAGCTGTAATTATATAAAATAATACAATGATACTACTGCAGTAATTATACTGACAAAATTATTACTTAATAGCAGTACAAATGCGAATTCAAAAGAAATCAATCCTAAATCCAAGAAGAAATTAACTTAAAATTTATTAACTACACTTAAAGAAGAAAATGTTGTGTTTTTACTGAAGTTGGTGATCTTGATGTAATTATCTTTTGTATTTTGTTTATAAGTTTTGTTTACTAATTATCACTCTCTAAGGCGCAAATAAACAAATGTTCTATCTCACTTTAAAGAATAGGTATATGAAAAAAAATTTTAATAATAATAGTAATAAAATAATTTAATAATTAAAAGCACGAACAAGTAAAATATATATAAATAATAAATATAAATATAGGAAAAATAACCTGCAAAAAGGAAAGACTAATTGAAGACACTGATGCAAAAAGGAGAGAGCTCCATTTTATCAATTTCTTGAGGAGAACCAAAAAAAAACGTTTTTCTACGCATTCTTTTAATTTATATGTTTTATTTAATGTAGGGTTAAAGTCTAGCACTTAATATATAATATACTCAAAAAATACGCTTTTTGGACATTTGATTGGCTAACAATATCAAAAAGAAAACGTTGGAGCTGCCTCCTTTTTGCATCGGAGAGTTAAAAAAAATACCTAACACAAACTTCAATGTGATTTATTAACAACATGTTATCAAAAGTAATAAATAAACACAAACTAATCATCTGTAAAGCATTCTTCTTCTGGCTGAGTAGGTTCTTCTTCTCCTTGACACTTCAGCCGATCATAAAACCACTGACAGTCAGAAGGCACATATTTTGTTGCAAGTTCTTTCACATGTAGGTATTTCGGGGCTTAAGTGGTAACAGTCCGGAGTAGAGGAATAATGTAGACAGGGGTAAGGTCAACATTGCACCATGTTTCTGAAGGGTAAAAAAGTCCTTTAAAAAGGCACTGGCCAAATTGCTGCATTCTACGCCTTTTGCTGTGTACTCTATGCACGATAAGAAGATATAACAATTTTTTTTTCTTTGTTGATGCTACAAAATTTTCAAAAAAATAATGTAAAGGGCTTACTACATCATTAGCTCCTTTCTTGGCTACGGTTTCATCGTACATGAAAAAGTACGATTTTGCAGAACTTGCTGCAAGGACACAAAAGTTGTATTCCCACAGCTGCCGTTTAAAAAAAACATCTCCACTATGTACGTGGGGAAGAGGCATATTCTGCTGAAAATGAAACGCTAGCAGTTCCGTCTCATCTTTGTTCTCCGAAATTTCTCCAATATCTTCTTTCATTTTTGTGTAAAAATAACTTGCTTTTTTCACATGCACCTATTTTTCACGTATTAGATTCCTTTTCACTTCTTCATTCTTTTCCGCTGATATGAGGTTGTCGAGTCTGTCGCAAGTCTGGCAAGTGTCCGACCGGCGCTTTCCAAATGAGTAGTTATAATTTGAAACAAAGTGCCGACAAAAATAGTCGTATGTAACTTGAGGCTTTACTTTTTTATCATTCTGGATGGTAACGTATATATCGGGTTCGTACTTTTGAAGATAAAGCTTATGCATTTTTTGCATATTTAGTTCAGGCGATAAATAAAACTTATTTTCATTTTTAGTGCGGCTATAGTGCGACGATCTTTTTGGAAATGACTGTATATGCCAATCAATTTGATGTATTACATCCTCACGTATCCTATTAGGGCGATTGGTGTGTTTTCCACGCATGTTCTTGGGTGCTGGAATGTTATCTTTCAAGTTCTTGACAATAAGTTCTACTCTTTTCTTGCTAATGCCAAATAACGAACAAACAGGGTGCTGTATATGATAAATAATTATTTATCATATACAATAATTATTTATCATATACAGCACATGGACGTCTCGGTGCTTATATACGCTGGTATACCAGCAATACTTTCCATCTGTTACTTGCTATATGTATATGTATATGTATATCAGTACAATTTAAAGGAATCAAGACCGAAGCCCACGGTAGCGTAGTGGCTAACGCACCTGACTGGTAATCGGGAGATTTCGGGTTCGATTCCTGGACCGCTGGGTAATTTTTAAAGATATTAAAAATTACCTAATTAACAATTAAACTAATTTTAAATTAATTTGAAATTAGTATGACCTCTAAATCGTCCAAGAAATGTAATTATATATATATGCACATGAATATGTGAATTAAGGTCAAGAAAATTTTTATATATATATATTGTTACAATACAAATATAGACTGTAACAATATTAAATTTATGAACTTGGTCATCAAAATTAACTTAATTATTGAAATTAATGATAATGATGTTTTGGAATAATTTTATTTGAATCTTGTTTATAATTACGTGATAAAGACAACAATGTTCTTTATCTGAGTAGTATTTCTTGAGGTTGTAGTCATCCTGTATGTTGATGGATTGAGTAGTTTCATTTTTCATTGTAGTTACCAAAATCTAGAGAGAAGAGATTTAAAATGTTGTTAGTATATTGTAGGATAAGTTATTATTTGTGTAAGAACATATTCAATTGACGTTAATGATGTTAAAAGTAATTAAAAAAATTAATATTGAATAATGAATAGCTAAATTGGAATAAAATCACATTTCAAAATTCATATCACCGGATGTGACATTTAAAATGTCATTTTGACAACCGGTTAGTAAATTGATAGGAACCAGCTTATAAAATGTTTAAAGTACATAAGATGCTATTTAAAAGCCGAAAAGAATTAAATTAGTAAAGTTATTAATATTAGAAGATATTCAAAACATATAAAAAGATTTAAATTCTATGTTGTTTAGAAGGTATTTGCAGAAGAAATTGATTGGTGGATTTGAAAAAGTAGAGGGTTGTCTAGGGGATGAATAATAAAAACAGGAGATGCGAGATAATTTTGAAGAAAAACGGGCGCGTTTTAGCGAAGTATAATATTAAAACTCAAAAATCTATTAATAGAATAGAACAGAATAAAGTAAAAGTGTTCAAATTTAATATCTTGATACAAATTTCATCGAGAAAAATAATTAAAAGTGATATAAAAATTTTAGGAAAGGAGAAGTTAATTTAAAGTATATAATTTAAAATTACTCACCTTAAAAGCAGTCCCGAGAGCCATTTCTTTGAAGATAAATAATAATAGCAGTTACGAGAACTAATTTCTTCAAGCAGTCTATCGTAGAAGTTCAGAAGTACAAGGCGCAGCATTGATCGTAGAGATTTTGAAGTCCGTAGTTGGAGTTGCACAACTTTTTCATCGTCGAAGAGAGATATTGTCAAAATCCTGAAATATCGAGGTATATTCACATTGCAGAACCAGTTTTTAGTGACAATAGGCCCAAAACAACATTGAAGAAGGTTATTAAGACTACAATGATCATCTAGAACATAAGGATAACATCTTACGAAGATACTGTTAACCAGTTGAAATTAGAAGCATATATTATCGACATAGTGTATTCAGGTCGTATAAAGATTACGTATATTTTGGAAAATATTTATATAATTCAGTTAATAGAATAATACTGTTGTTAAAATAAAATTAGAATGTTATTAAGTATGCAAATCTAAAAGTATTATCAAATGGAATTTAAATCTTTTCTAGTTAGATAAATTGAAACTCGTACAACCTCAATTAATTATTTATTCGTACGTTTCTTTTGTAATTTATTTGAAAAGAACCATTATTGGTGTCTTAAAATATTCATTAGAAAAAGTGGTTCTAAATTATTAATATATAAAGAAATATTTACCTTATCAAGTATATTAAAATAAAAGGATTGTTATTATTATTCCACAACTTCAAATTGCATCAAAAACGTCATTTGGATAGGTTTACAGTCTTGTTTGTAAATAAGATATTTGTTGATGTTCCTTTAAATTCAACCTCTATAAATTTTTTATTCACGATATTTATTAAACTTGTGAATATTTATATCGCTTGTAGTTTTATTGCTCTAAAGTATTCATCAGATATAAACATTAGCTTGACAAGAGATTTATACCTAATCTGTAATAGTAAATAGAAAAACATATTTAATTTTATTTGTTATATGCAAATAAATGTTACTTACCAGTTCTACAATATAGTAAAGAAAGGTTAATCACTTATTTTAGACAGTAATTTAATTCAAAGCGGACCACTGACACGACATGAGATGAGTTCTAAAAGAATGAATTGAAGTTTTATCACAAGCGTAGTTAAACCAACTGTAAAATATAAAAACTACTAGTATTAAAATACTATGAACTGAAAGAGTTTAGATTACTGATGGGTATACTACCAGTTATACAATTTTTAGAAATCTAATGTATTTCTTATGAATAGATATCTGGGCTAGTCGGTGCATATTTATAATAGGAGTAATAGGAAAAATTAATACAATCAATAAGGGTTGTATTTTAATAATTATTGGCTGGCCCAACATGGGGCATTTATAAAATGAGTAATGGAAAACATTACTTGGTTTGTATTTTATTAATTATTGGCGCATAGCAACTTGGGGCGATATTGGAGATAGCACATCTATCACCAATATTATATTTATTAATACTTAAAAACGAAGGGTAATTATTTAAAAAATTGTAAAAGGTATTTGTTTTTTTTTTAAAAAGTATAAAGGTATTATTTTCTTTAGGTGATTGACAACATTTAACATAATTGTTGGGATAGTAGAGGGTAATCATACAAATAATAATAACTATACAGTGTGATTTCTTTATTTTGGTACAGTTTTATACATTTATGTGGCTTACATTATTAAAGAATGGTTAATAGTAAATAAGTGATATAATACAACATAGTATAGAAAGTGTGTAAGTTTTTATTTAAATATAGAGTGTTATTAGGGGTATTATTAAGAGACTTTTATAATGATGCAGACACGTAGCAAGAAAGGGGATAAAGGGGATGAGGAAGGTTCAGAGAGTGGAGATGAAACTTATCAGAGTGAACAAAATCCGGTGATGGATTTGTTGTTAAAAATGAGAGAAGATATGAAGAATTCACAAGAAAAACAGGATACGAATATGAAGAATTTACAAGAGACACAGGATTTGAATATGAAAAATTTAAGAGAGGATATGAAGAAAGATTTAGAAGAAAATAGTAAGACTTCACAAGAAAAACAGGATATGAATATGAAGAATTTACAAGAAAAACAGGATGCTAATATAAAAAATTTAGAGAAAGTTATTAAGAAAAATATGGAGGATTTAGAGGAAAGGAATGTAGAGAAAATGAATCAGTTAAAAAATGAGTTTAAAGAAATGGAAAGTAGATTAGTTTCAGATATATTCAAACGAACAGAAGAACAAATGGTACTAGTTAAAGCCGACATAAATAAAGAAGTTACTAAGATAGTAAACACAAAAGTAGATATTGTATATGAGGTGTTGAAAACAGATAAGAACAAATGTGAAAATGCAAGAAAAATGTTACTAGAGGCGATAACCAGGAATGAAGAGGTTTGTAAGAAAAGGAAGGAAGAGTTACTTGTTAATTGTGAAAAGGAATTAGAAAAGAAATTGGGAACTTATGAAAATACCTTTATTAATGAAGTTGCAAATTTAAATCAACATAAGACAGAAGAGGTTAAAATGTTACAAGAGAATTTACAGCAACAGGAAGTTAAAAGAAAATTATTAGAAGATGAAATTAAAAAGATATCGGTTAATATGAAAAACATAGGATCAAGTTCTACAGTAGCACATCAATGTTCTAATTATACTAAAGTGGAGAACATAGCTCAATTTGGGGCAGATAAAACAGGGATACATCCGATGACGTATTTAAGGAATATTATGAAGTATTTAGAAGATATTCCATCTTTAAAGCATCAAATGGAGGTAATAAGATCTACGTTGAATAATAGTGCGTTGGAATGGTTTCAGAGAATAGAGGATAACTGCCAAGATATAAATCAATTTGAGATTATGTTCAAGAAAAATTTCTGGAATGAATCGCATCAAAATAAAGCTAAAATTAGATTATTAACCGCAAAATATAGATATGGTAATTTAACAAGAGAGGCTTATGCTTCAAGGATGTATAATCAGTGCAAGTATGTTAGTGATCTTAATGAATACATGATTGCTAGTCAACTGTTAAATCACTTTATTTATACAGATACACAAGCCATAATTTGCCAAAAGGTAAATGATATGGATTCTTTAATTGAAATCTTACGAAGATTAGATGATTTTAATGACGTTAATGCAAATAATTATTCATCTTTACCTAGAAACAATGTCAATAATGGTAATCAACGAATAAATAATAATGGTAGGTCAAATTATTTTCATAATACGGATTTGAAAAGTGGAAATCAACGAGATCAAAATGACTATAATGGAAATTATAGGAGTTCAAATTATAATAGGTCTTCGCCAAACATATATAATCAGAATACTTCAGTACGAGGAGGGTTTAATAATTATGGTAATAGGAGTGGTAATATTTATCAGTCAGATCCTAGAAATTATAATAATGATAAAGGGTATACACCATTTTCTGGTACAAATTATTATTCCCAAAATAGACAATATTATGGAAATAAATCTAAGGATAATCAAGGCGAAAGTAGACAAAGACCGATACATAATATCAGGTGGGTAGAAAATGAAGAGAATAATGCGAAAAATGATAATGTTGAATTAAAAAAAACGTCGATTTTGAAGGAAGATTCATATCAGAATTCAAAACCGAGCACATCTCATTGTTAGAAGAAGAGGTAAATAATCAACCCAATTTTATTACTTTACAAACAATTAAATTTTATCAAAGACCTGAGAGTATATTTAAAAATAATGAAGAAGTATCTATAGTACAAGATTTTGGTTTGCCATTTATTAAGATAGAAATTGAGAATATTGTTTTTACATGTTTAATAGATAGTGGTTCAGAGATTACATTAATAAAAGAGAGTAAAGTTAAACAAGTCAAAGGGTATTTAAATAGTGTGATTAAGATAAAAGGAACTGATATTATTACAGCGAATAGAAAGAAGATGGGAACAATAAAACAATGCTTTTATACAGAAGTGATTATAAGTAAAGAAAGTTATTTTATGCAATTTTATGTCCTGGAAAATTTATTTTATGAATGTATAATTGGTATAGATAATATTAGAAAGTTAGGAATGGTTATGAATTTTGAAGAAGGTAATATTTATATAAAAGAGAATATATGCAAAATAGTAAAAGAATTAAGTGAAGAAGAGAAAAATGTTTATAATGATTATAAGAAGAATATATTAAGTATAGAAATGAATAATTTAATAATTGAAAATGATAATGTACATGATAATATTAATAATGAAGAATGGAATGAGAATTATGATGAAGAGATGGAAGAGGAATGTAGAAATGATACAATAAATAATTATGAAGATATTGAAAGAAAAATTAAATTACAGGACATAAAGGATAAAGTTATGGAGCATAAGTTAATAGAGATTTTATATAGGAATATATCGTTAATTAATGAAGAAATTGTTTTCGCAAGAAATTATGAACATAAACTAGTGGTTACTGATGATTCACCATTGACTTGTAAAAATTATCTTATACCGTACTACTATCAGAATCAAATAAATAAGGAGTGGAAACGTTTAGAAGAATCTTGTATTAAATAATGGTCTTTCTGGTATTTCATGGGATAATCAAGAAACAATCGATTTAAGTGAAAGGTATGAATTGGTGAGAGAAAGATCAAACCGTAAAAAATGATATGGGAACAAAAACAAATGGAGAAACAGAAGAAGTTTAAAAGTTACGAAATAGGAGATTTAGTTATTGTGAAGAATTTGAGGGTTACTGATCGAAAGAAAAATATTATAGGGAAGTTGTTAAGGCCATACATTGGACCATATAAAGTTAATCTAAAGTTAGGAGAAAATACTTATGAGTTAATAGAACCAAATACAAATTATATTAGAGGTAGATATCATGTGTCTATGTTACAGGATTATTATCAAGATATAAACAATAGAGATGAATGAGTGTAACTGGTACAAAGCACACACATAAAGTATTATAAATAGGAATATGGATTAGAATATTAAATTTACAGAAATATTGGGTTGATTAATTAAATGTATATAAGTTTTGAAAGTACATTAAAAAAAAAAAAATAAGGTTGTTAAGTTATTGGTTGTAATTGTTATTATAAAAAAAAAAAAAAAAAACAATGATTAACTTGAATAAAACTTAGAGTTTTTAAAATAGAATAATTGCATATAGTTATGGCAAACAATTAATTTTATATGATGATGCTAGAGTAATAATTTATGTTATATTATGTTTTAATGATTGCTTAATAAATATAAATTTTATTTTAGAAGTTAAAAATTTACATTTATTAAAAAGGGGCAAATGTTACAATACAAATATAGACTGTAACAATATTAAATTTATGAACTTGGTCATCAAAATTAACTTAATTATTGAAATTAATGATAATGATGTTTTGGAATAATTTTATTTGAATCTTGTTTATAATTACGTGATAAAGACAACAATGTTCTTTATCTGAGTAGTATTTCTTGAGGTTGTAGTCATCCTGTATGTTGATGGATTGAGTAGTTTCATTTTTCATTGTAGTTACCAAAATCTAGAGAGAAGAGATTTAAAATGTTGTTAGTATATTGTAGGATAAGTTATTATTTGTGTAAGAACATATTCAATTGACGTTAATGATGTTAAAGGTAATTAAAAAAATTAATATTGAATAATGAATAGCTAAATTGGAATAAAATCACATTTCAAAATTCATATCACCGGATGTGACATTTAAAATGTCATTTTGACAACCGGTTAGTAAATTGATAGGAACCAGCTTATAAAATGTTTAAAGTACATAAGATGCTATTTAAAAGCCGAAAAGAATTAAATTAGTAAAGTTATTAATATTAGAAGATATTCAAAACATATAAAAAGATTTAAATTCTATGTTGTTTAGAAGGTATTTGCAGAAGAAATTGATTGGTGGATTTGAAAAAGTAGAGGGTTGTCTAGGGGATGAATAATAAAAACAGGAGATGCGAGATAATTTTGAAGAAAAACGGGCGCGTTTTAGCGAAGTATAATATTAAAACTCAAAAATCTATTAATAGAATAGAACAGAATAAAGTAAAAGTGTTCAAATTTAATATCTTGATACAAATTTCATCGAGAAAAATAATTAAAAGTGATATAAAAATTTTAGGAAAGGAGAAGTTAATTTAAAGTATATAATTTAAAATTACTCACCTTAAAAGCAGTCCCGAGAGCCATTTCTTTGAAGATAAATAATAATAGCAGTTACGAGAACTAATTTCTTCAAGCAGTCTATCGTAGAAGTTCAGAAGTACAAGGCGCAGCATTGATCGTAGAGATTTTGAAGTCCGTAGTTGGAGTTGCACAACTTTTTCATCGTCGAAGAGAGATATTGTCAAAATCCTGAAATATCGAGGTATATTCACATTGCAGAACCAGTTTTTAGTGACAATAGGCCCAAAACAACATTGAAGAAGGTTATTAAGACTACAATGATCATCTAGAACATAAGGATAACATCTTACGAAGATACTGTTAACCAGTTGAAATTAGAAGCATATATTATCGACATAGTGTATTCAGGTCGTATAAAGATTACGTATATTTTGGAAAATATTTATATAATTCAGTTAATAGAATAATACTGTTGTTAAAATAAAATTAGAATGTTATTAAGTATGCAAATCTAAAAGTATTATCAAATGGAATTTAAATCTTTTCTAGTTAGATAAATTGAAACTCGTACAACCTCAATTAATTATTTATTCGTACGTTTCTTTTGTAATTTATTTGAAAAGAACCATTATTGGTGTCTTAAAATATTCATTAGAAAAAGTGGTTCTAAATTATTAATATATAAAGAAATATTTACCTTATCAAGTATATTAAAATAAAAGGATTGTTATTATTATTCCACAACTTCAAATTGCATCAAAAACGTCATTTGGATAGGTTTACAGTCTTGTTTGTAAATAAGATATTTGTTGATGTTCCTTTAAATTCAACCTCTATAAATTTTTTATTCACGATATTTATTAAACTTGTGAATATTTATATCGCTTGTAGTTTTATTGCTCTAAAGTATTCATCAGATATAAACATTAGCTTGACAAGAGATTTATACCTAATCTGTAATAGTAAATAGAAAAACATATTTAATTTTATTTGTTATATGCAAATAAATGTTACTTACCAGTTCTACAATATAGTAAAGAAAGGTTAATCACTTATTTTAGACAGTAATTTAATTCAAAGCGGACCACTGACACGACATGAGATGAGTTCTAAAAGAATGAATTGAAGTTTTATCACAAGCGTAGTTAAACCAACTGTAAAATATAAAAACTACTAGTATTAAAATACTATGAACTGAAAGAGTTTAGATTACTGATGGGTATACTACCAGTTATACAATTTTTAGAAATCTAATGTATTTCTTATGAATAGATATCTGGGCTAGTCGGTGCATATTTATAATAGGAGTAATAGGAAAAATTAATACAATCAATAAGGGTTGTATTTTAATAATTATTGGCTGGCCCAACATGGGGCATTTATAAAATGAGTAATGGAAAACATTACTTGGTTTGTATTTTATTAATATATATATATATATATATATATATCATCAATCAGCAATCCCGCCTAAAATGGAACTGCAGACACGTGTTTCGAACTGGTTGGTTCTCGTCAGTGCAGTGTAGCCAAGGAAAAGATGGAAAACCTTGGATATGAAAAGCATAAATCAGAGACACATACATATATATATATATGTTCTCTTTCAGGTTTCCGCGGGTAGTAGTATGTGTTGTCACTGGATTCCGGGTTTTCTTCCGCGTTTCCACTGCTTGGTCTTTGGAAAGACCGATGCTGGTTTCTTGACGACGTTTCGGCAAAATCACACTTGCCATCTTCAGGTCTGCGATAACTGTCTGCTTCTGCTTCTTGTTATTCGTAAACTGACGTTTTCGGGATTCGGATGGTGGTTATATACTTCGTTAGCGTGTCGGTTGGTTGCCCTTGGACGAGTGTGTGCATGGTTCCGTGTCGTTGGGCTCGTGTTTGGAGTGTGACGGCTGGTTTGCGATGTAGAAGTATTAGTTTGCTGTTCTTTGTTGGTATCTGTTCTTGTTAGTGCTGGTTTCCATGCTGTTGGTAACCTCTGGGTATCATCTCGTGAATTCAGATTGTTCGGATGTTTTTCAATTTCGATGGCTTCCCTGATGATTCTGGTTTTAGTATGTTCGATGTTCGCTAATAGCTTGGTGTTACTGAAGTCTATCGTGTGGGATGTTTCTTTTACATGTTGAGCCAGAGATGAAGTTTTCTCGTCTTTTCTTACGGAATTTTTGTGTTCGTCTCTTCTTGCGTTACCCTTCTGTTCGTTTGTCCAATGTAAGTTTTTTCACAGTTGAGGCACGGAATTTCATAAACTCCTTGGTTTTCTAAAGGTATTTTTGTTTTAGGGTTTCGAAGGACTGTACTGATTTTTCTGTCTGCTTTGAATGTTGTTTCAATGTTGTGTCTTCGTAGAATTTTGGATATTCTATCGGTGGTGCCTTTCACATAGGGTAAGTAGGTTTTGGCAGTTGGTGTTTCTTTTTCCTCTTGTGGTGTTGTTGGTTTCGGCTTGGATGCTCTTTTGATAGCAGATTCACTGAAACTATTCTGCTGGAGTGCCTTGTGGAGTTTGTCCATTTCTTGGGTGATGTTATCTTCGTCTGCTAATCTCTGCGATCTTGTCACTAGGGTTTTCACTACTGATTGTAACTGAGCTGGGTGGTGGTGAGACTGAGCGTTCAGATATCTGTCTGTATGGGTGGATTTTCGGTATACCGTGTGACTTAAGTTCCCATTTTCTTTCTTCTTGACCAAAACGTCGAGGAATGGTAATTCGTTGTTCGATTCTATTTCCATCGTAAATTTTATTTTTGGATGGGTTTTGTTTAAATGTTCCAGGAAGATGTCGAGGTGGTCCTTTCCATGTGTCCAGATCACGAAAGTGTCATCGACGTAGCGTAGCCAGAGTTTGGGTTTGTGGGTGGCCGTCCTTAGTGCTGTTTTTTCTAAGTTTTCCATAAAAAGGTTTGCTATTACTGGTGATAGTGGAGAACCCATAGGGGCGCCTTCTATTTGTCTATAGCGCTGATCTTCGTAGATAAAGGAGAGTCCCATCGACAAGGAAATCCAGACAGCACTCATTCCAAGGGAGAAGTCATCAAGATGCCCCAAATTCTACGGCTTACCTAAAGTCCACAAGGAAGGTGCACCCCTAAGACCCATAGTCAGCTCCATTGGATCACCTGTTCAACAATTGGCTTGATACCTAGCCCAACAACTACAACCTCATGTCGAAGAAGCCGAATCTTACGTCAAGAACGCAAGCCACTTCATCGATCAATTGAGACGAGAAAAAGTAGAACCAGAATGGTTATTAGTAAGCTTCGACGTAGTATCACTGTTTACCAATATACCAGTTGCCGAAGCTCTAGAGACCATCGAACGAATATACCAACCCCCAGTGCACATAATGAACTTGGTGAAACACTGTCTGACAAACACATACTTTATCTACGAAGATCAGCGCTATAGACAAATAGAAGGCGCCCCTATGGGTTCTCCACTATCACCAGTAATAGCAAACCTTTTTATGGAAAACTTAGAAAAAACAGCACAAGGACGGCCACCCACAAACCCAAACTCTGGCTACGCTACGTCGATGACACTTTCGTGATCTGGACACATGGAAAGGACCACCTCGACATCTTCCTGGAACATTTAAACAAAACCCATCCAAAAATAAAATTTACGATGGAAATAGAATCGAAAAACGAATTACCATTCCTCGACGTTTTGGTCAAGAAGAAAGAAAATGGGAACTTAAGTCACACGGTATACCGAAAATCCACCCATACAGACAGATATCTGAACGCTCAGTCTCACCACCACCCAGCTCAGTTACAATCAGTAGTGAAAACCCTAGTGACAAGATCGCAGAGATTAGCAGACGAAGATAACATCACCCAAGAAATGGACAAACTCCACAAGGCACTCCAGCAGAATGGTTTCAGTGAATCTGCTATCAAAAGAGCATCCAAGCCGAAACCAACAACACCACAAGAGGAAAAAGAAACACCAACTGCCAAAACCTACTTACCCTATGTGAAAGGCACCACCGATAGAATATCCAAAATTCTACGAAGACACAACATTGAAACAACATTCAAAGCAGACAGAAAAATCAGTACAGTCCTTCGAAACCCTAAAACAAAATACCTTTAGAAAACCAAGGAGTTTATGAAATTCCGTGCCTCAACTGTGAAAAAACTTACATTGGACAAACGAACAGAAGGGTAAACGCAAGAAGAGACGAACACAAAAATTCCGTAAGAAAAGACGAGAAAACTTCATCTCTGGCTCAACATGTAAAAGAAACATCCCACACGATAGACTTCAGTAACACCAAGCTATTAGCGAACATCGAACATACTAAAACCAGAATCATCAGGGAAGCCATCGAAATTGAAAAACATCCGAACAATCTGAATTCACGAGATGATACCCAGAGGTAACCAACAGCATGGAAACCAGCACTAACAAGAACAGATACCAACAAAGAACAGCAAACTAATACTTCTACATCGCAAAGCAGCCGTCACACTCCAAACACGAGCCCAACGACACGGAACCATGCACACACTCGTCCAAGGGCAACCAACCGACACGCTAACGAAGCATATAACCACCATCCGAATCCCGAAAACGTCAGTTTACGAATAACAAGAAGCAGAAGCAGACAGTTATCGCAGACCTGAAGATGGCAAGTGTGATTTTGCCGAAACGTCGTCAAGAAACCAGCATCGGTCTTTCCAAAGACCAAGCAGTGGAAACGCGGAAGAAAACCCGGAATCCAGTGACAACATATATATATATATATATATATATATATATATATATATATATATATATATCTAACCCCATAGCATAGGCAAGTGACGTAAAAGCAATGCATTTTAGATACACATTGGCCTTCTTAATTGGTTTTGCGCATAACCTAACTACTAGCGTCTAACGCTAGGTCCAGGGTCATCGGGAGAAAAATCAGGATCTCTGTCCCAATCGTGGCATTGTTCGCTTGGACTATTGCTGGCCGACATTTTACAAAAACCCGTATTATTCGACAAACTCTCTAAATTTCACAAAATGCACGCACGGAATAACAACGTGAACTAAAGGCGGTTAATAACCCACGAAACAACATGGCGACGTCTTTCACAAAGCACGTGTTGCATCCAAGCGGCGAATGTATGAATATAATCCCGTGCAAAAACAAACCAGCTCCGGAGCTGTCCCCTATTTGCACCGAATACAATAAGGAGGCATCTATATATTCATTATATTTTCCAAACGATAAAACGGATCTGCCTCGTTTGTACCTTACAGCGACTAAAAACGAAATATCGTAAATATATGGAGCTGCCTCCTTTTTGCACCGCGATGTCTTCAATTATGTAAATATATAATACATAAGAAAGTGTATAAGTTGGTACTTTTCTTCACTCACCTAAGAGTAAGGAAAACCACAGAAAAACCTACATTCATATGGTTCCAGACATGAGACACGCATGCTAAATATTGTAACACCAGTCTGGCAGTCTCAAACTGTGTACTTTCAGACTACTTAGGGATCGACAACGTTGAAATAGCTGAACGACACTATATAAGTGGGAACACGTGACCTAATGAATAGGGAGCGGACACGAGCGGCCGATGACTCATCGCCCATGAGCGCACTATTGAAATTTTCTTATTTTAAAGAGGTTTTAATTTTATTTATATGATTGGATAACAAGTGGGTGGTGATCTATAAAATACAAAATACATTATTATTTTGTTCATTTTGTTATTCAAGTCGAGTCAAGGAGTATTAATATTTACTAGCAATACTTTCTCAAGGTTCTCTTGTGTAAGACTTGTTCTCTTTGAATTAAGTACATCCTTGTAGATAGAAAACGTCCTTTCTACATCGCAACTAGTTATAGGTGCGTACTGGAAATATTCTTTTATTTCAGCGTATTTTAATGTTTGATTTTGTGTCATTGTCCCCATACACAATTGCCGCAATGTTATTAAATCTGGATTTCTATTAAAAACTGCGTCTAACTTTTGCCGAAGGCCACATCCGAAGTCACTTCGAATACGTTTGAAATTATTAATATATTAATATTATCTAATGTGGTTAATCCATCCTTTAGTTTGAGATTTCGATTTTCAAAATATGTAATTAGTTTAGGCAAATTTCCAAAGTGTTCCTGAAGGAATAACAACTGATTTTTAAATTTAGGATTTGTGTTAGTTCCTTGCACTCAAAAATACTTCTAGCATCGTCATTTAAACATGTAACGAAATTTTGTAAACTATCGAAATTCTCTGCATAAAAACTATTTCTGTGTATGTTTTAGCAAAGCTAAGTGACGAACGTGCTATATTTTGGCATTCTGTAACGATATTTTACAGACTTTGCACTAAATATCGGAATCACTAACAATGGACATACAATCAGTATGACCCTCAATCCAACTCGCCATTGTTTCATGATGTATTTCTCGACGTTCTTCCATATCATATCTGAAAAAGTAACATAAACAATGTTCTGGATCTAAATAAATAACTAAAAATGTACGCGTACGTTATTGAATCTGAACGAAATCCAGTGCACACTTACGTCTAGATAATTGGGAGAAGTCGGTTCAATGAAACAGGATTAAACAGGAACTATTACATAAATTATGAAGTACGTAATTAACAGTCAAAACAATGAAAAAACTAAACTAACGTAAGTATGAATAGATATACACATATATAACTTTATTTATCATGCCAAATATAAGGTAAATATAATATATCTACGCCGATGAAAATAGGATATTTACGAGTTAAGTAGACCTTTTTTTTGTGTTGTTTTCCCGTCAACATGTGAGTTAATAACAGATGTTGCAGTTCACCATATTAATAATGCCTGAATAATGCTATTCAGTAAATGTTTGTTATTTATATTATTTCTTTGCTCCATTGTAACTCCGTCGTAGTTTAAACCGGAGACGTCCGCCTCCTACTAATGAACTTAGAGAAAATCACTTTATGAAACCAACCAATAAATCTTCTTATTGAAGGTCCATTAAAAGCCACTACACCAAGAAAAGTCTGTCGTGTGTGTGTGTATATATACATAAGAAATAAATACTAACTACTTTAATAAAAGCATAACTTTGGACAGGATAGGATAAATAAACACACTTTTATCGAAATCAAATACATGACTCGTCTGGAGATGATGAACCACCAATGCACAAGACCACCTACCAATACGACAGTTACTCTTGTGCCGAGTCAGCCTCTGCTTTAACCACCAGTCTGTCCAATGTAATACCCCTGACATCCAATAGAAGATACATTGTATACTGAATTTCTTAAGAACGGTACAGGAACAAATTAAATTTAAATTACTGAAGAATTTTCTAGTGTTAAAGCTATTATATTTAGCTATTCTGATAATTCTGAATGGCTTGAATAAAGTGACAATTTGATCAGTTATGTTGTTAATAATTGGTAATTCTTTTAGGTTTTATATTAATACTTGCGTTATAATCTATGGGGCCGTCATAAAAATTGGAACTATATATTAATTTTTCTAAAATGTGTCTAGGATATCCATCATTCAAAAACAATTGAAAGAGTCTAGTCAAATTCTGTTGTAAGAACTGGTCATCACTAATATGAATGATTCAGTTCTTCATGCAGATCACAGTATTAAACTTTTGACTTTTTGTGTGGTTGGAAAAGTAATTCAGAAATTTTCCAGATGGCATTGATACATTTAAAAATAATGTATTATTAACAGTTCTAGTTATCAACTACTACCTCCACTGTAAATTGGAAATGAGTATCTATTGAATTAAATGTGTTAACAATCAACTAAGCCTCGGCCATAGGCATAGCGCAAATGATGTCATCAGCATTCTTAAATATAAAGGAAATTTGAAACGGTAAAAGAGGTAGTACACTGTCAAGCAAATAATCAGTGCACTGCCTCATTTCCTGTTGCATAGTTGGTGTTTCGTTCATTACACCTGACTCCTGAAGAAGACTTTGAATAAATGTGGAAATATTCCGAATAATTGAGTTTTTTTTTAAATACGGACCGCATTCCAAATATTTCCTTTTTATTTAGAATTGTACGATTGTTATAGAGAAAATTAAAAAAAGGTCAAATTACGCTAAGTTTGGTTTACCCTCAATGAAATTTAATAATATGTATTTTAGAATTCATGCGTGTATACTGAGGAAGACAATAATAAAATCGTCAAAACGTTTAAATATGTTTTTTAATTAGCTATGATCATTTTACTCATAGACTGAACATAGGTCTAAAATTTAAAATTTTCGACTTACTACCAGTTTTCTGACAAATTCAATGTTTTTATAAAATTATATTTCTCGAAAACGACGTATGAGATGGACACAATTTTGGGTAGCGTTGTTTATAATATAAGGTCCAAATACAAACATATTTATTTTTTGCAATTGCTAATTGAATTTGCCGAAAAGAGGATTAAAGTTACATGATACATTTACATTGGTTTATTTTTGAATTGTTTACTGAATTTCGCACTAAAAACATGTACGACGTTATTATCTTAAAAATTATCATTACTGAGCTATTGTTGTTTTTTGATATAATTTTGCCAACTTTATGTTTGTTATTATAATACGGTAGTTTTGTACTGAGGGAATGTCAAAGAAAATATTTATTAGCCCAAAGAGTTTACTAGTAGCGTTACCCTTACAGAAGGCGTCCCAGAACAGACGCCTTTAGAAGAATAATGGATACTTTCATTAGTACTGGTAGTATTGCTAATTGAAATCCAAGGTAACCTAAATATGTGGTAAATGATGAAAATCAATAAGAATTCTTATCGCAACAACAGAAAATATTGGTCCATGCAGAAAGTCGTTTGATGCCAAACCATCGTCGCAAGGACCTTAAAATGAAATCATTCGTAATGAATACATTTAAATATTGAGTTACGCACGATTTTAAAGCTAATTGCCAGTGGGCTATATCTAAAATTAATGCCCAGGTAATTCGTTTTGATAGTGTGTTATTTGCGGATGAAGCTGTTTTCCATAGTAACGGAATAGTTAACAAAATAAATTTTCATTACTACTCAAATGAAGATCCTCATATACTTCACTAATAAATAGATCATCAGCATAAGTGGAGCATAGATATATAGGAAAGCATTCTTGGTGCTTGGATGATAGGCTCGCATATCTTTGAAGATTGTATTAACGGAGAAGCTTATGAGTAATATCTATCAAGCAAATTAGTACAATTATTGACAGATGTTCCACTAAATTTACGTATTGATGTAGATGCAACAAGACGGCGAATCCCCACCTTCTATGCTACAGACACGAAATATTTTAAATGAAATGTTTCCATGGATGTGGCTAGCTCGTGGAGACACTATTTACTAGCCTGCTGGGTCTTCGGACATCGCAAAGGTAGTTTCTTTTATAGGGATGCGTAAAGGAGCAAATTATACAGAATACCTGTAACCACAAAAGAGTTATGAGGAACATATTCGATAAATATTTAGAAATAATGCGGATTCATCATTTGGGATGCATGTTCAAAAGCGTTTAAAAATGAATTTGAACACTTTTAATTTTTACCTATTTTACTGTTCATTTTTATTGTTATTTTATAATTTCTATTCCTCTCATCCATGCACGTCACAACTCGTGTTCCTACACATTCTAAAATCAAGTTATTAATTTGTTTTGTTTAAAAAATGTTTTTGTTTATTGTGCTATATTCTACATATTTTTTGAATTATATTGCTGGTATAGACTGTATTGTAAATTAGATATATCCATTGTTTGTGTGTGTGTGTGTGCGTGCGCGTGCGTGTGCGTGTGCGTGATTGCGTGCGTGCATGCGTGTGTGCGTGTGTATGCGTGTGCGTGTGTGCGCGCGCGCGCGCGCGTACGTGTGTGTGTGTGTAATTTAAGTAATAAAGCAACGCCCAAGTGACAAACGGTGGAGGCGCCGGGTAATCTAATTCAGTTCCATTATAATTTTTCTCACTTGTCAAATAAATGCGATGGGGTGCATTTGCTTATTTGTTCGATTTTTTTGTAAAAGTACTACACCTAACCCTTCGGCTCTTGCATCTACGTATAACTCAGTCACTACAAACTGATCAAAGTGATGTAATCCATAATTGAAAACAAACAAATTTAAAAGAGGAACTTCTCGATCTGTTTGTTGCACTATATATCGTACTTGACTACATCCTCAGACATAAACGCAGAAAAAGAAATACAAATATTGAATTCCGTTTATTCAACAGACATTAGTCGATATTGATAATGACAATGAGCAATTTATTTTTTAGTGTACACTTCTGAAAGAATGCTGCGGAATTTCTACCCAAGCAAATATTCGAAATAATAATTCTTTAGTAAGAGCAACAAGGTAAAAATGTGTTGAAAATAATCTGCTGCTAATATGTTAGCTGAAAATGAAAGTGACCTCCTGACATTGAAAATTTGTAGCAGGTATGGAACTGTATGTTTACGAATTAATTAGTAAAAAAGTTAACATTTCCATGCAACCGAACTTGCTTTAACCTTAGCAAATTGCTCTGGTGCTGCTGACCTTACTGAACAAGAAAAAGTTTTTAATATTGCAACAGACAATGATTCAAATGAAATTCAGGAGAAATTACATATTTCTGGTAAAAGCAGGTGCACCTTCAATGCTAGTTATTGTAATCATACTAATTAATTGTAACTAAAATTTTGTATTTATTAAAAGTTAATAAAGGTTTGTTATGGAATATCGTTAACAAAGAATGGCTGTGCCTGATAATTTTAACGGTCGTGGGTGTTTTGTTTGAAAGCGCATTTAAAAGTACCTATGTTATTATAAAGACATTTAACATATTTTGAATCAAATAATTTCATTCCCTAGCATTTTCTATTGTACGGTGTTCGTAATGTGTGGGTAAAACATACAAATATATTTTTTCTCCATATTAGGAAAATGTCATTAGGCAGAATTAGTAAATAAATCCCCAAAACAAACGTTTTATACAATAGACGGTATGAAAAGTGTTCTAAAGCGATGACTGAATTTTGGAAGTAACTGTGTTTTTTATATAATTATAATATATTTATATTATGCCAGTATTACGGCAAGAGACGTAGATCTTCAAAATGTACAGATCGCCTGTTGAACCTTACTGACTTTACACCGAATTATTTTTATATTGCAGCAAATAACAAGGGGCCATTAAATAATCGAATTTCTTCTGTAACATTTCAATCAAAATTCATTTTTGGTAAGAAGTATATATAGAGACCAATCACTATATGTAATGTGTCATACGAGCTTCAAATATGTTTCTGAATAATTTATGATGACATTGTTCCAGGACGTTTAATAAATGTACCTACAAATATCAGAGATATTCCCTTAATGTAAAATAGGGTCGAGCAACATTTACATTATCAAACAAAATCGTAAAAATAACTTGCACTACCGCTATGTCCTCGAATATTCACCTGAGAACAACGCCCATAAACCTCAAAGAATAAAATACATAGATTGGGTATCATAAACACTGATCTAAGATTACCTTCTCTTTTATTTATAGCAATAGGATTTTATAGAATGGATTTTACAACCTAGTATTTCATGAATTGAATATTATTCTTTTTATGACATCATTATCCTCACAAATATACATATTACATATTGCTGTGGTATTTTTCTGTATATTAAAAATATAAAAAAATAAAAAAATAATTTGAAAACTGGACATAACCAGATTTAAATATTAAAAATTTTATATATGTAAAAACATTGATAAAACTAGATATAAGTGGTTATTACTAAATAAATATGAATATAACCAGATATCAGTGAAGGTGGTTAACACACTTTTATATATATAAATAAAAAATTAAACAAATAAAATGCCAACAAAATAAATTCCAGCACAATTTATTTTAAATAAATATAGGTTTACATATTTGATATATTAGTTATAATTTAACATTTCATCAGATATAAATATATAGAATAATCCATTAACTTATATATATATATATATATATATGTGTGTGTAAATTAGAATTTTAATTATTTTTAAAATTCTGTTTTTCTCAGCGTAGAAATATCTAAATTGATTTTTCTGCTTCGCGCTGAGTAAATTAATTAGGAAATTTTATCACAAAAATTTGCCCACGATGAGATTTGAACTCATGACCTTCTTACTGTCGATAAGATGCGCTACCAACTGCGCCACGAGGGCCTGAGTTCATATCTACTTTAAACGTCTTGATCTCTTCAAGTAACAGTTGAAATATACATCTTTATCCGGCAGTTCGGAAATGTATGTGTAAATTAGAATTTTAATTATTTTTAAAATTCTGTTTTTCTCAGCGTAGAAATATCTAAATTGATTTTTCTGCTTCGCGCTGAGTAAATTAATTAGGAAATTTTATCACAAAAATTTGCCCACGATGAGATTTGAACTCATGACCTTCTTACTGTCGATAAGATGCGCTACCAACTGCGCCACGAGGGCCTGAGTTCATATCTACTTTAAACGTCTTGATCTCTTCAAGTAACAGTTGAAATATACATCTTTATCCGGCAGTTCGGAAATGTATGTGTAAATTAGAATTTTAATTATTTTTAAAATTCTGTTTTTCTCAGCGTAGAAATATCTAAATTGATTTTTCTGCTTCGCGCTGAGTAAATTAATTAGGAAATTTTATCACAAAAATTTGCCCACGATGAGATTTGAACTCATGACCTTCTTACTGTCGATAAGCAATGGGCAAATTTTTGTGATAAAATTTCCTAATTAATTTACTCAGCGCGAAGCAGAAAAATCAATTTAGATATTTCTACGCTGAGAAAAACAGAATTTTAAAAATAATTAAAATTCTAATTTACACATACATTTCCGAACTGCCGGATAAAGATGTATATTTCAACTGTTACTTGAAGAGATCAAGACGTTTAAAGTAGATATGAACTCAGGCCCTCGTGGCGCAGTTGGTAGCGCATCTTATCGACAGTAAGAAGGTCATGAGTTCAAATCTCATCGTGGGCAAATTTTTGTGATAAAATTTCCTAATTAATTTACTCAGCGCGAAGCAGAAAAATCAATTTAGATATTTCTACGCTGAGAAAAACAGAATTTTAAAAATAATTAAAATTCTAATTTACACATACATTTCCGAACTGCCGGATAAAGATGTATATTTCAACTGTTACTTGAAGAGATCAAGACGTTTAAAGTAGATATGAACTCAGGCCCTCGTGGCGCAGTTGGTAGCGCATCTTATCGACAGTAAGAAGGTCATGAGTTCAAATCTCATCGTGGGCAAATTTTTGTGATAAAATTTCCTAATTAATTTACTCATCGCGAAGCAGAAAAATCAATTTAGATATTTCTACGCTGAGAAAAACAGAATTTTAAAAATAATTAAAATTCTAATTTACACATACATTTCCGAACTGCCGGATAAAGATGTATATTTCAACTGTTACTTGAAGAGATCAAGACGTTTAAAGTAGATATGAACTCAGGCCCTCGTGGCGCAGTTGGTAGCGCATCTTATCGACAGTAAGAAGGTCATGAGTTCAAATCTCATCGTGGGCAAATTTTTGTGATAAAATTTCCTAATTAATTTACTCAGCGCGAAGCAGAAAAATCAATTTAGATATATATATATATATATAATATATATATATATATATATATATATATATATATATATATATATATATATATTGTTTAAACTATTGGATAACACAACAAATATTTGAACTGATGAATATGCAATACAATACACATCAATGCAATGTGGGTTGCACACCCGTCAAAAGAAAATAAAAATGGGAGCATTGAAAAATTAAAAGTGTTGACCTCAATTTTGAATAAATTAGAGCACAAGAGTTGCACTGAATATCATACAAAACATGATGTTCAAATACTGACCTCAGTCTAAAAAAGGATATGTAATGATTTAAACAGTATTATTAGTAATTAATAGAAAAGTAGGCCATTCTGGTAATACCGAGGGGGAAACCGCTGAGGGATTATGGTGTACACCTCGTAGGAATTCCAGGAATTATTTGGGATTATTGGAATTATGTGGAATTATTTGGGATTATATCGGATTACATGGGATTATTTGGAATTATATCGGATTACTTGGAATTATTTGGAATTATGTGGAAGTATGCGGGGTTACTTGGTAGAATTATGACGGATTCCACGGTCATCAGAAAGAATGTTTTTGTATCTATTGTCCTGTATAATCAACAATACTTTAAGCAATCGAATCATCCCTTCAAATTAAACGTCATGTCCATAGTTCAATCACAGTAGTAAAAATCAAATTGAATTTTAACAAATAATGCCTTTGGTAGTTTTACACTTCCACGAATGCCGCCTTACGACTCATTTCTTGATCATACGATATTTTGCGGGAAATTGCTGATCGTACACTAGTTTGAACCGGTTTGAACCGAAATTTGAACGCATGCGCCTTCCACTCGACATTTTATTTATACAAGTCAGTGTAATGCGGTGTGATGTGATATTCTAGGATGTTATGCTGTTCATTTTTGCTGCCACTGAATTATTGCACAGATAATCTTGAGGATAATTTTTACAGCTGAAATCAAGGTATGATCCTCACTTGAAATCTATTACGAAGTCCATTTCCAAGAGAGTAATTGTAATTTGTAAGTGCCCGTTGTTTTTCTTTAGATGGAAGTTTCATAAACAGAGGCTGAGTGCTTCACCGAAGTTGAAAATAAGCTAAATATTTCCGTGCCTGTCTGCATAAAAAATCTTTTGAGGATCAATGGATTTACTAACGCACAATTACTTGCTCAAGTCACAGATGATGACATCTTGGAGATGGAGAAATTTATGACCGAGACAGTACCAACATTAATTCCCAAGGAGAAATATGAATCGTATTTTGGAATATTTTCGAAAAAATCAGAAAATTTCAAACTTATACAAGGTCACAGAAGATTAATTACCATAATTTCCAGCCATTTCAAAAGAAAAGTTCTACAACAATCTAAAACGCAAGATAAATCCATTGCACCAATTTGGAGCACTGGAACTATAGGTTAGCGAAGATATCGGCCGAGACCTCAGTTAATCTATAGTATAGTATATGTACAGTAGAACCCAGATTATCCAAACAATTTTCTTATATGTTAATCGTACTCCATATTATCCGACACCTGATTCTTAGTTTTATGCGAATTTTTTAACAAAACCGGTGTGAATATTCTCGAAAGTTATTTTTCTTTTCAATTAGCGTGCTATTCATTTCGCTATTACTACATTTCCGTCTAGTGCATCGAGGTTAGTAAAAATGCCAAATTTAAAAAAACGGTAGAATAATTATTATTTAGAAAAAGATACCAAACCTTTCTCTAACATTCATTTATAATTTTATATATATATATACCGTAGTCGACATATTTTAATTTCTGATACGAAAGTAGAAAGAGGAAAAGAGCGCGACGAAATAAACTAAAGATAAACTTAAGCGAGGCTGCCAAGACAGTACACTCGATAAACGTTTCCTATGAAATGTAAGGCGTGAGGGTCCCCCAACACTGCGTTGCTCTCCCACCTCTGTTAGCAAGCAGGCATCGCTGCATATTATAAGGTCATATTCTGCATGGGATAGAAGTATACACCGAAATTAAAATTTGACGGCTACAGTATACCTATTTTGATTATTGGAGCACGATTCGATCCGCATTAACTCGGATTATAGAAGTGCTACTCTACTTGTGGTTCTTGAGAATGAAGGAGTATTAAGAACGGATTTCAGAATAAAGTTTTGCTTTAGTTTTAGGGACAAGTCGACAGGCAAGTACTACATTAGTGGGTGCATCAGGCTCACAATCGGTAGTTACCGACGAGATCGCTACAAATCTCCCAGAAGAAACTTCTCATGTTTCACGTACTATAAGTAACTGGATTAAACATAAGTGCATCAGCCACGACCAATGGTACTTTTTTAAAAAAACATTTTTTGAAATATTTTTCGAAACCAAATATGGAATACGAAATGAGTTATATTGCGTTATGAGATGCTACTGTAAAAGTTCCTATAAAATTCAAAAATATGCGCAATAGCCAGGCCATTCTAAAATATGGATTTTTGGAAATATTTACAAGCATTTATCTGGACATATAAGTGCTTATTCTGCACCTGGTTCCGTATCTAAGACCACCGACACACTAAAATCAACGTCAAGCCCATTTTTGATCTGTGATCCAAAGAAAAAAAGTGAGAATAAAGGTATAAAGTGGTTTTTTAAACAGATTTCTTGCTTTGAAGCGAATACTTCTAGACAACATGCTGAAAAAGGTAATCCAGCTCATGAAGTGATAACTTCGTTACAAAATTCAGAAGATGATAAGGCAAAAAATGTTGGGAAAGCCTGCAAAGCAATAACTATAATTAGCAATACTCTCATTGTCCCTTCGTTCACTAATGATATCAAATAACAAGAACATTGTAACAATATTGAAAGTCCTATTGCTAGCTCGATTGTTAGTGATAATTCTTTTGAAGAAAAGGAACCAGGTGAACCAGAAGCCTCATGCTCGAAATGGAAATCTTCTGATGGTGAAAATCGAGACAGGGAAAATAAATCCCATCACAGACCCATCACTCAGTGGTCATTATTAAGTGTAATTGAGTGTAATACATTTTACGCTGTTTTTTATGATGAACGGTGGTATGTAGGTCAAATTATTGAAATTATCAATGATACAATTTTTAAGATTACTTTTTTAACACAAGGATGGAAGCAAAATAAAATGTTTACCTTGCCAAAAATTAAACAAGACGTTGCTACGGTTGATCTCAAACATTTTTTTTACGGCCGTGTTAAATTTGTCACCGAAATGGAATCTTTTCATTTAGATGAAATCACATAAGCCGAAATTTATAAGAAATATGATAATATTAAATCTGAGATTAAATTCTGTGTTAAAGACTAATTATTATTATTTAATGCGATTTTTTTTTATTTTTCACGAATATTTAAGTTTATGAATTTTACTTTTGCTGTGTTTATATGTTTTCCTTAAGTAGTGTATAAATAAAACAAATCTTTTTCGTAAGGCTGGTGTTGTGTATATTCAACCTTCGATTTAACCGTAATTTACCTTTAAAACCTGCACAACATCCTCAGAACTCGTGAAACATCTAAAGAAATAATTAGAGATATTTGGGATTATTGGGATTACATGGGATTATTTGGAATTATTTGGAATTATTTGGAATTATTTGGAATTATTTGGAATTATTTGGAATTATTTGGAATTATTAGGAATTATTTGGAATTGTGTGGAATTATATTGGATTATGTGGAATTATTTACATATGGTGGGATTATGGTGTACGCTTTTGAGTCAGCGGTTTCCCCCTCGGGTAATACATTCTTTTGCAGCGATCATAATGAAACGCAATGAACAGAAGCCTGCATTCAGCATATTGCCATAATAATGAACACTACTGCAGAGGCAAAGGTCTTGATACGTAAATAAATGTATTCCACTTATTTCCCAATCACTGTATAAAAATCAATTGTATTTTCTTCCGTATGGGACATAGAAATGCATATAAAGGTGTATGATTTATTCATTTTCTATACACCGACACACCCAAAATATAAATATTGTAGCCACTATCACTATTAAAAATAAAACGTTATGTTAAGTATGCATTTTTCACTGGTATCTCCTGAATAAAACTATATTATTGAATGTACAATTACTTTCTTTTGAAATGACCGGTCTGCATTTAAAAACGCTGCGCATATCTGTCGATAGTCACATTCTAATTGTATGGATGTTTGGTCGCCACACACCAAATATAGAAAATAATATCTCCAGAATATTTATATTTGTTTGAATGCTGTTCATTGTATAGTTTTTTATTTAAATTCCTTTCCTGGACTTACATATTATTTCTTAAAATATGTATGTATGTATATGTAAAACAAACTAGTTTAGCTTATTGAAATAATATAAATAACAAGTTGAGAGGGTTTTACCCAACTCATTTTTATTTGCTTAGTACAAGAGATAATCTACATAAATGTTTTTGAAAAATATCATTAGTTTTATTATTACTAGGCCGCGGACAAGAGCGAGCCATGACTCATCGCCCATGGGCGCACTATGTTGATGTTGATGTATTTTTAAAGGTTTTAATTTTATTTATATAATTGGATAACAAGTGGCTGGTGATCTATAAAATACAAAATACCTTATTATTTGTTCATTTTCTCTTCTGTAAGACTTGTTCTCTTTGAATTAAGTACATCCTTGTAGATAGAAAACGTCCTTTCTACATCGCAACTGGTTATATTTGCGTAATGGAAATATTCTTTTATTTCAGCGTATTTAGCATACACAATTGCCGCAATGTTAGTAAATCTGGATTTCTATTAAAAACTGCGTCTAACTTTTGCCGAAGGCCACATCCGAAGTCACTTGGAATTATTAATAGCCACATCTAATGTGGTTAATCCATTTTTTAATTTGGGATTCGATTTTCAAAATATGTGATTAGTTTAGGCAAATTTCCAAAGTGTTCCTGAAGGAATAACAACTAATTTTTTAAATTTGGGATTTGTGTTAGTTCCTTGCACTCAGAACTACTTCGAGCGTCATCATTTAAACATGTATCGAAATTCTCTGCATAAAAACTAGCAGCTTCCAGCCATGTTCCCCATCTAGTTATTATTGGCGAGGGTGGCAGTGACAAAGATGGAAGTTTTTCCCTGTAAAGGGCCACTCTCGATGGTGCTTTTCGGAAAACTTTTTTTAAAAGCGGATACAGGTCTATTAACTTCCGGATAGGAGACTCTGATATATGCACAGTTTTTGTGGATAGCATGTGCTACACAAGTAATATGCAGCATATAAGGATATGTTTCCTTTAATAGTCTGTCTGTTTTTAACATATATACGGCACTGTCACTAACAAATAAAAGTATTTTTCCCTGTACCTGTCGTCCGAATGAAGCATGTTGTTTCTAGTCAATGGTTTTAGCAATTGTTTCCCCATTAATTGTATTTATAACTATAGATGCTATTACACATGCGATTTTTGGGCATTCTGTAACGATATTTTACAGACTTTGCAATAAATATCGGAATCACTGACAATGGACATACAATCAGTATGACCTTCAATCCAACTTGCCATTGTTTCACAATGTATTTCTCGACGTTCTTCCATATCATAGTAACATAAACAATGTCTAGATCTAAATAAATGATAACTAAAAATGTATGCGTATATTATTGAAACTGAACGAAATCCATTGCACACTTACGTCTAGATAATTGGGAGAAGTCGATTCAATGAAACGGAATTAAACAGGAACTATTACATAAATTACGAAGTACGTAATTAACAGTCAAAACAATGAAAAAACAAAACTAATGTAAGTATGAATAGGTATACACATATATAACTCTATTTATCATGCGAAATATAAGGTAAATACAATAAATTTTAAAAACCTCTGACGTTTCTATATCTTCACCGATGAAAATAGGATATTTACGACTTAAGTTGACTTTTTTTGTGTTGTTTTTCCGTCAACATGTGAGTCAATAACAGATGTTGCAGTTCACCATATGAATAATGCGTGAATAATGCTATTTAGTAAATGTGTGTTGTTTACATTATTTCTTTGCTCCGTTGTAACTTCGTCGTAGTTTAACTCGCTCATGTCCGCGGCCTAATTATTACAATACATACCCTATTTTTAAATTATTTCAAATAAAAAAAATTATTGAGTTTAACACCCTGTCCTGCGGTTATTAATTAAAACAATATTTGCATTTTACTTTCTCATACGTAGTATAAGAAAGTATTGTGATGAAAATTTTCGACCTCGAGATTTTTGCAGATGTCCACGTTTTGAAGTGTTCTGATACCGAAAAGTGTGTTTTAAAAAATGTCTGCGTGCCGTTATAGCTATCAATTCTAAATTTTGTATATACGAGTATAATCTCCCTCTTGAGATCTGATTAGATTTTCAATAAAATCGGCAGACCGGAAGAAAAAATCGAATTTTGCCAATATTTCGTCAACTACTAAGTTTAAGCAAAAATATAAAGAATTCATATGTACTCAAAATTAAATTTGAGAAGAATTTTATTAAGAAAATTTTTCGAAATTCCTACGCGAAGTAGGTCTTTTATCGAAAATCAGTTTGTGAATATCTCGCATGCCATGCTTTCTAGGCCGATACATTATGAGTACAAATGTATTTAAAACATAAGTTTCAATACCTTTTGTATAAAAAAATCCAAAATTCCGACCGGAAATAACACTTTTGCTCTAATCGAATAGCACCTTTTTCGAATGTCTTGCAGAGTATGCATTCTATAGAAATATATTAAGAGAATAGAATTACTTAGGAACAGGATTTTGAATAATTTTTGTATAAAAAAATTCCTGAAATTGTTAGTTTGAAACAATCATACGTATAAAAAAGTTGTGTGATGGCCATACCTCATTTTTTACTTTCTTACTGTGTACTGTGATGATGAATATTTTCGACCTCAAGATTTTTGCAGATATCTACGTTTTAAAGTCTGCTGATACCGAAAAAGTGGTTTTTGCAAACATCTCTCCCTCTCTCTCTCTCTCTCTCTCTGACCATGATAGTGCCCAAACGACTACAGCTATCAATACCAAACCTTATATTTACGAGTATAATCTTCTTCTGGAGATTTTGAGTAAAATCGGTAGACCGGAAGTAGTAATTTACTTCAGTAAAAAATCAAAATTTATTAATACGTCGTCAACTACTAAGTTTGGGCGAATTTGTAAAGAATACAAAAGTACTAAAATGTGAAAAGAGTTTTTGGCAAATATCTTACAAATTACTCATTCTTTACAGATTTATCTAGAATACAAAATATTTAGAGCCCGAATTGGAACAATTTTTGTATAAAAGAAATTTCGGACCGGAAGTAAGACTTTACTCTTATCGAATAGCAGTTTTTTTAATACATTCTATATAAATGTATTATAAGTGCAAAAGTATTTAGTGCTACATTTGGAAAAATGTTTGAATAAAAGAAATTTTAAAATTTGGATCACCAAATAGCAGTTTCTTGGAAAATCTCACAAATACTGCATTCTATTCAGATTTATTAAGAACATAAAATTGTTTAGAGCCGCATTTGGAATAATTTTTATATGAAAATTTTTTCAAAATTCGGACCGGAAGTAACACTTTTACTTTTATTGAATAGCAGTTTTTTGCAAATGTTTCTGAAATTATGCATTCTATAGAGATTTATTAAGATAATAAAAATATGTTTACATTTTATAAGAAAACAGGGATTGTTATAACAACAAATTGTTTTAGTCTTATTTTAGTTTTCTGTTAAACGTTGTTATTTTTATTACCAATCGATAAAAATCAATCGATGTTAATTAGATATGCAAAGGCATAATATGTAAACAACAACAACAATAACATGGCGGACACCGA
Organism: Amphimallon solstitiale; assembly: GCA_963170755.1. NCBI lineage: Eukaryota > Metazoa > Arthropoda > Insecta > Coleoptera > Scarabaeidae > Amphimallon > Amphimallon solstitiale. The sequence goes on along the minus strand of OY720684.1, from coordinate 60,157,173 downwards.
TAATTACCAAACCAAACACGGAGGGCGCAGTAGAAGAAAATTCAAATAGAATCCAAACATTTTAAAACAAAATAAGGCGTTTGTCAATTGTTGAAGGGTATATAAACGCGTGCATTTGCAATTATAGAGAGTTCATCTGAAGATCTTGAATACCTAAGAAGAAAAAGTTGATCAGCAGTCCCTTAAACTTCCAATCAGTGCTCCAAGCGTCGTTCAGTTAAATAAAATCTAAAAAGGCATAAACGCTTTTAAGATTGAAACACGTAGTGAAACAAATGTGTAATTCGTTTTTCAAACAACAAGTGCGCGCTAAATACAGTAAAGCGCGGGATATTATTATTCGATTTTATAAAACCCGCAATAATAAATTTCAAAGGAATGGAAGACAAGAATTATCAAGAAGAATTCGAAATGATATACAGTCAAGAAAAGTAAGTACAAGCACTACTTAATAAAGCTTCATCTTGCAATCTTATAGTCAATAAATAAAAGAATCTTCATGTGTTTTATATAAAATTACTGGATAATAATAGTTTTAAAACATTATTTGAACATTTAATAAATCCTTCTTTGGGTAAGTCTTGGCTTGACGTGAAAATCTCAAGTTAGGGCGGTTCAACGGAGTGTTAACAAATTTACCTGGATAACAACAATTTAGAAATATTATTTAAACATTTAATAAATTCTTCTTTGGATAAGTCTTGGCTTGACGTGAAAATCTTAAGTTAAGGCGATTCAACGGAGTGTTAATAAATTTACCTGGATAACAACAATTTAGAAATATTATTTAAACATTTAATAAATTCTTCTTTGGATAAGTCTTGGCTTGACGTGAAAATCTTAAGTTAGGGAGATTCAACGAAGTTTTAACGTTTTCACTTGAATAACAATGGTTTCAAAATATTGTTAGAAATATCTAACAGGTTCTTCATTGTTTAAATCTCGATTTTGACGTGAAAACCTCAGGTCGAGATGATCCAATGGGGATACGTAGGTAAAGAATAAAGAAAATAAATTTAGTAATTTCTTTTGAATAGTAAGCATACATGAAGAGGTAATTTAGTAGACTTCCACAATTTTTCAAAAAACAATAAAAGATTTGCAAGGTGCTTGTACCATAACTGAGAAGATAAATACCTAAATGAAATAAACTATTGTATTGTATAATAATCAATATATTTTTATGTTTCTGTAAATCTTCATACCGTAAATAAATATAAGTTGTGCTGACATTCATTATTTACTTATTTATACCCATCCCAAAGGAGACCATCAGGAAAGTAAACATCACAATCACAGCTAGAACTCACAATAAGGAAAAGCTGTGACATATTTCTTTTTATAAAAATAAAGAAACTTACCTTTAAGACCCTGAGATTATTAAAGAATATTAATTTATTAAATTAACTATTGGTTATCAACCATAGTACAGCATATCACAGCAATATGTGCCATAAATTTGTGATAATTTGATCAATATTTCATTTCGAAGTTGAACAAATTTATTCGTTTTAGGGATAAAATAAAAAACATTGTAAAAAAGTGTTTTATTTGTATCATTAGCTAAAAAATATCTCGAATAAAGACTATATAATTCAAAAAACCCTCCAACTTTGCGGATTCTATGATCACTCCTAATATTTCAACAATATGTCAAAGTAAACCCCGACAAAGACCACCCATTTTACGAGCATAATTGCAATGTGGTGTCACTTTTGTCAAAAAAAAAAAAATGCTATCCAAATCTGTTTAAGAATTTATTTCGTTAATTAGTCTAAATAAAATGTTAGTATGTCTCTTCTTTATTCTTTGTAGAATTTCTACTTTTTGGTTCCGTATTTTATTTGGCAGAAACTTCAAAAAAATAACATTAACGTGGGGCAAAGTAACATTAATAATTAATCGACGATTGCGATACATATGAAGCGCCATTATATTTAATAAAAACACAATTGCTTAGTTTCACAGTTATACTATACACACAACATAAGTGTAACCATACTCTAGCTTCATCAGGTGGATGAAAGTTTTAACTAACACATCTAATTTAAAATTTGTATTGAGTTTGTGATTATATTCTAAGCAGTAATCAGAAAAAGTTGAGCCTGTCATCTTGTCCTTGTAACATATTTCATGTTCGCTCATTTTTATTTGCGAAGTCGTCCCTGCCTGTGCTACATACACTTTCTTACAGTCTTCGAACGTCAACTTTTTTTTAATCTATTATCCATTTTATCTGTATTGTGTCTGATTGCTTTTTATATAGAGCTCTTTGTTTTAGATGAAATGGTCACGTTCCCACTTATTTTAATTAAGTTTACTACTGTTCTTGAAATTTTACCTACGTACGTAGTGAAATTATAACGATAGCTTTTATTGTTTTTTACTACAGGGCAAACTAGTGATATTTTTAACGACTTAGATGGAAGAATAGTATTAAGAGCTACCCAGTGTATATTTAAGCGGGCACGGAAATGTATTGTGAAGGAAGGTGATATCTTCGAGCAATATTTATAAATTATACAGTTACTATATTTTTAATTTAACTTCAGTGACATTATTTTAAGCTACAATATGTTAAAATAAACATCAATAAATATTTACGTGTATATACAGGCTGAGTCAACTACGCGGGTAAGGCCGATTGTGCCTTTACGAGTAAAGACATTTCGAAGCGGTTTTTTTCTTGTGGCAGCTGTTCATTAGGGGCACATTTTAAAAATATTTTGTATTATATAGAGTGTTCCATAACTTGGTGGCTAACCATAGTTATAGTTTTTTAAATGGAACACCGTGTATATTATTGCATTTTTGAATTCCCCGTATAATTTTTAGTCAAAAAGTTATAAGATAGTATAGGCCTAAACTGTAAAGTTTTTGACTTATTCCCATTTTTCTGAAAAATTCAATGTTTGCATAAAATTATATTTCTCGAAAACAACGTATTAGATGGACACAATTTTTTGCAGTTTTGTTTACAATAAGAGGTCCTAATAGAAGCATGTTTTATTTTTTCACAGTTACTAACTGCATGTGCAGGAAACTGGATTAAAATTAGATGACACGTTTTTGTATAAAAGTAATTTTTTTTAAATGTAATACTCTGTATATCAGTTCATTTTTGAATTGTTTATTAAATTTCATGTCAGAAACATGTAAAACTTTAATACTTTAAAAGTGACTATTACAGAGTTATTGTCGTTTTTTGATATGCTTTTGTTAGTTTTTGCAAAAAAGTCAATTTTTTCAAATATTATTTCATTTTTGAATTTCTTATTAAATTTCACATCAAAAACATGTCAGACGTTAATACTTTAAAAGAGACTATTACTAAGCTATTGTCTCTTTTTGATATAATTTTGTCAGTTTTGAGGTTTTAATTAATATAGTATAGTACTGACAAAATTGTTTCAAAAAGACACAATAGGTCAGTAATAGTCACTTTTAAAGTATTAACGTTTTACATATTTTTGATGTGAAATTTAATAAGAAATTCAAAAATGAAATAATATACAGGATGTTCCATTTGAAGAAATTGACTTTTTTGCACAAACTAACAAAAGCATATCAAAAAAAGACAATAACTCTGTAATAGTCACTTTTAAAGTATTAACGTTTTACATGTTTCTGACATGAAATTTAATAAACACTTCAAAAATGAACTGATATACAAGGTGTTCCATTTAAAAAAATTGACTTTTATACAAAAACGTGTCATCTAATTTTAATCCAGTTTCCTGCACATGCAGTTAGTAACTGTAAAAAAATAAAACATGCTTCTATTAGGATCTCTTATTGTAAACAAAATTGCAAAAAATGTTGTCCATCTAATACGTCGTTTTCGAGAAATATAATTTAATACAAACATTTAATTTCTCATAAAAATGGGAATATGTCAAAATCTTTACACTTTAGGCCTATACTATCTTATAACCTTTCGACTAAAAATTATACGGGGAATTCAAAAATGCAATAATATATAGGGTGTTCCAGTGAAAAAACTATAACTATGGTTAGCCACCAAGTTAAAGAACACTCTGTATAATACAAAATATTTTTAAAATGTGCTCCTAATAAACAGCTATCACAAGGAAAAAACCACTTCGAAATATCTTCACTCATAAAGGCATAATCGGCCTTACCCGCTGGATGACTCACCCTGTATATATATATATATATATATATATATATACACTTTAAAGAAACACATGTACACGTGTGTATTATTATTACAATATACATTTATTAAACAGTATAATGTCAATTGATCGTACTTTTATATAAAAATAATTACTGTTAGCACCTTTTATAAGAAGTATAATTATCACAGAAAGTTGTTAAAACAACATTTAAGGAACAACAAAAAAATTTCTTTTATCTTTTGACTAATATGATTTTCCAATTAGGAAAACAAAGATTAAAAATAATTCTTTTGTAAAACAACTAAAACACAAACATGCAAATTTTCACTTATTTTTGACCAACATAAATTCTGAAGATGACTTTATAAATATAGTCGAAACGTTAAAATGTTTTTAATTTAACCACACCTAATTCCACACTACCTCCCCAGAAAGGTTATGTCAAAAATGACGTTTTCGCGGTTATGTGATGACAAATTGATATTTTGGGTTATTTGCCGCGTTAATTCAAATCAAGTATGCATATACGAAATAATTCGTATATGCATAAGTGATATGAAATGTAATGCATATCTACACCACCAATTGCTGACATTGCAAATATCAACGTGTAGACAGCTGTTTCGATCTAACCTGGATCTCGTCAGTACACGTTAGATCGAAACAGCTGTCTACACGTTGATATTTGCAATGTCAGCAATTGGTGGTGTAGATATGCATTACATTTCATATCACTTATGCATATACGAATTATTTCGTATATGCATACTTGATTTGAATTAACGCGGCAAATAACCCAAAATATCAATTTGTCATCACATAACCGCGAAAACGTCATTTTTGATATATATATATTTATCTACACGGTATTACTGAGAATCCGTTCACTAAACGTTCTTACTCCGCGTCCTCTCTTATACACGTGATATACAATGTATACTCTAATAGTGCATGCACGCATCTATACCCTTGAACGGTTAAGCTGGCGTCCGTAATATACATGGCAAGACCGCGTCCGTATGCTTTTATTTTAGGTTCACTGGACGTCCTACAATGTTGCCAATAAGTACCCGACTACTACTGCATTTATTTCTTTTTCAGATATGATGCAATCTCAATTTATTTGAGTAAGGGATTTTATTTTATTAGTAACTCAAAATTTTCACTGTCATGCTATAACAAGTTTATTTTACGTTTGAAAGAAGTATTTAAGATTTGAAATATAACAGTTGTCCATTTTTAATTTTTTCTCTTGGAATAAACATTACCATACATTTTAATACCATCCCATTTTCTATCTTTGAAAATACCCGGATAATTTTTTACCAGTTGCCGAACTTCTTCCTTCTTCGGTGCTTGTTTTCTTTTAATACGCTATTTAAAATACTATTCTGTGATCCTTTTCACCTTAGTTCTCTAGGTTTTCTTTGTGATTTTCTTTTCTTCATTTCGAACATATCTTTCTTTTTTCTTGAATTATATTTTGATCGATATTTTTATCTAGTAGCGTAGTCTCTCCATCAGTATCGCTCTCGTTTTGTGATTCTACAATCTCGTCACCTATATTCAACACACTTATATTAGTTCATTTGAATTCATCAATATTGTTATTTTGAGAAAATAATATCTTTGAGACCTTGACCGTCTGATAGATGTCTGCCGGCAATCTATACCATTTCTGGTGTGCTTTGGTTGTGTGGCCCATAAAAACGCCAGTCAGCTCTTCATTTCCCATTTTTAGTATCGGGAATATTTTTTCCAGATGCTTTCATAGACGTAAGCGTTGCAGTTTTACTTGGGCTTTTCAAAGCTAGGCAAACATGTTTGCGAAAAATATGGTATCCACTTATACAATTCTTCCGAATGCAATTGAGGTAATAGGTATATATTATTATTCTCGAAGACATTTTCTCTTAATTGTATTGAAAAGTCTAGAGCTTCACGGGTATTCTTGTCAAACAAATCCGGTACACCTCCACCTCTCTTTCCTTATATAACAATACGTTTTAAATGTTCAATCAAAAGTTGTTCACTAGGGTTTCATTTGGGCGATTAGGACGTATACCATTAATAACATTTATGGCCCGGCCGACCGGTCTGTGGAGTGTACTAATCTGTATGGCCTATCTGTGATCATAATTTCAAATTAAACCAAAACAAAATAGGTATTAACATAATTATATTGTGAACTGGATAACTGTCGAAATGTAAATAATTTAAGTAGATGAGTGAAAAAAAGATATTCCTAGTGATAGTCCTGGATAATTACGAAATTTTATGTTTTCTTTACTTTCTGATATTGTTGAGTCATCATCTAAATTCCATGAAAGAGTTAATATGAAAATGATCTACTTTACAATATTACAATATTTTACCACTGCTAGTCCAAATCTTGTTTATATTCGTCATAACTTAAATTTGACTTATATGTCTACTAGAATGATAGTAGCACTTATGAGTGTTGATAAGATAGTAGCAATTCGCTTCGCTTAGGTATATAATTAGTAGGGCACGGACTCGAGCGAGTCATGACTCATCGCCCATGGGCGCACAATTGAGATGTATTTTTATAGAGGTTTAATTTTATTTATATAATTAGATAACGAGTGGGTGGTGATCTATAAAATACAAAATACCTTATTATTTGCTCATTTTCTCTTCTGTAAGACTTGTTCTCTTTGAATTAAGTACATCCTTGTAGATAGTAAACGTCCTTTCTACATCGCAACTGGTTATATGTGCGTATTGGAAATATTCTTTTATTTCAGCGTATTTAGCATACACAGTGGCAGCAATGTTATTAAATCTGGATTTCTATTAAAAACTGCGTCTAACTTTTGCCGAAGGCCACATCCGAAGTCACTTGGAATACTTTTGAAATTATTAATAGCCACATCTAATGTTGTTAATCCATTTTTTAATTTGAGATTCGATTTTCAAAATATGTGATTAGTTTAGGCAAATTTCCAAAGTGTTCCTGTAGAAATAACAACTGATTTTTTAAATTTGGGATTTGTGTTAGTTCCTTGTACTCAGAAATACTTCGAGCATCGTAATTTAAGCATGTAACGAAATTTTGTAAACTATCGAAATTCTCTGCATAAAAACTATTTATATTATCTCTCATTCTCGGGCTCTTCTCGAGCGTAAACAGATATTGCAGTTCACCATATGAATTAGTGCTATTCAGTAAATGTGTGTTGTTTACATTATTTCTTTGCTCCATTGTAACTCCGTCGTAGTTTAACTCGGTCATGTCGGCGCCCTAAATTAATTAGAGTTCAGATTTTATGTAGAAGTATTTTTTTATGTGGGACTAAATATTGTATATTGTATTGTATACACGAAAAAAATGAGGTGTGACCACCACACGACTTTCTTATACGTATGAGCGTTTCAAATTATAGTATTTTAAGAATTTCTTCCTTCAAAAATTATTGAAAATATTATTCTAAGTACTTCTATTTTCTTAATAAATCTCTATAGAATGCATACTTTGCAAGATATTCGAAAAAAGTGGTACTAATAGTAAAAGTGTTACTTCCGGGCCGAAATTTCATGTATACAAAAATTATTACAAATCCAGCTCCAAATACTTTTAAACTCTTGATAACTATAAACTGACAGGCAAAAAACCCACCCTACCATCTGATACACGTTTTCTGTTTCCACATGTAGTTTATTTATTTAGTTTTTAATTCGCAAATTCGACTAGCCTGCTTGTAGTCCAGAATCCTATTAAACATTTATGGGATCAACTCCAGAGGCGTATTCGCCAACGCGCAGTTGCGCCAGAAACTCTTCAATAGCTTAGATTTGCACTTGAAAAAAAATTGAGGAAATTTCGCAAGACTACATAAGAAATTTAATTGATTCAACGCCGCAACGATTACGTGTTTTGATTGAAGCTCGCGGAGGACATACACCTTATTGATATCAGATTAGAATTAAAAGTTACCAATTTTATTTTTAGAAGTTGAGAGAGATATTATGTTCAAACTGGTTTTCTTATTTACTAAAATTAAATTTACTTCTGTCAAAAATTGCCTTAATACTTGAAAAATTTTGCATATGTTGCACATATAAATGAATAGTTCTTGGATTCAATCTCACTAGAAACTTAAAATGATTGTAGAGCTGATTATTCTAAAAATGTCAGGTGGGCGGTTTTTTTGCCGGTCAGTTTATATAGAATACATAATTTACGACATATTTGCAAAAAGTCGCTATTCGTTAAGAGTAACAGTGTTACTTCCGGTCCAAATTTTGAATTTGTTTTATACAAAGGGTATTGAAAATTAAGTTCTAATACTTTTATACTTGTAACAACATACCTGTCTAAAAAGCATGACTTGCGAAATATTGGCAAAAGACTGATTTTCGATAAGAGTAAAAGACCTACTTCCGGTAGGAATTTCGAAAACCTTTCATAATAATAATCTTCTCAAATTTAATTTTGATTAAATATGAATTTTTTATAAATTTGTTTAAACTTAGTTATTGACGAAATATTGGCATAATTCGATTTTTTCACTGAAGTGAACTAGTAACTTCCGATCTGCCGATTTTACTGAAAATCTAATCAGAGTGATATTATACGCGTAAATAACAAATTTGGAATTGATAGCTATAGCGGTTTGACCGCTATCGTTGTCACACACAGAGAGAGAGAGAGAGAAAGAGAGACATTTTTTAAAACCTCTTTTTCGGTATAAGGGGAATTCAAAACGTGGACAATTGCAAACACGTTTTTTTGAAAAATTATTTAAAAAAACAAAATAAAAAATTCTTACTTCATTTTCTATGATTGTCTAAGTATAGATAGGGAACATTTCCTAAACTTATATTAAAACAATTACACCATTTTTTTAATACACATATTTTTCTTAGTTCTAAATATTAGCGAATGCAAGAAAAATAAAAAAATAATTTTATGAAATATGTATATTTGCTCTATCACAAATATTAAAAATATGTAGAGAACATTAATTTAATGTAATCGTACGACTTTCCGAACGATTTCACTATTTTAGTGTATCGCTGATATCCATACAAAAAGAAGTGGTATTCTTTTAAAAACTCCGAACTCCATTAATAAAACATACAAGAATAATTTGTTTAAAACTTCATTTTTATTTATTAATCCGGTAAGTTTAAATAACGGCAAGTTTCTGTTAGAAAGTTGTTCAAAAACATAGAAAATTAACCACTTATAATTTTGCGCGTTTTCAACCAATTTGCACCTGCGAGAACGATATTGATATAGTATTTCGCTGGATGTAAATAACTACAGAAAACTCAGAAATAAAATATCACCCGAGTATAATTACAGTGTTGCAATTTAGTGGGACGCCCAGTAAACCGCAATAATGGAAGTAAATATTACAGTTCCTGATATACAGCTATCGACGGTAGCGCATTCTATTAGTAATTGCTTGCACTAGAACATATACATTTGTCAAAAATCAGGCAAAATGCCGTCCGGCCAATTTTACGTTTTTCCATCAGATGGAGCAAAGTTACTACGTTTAAGAAATTTTTAAGGTAAAGTTACTGAGCGTCCGTATATCGGACGCTCAGTGTAAATAATTACACATTGGACGCGCAGTAAGACCGTGTAGATATATATATATATATATATATATATATATATATATATATATAATATTCAAACTGTATAATTTCTTTTTTTAATTTTCTTGGTGTAGCGGCCTCAATTAAAAATTACTAATCGTAATAAAACAAAACTCTTTTAACGTTTCGACTTTTTATTAAGTCTTTCTCAAAATATTAAAAATGTTTACACAGAAAATACAAACATACTGATGTCAAAACCACAACTGCAATAAATAAGGACAAAACAATAACTACAGAACATTAATAAAATTTATTTTATTTATTATAATAATGAAAGAACCGTGGACTTACCAAAGTCATTTCCCAGTGAATATCATTTTTGAAAAGGTATTTGATGTATGCTTTTCTTACATTTTATTGTAGTTTTTTGCATTGGTGTTGGAAAGCAAAAAAACTCTTATTCCTTTTCATAATTGAATTAATTTTTAAAATTGTAATCGGTTATTAAATGACTGTGTGCGTTTGGTGCTTGCTAAATGTATTGAAATGTTGCTTCAAAGTGTATGTCTGTTTATTTCGCTTAAATTTTTTTGAAATTTTTTACTTTATGAATATAAAAATAGTTATTTTCAACGGAGATAAGGAAAGGATATTTTGCATTTACAATATGTTTCAAAAATATATGACGATTGTATAAGGGGGTAATAAAATTTCGAAAGACCATCGATCTCACTTCTATCATTAACTGCATTACTATGTTTAACTATGTGGATCATCTCAAGGACATTCCTTGCCTTTGTATTAGTATGTTTTGTTAAAGTTTTTGTATTAGTGAAATTGAAATCTTGGTTTGAGTTTGTTTGGTGCTTTTTTAAAGCCGTGGAGTTTTTGGCATATTTATGTCCTTTTATCCTTTCTTCTAGTAATTGTTTAGTTTGACCAATATAAATTTTGTCACATGTCTTACAAGGGATGCTATACACTACGTGTGACTGTTTTAGGGGTGGAGTTGTATCTTTAAGTTTAGTATATAAAAATTTTATGCTACTATTATTTTGGTGACCTATTTTGAAATTGTAGGGTTTTAATATTTGGCTGAGTTTTTCTGATAAATGTTTGACATGTGGTACAGGAATGTAAGTAGGTTCTACAATTTGTTTATTTATATTTTTTGTGATTCTTGTCTCTTTATTATAAAATTTATGTAAAGTTTGTTTAATGATTTTTTCTATGAACTTATCTGGGTAATTATTATCGTTTAATATTTTCTTAATTTTGTTTATCACAATTGGTCGATATTTTAGCCTGGTAAGGTAAATGGCTCTATCGGCTAAGGCTTTAACTACGTTCCTTTTTTGTGATAGAGGTTGTATGGAATTGTAGTTTAAATATCTTCCATGTGCGATGGGTTTCATGTACCATATAGTTTGAATATTGTTATTCTGCTTTATTAATGTCATATCTAAGAAATTTTACCTTACCAGCCCAAAATATCGACCAATTGTGATAAACAAAATTAAGAAAATATTAAACGATAATAATTACCCAGATAAGTTCATAGAAAAAATCATTAAACAAACTTTACATAAATTTTATAACAAAGAGACAAGAATCACAAAAAATATAAATAAACAAATTGTAGAACCTACTTACATTCCTGTACCATATTTCAAACATTTATCAGAAAAACTCAGCCAAATATTAAAACCCTACAATTTCAAAACAGGTCACCAAAATAATAGTAGCATAAAATTTTTATATACTAAACTTAAAGATACAACTCCACCCCTAAAACAGTCACACGTAGTGTATAGCATCCCTTGTAAGACATGTGACAAAATTTATATTGGTCAAACTAAACAATTACTAGAAGAAAGGATAAAAGGACATAAATATGCCAAAAACTCCACGGCTTTAAAAAAGCACCAAACAAACTCAAACCATGATTTCAATTTCACTAATACAAAAATTTTAACAAAACATACTAATACAAAGGCAAGGAATGTCCTTGAGATGATCCACATAGTTAAACATAGTAATGCAGTTAATGATAGAAGTGAGATCGATGGTCTTTCGAAATTTTATTACCCCCTTATACAATAGTCATATATTTTTGAAACATATTGTAAATGCAAAATATCCTTTCCTTATCTCCGTTAAAAATAACTATTTTTATATTCATAAAGTAAAAAATTTCAAAAAAATTTAAGCGAAATAAACAGACATACACTTTGAAGCAACATTTCAATACATTTAGCAAGCACCAAACACACATAGTCATTTAATAACCGATTACAATTTTAAAAATTAATTCAATTATGAAAAGGAATAAAAGTTTTTTTGCTTTCCAACACCAATGCAAAAAACTACAATACAATGTAAGAAAAGCATACATCAAATACCTTTTCAAAAATGATATTCACTGGGAAATGACTTTGGTAAGTCCACGGTTCTTTCATTATTATAATAAATAAAATAAATTTTATTAATGTTCTGTAGTTATTGTTTTGTCCTTATTTATTGCAGTTGTGGTTTTGACATCAGTATGTTTGTATTTTCTGTGTAAACATTTTTAATATTTTGAGAAAGACTTAATAAAAAGTCGAAACGTTAAAAGAGTTTTGTTTTATTACGATTAGTAATTTTTAATTGAGGCCGCTACACCAAGAAAATTAAAAAAAAGAAATTATACAGTATTTCTTTTGAATATTAAATATAATATACGGCCAAGAAACAAAAATAAATATATATATATATATATATATGATATTAAATTTTTATTGACCTCATATAAGTAAATATATATTAATTTTTATTGGACGATTTGTAGGTCGTTATACTAGTTTTAAATAATTTTTAAAACTCGCTAATTTGCAGTGTTTGAAAATTATAATTTTATAATTTTACCACTGACTATTAAATTAATTAGGTAATTTTTTAAAAATTACCGACACGGCTGGGATTCGAACCCAGGCATACCGATTACTAGCCGGTTGCTCTACCAACTGAGCTACCGTCGGTGTCTGAATTCGAATTTCTAATCGTACTGATATATGTATATCAAGTAACAGATGGAAATGAGAATGTATATATTAAGCACTAAACGTCCATGTGCTGTATATATGTGATATTAAATTTTTATTGACCTCATATAAGTAAATATATATTAATTTTTATTGGACGATTTGTAGGTCGTTATACTAGTTTTAAATAATTTTTAAAACTCGCTAATTTGCAGTGTTTGAAAATTATAATTTTATAATTTTACCACTGACTATTAAATTAATTAGGTAATTTTTTAAAAATTACCGACACGGCTGGGATTCGAACCCAGGCATACCGATTACTAGCCGGTTGCTCTACCAACTGAGCTACCGTCGGTGTCTGAATTCGAATTTCTAATCGTACTGATATATGTATATCAAGTAACAGATGGAAATGAGAATGTATATATTAAGCACTAAACGTCCATATGCTGTATATATGTGATATTAAATTTTTATTGACCTCATATAAGTAAATATATATTAATTTTTATTGGACGATTTGTAGGTCGTTATACTAGTTTTAAATAATTTTTAAAACTCGCTAATTTGCCTGGGTTCGAATCCCAGCCGTGTCGGTAATTTTTAAAAAATTACCTAATTAATTTAATAGTCAGTGGTAAAATTATAAAATTATAATTTTCAAACACTGCAAATTAGCGAGTTTTAAAAATTATTTAAAACTAGTATAACGACCTACAAATCGTCCAATAAAAATTAATATATATTTACTTATATGAGGTCAATAAAAATTTAATATCACATATATACAGCACATGGACGTTTAGTGCTTAATATATACATTCTCATTTCCATCTGTTACTTGATATACATATATCAGTACGATTAGAAATTCGAATTCAGACACCGACCGTAGCTCAGTTGGTAGAGCAACCGGCTAGTAATCGGTATGCCTGGGTTCGAATCCCAGCCGTGTCGGTAATTTTTAAAAAATTACCTAATTAATTTAATAGTCAGTGGTAAAATTATAAAATTATAATTTTCAAACACTGCAAATTAGCGAGTTTTAAAAATTATTTAAAACTAGTATAACGACCTACAAATCGTCCAATAAAAATTAATATATATTTACTTATATGAGGTCAATAAAAATTTAATATCACATATATACAGCACATGGACGTTTAGTGCTTAATATATACATTCTCATTTCCATCTGTTACTTGATATACATATATCAGTACGATTAGAAATTCGAATTCAGACACCGACGGTAGCTCAGTTGGTAGAGCAACCGGCTAGTAATCGGTATGCCTGGGTTCGAATCCCAGCCGTGTCGGTAATTTTTAAAAAATTACCTAATTAATTTAATAGTCAGTGGTAAAATTATAAAATTATAATTTTCAAACACTGCAAATTAGCGAGTTTTAAAAATTATTTAAAACTAGTATAACGACCTACAAATCGTCCAATAAAAATTAATATATATTTACTTATATGAGGTCAATAAAAATTTAATATCACATATATACAGCACATGGACGTTTAGTGCTTAATATATACATTCTCATTTCCATCTGTTACTTGATATACATATATCAGTACGATTAGAAATTCGAATTCAGACACCGACGGTAGCTCAGTTGGTAGAGCAACCGGCTAGTAATCGGTATGCCTGGGTTCGAATCCCAGCCGTGTCGGTAATTTTTAAAAAAATTACCTAATTAATTTAATAGTCAGTGGTAAAATTATAAAATTATAATTTTCAAACACTGCAAATTAGCGAGTTTTAAAAATTATTTAAAACTAGTATAACGACCTACAAATCGTCCAATAAAAATTAATATATATATATATATATATATTAATTTTTATTGGACGATTTGATATATATATATATGGGTGTATCGGCCTTGTATTTGAATAAGTTTTGTTTATACAAGGAAAATAAACAATGGTTTTTTTACGTTTCGATATCATTTTAATATCTTTTTCAAAAGAAAAGTAAAATAGTAAAATAACTTACATGTATGTTACAATAAATTGCCAAGTAAAATGTATTTAACACTGTTTCTTTAGTAGATTTTCCCACTTGCATAGTACTCATAATTCTTTCCTCTTTTCTTTTTTATTTTGATTAATTGGAGGTATGCACACATTTTTATTTTATCTGTTTTCGGTAATTCATTTACTATACTGATTCCGTGTGCATTTCTGTTGCTTATAGTGTTTTAAAATGTATGTCTATATGCGTACCTTTATCTGTGTTTGTATTTCACGATTTTTATGCGTGGGTGTTTTTATTTGGTCTGTTTTTATATTTTTATTTTAAGTATTTGAATTTTCAATATACATACAGTGTTGTCTATACCATGTGCTTGCAGGCGACCTGCGTATAGGGCTTACTGTAAGATAAAACGACGACACCGAGAGTTTGTATGAGTTAGTACGAGAAAGCAATATACAATCTGCAGAACAGCTGCGCCATCTATCCTCGTTGCTCTGCTTAAACGGAGAGTCAGCCTAGCCCGTTCTAGCCTCAGCGTAAATCTACTCGAATCCCCTCTTTTCCAACACTACACTCGACCAAGGAGCTGTTTGTATATTGCTTTTTCGTACTAACTCATACAAACTCTCGGTGTCGTCGTTTTATCTCACAGTAAGCCCTATACGCAGGTCGTCGGTAAGCACACTGTATATTTGTTATAAAATAGAGAAATATATATTGGACAGGTTATTAATGTCTGTTCTATCATTTATTGCGTTTTTATGTCTTTGTATGTGGATACTTTCTAAAATGTTGCGAGCTTTTGTGTTTTTTTCAGTGGTTATGATTGCAGTTTTTGAGTAGTTAAAAGTATGATTTGTTTTATTTGTATGTTTCTTAAGTCCAGTACTGTTATTCGAAAATTTGTGTCCATTTAATCTGGCCTTTAAATATTGTTGTGTCTGTCCTATATATATTCCGTCACAATTATTACATAGGATTTTGTAAACTATGTGTCTTTTTTTCAAAATAGGGATTTTGTCTTTAAGGGGAGTGTATAGGTAGTTTAGGTTATTGTAGTTAGTGTGTGCTACTTTTATGTTATATGGTATGAGTATTTTATTCAATTTTTCGGAAAGGTTTGGGATATAAAGTACTGGGACATATTTGTGAGTTGTTGTTTTTTGTATTTGTTTATTATTGTTTTGATTGTAATATTTGTGAAGCTGTTGTTTCACAATTTTATCAATTTGTGAAAGTGGATAATTATTTTTCGTAACGATGTTTTTATTTCTGTTATAATGTCAGGTCTGTACTTTGTAGAAGTTAATGTTATTGCTCTGCTAATTAAATTTGTTATTACATTTTTCTTGAAAGAGGTAGGTTGGCATGAGTGGTAGTTGAGGTATCGGTCCGAATATGTAGGTTTATGGTATAGTTTTGTGTGTATATTGGAATTGGATCGTATTAACGTCACCTATCTCTAGCGTCATAGCACAGTTAGTACTAGAACAATTAGAAAAACACGTAATATCAAATCTTGATTACACACCAATTTTTTTCAAAAGATACGTCGATGATTGCATTGCATGCATACCCAAAAACAAAGCAGAATATACTTTAAATAAATTCAACTCATTTTATCCCATGTTACAGTTCGAATTAGAAAAAGAGATCAACAACAAAATTAATTTTTTAGACTTAACCTTAATACGATCCAATTCCAATATACACACAAAACTATACCATAAACCTACATATTCGGACCGATACCTCAACTACCACTCATGCCAACCTACCTCTTTCAAGAAAAATGTAATAACAAATTTAATTAGCAGAGCAATAATAATATTAACTTCTCCAAAGTACAGACCTGACATTATAACAGAAATAAAAACATCGTTACAAAAAAATAATTATCCACTTTCACAAATTGATAAAATTGTGAAACAACAGCTTCACAAATATTACAATCAAAACAAATCTAAACAAATACAAAAAGCAACAACTAACAAATATGTTCCAGTACCTTTTATCCCAAACCTTTCCGAAAAATTAAATAAAATACTCATACCATATAAAATAAAAGTAGCACACACTAACTACAATAACCTAAACTACCTATACACCCCCCTTAAAGACAAAATCCCTGATTTGAAAAAAACACACATAGTTTACAAAATCCCATGTAATAATTGTGACGGAATATATATAGGACAGACACAACAATATTTAAAGGACAGATTAAATGGACACAAATTTTCGAATAACAGTACTGCACTTAAGAAACATACAAATAAAACAAATCATACTTTTAACTACTCAAAAACTGCAATCATAACCACTGAAAAAAACACAAAAGCTCGCAACATTTTAGAAAGTATCCACATACAAAGACATAAAAACGCAATAAATGATAGAACAGACATTAATAACCTGTCCAAAATATATTTCCCTATTTTATAACAAATATATAGACAACACTGTATGTATATTGAAAATTCAAATACTTAAAATAAAAATATAAAAACAGACCAAATAAAGACATCCACACATAAAAATCGTGAAATACAAACACAGATAAAGGTACGCATATAGACATACATTTTAAAACACTAAGCAACATAAATGCACACGGAATCAGTATAGTAAATGAATTACCGAAAACAGATAAAATAAAAATGTGTGCACACCTCCAATTATTCAAAATAAAAAAGAAAAAAGGAAAGAATTATGAGTACTATGCAAGTGGTAAAATCTACTAAAGAAACAGTGTTAAATACATTTTACTTGACAATTTATTGTAACATACATCTAAGTTATTTTACTATTTACATTTTGTTCTGATATATTTGAATTGTGTTACAGTTATACATTTTTGAAAAATATATTAAAATGATATCGAAACGTAAAAAAAACATTGTTTGTTTTTCTTGTGTAAACAAAACTTATTCAAATACAAGGCCGATACACCCATGATTTCAAGATAATTTACTTAAATAACGGCCAAGAAAAAAAGGACAAAGAATCTTTACCTTTTCAAATAATATATATATATATATATATATATATAAATCCTACTAACAATATAGCGTCCTTACGGAACTCATGAATGTAGCGTCCGCCTTCGAAAAGTGAATTAGTTCGTTAATATTTTGCATATACTTTGTGTTTTTGATCAAAACAGGTATAGTATTATCACTAAATTAAATATCAGATAAAAAAAAGTTAGTTTCATTTCACTTTATTGACGAAGTAGCGCCCTTTTATTTTCTCGTGCATGAAGCGCCTGTAATATACCATTTAACTTTCACTTCTTCGCTATTGTGACTTCCATCGGGTATATTACATTACATTTGGTAGATATTAGAGAGTCCAGCAATGTTGTCACATTGTGTCTACATGCTTACTTTATAAAAATATATGTACTGCATATCTTAGCAATTGAATACAATGAACACATTTATTTACATTCGGCGACATAGTGGGTTATATTGTTCAGAACAGATCACAGTAGTTTCTGTTTGTTTTTTTTTGATTCATACATAGAGAAGAATATCCCTCGAAAAATTAATGTCTGGAAATTCCAAATAACCATCCGATATTCCTTCAAAATAAAGACTCGCTAAACACAAAATTCTATATTCAGAAAGATTTCAAATATAGATATAATATTCAGTTCTAAATATTTAACATTTTTATATAGGCGTTCTTCGCAATTAATAATTACATATTTAGTCTTTTTATTAATATTGAAACATACATTTTCTGATTTAAACTAATTTATCTGACGACCAGCTGTATGAATAAATTTTATTATGCCTATGCAATAGTAAAAGAAAAAAATGAGGTGTGGCCACCACATGACTTTTTTATACGTATGAGCGTTTCAAACTACACAATTTTAAGAAGTTTTTACACAAAAATTATTCAAAATCCTATTCTAAGTATTTCTATTCTCTTAATAAATCGCTATAGAATACATACTTTGCAAGATGTTCGAAGAAAATGTACTACTCCCTAAGAGTAAAAGTGTTACTTCCGGTTCGAATTTTGAAATTTCATTTATACAAAAAATATTGCAAATCTAGCAATAAATACGTTTGTACTCTTGATAAATATATTTAGAATGCATAATTTACGACATGAGCGTTACTAACTATACAATTTTAAGAATTCTTACAAAACTTATTCAAAATTCTATTCGAAGTACTTCTATTCTCTTAATAAATCGCTATAAAAGACATACTTTGCAAGATATTCGAAAAAAAGTGCTACTCCCTAAGAGTAAAAGTCTTACTTCCGGTCCGAAATTTGAAACTTCATATATACAAAAAATATTGCAAATCTAGCACTAAATACATTTACTCTCGATAAATATATATAGAACGCATAATTTACTACATATTTGCAAAAAATCGCTATTCGATAAGAGTAAAAGTGGTACTTCCTGCCTGAATTTTGAAAATTTTTTTATACAAAAGATATTGAAAACTATGTTTTAAATATTTTTATACCCGTAATGTACCTGTCTAAAAGGCATGACTTGCGAAATATTCGCAAAAAGCTGATTTTCGATAGGAGTAAAAGACCTACTTCCGATAGGAATTTTGAAAAATGTTTTAAATAAAATTGTTCTCAATTTTAATTTTAAGTACAGATGAATTCTTTATAAATTTGTTTAAACTTAGTAGTTATTGTATTGTAGTTATTCGATTTTTTCACTGAAGTAAGCTACTATTTCCGGTCTGTCGATTTTACTGAAAATCTAATCAGATGTCAAGAGGGAGATTATACCTGTAAATACAAAATTTGGAATTGATACCGGTTTGACCGCTATCGTGGTCACACAGAGAAAGACAGAGAGACAGACACACAGACATTTTTTAAAAACCACTTTTTCGGAATCAGGGGACTTCAAAACGTGGACATCTGCAAAAATCTCGAGGTAGAAAATGGTCAACATCATACGTAGTATAAGGAAGTATTGTGATGACGAAGATTTTCGATCTCGAGATTTTTGCAGATGTCCACGTTTTGAATTCCCCTGATACCGAAAAGATGGTTTTACAAAATGTTTGTGTGTGACCACGATATCGGTTAAACCGCTGTAGATATCTATTCCAAATGTTGTATTTCTTGAAATCTGATTAGTTTTTCAGTAAAATCGGTAGACCGGAAGTAGTAGTTTACTTCACTGAATAAATCGAATTTTGCAAATATTTCGTCAATTACTAAGTTTAAACAAATCTATAAAGAAATCAAATGTAATCAAAATTTAATTTGAGAAAAATTGCGTTAAAAAAGTTTTTCGAAATTCCCTCCGGAAGTAGGTGTTTTACTCTTATCGAAAATCATTTTTTTGCGAAAATCTCGCAAACCATACATTCTAGGCAGGTACAATAGGAGTATAAAAGTATTTAAAAGATAATTTTAAATATCTTTTGTAAAAAAAGAATTTCAAAATTCGGGCCGGAAGTAGCACTTTTACTCTTAGCGAGTAACACTTTTTTTTATAATATCTTGCAAAGTACGCATTCTATAGAGATTTATTAAGAGAATAGAAGTACTTAGAATAGGATTTTGAATAATTTTTGTATAAAAAAGTTCTTAAAATTCTATAATTTGAAACGCTCATACGTATAAGAAAGTCGTGTGGTGGCCACACCTCATTTTTTTCTTCATTACAACGTTGTCCTTTATTGTAGTTAACTCAAAAAAAAAGATTATAACTTGTCCCACTATATGAAAAATCCAGTTCGACTGCAATGCCAAGAAATTTGGATTTTTCCCTAATTTTTGATACACGTTGTTTATTAGAGAAACAACCTGCGTTTCTACAGGAATTATTAGGATCAATCAGAATTCTAAACCAACAATATTTACTTTCTTGTACGTAGTATAAGAAAGTATTGTGATGATGAAAATTTACGACCTCGAGATTTTTGCAGATGTCCACGTGTTGAAGTCCCCTGATACCAAAAAAGTGGTTTCTAAAAAATGTCTGAGTGTTTGTGTGTCTGTCTGTGTATGACCACGATAGCGGTTAAACCGCTATAGCAATCTATTCCAAATTTTGCATTTAGTAGTATAATCTCCCTCTTGAGAATTGATTAGATTTTCAGCAAAATCGGCAGACCGGAAGTAGTAGTTTACTTCGGTGAAAAAATCGGATTTTGCTAATATTTTGTCAACTACTAAGTTTAGACAAATTTGTAAAGAATTCATATGTACTTAAAATTAAGTTTGAGAAGAATTTTTCGAAATTCATACCGGAAGTAGGTTTTTTACTCTTATCGAAAATCGGTTTTTTGCAAATATTTTGCTAGTCATGCTTTTTAGACAGGTACGTTACGAGTATAAAAGTATTTAGAACTTAATTTTCAATACCTTTTGTATAAAAGAAAAAATCAAAATTCGGACCGGAATTAACACTTTTACTCTTACCGAATAACGATTTTTTGCAAATATGTCGTAAATTATGCATTCTATATATATTTATGAGGAGTACAAAAGTATTTAGAGTTGGATTTGGAATATTTTTTGTATAAATGAAATTTCAATATTCGGACCGGAAGTAACACTTTCATACTTATAAGAAAGTCGTGTGGTGGCCACACCTCATTTTTTTACTTTGAAAACTTGACCTACGTTTAACAATAATGGGCTATCCACTCACTGGCTCTGGATCATCTACTTTATCGTCCATATCTACCTTTGTTCTATGTTTTTGGAATTGAATAGTGTGTTACAATTGTTCGTCGTTTTTTACTTTCCTTTGAGATAGGCAGCTTGGATAAATTGTTTTTATTGCACTAACTCTTAATTTGTTTGTATGAAGTTGAATCTGCAATAATCGTTTATTATAGCTTAAACATTTATCAACTGTAAACGCCATCGTAAAACATATTTAATAACATTACTAAACTATAGGTTTTTCAAATAAGGACCTATTTAACTATGTAAACTTTTTAATTCGCAAGTAATATAATTTGCATTAAACTTATTTCCATACACATAGTCTTTTTACGTAAGTTCTATTCAGTACAAGGATTATTTTTGCCATTTGTTAAGGTTGTCCCCGGGAATTTTAAATAATTAAATTTTTTCTTTCTTGGATTTATAACCACTGTTACACATAGGTACAAAACATGGCCTTCAAAGTATACTCAGTTAGTTAGTTATAATAGAACACTCAATTATTTAAAAGAAATAATTATAACATAAAAATGAAACAAAACTGCTTTCTGGACACTTGCTAAATTTACATTCAACCAGCGCCTGACGAGATAACCCACCAGATGCTCCGCTACCTCTCACTCACGTTCCACAGATTCGGCTTATTGCATTCAACGAAAATATTATATCACTAATTTTAAATTTTTTCCTTGTTAATTAGACTTTTATGGTCATGTCTGCATATAAGAATTTACTTCATTTTTGCCAACAATATTTTTTAAATGTCTACAAAAATTATTATTATAAAGTATTAAAGTAGAATTTTTCGCTTTTATAACTTTCATTATATATAAACCAGTTTTTCGGTATCAGGTGACTTCAAAACGTGGACATCTGCAAAAATCTCGAGGTCGAAAATTTTCGTCATCACAATACCTCTTTATACTACGAAAAAAAAGTAAAAAAATACCTTAGTTTATGATACATGCATGTTTACGTATATACATATCTACCATAAAGACCAGTGTCCTTTACGAATTATTCTGTTCGCGTTGCCAAATTGTCCGGACGCTCGATTATCGAGAATATAAAAGACATGTGTATATTTCAAAATATACGGCACGCGATGCAGCGCCTCGCGTAGAAATACCCTGAACTAATAGTATACGCAAAATGGTTATATTACATGCATATTGTCGACAAAATAGCGTCTTCCGAAATTTTGTTAAACAGCATTATATCACCATGTAAGTCTGTCAACGAAGTTTTACACGGAAAGTGCATAGAGCGTCCATATACGGGCGCTTTATGTAGGCGGACGCTCTATTGAATGGAAATTTACAATGTACGGACGCGCTAATGATAGTAGGATATATATATATATATATATATATATATTATTTATTTTAGTTTCTTGGCCGTATATTGTATTTACTATTTAAAAGAAACCCATTGAGAATTTCTTTGTTTTAAACAACTTTTCTTGACAAAACAGACGAATACAAAGGCAAGGAATGTCCTTGAGATGATTCACATAGTACAGAATAGTAATGCAGTTAATGATAGAAGTGAGATCGATGGCCTTTCAAAATTTTATTACCCTCTTATACAATAATCATATATTTCTGAAACATACTGTACATGCAGAAATATCCTCTCCGTGTTAGTTGAAAATAACAACTTTTATATTCATAAAAGAAGAATTATTATAAAAAACTTAAGCTGTACGCGAAAAAATAGACATACACTTAAAGCAATATTTTAACGTATACAAGCACCAGACACACACACAATTTTACAAAACCGGCTACAATTTTAAAGTTATTTCAATTATGAAAAGTAATTATAAAATAAAATGTTTGGTTTCCACCACTAACTTAGGAAACTACACTAAAATGTAATGAAAACAAAAAAGAAATAGTAATAAAAACGAGAGGAAACATCAAATACCTCTCAAATGGATATTTATTTCGAAATGACTTTGGTAAGTCCACCGTTTTTTCTCATTGTTATAATAATAAAAATATATTAATTAAATTAATGTTTTCTGTAGTTTCATTGTTTTGTCTCTATTTTTTTACAGTTGTGGTTTTGACATTATATGTATATCTATGTAAACTTTTTAATATTTTTGAAAAAGACTTAATAAAAGTCGAAACGTTAAAGAAATTTTGTTGTTTTAATCCAATTCGTAATTTTAATTGAGGCCGCTACACCAAGAAAAGTTGTTTAAAACAAAGAAATTCTCAATGGGTTTCTTTTAAATAGTATATATATATATATATATATATATATATATATATATATGTATATATATAAATTGATTTTTCTGCTTCGCGCTGAGTAAATTAATTAGGAAATTTTATCACAAAAATGTGCCCACGATGAGATTTGAACTCAGACCTTCTTAATGCCGTCAAGATGCGTTACCAACTGCGCCACGAGGGCTTGAGTTCATATCTACTTAAACGTCTTGATATCATCAAGTGACAGATTGAAATAATACATTTTTATCCGGCAGTTCGGAAATGAATGTGTAAATTTGAATTTTAATTATTTTTAAAATTCTGTTTTCCTCAGCGGAGAAATACCTAAATTGACTTTTCTGCTTCGCGCTGAGTAAATTAATTAGGAAATTTTATCACAAAAATTTGCCCACGATGAGATTTGAACTCATAACCTTCTTAATGCCGTCAAGATGCGCTCCCAACTGCGCCACGAGGGCTTGAGTTCATATCTACTTAAACGTCTTGATATCATCAAGTGACAGATTGAAATAATACATTTTTATCCGGCAGTTCGGAAATGAATGTGTAAATTTGAAATTTAATTCTCATCGTGGGCAAATTTTTGTGATAAAATTTCCTAATTAATTTACTCAGCGCGAAGCAGAAAAATCAATTTAGGTATTTCTCCGCTGAGGAAAACAGAATTTTAAAAATAATTAAAATTCAAATTTACACATTCATTTCCGAACTGCCGGATAAAAATGTATTATTTCAATCTGTCACTTGATGATATCAAGACGTTTAAGTAGATATGAACGCAAGCCCTCGTGGCGCAGTTGGTAGCGCATCTTGACGGCATTAAGAAGGTCATGAGTTCAAATCTCATCGTGGGCAAATTTTTGTGATAAAATTTCCTAATTAATTTACTCAGCGCGAAGCAGAAAAATCAATTTAGGTATTTCTCCGCTGAGGAAAACAGAATTTTAAAAATAATTAAAATTCAAATTTACATATATATATATGAGTCGTTTCTGCTTCGGCAATTGATCCGCGTTGTCGTAGAGTCCGTATGTGGACTTCTGTTCTCTCGAGCTTTCGGCACTCTCGCTGTTGCCATTATCAAGAAGTTCTGCTTGTTGCTGTAGATCGTGTCGAAGTGAGACAAGCCGTGTGCGGTGGGCATATTTGTATGTCTTGCTGGAGTTTGCGAGTCATAGCTCTTGTGGTGGGGCCGGCGGTAGGGGTATCGGCTGGCGAATCAGGTTGTGTGGAGTTGAACCTTCGGTCCGTGTGTGTCTCCGAGTTTCCGGACTGTGTGTTTGATGGCCGTTTTCCATGTGTTTGGAAGTCTTCGTCCGTCATCTCTTTTGTTTAGGCTATTAGGGCGTTTCTCTATCTCTATGGCTTCTCGTATTATACGGGTCTGAAAATGTTCCGATTTAGCGATAATTCTTGTTCTGTCGAAATCTATGTTATGGCCTGTTGATATTGTATGTTGTGCTAGAGATGATGTTGTATCCTTGTGTCGAACTGCGTTTTTATGTTCTTCTGTGCGAGCGCTAATTCTTGTGTTTGTTTGTCCGATGTATGTACTGTCGCACGAACGGCACGGTATTTCATATATGCCCTGGTCTTCCAGCTGTATTTTGTCCTTGGGGTTTTTGATGAGTTGTTGTATTTTTCTGTCTGTGGTATAAACGACTTTTATGTTGTGTTTGTCTAGAATTCGTCCAATTCGGTCCGTTGTTCCTTTGATGTAAGGGAGAAATGCTGTGTTGTATTTCTTGTCCGTTTCTTGTTTCTTTGCTTTCGTCCTAATTTGATTTAGTGTGCGTGTAATGTGACTGTCTTTGAAACCATTTTGTGTTAGAGCTGTTCGGAGTGTTTTCATTTCTGTCTATAAATGTTCAGCGTCTGTAAGTACCAGTGACCTTGTCGCTAGCGTTCGTATTATAGCGTTTAGTTGTGCCGGGTGGTGGTGTGATCGTGCGTTGAGGTATCTATTAGTGTGTGTTTTCTTTCTGTAAACTCTGTTGCCTAGATGCCCGTCGTTCTTCTTATTCACTAGGACGTCCAAGAAAGGTAACTTACCGTTACTCTCTATTTCCATGGTGAACTTTATTTTCTCGTGGATACCGTTTAAGTGGTCCAGAAAGTTGTTGAGTTCTAATTCACCGTGTGGCCATACTACGAACGTGTCGTCCACGTATCTCAGCCAGAGACTGGCTTTCAATGGAGCGGTGTTTAGTGCTCTTGTTTCTAAGTCCTCCATGAATAGGCTAGCCAGAACTGGGGATAGCGGGGAACCCATTGGCTAACCTATTCATGGAGGACCTGGAAACAAGAGCACTAAACACCGCTCCATTGAAAGCCAGTCTCTGGCTAAGATACGTGGACGACACGTTCGTAGTATGGCCACACGGTGAATTAGAACTCAACAACTTTCTGGACCACTTAAACGGTATCCACGAGAAAATAAAGTTCACCATGGAAATAGAGAGTAACGGTCAGTTACCTTTCTTGGACGTCCTAGTGAAAAAGAAGAAGGACGGGCATCTAGGCCACACAGTTTACCGAAAGAAAACACACACTAATAGATACCTCAACGCACAATCACACCACCACCCGGCACAACTAAACGCTATAATACGAACGCTAGCGACAAGGTCACTGGAACTTACAGACGCTGAACATTTACAGACAGAAATGAAAACACTCTGGACAGTTTTAACACAAAATGGTTTCAAAAACAGTCACATTACACGCACACTAAATCAAATTAGGACGAAAGCAAAGAAACAAGAAACGGACAAGAAATACAACAACACAGCATTTCTCCCTTACATCAAAGGAACAACGGACCGAATTGGACGAATTCTAGACAAACACAACATAAAAGTCGTTTATACCACAGACATAAAAATACAACAACTCATCAAAAACCCCAAGGACAAAATACAGCTGGAAGACCAGGGCATATATGAAATACCGTGCCGTTCGTGCGACAGTACATACATCGGACAAACAAACAGAAGAATCAGCGCTCGCACAGAAGAACATAAAAACGCAGTTCGACACAAGGATACAACGTCATCTCTAGCACAACAGACAATATCAACAGGCCATAACATAGATTTCGACAGAACAAGAATTATCGCTAAATCGGAACATTTTCAGGCCCGTATAATACGAGAAGCCATAGAGATAGAGAAACGCCCTAATAGCCTAAACAAAAGAGATGACGGACGAAGACTTCCAAACACATGGAAAACGGCCATCAAACACACACAGTCCGGAAACTCAGAGACACACACGGACCGAAGGTTCAACACCACACATGTTACCTTTCAGCTTATAGGAATTACTCAAGACGGAGTTGTTCGAATTACCTGAGCTCTTATAGCTGTAGTACTCTAATACGGGGAGACGTGGCGTCCTTCCTTCGGGATGGCACTACACTTATACGCTGGGTGTATGGGATAGGGCTTATGCTAGTGTCTGAGGTTAATGAAAGAGTTGTTTAAAACCACATAAATTTATTACCACAATTCGGTCACTAAAAACAATTGCCACGCAGGACTATATAGAAATGGCTGAAGGCAAATACTAAATGCTAAGAGATATATACATAGATCGGAAATATACACACGGTTTACGGAGACACCTTGACCAGAGGGCTAATTATCCCATACAGGGGGATTAATAAAAAGGGGGTGGTCTTTAGATACTGGCAATTGAAATAGAGAGAGGTATTTGAGACACTCAGTTTTCTAGGGGATAAGGCTCCCTTTGGGGTACCTAGTCAATTAACGCCTAGAATGGGTAAGGCTGCCTTAGGGCGCCGAACCAACTAACTACTTCTGAGTGACGTGACGGGGCTATCGTTAGATCGCCAACCGTACAAGCTTAGGAATCAGTTCAGTACTTACGGTTGCGTTAAATGGGTTATGTAGTGAGGTCACATTAGCCACACGTCACAAGTCACTGAGAGGGTTGTATCGGCACAGGTCTGGCACTTTGATGACAATCCGTTGTCTGGATTTGGTTGAAGCACTAAGCGGCACTCACGACGTTCAACAACCTCTCTTATTTGGTTGGGTCACAGTGGGAATCACTAGGATAGCGTCACTCGCGAACGTTCAACAACCTCTCTATTGGTTGGGTCACTTTGTTCAACGCCTCACTAACAGGTCACGAATGCTCCTTGGATGTCGGTTGGAGCACGCAACGACTGTTGGTTTCGGAACTTGGTTCTCCTCGTAAGTGTTCAGTTCACTCGTAGAAGCCTTTTCTCGGCTTCGGGTATCTTCGGAAGCGTTCGGTAGTCTTCGGAAATGCTCGGTTCGCTAGTGGAAACCTTTTCCCAGCTTCGGGTAACTTCGGAAGCGTTCGGGTTTGCTGCGGAAATGGTCGGTTCACTCGTAGGAATCTTCTCTCGGCTTCGGGTAACTTCGGAAGCGTTCGGGTTTGCTTCGGAAGTGGTCGGTTCACTCGTAGGAATCTTCTCTCGGCTTCGGCTAACTTCGGAAGCGTTCGGGTTTACTTCGGAAGTGGTCGGTTCACTCGTAGGAATCTTCTCTCGGCTTCGGGTAACTTCGGAAGCGTTCGGGTTTGCTTCGGAAGCGGTCGGTTCACTCGTAGGAACCTTTTCCCGGCTTCGGGTAACCTCGGTAGCGTTCGGGTTCGCTCGTAGAAATCCTTCCACGACTTCGGGTAACTTCGGAAGCGTTCGGGTTTGCTTCGAAAGCGGTCGGTTTACTCGTAGGAACCTTTTCCCGGCTTCGGGTAACCTCGGTAGCGTTCGGGTTAGCTCGTTGAAATCCTTCCACGACTTCGGGTATCTTCGAAAACGTTTGGGTACGTCTCGGTGATGTTTGGTTCACTAGCGGAAACCTTTTTCCGGCTTCGGTTATCTTCGGAAGCGTTCGAGTTCGCTTCGATAATGTTCGGCTCGCTCGTAGAAACGTTATATCAACTTCGAGTTCACTTTGGAGAATGTTCGGTTTTCTTCGGCGATGATAGCTGTTGTCGCTCTAAGTCATTAGAGCAGACTGGATACCCGAAAAAAAATTTCTTAACTTTTATAACTTTTCCAGGACGTAAACAAATTTCGCGGTTGCAGGTGTTCTTTAGAAAGACGCATTGTATTCGTCCGAATAACGAGTCTTTCGATTGGTGGAAGCCTTTGCTTCTCGTGTAAATTTATTTTTCACTTAATACATTGGCGAAAAATTAGTAGGTGGAGCCTGTGCGCGATAAGTTCATCATTGGTCACAATAACGGTTCTTTGGGTTGGTTAAAGATTTCCAACATTATTATTTTAATTTATACTGTTGGAAAATATGGGAAATATAGAAAATGTGACTCGTTAATTATGATTGTTTATAACAATCATATTCATGGACTGACATGATTTTTACGTCGGCACAATCTTATCAAATATGAATTATAACAACAATAATGGTTTATTAGCTCAAATCAACCTTGAGCACGTCGCTTAATTCGCATCCAAGAATACGGCAAAGGTATCACACAATCTGATTCGCCAGCCGATACCCCTACCGCCGGCCCCACCACAAGAGCTATGACTCGCAAACTCCAGCAAGACATACAAATATGCCCACCGCACACGGCTTGTCTCACTTCGACACGATCTACAGCAACAAGCAGAACTTCTTGACAATGGCAACAGCGAGAGTGCCGAAAGCTCGAGAGAACAGAAGTCCACATACGGACTCTACGACAACGCGGATCAATTCCCGAAGCAGAAACGACTCACATAACTGCCGCGAAAATCTACGGATTACCATATATACAGGGTGTCATTAGTAGCCGCTTCTTCGATTGCTCTTTTGTGTTTTAAATAAAAGAAAAAACAATTAGTGGAAGATCCATGGTTGCTTGTGGCGCATATTTTAAAAATACTTTAAGCTCTGGCGCACTTCCGGTTTCACCGGAAATGCACAAAACTTAATTTTTTTAAACGACTCACCCTATATATTTTTGAATTTTCTTATACTGCTCTAAATTGTCGGTTGGACTGTTTTTTCTTTTTCAAAATTGAGCCAATAGTTTCTGAATTATTAATTTTTTTTGAAAATATTTGACCAAAACACGTGTTCAGAAAAAAATCATTTTCACATTGTTTTTAAAGCAAAAACATTAACTTTGGTGGTGCTTGTAGCGAAGAGAATTCTGCATCATTTGGTAAAGTTGCACTCGACAACACCTCAATAGAGTTTGTTTTTTCAAAGCCTACTTCCTGAAATTTTCATATACCAAAAACTTATTTTTTTTAAATGGAACACCCAGTATTTTACTGAGGCATTTTGTTCTTCTTTTTATTCTCTTTCATTTTTGTTAACAATGTCCTATACCTATCTTTTGTAATTTCTGAGATAATCACTGTAAGAGCAATTAGCGGTCAATTAAAGAACTACGAGCGCTGTTGTTCTATGCACCAAAATGTTCGTTCAACCAATGGAAGGCGGGGATGACGCCCGACTTCCTTAGTCAACTGTCAAACAAAGTAAATGTTATAACCAACTATCCCAAAAGTAATAATTTTATAGAATAAAGAGCATCGCATTTCAATTTTTTAATTCCGGCAGTGTCCAGTTGCAGTATTTCATTTTTAACAATGTTGGTTAACATCGAAATAAAATAAAGGTTATGTTTACTGACATATTTGAAGATGTCTTCAAAAAGTTTTGAAAATTCGTTCGTAGATAGCGAAGATACTCTCCTCCATTAACATTTTCATCACAGAAATAAGGTCCAATTATGTAACTACCCACTATTCCTCCCCACAGTTTTAATGACCAACGATTTTGAAAGTTTACACGTGTGATAAAGTGGGGCATTTTATGTGTTATAATAACGGAAGTTGTGACGATGAACGTATTCACTTGAATAAACGGTTTCATTGGTAAACAACAAAAAATTGAGAAAGCCAGGATAATTTATCTGCTGCCAATTGACAAAAATGTAAGCGATTCTGAAAATTTCTTTCATCTAACCCTGTGTATGAATATGCTACTGGTGATTTCGTATTTCCTAATTATTCTGGATTCTCAAATTTGACTTATATCTAACTGCCGACTAATTTTCGTAGTACTAGTATGGGGGTGTTCAACTACATTCGCAAGTACCATAAACGTCTTATCCTCACCAGTTATTGCTTTTTCCGCTCTTTCTTTCATATTCATATGCTTTCTTTTCACTCAAACCGTCCACTTTATATTTTCGAAGGTTTCTGGCTTCGGTTGACTTCTACCAGGGATCGCTGTGCATAAAGTCTGGATGCTAGCAAAGAGTTTCTTTCAGATTCATCCAAAATGTCAATCATATCTATTAACTTTTCATAAGAATAATTCATTTGGATGATAACTAATAGCGATGCTTTTATAAGTTTGACATAAATGTATACCGACTTTCTTTAACAGTTGACTCAGGCAGTCAGCCGCATTCCAGCCTTTATTGGACCAATATTTGGGTGCAGAGAACAGCGCCCGTAGTTCTTTAATTGACCACTAACTGCTCGTATAGTGATTATCTCAAAAATTAGAAAAGATAGGTATAGGACATTGTTAACAAAAATGAAAGAGAATAAAAAAAGGAACAAAATGACTCAATAAGATACTGGGTGTTCCATTTAAAAAAAATAAGTGTTGGTATGTGAAAATTTCAGGAAATAAGCTTTGAAAAAACAAAGTTTCTTGTGGTATTGTCGAGTGCAACTTTACCAATTGATGCAGAATTTTCTTGGCTACAAGCACCACCAAAGTCAATGTTTTTACTTTTAAAAGCAATGTGAAAATGATTTTTTTCTGAACACGTGTTTTGGTCAAATATTTTCAAAAAAATTAATAACTCAAAAACTGTTAGCTCAATTTTGAAAAAGAAAAAACAGTTGAACAGGCAATTTAAAGCAGTACAAGAAAAACCAAAAATATATAGGGTGAGTCATTTAAAAAAAATAAGTTCCGTGCATTTCCGGTGAAACCGGAAGTGCACCAGAGCTTAAAGTATTTTTTACAATATGCGCCACAAGCAACCATGGATCCCCCACTAATTGCTTTTTCTTTTATGTAAACCACAAAAGAGCAATCGAAGAAGCGGCTACTAATGACTCACCCTGTATATATATATATATATATATATATCACTGTAAATTTCTTGGTATTTGCGACCAAATTATTGAAATTACCATTATTCAAAACATATTTATGGTAAAAACCAACCATCAAAAACATGGAACTTAATTTCGAAGCAGTTAAACACAAGCTACAAAAAAACCAATACCATTGAACAAATTCTGAAAAAAGACGGAATCAAAACAAGCGAAAGCACGGAAATAGCAGAAGAAATAAACAAGGACTTTGCTAACATAGGAAAAGAACTAGCGGAAGAACAAATTAACAGCACCACAAAAAAAACCCGTAACCACAACCTACGATAAACAAGTACCAACATTTATATTAAAAAATATAAATATACAACAGATGAACGCAATAATAGATGACATGAAGAACACAGCTCCTGGATATGATAAAATACCATGTAAAATACTGAAACTAAACAAACCAGCATTAGTACCAATACTAACTAAATTAGTTAATGTTACATTTGCAAAAGGAAAATACCCCCAATGTCTTAAAGAAGCTATCATAATACCAGTATATAAGAAAG
The DNA here is from genome assembly GCA_963170755.1 of Amphimallon solstitiale. Lineage (NCBI taxonomy): Eukaryota > Metazoa > Arthropoda > Insecta > Coleoptera > Scarabaeidae > Amphimallon > Amphimallon solstitiale. Next base: position 60,124,865 of record OY720684.1, on the reverse strand, counting down.
GTGACAAAGCAAAACCAGAGAATTACCGACCTATATCTTTACTTACAACATTAAACAAGATAATGGAAAAATGTATACAAATTCAAATTTCTGAACACCTTCGAACACACAATATAATACACTCAAAACAGTATGCATTTCAAAGGAACTCTGGGACTACATCAGCGACTAATGACTTGTTAAATAGTATAAAAGATAAATTGAAAGAAGGAAACACAGTTATAGCAATCTTTATAGACATGAAAAAAGCGTTTGATACAATTTCCAAACAGAAACTATCAGAGAAAATTGAAAAGATGGGAATAAAAGGTAAAGAGAAAGACCTAATAGACTCTTATATCACGGGAAGAAAACAGAAAACAGTAGTAAATAACACTCACAGTAATTACCTTGAGCCAGAATATGGAATACCACAAGGGGGAAATCTCCCACCCATTTTGTATATAATGTACACAAACGACATTTGTCAATTAAACATAGATGGAGAAATATACTCATACGCCGACGACACCTGTTTGGTTTACTGGGGCAAAAGTGTGCAGGAACTGCAAGAGCGCGTCAACAAAGACCTCGGTACAGTCGAGGATTGGTGCTACAACAACCTTCTGACCATTAACGAACATAAAACAGAATTCATGACATTCTCGAACAAATTAAATACTCCAACATTTGACATAAAAATAAAAGCCCAGGCCATCAAGCAAATAGACCAAATAAAATACTTAGGATTAAACATACAGAGAAATTTAAAATGGGATCTGCACGTAAGCAGCCTAGTGAAAAAAAATGCAACAGCAATAGCTGGCATCAAAAAGATAAGAGCCATTATACCTGAAAACCTGCGAAAACCAGTTTACAATGCTGTTTTTATGTCTCACATGAATTACTTAATAAATATATGGGGAAATACAACTAACAGAAATATTAACAAGTTACAAAGACAGCAAAATAAGATCCTAAAATTAATTTATAAGCTAGATAGAAGAACATCCACCGAGGAAGTATACGATAAGACAAAGGAACTGAATCTTGAACAAACAATAAAACTAAAAAATATAATACTGCTATACAAAATAAAACATAATCTCATAAAAACTGAAGTCAAGTTAATCACTAACACACATATACATATGCACGCAACTAGAAGAAAATCAAATATAAGAACAGAAATATGTAAGCAATTAAAATATGAAAAAGTACCTACACCAGACGATATAACACATTATAACAAATTACCTAAAGAAATCAAAAACTTAAAATATCTTCACTTTAGAAAAGCAATAAAGAGCATGCTTTTAAGATATAGACAACCGCTGAAGGTAACCAGAGTAAGAACGGATAGGAGTCCTCAATACCATTAGTCCGGGATAGATGTACCGACCAGGAAACAACCCGCGACGAAAATGTAGGACCGTATACAAGCATATATATATGCATCATTTGTAAGCTTAGCTTTAGTATGATATGTATTACATATGTTTTTGTCAATAAAGTATATATCGTAATAACTTAAAAAAAAAAAATAAAAGTCAAATTTTAAAAAACGTTTCGACAATATATTGTCTTCTTCAGTTTTATATACAATCAACATATTAAAATTCATTTTCTTTGTTTTAATACTGTAATAAAAAAAACACCAAACACATAATTAATTACAAAAAATGTTCACTCCAGTACAAACACCCTGAAACTCACCGACTCTTGTATTACGTCATTGTTCTTCTTACTGGTGCACAAAAGAACTTCATTGTTGTATATTAATAATTTATATTTACAACTATATACTTTATCTATTGCGATTTTTAGCACCGTGTGAATATTTCCTTTTAAAAGGATCAATGTCAATTCAAATATTAAACATGCGATTTATTCTAAAACGTTATTTCTTTATGTGTAGTTTGTTTTTGCCCTTTTTTGTGTTGTATGACTTTATATTAACATGTGAAGGACACCGATGATACAGGGTACTCTATTTACTTTATTGTGCTATTTTATAATATAGGGAAGTAGATCTTAGACAATCCATCGATTTCGTTCCTGTCATTTACTGCATCTTGTGAACTCTTTATCTCTATCATTTCAAGGACGTTTCTAGCCTTTGAGTTGTTTTCTTTTTTGAGAACTTTTACTCTATTAAAATCGAATGTGTGCCCCATTCGATCTACGCCAAAAATCCTACATCTTTAAAAAAAACACAAAGATCGAATGGGGCACACATTCGATTTTAATAGAGTAAAAGTTCTCAAAAAAGAAAACAACTCAAAGGCTAGAAACGTCCTTGAAATGATAGAGATAAAGAGATCACAAGATGCAGTAAATGACAGGAACGAAATCGATGGATTGTCTAAGATCTACTTCCCTATATTATAAAATAGCACAATAAAGTAAATAGAGTACCCTGTATCTTCGGTGTCCTTCACATGTTAATATAAAGTCATAAAACACAAAAAAGGGCAAAAACAAACTACACATAAAGAAATAACGTTTTAGAATAAATCGCATGTTTAATATTTGAATTGACATTGATCCTTTTAAAAGGAAATATTCACACGGTGCTAAAAATCGTAATAGATAAAGTATATAGTTGTAAATATAAATTATTAATATACAACAATGAAGTTCTTTTGTGCACCAGTAAGAAGAACAATGACGTAATACAAGAGTCGGTGAGTTTCAGGGTGTTTGTACTGGAGTGAAATTTTTTGTAATTAATTATGTGTTTGGTGTTTTTTTCTTATTACAGTATTAAAACAAAGAAAATGAATTTTAATATGTTGATTGTATATAAAACTGAAGAAGACAATATATTGTCGAAACGTTTTTAAAATTTGACTTTTATTTACCATAAATATGTTTTGAATAATGGTAATTTCAATAATTTGGTCGCAAATACCAAGAAATTTACAGTGAGATGTTTATTTAAAATAAACGACCAAGAACAAATAATTTTATATATATATGTATATATTGTGCTGAGTAATAATATGAGTGATTGGCACTGTATGTTTTTGAATAAGTTTGAAGGATTATTTAATTTTACTAATTTTTCTTTGTGACTGTTAAATTAAAATATTTAAACTAAAAAAGAACAGTTGTGTATACTTAAAATGTTATTTATTATAGTAAAGATGTGTGCAGTCAATTATGAAAACATTACTTGAAGGAGTCGTAGTAGACCAGGTTCTTGGTTGCAGTAATTTTCATTGGATTCTGAAAATAGAGATTTAAAAATTATTATTTATGTAAAAATGTAGTTTGTTATCTTGTAAAACTTGTCTAATTAACAATAACGTAAAGAAAAGTAATTTAGTGTTGAATGTTGAAGTATGAAGGAAACAACTTGGTAAATAATTTCGCGGGTAAAGTTTGAATAAGCGGATCTGTCAAAATTGACATTTACATAAAATTTTGTTAGTAATGTTTTTTGAAGTACAAAGTCTTAGTAATTCATTATTATAAATTAATAGAGATTTAATATAGAAGGTCTACTGAAATTTGGAAAGCACTGAAACGTATCAATAAAGTGTTATAATACCATTTTGAACAAGAATTATGAGAAAAGGAATTTAATTGGATGAAATTAAAAAACGGATATATTGTCTTGGTGACGATAAACAAACAACGGGATTGAAAAAATATTTTTTAAGAAAGGTGCGTGTAATTTTCGGAAAATCACGATTTTATTCCGAAAAGTATACTTTAAATTCACGAAAACCGCGAAAGTTGGTGAGAAAAGTGTTTCTTTCAGCATAGAAAATATTTATTTGATGGTAGAATAAAAATATATTATAGAGAAGCATAAAATTATAGAATAATTTTATTATTATCGAATTAAAAGATATCCTGGATGGTAAAAGAAGATATTTACGAAGGAAAGGAAATATTAAAATAATACTTACCAAATTTTAACCAAGTCCAAGCGGAATTTTAAATTCATCAGTTGTACGTGAGACCAAAGAGGGATTCCAGTTATCAAAGTCCAGTTTATTGTATAAAACGAGAAGTTCCTACTAGTTAGAAACACAGATGTCGTTCCAGTTATATGTTAAATTAGTTAAAAGGATCCGGTAAACCATATATTTCCGAAGAGGTCTAGTTCCAGTGTTAAGTCGAGATAAAAGTACAGCTGCATTAAAATCCAGAAGATATCCTGTAATTGTCGAGGACACAACAAGATACATCCTGTTAGATATACCCGAAGAAGTTCCAGATACAGGATTAGAACGAGGATACACAAGAAGTCATACTAGGAGAGATCCAGAGAGTCATCCGAGGCACAGAACGAGTCCAGGAAGGTTGTTTTTTTCAAATAAAGAAGATCCACTGTAGTTATCTACGAACGTATTACCAGGACCTGTGAGAAAAAAAGGAAAATATAATTTGAATAACCCAGAGAAAGAAGATAAATGTTAATAAGAGGTTGTATAATTTTTATATAAGGAAAAATTTGAATTTATTTTATTTTACATCGAGTAAAAGTCATGAATATTGTTAAGAATTGCTTATTAGTATAAAACAAGAATAGAAATACGTATTGTAAAAAGTTTAAATCTCTATTTTAATAAGAAGTTTCAGAATATGCACATATAAATGAAATTACATGACCTTGGTACTAAAACATACCTTCAAACTTGTTTAATATTTTATAGACGAAAGTTATTTATAAATAATTAAATTGCGTGGTTTAATGCATGCAAAATTGAAAAAGTTACATTGAATTGGATTCTGTACATACCTTATCGAATAGATAACATTTGCTGAACATCCTTCATATAACAATAAATGTACAGGTACAATTAGACAGGTTAAACAATTTATGTACATGTCGTATAATTATATTGGATATATTTTCGAATCAAGATTTAAATATTTATTGTTATTAAACGATTCTTGTGGTGAAATATTTCTTTTATTTGGTAAAGTAGAAACATTGTGTTAGACATTTTCCTATCGGAAATAGAATTTTGTCAATGACCTACAAGTAAACAAAATAAAATAGCATTTATAAAGTTAATTGTGAGAGGAAAAGTATACATACCGTACGATTGTTATCCTATAAGAGGGATAATTCATTAGCAGAAATATTCACATCATCAAAAGAGTAATTATAACAGGATTATTTGAAGCATGTAAATTGTTATTTTTATGTAGCAGTTTATAACGGCAAATACCAGTGCGACATCTTTATAAAAGTAAATGTAATGCTCGTACTGCGTGGTCAAAATAAAAACTAGTTTCATTTATAGAAAAGTAATACCATAAAGAAGTGATGAATTTTAAATTACTATTTGAAAGAGTTAGGAGATAAATATTTATTTCTAAATGCATTAAGAATATTATCATAATAGAAAATTAAATTGATTAAGAATAAAACTGAGAAGTGTTTGGGCATAGTTAAAAGAAATAAAGAAATATGTAATAGCATATGAGATAATAAATTTGGTACAGAAATTTAAAATATTATATACTGAGTGTTACATTATCATTATCATATTATAACCTGAGATTATTTGAGTAAATTTGAATGACTAGGTAAGAGAGGAGATATTATTAGCAACACACATAACAAGATTTGAATAATTTTGGGTTTATTATTTGTTATATGTGTTTGCAAGTATATTATCCCCTCCACTAGAGCATTTTATGGCGTGCCCAACGTGGAGCGATTAAAATAAGACTCGCAAATAGTATTTTGATTATTTTATTCACTTTGATTAGGTGTTTGTAATTTATATTACCCTCCTTAGCTCATTTTATGACGTATCTAACGTGAAGAAATTAAAATAAGACTCGCAACAACATATTTCAAATATTTTATTAATTATAGTAATAGCGGTAACATTAGTATACATTTTACAAAGGTAATTAAATCAGCTTAAAGTATATTAAGGTATAAGAAATTGTGTATTATAATTATTTAAAATGAATACCAGATCTAAGAGTAATTTTGGATTAAATAGATCTGAATCATCTAGTGATAGTGAAGAGGAGGTAGGACAGAATGTGAATTTACTAGAGGGAGGAGAAGATATATTACAAGTTCAGGAAGGTATTCAACTGACAGGAGAAACACAGGATAGAGGTGATAAGGTGGAAATACAAGGAGAGACTTCTAAAATAGAAATGTCGACACCAGTAGTAGATTTGGGATCAATTTTACAAATGTTAAAACAAATGAACGAGGAAGCTAAGAAAAATAGAGAGGAAGATATTAAGAAAAGCGAAAAAATTAGAGAAGAGGATCTTAAGAGAAGCGAGAAAAATAGGGATGAGGATAAAATGGAAGCTAAGAAAAATAGGGATGAGGATAAAAAAGAATTAGGAGAAAGATTGGATAAATTGATTAAGGCAAGCATTGATACTAGAGAAGAATATAAAAGGGATATTGAAGAATTTAAAGAATCTTTGGTGGGTATTCCAGAAGTAATAATACCAGTAAAACAAGTTTGCGTGAAAGACAAACAAGATTCAGCAGAAGTTAATGAAATATTGAAGATGGAAGAAGGAATTATTATGGGAAATCAGTTATTAGAAATAGAAAGAAATGAATCTAAAGAAGTAATGGGAAATGTTGAGAAGGATGTTATAAACTGCATTGACGTGAAACAAAAGACAGTAGAAATTAAGAAATCTTATACAATCGCACTATTACAAAAGAAAACAAAATACTTAGATTCTGGTAGAAGAATTCTAAGATCGTATGTAGATACACTTTTAATAGGAGCAAAAGATGACAAAAAGTTAGTCTTATTTACTTCAAGGCAGGAAAAAGGGGTAGTTTCAGGGGACGATAAATTCACTGGAAACAAATTTAATGTTGGACATAATGTGATACCAACATATATGAAAAAGAATATAAGAAGTGTTATAGGAAATGCAGAAGGGAAAATTTGGAGTCAATTTAAAGGAACAGCAAATGGGAATGATTTCGTTGAGAGAAAACGAGTTTATTTGGATAGAGATTTGCAAAGGAAGGTGTATTATTTTACAGTGATTTTGGATATAGATGTCAGAAAATTTTTAGGACATGATTTTGAATTTCAGGACGGTACAGACATATTGATATTAAGAAATGCTGGTAGTATGATATTTTTCAACAAGGGTGGAAGTATGATGAACGAGATCATTTATATTATGGAAGAAAATGATCCATGGTATATAGAAAATTTGATTCAAGTAGTTACATTGGACATATTACAGAATAGAATCCGATTAAAATTAGTAATGGGAAAAATTGACTGGGAAAATATATATACGACAGTTTGAAATAGGTCATAATAGGTAAGACACAATATTGGAAGATTGTATTGTGTAAGTGATTAACGCCACTTCCTAAATATGAGTTAAATTAAATCATCCGAAGATAGGTAAGACACAATATTGGGAGATTGTATTGTGTAAGTGATTAACGCCACTTCCTAAATCTGAGTTAAATTAAATCATCCGAAGATAGGTAAGACACAATATTGGGAGATTGTATTGTGTAAGTGATTAACGCCACTTCCTAAATCTGAGTTAAATTAAATCATCCGAAGATAGGTAAGACACAGTATTGGAAGATTGTACTGTGAAATGGGTAACGTCATTTCCTGTTCTGAGTTACAATAAGTCATCCAAAACGACAAATCATTTACGACGATATAATTATGACAAATAATCCACATCAACTTCATAAGTAAGAAAAATATTGGGAGATTAAACTGTAAAAGGAGAAATGACATTATTTCTCTGAATCATGCTAATTCATACCTAGGAAATTTTAGTCAGGACAGAAGATAAGAAAGGAGATCGTCTTCTGAAGGTACTTACGATACCTGCTTATCCAAGTAACATGTAGATCTCAAAATTTCAAAAGTTATTGACAAATAGAGACCTGTAGTTTATTAGAAAATAAATAATCATATAGTACTGAAGTGTTAGGAGGACATAAATACCTTATAATAAGATAGGGGCATGACTAGATACAGATAACAAAGTGATAAGAAAGGGGCATATTGGATTTCGCTTTCTTTTAAAATTAATAAAAGACATAGTGATGAAACAGATATACATGTATACAGACAAGTTCATTTTTATCGAGAAATAATTTGAATTTATAGAGAGATTACCAGATAAAGAATTTACATATAGTATTCCGGAATTATATTAGATTAATTTAGTTATAGGACTGTTACAATTATTAGTTATTAAAAAAAAAATGATGATTAATTAAAAAAATAAGTTATTTCCTCATTCCCATATTGTATATAAATTTGTAAATAACCATAAGAGAAGGTAATATAAGTAATCTTACTAGTAAATAGACTTGCCTGAGTATTTAAATGGAATGAAATGGATAAAGAAGTTGTATAGAAGAAAAATAAACATGAGCCTTATAAAAATAAAAAGAATATTCAAAATAATTAAAACACTTTGTAGGGTTATATAATAATTATTAAGATTTAACAAACATTATAGGTGATGAAGAAATGCAAAAGAAAGAAGTTAGGAAGAGCCTTTTAAATAAAATATGTCAGATGAAAGTAAATGCTTGCAATAAATAGTAAATATTAAAAGTACCATGAGAATATGGAATTATTATAGAGTGAATATGTATAAAAGGGTGAAAAATACCCAAAATGATATAAAATATAGGACCAAAAGTGTCTAAAAAAGAATTATATAGGTAACGTAAGCCTTTAAAAACGATAAGTTAAAAAAAAAAATATGGACTTTCCATAAATGAAAGTATAGGGGATGACGAAAATGTCAATTATAGGTAAAAAGGGAATTTGTTCGTATGAGAACAGTATATAATGAAAATAATATATTATTAGTGAGCATAGTGATTCATTCTAAAAAGAGGCTAATAAGTAACTGAAGTATAAACAGATAAAAAGAATATGTTATTCACCTATTTATGTAAAAGTTAGTACAGATAATATTTTTATAAGAAGTTTGAGTAAGGAAACACAGAAAAACATATATGCAATTAATGTTAAAAAGTTTGATGGCAATTAAAAAAAAAATATAGATATTTTAATAAGGTATTGGAACATCAAGAAGGATTATAATATATAGTATGATAAATAATGGAACAAAAAAATTACTTATACAGGGCATAGACATCCATTTAAATAAATAAATTTATACTTTTATAATGAAAATAAAAATAAAAAAGGAAAGCCTTATATTACTTTTGGACTTATAAGAAAGTTGAGTTTTATAGTTATGAGTGTCACAAATAATTTTGAATTTAAACATTGTTATGTACAGATAGTAATAAATAAAAGTTAAATGATATTACCAAATAACAGAAGATTCATTTAAAATCTGTTAAAGGATTTAGTTTGATTAAAATAATTGTTTTGAGCACATTGGTGAACATGTGAATTATCAGATATTGTTTAATAAATATAAATTTTGATTCGAGTTGAAAATTTACATTTTTTAAAAGGGGCATATGTGCTGAGTAATAATATGAGTGATTGGCACTGTATGTTTTTGAATAAGTTTGAAGGATTATTTAATTTTACTAATTTTTCTTTGTGACTGTTAAATTAAAATATTTAAACTAAAAAAGAACAGTTGTGTATACTTAAAATGTTATTTATTATAGTAAAGATGTGTGCAGTCAATTATGAAAACATTACTTGAAGGAGTCGTAGTAGACCAGGTTCTTGGTTGCAGTAATTTTCATTGGATTCTGAAAATAGAGATTTAAAAATTATTATTTATGTAAAAATGTAGTTTGTTATCTTGTAAAACTTGTCTAATTAACAATAACGTAAAGAAAAGTAATTTAGTGTTGAATGTTGAAGTATGAAGGAAACAACTTGGTAAATAATTTCGCGGGTAAAGTTTGAATAAGCGGATCTGTCAAAATTGACATTTACATAAAATTTTGTTAGTAATGTTTTTTGAAGTACAAAGTCTTAGTAATTCATTATTATAAATTAATAGAGATTTAATATAGAAGGTCTACTGAAATTTGGAAAGCACTGAAACGTATCAATAAAGTGTTATAATACCATTTTGAACAAGAATTATGAGAAAAGGAATTTAATTGGATGAAATTAAAAAACGGATATATTGTCTTGGTGACGATAAACAAACAACGGGATTGAAAAAATATTTTTTAAGAAAGGTGCGTGTAATTTTCGGAAAATCACGATTTTATTCCGAAAAGTATACTTTAAATTCACGAAAACCGCGAAAGTTGGTGAGAAAAGTGTTTCTTTCAGCATAGAAAATATTTATTTGATGGTAGAATAAAAATATATTATAGAGAAGCATAAAATTATAGAATAATTTTATTATTATCGAATTAAAAGATATCCTGGATGGTAAAAGAAGATATTTACGAAGGAAAGGAAATATTAAAATAATACTTACCAAATTTTAACCAAGTCCAAGCGGAATTTTAAATTCATCAGTTGTACGTGAGACCAAAGAGGGATTCCAGTTATCAAAGTCCAGTTTATTGTATAAAACGAGAAGTTCCTACTAGTTAGAAACACAGATGTCGTTCCAGTTATATGTTAAATTAGTTAAAAGGATCCGGTAAACCATATATTTCCGAAGAGGTCTAGTTCCAGTGTTAAGTCGAGATAAAAGTACAGCTGCATTAAAATCCAGAAGATATCCTGTAATTGTCGAGGACACAACAAGATACATCCTGTTAGATATACCCGAAGAAGTTCCAGATACAGGATTAGAACGAGGATACACAAGAAGTCATACTAGGAGAGATCCAGAGAGTCATCCGAGGCACAGAACGAGTCCAGGAAGGTTGTTTTTTTCAAATAAAGAAGATCCACTGTAGTTATCTACGAACGTATTACCAGGACCTGTGAGAAAAAAGGAAAATATAATTTGAATAACCCAGAGAAAGAAGATAAATGTTAATAAGAGGTTGTATAATTTTTATATAAGGAAAAATTTGAATTTATTTTATTTTACATCGAGTAAAAGTCATGAATATTGTTAAGAATTGCTTATTAGTATAAAACAAGAATAGAAATACGTATTGTAAAAAGTTTAAATCTCTATTTTAATAAGAAGTTTCAGAATATGCACATATAAATGAAATTACATGACCTTGGTACTAAAACATACCTTCAAACTTGTTTAATATTTTATAGACGAAAGTTATTTATAAATAATTAAATTGCGTGGTTTAATGCATGCAAAATTGAAAAAGTTACATTGAATTGGATTCTGTACATACCTTATCGAATAGATAACATTTGCTGAACATCCTTCATATAACAATAAATGTACAGGTACAATTAGACAGGTTAGACAATTTATGTACATGTCGTATAATTATATTGGATATATTTTCGAATCAAGATTTAAATATTTATTGTTATTAAACGATTCTTGTGGTGAAATATTTCTTTTATTTGGTAAAGTAGAAACATTGTGTTAGACATTTTCCTATCGGAAATAGAAGTTTGATAAGTCAATGACCTACAAGTAAACAAAATAAAATAGCATTTATAAAGTTAATTGTGAGAGGAAAAGTATACATACCGTACGATTGTTATCCTATAAGAGGGATAATTCATTAGCAGAAATATTCACATCATCAAAAGAGTAATTATAACAGGATTATTTGAAGCATGTAAATTGTTATTTTTATGTAGCAGTTTATAACGGCAAATACCAGTGCGACATCTTTATAAAAGTAAATGTAATGCTCGTACTGCGTGGTCAAAATAAAAACTAGTTTCATTTATAGAAAAGTAATACCATAAAGAAGTGATGAATTTTAAATTACTATTTGAAAGAGTTAGGAGATAAATATTTATTTCTAAATGCATTAAGAATATTATCATAATAGAAAATTAAATTGATTAAGAATAAAACTGAGAAGTGTTTGGGCATAGTTAAAAGAAATAAAGAAATATGTAATAGCATATGAGATAATAAATTTGGTACAGAAATTTAAAATATTATATACTGAGTGTTACATTATCATTATCATATTATAACCTGAGATTATTTGAGTAAATTTGAATGACTAGGTAAGAGAGGAGATATTATTAGCAACACACATAACAAGATTTGAATAATTTTGGGTTTATTATTTGTTATATGTGTTTGCAAGTATATTATCCCCTCCACTAGAGCAATATATATATATATATATATATATATATATATATAGTATAAATATAAAATGTTATTTTCTTTACCCCTTTTTTGTAAAATATGTATTTTTTTTGTTTTTTCTTGGGTTAATTGGGTAAAAATAAATTACAAAATTAAAATAATACGATCCATTTACTTTAACGTTTCAATGTTTATAACATCTTTTTCAAAAAGTCCAATCAACAAATTAAAACTACAAATAATACAAACAGTCATAAATAAAAGAACGGCACAAAGGTGACAAAAAACTTACTTTGTAAATTCCATCACTTTTACACATAACAGCTCTCTGACACAAAAAATGTTTTGTTATTAGTCTTTTATAATTGACTGCCATCGGGAACAGTAAGTTGCATAAACGAAATTTTAAATTGGGCTTTTTTACCCTTTTAAATATCATTTTATAATTTGGCAACTAATTTATATTTTAAAATTGTATACCGATATGTCGACGTTTTAAAGAGTATTTGCGAGCTCTTCAACAAGCAATGACAAAATGTTAAATGTTTTTGTGACTTTATTTCTTTCTATGATGTTTTTTGATTTTTTATCCCCCCACTTGGCAGTTATCACGTCTGTATTTTAAGGTGAAATAATAGTATTATTAATTTTGTATATCGAAAATGTTATTATATTATTAATTTTATATATGAAAAAACCCAAACCGTAAAATCAAAAATTGGGTCACATGTAATAATTGTTATTATAGGATGGGAAAGTAAATGTTTGAAAGATTTTCGGTATCTGCCCGATCATTAATAGCATTCTTATTTTTTTTGATATGAACCATTTCCAAAAATTCTCTCGCCTTTGAATTATATTCTTTGTCGATAATTTTAACTTTTTTGTAATCAAAACTATGTTTTGTCGTGGATACATGTTTTTTAAAAGCGATAGTATTCTTACAGTATTTGTGGCCGTTTATTCTATTCTTCAGGTATTGTTTTGTTTGACCTATATATACACCATTACATTGTCCACAGGGGATTTCGTAAACTAACTACATGCGTTTCGAACTCCATTGGTGTTTTAGTTTTGAGGTTAGACCACAACTGTTTTAAATTATTTGAATTTTTGTTCGCTATTGTGATGTTTAATGGTTTGAATACACGTTGTAACTTTTCAGATAAGGTTTTTATATACAGCAGGGTTATGTACTGTGTGTTATTTGTCATGTTTGCTTTTTCTTTTTTGTCTTTATGCTGGTTTGTTTGGCCGTTGTATAATGCATACGTCTTTCTCCTCACAAGTTTATCAATCAAGGTTGGCGGATAGTTGTTATTGACCAGTGTGAGCTTTATTTTTTTAATAATTTCTTCCCGATATATGGGTGATGTAAGTGTTAGGGCTCGGTTAATGATATTAGATACAACATTTTTTTTTATATGCCATCGGCGTAATAGAGTTGAAGTTCAGGTACCTCCCTGACCAGGTGTCTTTTGTAAACCATTTAGTTAGGATTTTTCTGGTTCTGTAATCTCTTATAAGGGTGGTGTTAAGAAAGTTTAATACTGAGTTATTTTCTTTTTCATAAGTGAATTGAATGTTTTTATGGAACTTATTAACTACTTACACCCAATTAAAAACTGATCCCACCCAGCAATATCAAATCCAAAACAATGAGTTGATTAAGTCTTGGGAACAAAAGAACCTAATATCCAAACATACTGCAAACACACTAAAAATAAACAATGCTCACGCACCAAAAATATATGGGTTACCAAAACTCCATAAAAACCATATTCCATTACGGCCAATTGTTTCGTGTATACAAGCACCGTTTTACAACTTATCCAAGTATTTGGCGGATGTTATAAAACCTATTACTGCCAAGAATACCTATTACACCAAGGATTCTTGGGATTTCAAAAAATTTATTGATACCGTTTTATTGCCGGAAAATTACAAATTAGTATCTCTTGACGTTACTTCACTTTACACAAGCATTCATTCCTGTTGATCTTGCGAAGGCTTTAATTACAAAAAAATGGAACGAACTAAGTGAATACACCACATTAACTGGTACTGAATTTCTCAATGCCATAGAACTCACCCTCACTTCCACATATTTCCAATACAAAGATAAATTTTACAAACAAACTTTTGGATGCGCAATGGGTTCACCCATATCGGCGGTTGTCGCACAGTTAGTAATGGAGAATCTAGAAGAGTCGATAATACCCAATTTGCCAATAAATTTGCCTTTTTTAAGAGATATGTTGATGATTGTGTCACTGCAATACCAGAACAATTCATAGAACAGATTTGTCAACAATTTAATAAGTTCCATAAAAACATTCAATTCACTTATGAAAAAGAAAATAACTCAGTATTAAACGTTCTTGACACCACCCTTATAAGAGATTACAGAACCGGAAAAATCCTAACTAAATGGTTTACAAAAGACACCTGGTCAGGGAGGTACCTGAACTTCAACTCCATTACGCCGATGGCATATAAAAAAAATGTTGTATCTAATATCATTAACCGAGCCCTAACACTTACATCACCCATATATTGGGAAGAAATTATTTAAAAAATAATGCTCACACTGGTCAATAACAACTATCCGCCAACCTTGATTGATAAACTTGTGAGGAGAAAGACGTATGCATTATACAACGGCCAAACAAACCAGCATAAAGACAAAAAAGAAAAAGCAAACATGACAAATAACACACAGTACATAACCCTGCCGTATATAAAAACCTTATCTGAAAAGTTACAACGTGTATTCAAACCATTAAACATCACAATAGCGAACAAAAATTCAAATAATTTAAAACAGTTGTGGTCTAACCTCAAAACTAAAACACCAATGGAGTTCGAAACGCAAGTAGTTTACGAAATCCCCTGTGGACAATGTAATGGTGTATATATAGCTCAAACAAAGCAATACCTGAACAATAGAATAAATGGCCACAAATACTGTAAGAATACTACCGCTTTAAAAAAAACATGTATCCACCACAAAACATAGTTTTGATTACAAAAAAGTTAAAATTATCGACAAAGAATATAATTCAAAGGCGAGAGAATTTTTGGAAATGGTTCATATCAAAAAAAATAAGAATGCTATTAATGATCGGGCAGATACCGAAAATCTTTCAAACATTTACTTTCCCATCCTATAATAACAATTATTACATGTGACCCACTTTTTGATTTTACGGTTTGGGTTTTTTCATATATAAAATTAATAATATAATAACATTTTCGATATACAAAATTAATAATACTATTATTTCACCTTAAAATACAGACGTGATAACTGCCAAGTGGGGGGATAAAAAATCAAAAAACATCATAGAAAGAAATAAAGTTACAAAAACATTTAACATTTTGTCATTGCTTGTTGAAGATCTCGCAAATACTCTTTAAAACGTCGACATATCGGTATACAATTTTAAAATATAAATTAGTTGCCAAATTATAAAATGATATTTAAAAGGGTAAAAAAGCCCAATATAAAATTTCGTTTATGCAACTTACTGTTCCCGATGGCAGTCAATTATAAAAGACTAATAACAAAACATTGTTTGTGTCAGAGAGCTGTTATGTGTAAAAGTGATGGAATTTACAAAGTAAGTTTTTTGTCACCTTTGTGCCGTCCTTTTATTTATGACTGTTTGTATTATTTGTAGTTTTAAGTTGTTGATTGGACTTTTTGAAAAAGATGTTATAAACATTGAAACGTTAAAGTAAATGGATCGTATTATTTTAATTTTGTAATTTATTTTTACCCAATTAACCCAAGAAAAAACAAAAAAAATACATATATATATATATATATATATAAAATATATTACAATTCTTTGCCAAATATACAAATGTATTGAAAAATTCAAAAGATTCTTGGTAGTAGTGGCATACAATGAAGTAAAAGTAATAACAATATGACAACTGGTTGTCAAATAGAAAACAATGACAAATATAAAATGCAAATCACAATGTATAATTGAAAATGAATCAAATAATATATATATATAGATGCTTTAGATTGATTTTGTTAACAACCAGCCACTTTCACTGATGTGATCTATTATGAATATATAGATTTTTACTGTTTATAAAACAGAATTTGGGTTTTCAGAATTTATTTTGAAAATAAAACGCAATTTTTCCTTATGACGTTTCGGGCCTTTATTTGGTCCTTCATCAGACCTATTAACAACCAAATTAGTAATATTAATCACTGTAAAATATAGTGGTAACATTTAAAAAAGAGAAACATTCATTGTGTTTACATACAATTTAAAATAACACTGAACAGTTTATTCAAGTGAAGATGAGAAAAAATTTTCATTTTAAAAACAAAACAAAAAAAAAAACTTACATTTAGAAACTTATTGTTGAAGACACCATTTGGTTAATACTATAAAAAACAAACAATTTCATCTACGGAAAGTCAAAACGATTACATTTTAAAAATTTTTCATCAAATGAAACATTCAATTTCTGTCTGTGCCGTGCAAGATATAGACACTCTTTAATATGTATTTAAATAATTCAGGAACATTATATTATTTTTGTGAATGAAAAAACTCGAGAGGCTAGATACAAGCAAATACGCTTTATACAAAAAGAAAACCTTACTTTGTGAGACAAACGATCACGACGGCCGATATACAGGTTTGTCCAAACGAATCTTAAGAATAAAAACATATTATTTTATAGTTGTATATTGTCAATTTAGTGTGGGGGATTAATTTTAATGTACCCAAATTAACCCGCTGTACACGCTACTGCAAATGCGGGACTGCTGATTGGTATTTAGGTTATTGGAAAATAGTTTGATGGCTACGGCTTCCAGGAAAGTTCGTTTGTTGTAATTATTTTCTTTAAATACTGCTGTTACCCCATTGAAGTTAACACTGTGTTTTGTTGAATTAATATGAGTAGCCAAAGAGCACTTTTTTGGATTGACTCTGGAGTCAGAGCGGTGTTGGGTGCTCCTTTCGCGCCATCTCTGGGTTGTTTGTCCCACATACACCTTAGAGCAATCCTCGCACCTCACCGCGTATACAACATTATTCATCTGTTCCAGAGGTAAAGGTGTCTTTAGTGCTGTATAGAATCTGCTGCATGGAACCGCGGACGTAAAAGCTATTTTAATGTTTGTACTATGGAACAATTTTTTGATATTTTCACTAAGATTAGGTATATACATTAATGACTTGTACACAGTTTTGCCGGGTTGGTCCGTTGGTTCCGAAGTGCCGGGGACTTGTTTGCTATTATTAGTTCGGTTCGCGGTGGAGAAGAGTAATCTGTTTGTGAGATATCGTATATATATATACCGAAAATCCACCCATACAGACAGATATCTGAACGCTCAGTCTCACCACCACCCAGCTCAGTTACAATCAGTAGTGAAAACCCTAGTGACAAGATCGCAGAGATTAGCAGACGAAGATAACATCACCCAAAAAATGGACAAACTCCACAAGGCACTCCAGCAGAATGGTTTCAGTGAATCTGCTATCAAAAGAGCAGCCAAGCCGAAACCAACAACACCACAAGAGGAAAAAGAAACACCAACTGCCAAAACCTACTTACCCTATGTTAAAGGCACCACCGATAGAATATCCAAAATCCTACGAAGACACAACATTGAAACAACATTCAAAGCAGACAGAAAAATCAGTACAGTCCTTCGAAACCCTAAAACAAAAATACCTTTAGATAACCAAGGAGTTTATGAAATTCCGTACCTCAACTGTGAAAAAACTTACATTGGACAAACGAACAGAAGGGTAAACGCAAGAAGAGACGAACACAAATATTCCGTAAGAAAAGACGAGAAAACTTCATCTCTGGCTCAACATGTAAAAGAAACATCCCACACGATAGACTTCAGTAACACCAAGCTATTAGCGAACATCGAACATACTAAAACCAGAATCATCAGGGAAGCCATCGAAATTGAAAACATCCGAACAATATGAATTCACGAGATGATACCCAGAGGTTACCAACAGCATGGAAACCAGCACTAACAAGAACAGATACCAACAAAGAACACCAAACTAATACTTCTACATCGCAAACCAACCGTCACACTCCAAACACGAGCCCAACGACACGGAACCATGCACACACTCGTCCAAGGGCAACCAACCGAAACGCTAACAAAGTATATAACCACCATCCGAATCCCAAAAACGTCAGTTTACGAATAACAAGAAGCAGAAGCAGACAGTTATCGCAGACCTGAAGATGGCAAGTGTGATTTTGCCGAAACGTCGTCAAGAAACCAGCATCGGTCTTTCCAAAGACCAAGCAGTGGAAACGCGGAAGAAAACCCGGAATCCAGTGACAACATATATATACATGTGTTACGTATATATATATATACATGTGTTACGTATATATACAGGGTCGTCCAAAAGTCTGGATTCACGTGGATTTTGAGTAAACTATTCACTTTTTTGGAAAACTGAATTCTGTATCTTGAATGGGAATAAAATTGCAACTCAATAGTATTTTTTATTTCAAAAAAATTGTTTATAATTTTGAGATAAAGTTAATAACAATGTTTTTTTAAATGGAAACCTACCGTGATTTTTATTTCAGAGAGAGTACTTTCGATAAGAATTGCATTGGCATAGAAATTTTGGCTATAAACCTTACGATTATTGTTTAAATTAATATTAAATTTTCGATCCGAACACTCGTTCGCGCTTGTTCGGAAAATACACGAACGTGTCTTCTCTTACCACGTTTCCAACTGTAGGCATGGGTCCACCCCCTAATAAAGCATTCTATTGAAGGCGTTACGTTTATCTTGAATGAAAGCATTTTTTTTTATAAAATGGAGATCTACCGCGATTACGATATTTAAACGTTATGAGAAAGTACAACGTAGTTTAATAAAAATTAGATCCGAAACGTAATTGGCAAACGTAAGGAAAGAAGCGTAAAAATTAGTAAATATCTCAGAATAAAATATTAGATTAATGATTAAAAACGCAACGTCATAGTTTTCGGCGTCCTAATTAGACATCAATCCACGGAACTGCGGATGTGCAGTTTCTCTTTCATTATGTCAATTTAAATAACAGCAGTGTCAAGAAGACGAAAAATAAAAATACCAATTACCACAAAAATCCCTCAATCGATGAAATCAGTTTTTCTTTTAATTAAAAAACGCCATAAGAATGGCAAATTGCAAAGCGAGTTATTTTAAACAATGAGTGCCTCAAGTTCTATAAAATGATTTTTTATAATAATATAAAAAAACCATTTTATAAGACCTTAAGGCACACATTTTTAAAAATGATTTGTGACCACTCGTTTTTTAAACTTTTTTTATACTAATTTTTCTTACTTTAGTAATAAGCAAAAATTTTTCTTACTGAATGCGAATTTGATTTTAAAAATATTTTACAGATATTTTTATTTATTAAAAAATAGGGTAATACAGGAAAATAACAAACACAAAATATAAATAAAAATTGTAATTAAAATTTCGTGTAAAAAAAAATACTCCTAATATAAAATTAAAACAAACAAAACAATGAAATTAAACTAGATATTACCAAAATCATATTAAATGTTCAAAATGTTCGCCATTAACTTCCTGGCAGAATCCAACTCGATGAACTACACCTTGGACAGCATTATTCAACATTTCCTGAGGTATATTCGCCATGGTCTCTTCAATTCTCTCTCTCAGATCCTCTAGATTTCTTGGTCTACTTTTATAGACCAAACCTTTTACGTATCCCCATAAAAAGAAATCTAATGGGGTGAGATCTGGAGATCGTGGTGGCCATTCCACGGCTCCCCTCCTTCCAATCCACCTTTCGGGAAAGATTTCATTTAGGTAATTTCTTACAGCAATACCAAAATGAGGCGGTGCACCATCTTGCTGGAACCAAACTTGATTCGGAATTGCATTTCGAAATATTCTTCGAATCGCTGGAATTATCTGGTTCCTTAGCAAATCCAAATACAATACAGCAGTTAAGTTGCCCTGGATGAAGAAAGGACCAATAATTGTCCCATTAACAATACCTGCCCATACATTAAGTTTCTCGGGATGTTGGGTATGGTGCTCCTGCATCCAGTGGGGGTTCTCCAGCGCCCAATATCGACAATTGTGACGATTGACTATTCCATTTAGGCAGAATGTTGCTTCGTCCGAAAATATGATGTTATTTGTAAAATTCAAATTTTGTTCTTGCTGGAAGAATAACCATTCACAGAATTGGAGGCGACGATCGTAATCTTCTGCGGTCAGCTCTTGCTGAAGTTGCAGTTTATATGGTTTGGCACTTTGGTTTTTCAATATCCTCTTGACAGAAGTGGCACTTACATCATAATCTAGTGCCAACTGCTCGGTTGAAATGATTGGCTCCTCAATAATCCTTTCCATTACAAGCTGTGCGACATGGTCGTTCGTTGCTGTCTTGGTTCTGCCAGATCTTGGGAGACTCTTGACGGTTCCGTTTTCAAAAAATCTTCTGTATGTTTTTGCAACAGTCGATTTTGAAATTGGGTTTCGCTCGGGGTGAAGTTGATTGAAGAGATCACAAGCTTCTTGATGTGATCGCTTTTTGTCGCCGTATCCCACCATAATTAGAATTTCTATCCGTTCTCTCTCTACCAGTTCCATATTTACGCAAATTGTTCAAAATCACAGATCACAAAAATAATAGATAAAGTCAATACCAAAACAACACAATTAACAACAAACAAAACGTTCAAGAAAACAGAAAATAAAAATTCAAATTCGCTCCGTAAACGTACACTAGTAATACCAAAAACAGAATGAGAAAAGATTTGGACCTTCCAAGTGTCTAAAAACGGAAAAAGACCATAAAATTATTTTTTATTAAACTACGTTGTACTTTCTCATAACGTTTAAATATCGTAATCGCGGTAGATCCCCATTTTATAAAAAAAAAATGCTTTCATTCAAGATAAACGTAACGCCTTCAATAGAATGCTTTATTAGGGGGTGGACCCATGCCTACAGTTGGAAACGTGGTAAGAGAAGACACGTTCGTGTATTTTCCGAACAAGCGCGAACGAGTGTTCGGATCGAAAATTTAATATTAATTTAAACAATAATCGTAAGGTTTATAGCCAAAATTTCTATGCCAATGCAATTCTTATCGAAAGTACTCTCTCTGAAATAAAAATCACGGTAGGTTTCCATTTAAAAAATCATTGTTATTAACTTTATCTCAAAATTATAAACAATTTTTTTGAAATAAAAAATACTATTGAGTTGCAATTTTATTCCCATTCAAGATACAGAATTCAGTTTTCCAAAAAAGTGAATAGTTTACTCAAAATCCACGTGAATCCAGACTTTTGGACGACCCTGTATATATATATGTGTTACGTATATATATATATATATATACGTAAATATTTATTGATGTTGATTGGGTGAGAAGATAGAATCTATCTTCTCACCCAATATATTTTTAAAAGTATTGATTAAAAACTTAATTTGTGATATAAAAGTTCCTATGCGCTACTGCCTTAAACCGGATAAGAAAGAAGTTATACTATGATCGTATGGAAACGAAAATGCAGCTTGCCATATTTATAATTATTATGAATGTATTATTTATTTCCTTGCAACTGTCCAGATTTATTGTGATCCTTATGTCTCCTTTGAGTACATTCTCTAGTTTTGTTCTTTCTATTAACCCTAGCAGCTTTGACTCGTTTTGAACATAATTTTGCTTCAAGATATTTAACATCCATTTCTGGAATCCGTCTTCTTGACAAATCTTCACCTAAAATATGTGGATGACTTCCTGGTGTGATGCGTCAAGCCCCGTGAATGGCAAAAGCAATTTCTTCCTTGAATATATTTTTGCTAAGATCTAAACTTAATTTATTGGACAAATAGAAATCTTAATAATAATAATAATAATAATAATTATTATTATTATTATTATTATTATTATAATTGCCCAACAACTAACAGTTACAGAACATAAGAATTGCAGTATAATAGCAAATATAATAATACAGTAAATTCTTAAATACTAAAATCAGATAAAAAAGAAAAGGGCATACCGGGTGTCCCAGCGGAATGGTAAAGTCCATTATTGGTGTCTAATAATGTAGATAACGAATCATCTTTAATACAAAAATTATAGATAATCATAAGGTCTACAATTTAAAAAATATTTTCATTTATACAGAGTGTTCCACAACGACGAAACAACATAAACTTATATTCTTTCAAATGGAACGCGATGCATTCTTTTAGCCCTTGAAGGGCTGATTAAACTGACATCAACTTGTATTTGTCGATTTTCAACTGTTTCTGGGATATGGCGAATTTTCGTTAAAAATTGTGCGACAATTGAAAAGTTGCTATGAAATAACGATTTATGGTGAAATACCTATTATGTGTTAGTAGAGATATCTTTTCAGAACGTGAAATTAATGTTTATTTCGACATATCTACGCATGTTCTTTAGAATTACATACTATTCGCTAAAGTTAAAAATTCTAAAAAAATAAAATAGAATATATATGTCATTAAAAAGTTATAGGATATTATATCTGAATAAACCCGATTAAGATTTAAAAATATGAGTTGCCTTGACTTAATTACACATACAATAATTGAAATTAATCGAAAAGAGTTACTTCTAAAATTTTCTTTTAACAAATAAGTATTTTTATTAAAATTTTAAAACTCACAAAATGAAAAGTTTGGATATTTATGAATTAACAATAGTTAAAATATCGCAGTCGCTCTGTGCCATAAAATTGTTTATCGTCATACTTCGACTAAATTTTAAATTACTTTAAAATTAAAGAAGTCACACATAGATTTACAACTTCACTTGAAAGTCAAACCGTCAATACAAGTATTTAAATGTACGTTATTGAAAACTTCTATAACTTTCGCAATATCTTGAAGTACATATAAGTTACTATTTTCAAGCATCACAATAATTATAAGTTATTATATAACAAATTAAAAAATCTTCTTTAAGGTTCTCTTAATAAAGCTTTTGCTAACATCAAGCGCTCTAGAAAGATTACGCACGCTTGTATGAGGACTTTCTTAAACGCATAACAAAAGAACCTTTTGTGCATCTGCACTTTCTAGGGCAGCAGTAACACGGCTCGTTTTTCCTACGGAATATTGCAAGTTTCTTCAAATCTTTAACGATTTTTAAAAGCACTCATCGATGGCAGTCTCATATTTGGATATTTTTGGTTGTATATCTTTGTGCCAGCAACCAACCACCTTTTCCCAAAACATAGACCATATCTATTAATTCCAATTTTAAATATTTAATTTCGCACTTAACGTAAATTCATGTACCTACTTCCCTTTAAACTGAAGCTATAAATCTAAGTTTAACGTTTAAACAATTGTGTACACACAGCGTCTGCGATATATTTTATATTATTGCTAATTGATGAACGACCAAATTTTTCATGAGTTTCAACATTTTAATAAAAAGTACTTATTTGTAAAAGGACAAGTAACTCTTTTTGATTAACTTTAGTTATAGTCGTAGTGCAAGTGATGCCAACTCATATTTTTAAGTCGTAATCAGATTTATTCAGATATAATATCCTATAACTTTTGCAATATCGCCCACAGGTGGAAGAAAGTAATATTTTTAATTAGTAAATTTTAAGTACTTTTTAATGATATATAAATATACAGACTGTTCCATTTATGAAAGAAGGTATTAAAAGGTCCAAAAGTCCCACAGATTCTTTATTTTTAGATGGTGTTTGGCCAAACACCATCTAAAAATAAAGAATCTGTGGGAATTTTGGACCTTTTAATACCTTCTTTCTTGAATTATCCACCCACACATGGCCTATCATACCAATTTGTTCCATTTATTTTTTTTTAAAAATTTTGACTTTAGCGAATGGTATGTAATTCTAAAGAACATGCGTAGAAATGCCGAAATAAACATCAATTTCACGTACTGAGAAGATATCTCCACTAATTGAGCTCATAATAGATATTTCATCAATAATAGTTATTTCATAGCAACTTTTCAAATGTTGTACAATTTTTAACGAAAAATCGCCATATCTGAGAAACAGAAAATCAACAAATTCAAGTTGATGTCAGTTTAATCAGCTCTTCAAGGGCTATCATAAAATGTAAAAAAGTACATAGCATTCTATTTAAAAAAGCATAAGTTTGTGTTTGCTCGTCATTGTCGAACACTCTGTATAAATGAACATATTCTTAAATTGTAGAGCTTATGATTATCTAAAATTTTTGTATTAAAAATTATTCGCTATTTACATTATTAGATACCAATAATGGGCTTTACGTCTAAGCTAGGACACCGGCATATACAGGATTATTCAAATTAAGTGCGCACCATTGCTAACTCCGTTATTAATAATTCTAGAAAGTAAGTTAAATTAGCAAAGTAGTAGTGTTTTCAATGTTGATTAATATGCAGTTCATGAATAAACAATTGAATAACGCATTTCCAAGAAACATTAAAATTTTATTTTTTTAGATAGAACACCCTCTATATTAAAAATATTGATTAATAATTTAATTTGTGATATAAAAGTTCCTATCCACTATTGTCTTAAAACGGACAATAAAAAAGTTATACAAATTAATTGCGGACCATTACTATCTCCGTTATTATTAATTCTAGAGAGTAAGTTAAAGTGGAAGCGTATTTTTTTATGCTGACTAATATACAGTTCATGAATAAGCGATAATAAAGAAGTTATTGTGGATTGCTGTTGATATTAGTGGTGATGTTCTTATTTACACAATAAAATGAATAGTAGACCTCTTTCACTTTAAACCGACAAAAGAAAAACAGAATGTATTTTGACATTGTCTACAAAGTACTGAGTATAAATCTTTCCCACGCATTTTTTCGTATAATGCTAGTTCTCCATTTTACTTTGTGCTGTGTACTTTTGTTCTATTTTTCCACATTTACGTTGTTTAGTATTAGATATCTGGCTATGGTGTTTTTCATTTGGAAAATGCGATATGTTGGAAGCCTACATCGTGTCCAGTAAAAAAAATCAAAAAGGACTGGAGTTACATGACGCGACACACTGCATCCCGGAGAATTCCAGGAAAAGCGCATCCCGATAAGAGAATTACTATATAAGCACGAACTTGACAAATGTAGATTAGTATATTGTTGAATAAAACTCTTTAGCAATAATCCTTGTTCTTTCTTTTAAATTTGTAATTTTATATACAACTTTTTAAAAACTTATAAGAGAGAAAGGACTTGTTAACTGGCGCAGTCATCCGGATTTCGTGACGTGAAGAATCAAAATTTTCAGAAACGGTCTGTTTTCACAGTTTGTACGAAAATCTACGTCTAAGTTCGACGGATATTCTAAAATCGAATAAATCTAAAATCGACAAATCTAAAATTGATAAAACTTAGTGTTAAGAATTAGTTATAGTGACATTAGTGAAAAGTTAAACAAATTGGACTACTAGAAGAAACCAACGCATACATTGGAATGAACTTCATATTATACATACTGTAAGTACATACAATTTTATTATCGCTTACGCTATTCATTTATGTCTGATACTCCTGAAACTTCCGATATCGATACATTATTGTCTAGTCTAACAAAACTATCTATACAAAATCCCACACGTATTAGAAGAACTACTAAGCTTATTAAGGACACCACCAAACCTACTACTAAACTTAATTCGATAATGGCTAACGAAGGCGGAAATGTAAACGATGTACAACAACAAATTCAAAATATTCCAGGCGTACCTGCATTAACTATTAAAGATATTACATCAAATCACATTTCAATAATTCCACAATTTGAAGGAGATCGAAACACCCTTAGTTTATATATCGATAATTGCGAATATTTGATCGACATTTTTGGAAATATTGCTAATAAAGCAGATCCTATAAATGCTTTTCTTATGAGAGTATTTTATTCAAAATTGACAGGACGAGCATTACAATTATTAGGCAGTCGTGAAAATGTAAATTCATGGCGCGAATTAAAAGCAATGCTACAACTGAACTTTTGCGATCAACGTTCGGAAAAATGTTTAGTTCAAGACATGATGAATATTCGACCAGAAAAAAATGAAACACCTTACAACTTTGGCATTAGATGTAAAAACATGTTAAACTTACTCTTATCAAAAGTTAAAATGTCAGAAGCCGATGTAAACAGGCGCGCAATTAAATCAGAAATTCATAAAGATACCGTTTTGCAAGCATATCTTAGAGGCATCGCACAATACGGACAAATAGGTCATAGAGTTCGCTTTAGAAATCCGACAGACATTGAAACAGCTATGTCATATGTTCTTGAAGAAGAGAATTTCAATTACTTTCTTAAACAGCCAAATAATATCAGTAAAACTGAATTCAAACCCGTTACGCAAAGTATTCCATATAAACCGCAACCACAGGTGCCAAACTATTCACAAATGAATCACATGCAGAGGCAAATTACATATCCACCCCCAAGGCAACCCTTTGCTGCACAATCAACTTACATTCAACCTTATTATCAACAAGTGCATCAACCAAGACCACATTGGCAACAACAACGTTATCAACAGCCGCAAGCACCTAAACAACAATCATTTAGATTTGCAAAGTCACCAGGGCAATTAATGCAAATAAAACAACCACGTCAAACACCTATGGAACTAGGAAGTTCACACGCAAGAATCCCAATACAACAACAAGGATTTCAGTTTATAAGTACAGGAAAACCAAACTGGGTAGCTAAAGAACTCCACTATCACGATAACGAAGTGCACGAAGACACAGAAGAAGATTACGAAACAAACGCACTCGAAGAATCATCCGAAGAAAATTACCACATACAAGAAGTACTTGACGAAGATGCAACAAATTTTACGACAACAGCCTCAACGAATCCGAATACATAACAGATCACCCTGTAGATTTTTATTCACACGAAAACGAACTTATCAAACTAAATACACACTCATATTTTAAACTACCGTATATATTTTTACCAGAGATTAACGCTAAGATGCTTATAGATACCGGCGCAACACGTTCTATGATAAGTACCGCGAAAGCAAATTCCTTTTTCACAGATTATGTTATACGAACCATTCACCGTACAGACAGCACATGCAACAACAAAGCATGATTTTGTTATCTCGATACCTTCTATGAAAACATTCAAGGCGGTAGGTCAACAGCATAAATTACACTATGTATATGCATATATACTATGTATTTGATTTCTCGGAAAAATATGATGGTCTCGTAGGAATTTCATTATTAGAACAATTAGGTGCCACTATAGATATTGTAAATAAAGTTTTAAAGACAAAATTTAGTAATATAAAAATTCATTTTGAAGAAAATAAAATAAAAATAGGGCCTCGAGAAAGAAAAATTATTAGAATACCTGTAACAGAAAATACTAGCAATATAATAATTACAAACCATCAAGCTTTACCACCAAATGTTGAAATTCCATCGACTTTAACTAACGCGAAAGATTTTGAAGCAATCACAGAAGCAGTTAATTTTAATGATTAGCCTGTTGAATTCAATATAGACACTCCCATACACACGGAAATATATAGAGTCACAGAAAATGTAAATAACTTTGCACAAACAGCTAAAGATATTGATCACATACAATATATGAACGTAATAAACAAATTACGCACACAACACTTAAATTCAGAAGAAGCATCAGTAATAAAAGCCTTATGTTTAAAATATAAAGATATATGCCATGAAGAAGAATTACCATTAACATTCACAAATGAAGTTAAGCACAGTTTAAATTTAAAAGATGAAACTCCTATCTATTTAAAACCCTACAGAAAAACACCAGAACAAAAAGAAGAAATCAAACGACAAGTGAAGCAATTATTAGAACAAAACATAATACAAGAGAGCCACAGTCCATGGTCAGCTCCAGTAAGTATTGTCCCAAAGAAAATGGACGCATCTGGGAAAAAGAAGTATCGAATGATAATAGATTATCGCAAATTAAATGATCAGACTATAGACGATAAGTACCCTATTCCAAACATAACTGACATTTTGGATAAACTTGGTCGTGCCCAATATTTCACCACACTTGATCTAGCATCGGGATATCATCAGATCGAAATGGCCTACAAAGATATACCAAAGACAGCCTTCTCTACAGAGCAGGGGCATTACGAATTTACCCGAATGGGGTTCGGATTAAAAAATGCGCCCTCTACCTTCCAAAGAATGATGGATAATGTTTCTAGAGGTTTGCAAGAAGACATATGCCATGTATATTTAGATGACATCATAATATATTCTACCATCTTACAGGAACATTTCGAAAAACTGGAAAAGGTATTTCAACGTCTTAGAAATGTAAATCTCAAGATCCAATTGGACAAATGTGAATACCTTAGGAGAGAAGTAGCCTATCTGGGGCACATAATCACCAAAGATGGCGTTAAACCAAATCCCGACAAAATTGAAGCCATAAGAAAATATCCACTACCACGAACTGTCACAGAAATAAAATCCTTTCTTGGCTTAGTGGGTTACTATAGGAAATTCATCAAAGACTTAGCCCAACTTACGAAACCTTTAACTAAATGTTTGAAGAAAGGAGCCGAAATCAAAATAAGTGACGAATACATAAAAGCTTTTGAAACATGTCGAAACATACTAATGAACGAGCCGATATTGCAGTACCCAGACTTCAATAAACCCTTTATATTAACTACAGATGCTAGCAACATCGCAATAGGGGCGGTTTTGTCTCAAGGAAAAATTGGCAACGATAAACCAGTATGCTACGCTTCACCTACACTGAGTGATACAGAAAAAAGGTACTCAACGATGGAGAAAGAGTTACTGGCAATTGTTTAGTCCACAAAACACTTCAGGCCATACCTCTATGGACGAAAATTTACGATCTATACGGATCATCGACCTCTACGTTGGTTAAGCTCGCTGAAAGAACCAAATTCAAAATTAACGAGATGGCGAATTAGGTTAAAAGAGTACAACTTCGATATTATATACAAACAAGGTAAACATAATCAAAATGCCGACGCACTGTCTAGAATAAAGATCAACGCGATAGAAACGGAAAGCGTACAAGGCAATGTAGGCGACGAAGTAAATAAGCTTATAGAAGAACTAATGAGGGACGAAATTATGGAAACTAATCCACAAACATTTCCCAACACTACCTTTGAACACGAAGCACCACAACCCGGAACATCAGAGAATATTCAGCCCGCACAAGAAAGCGCGATCGCTACTACTGAGATCGATTTGACAGAAACCGATCATTCGAACGTCAATAGAGAACCAAAATCTACTATTCCATCTATGAATGAAGCCATTGATTCTAAAAATCCTCAATATCATTTGGAATATACACATTTAAATAAAGTCAAAATTACATTACAGATCATTCAAGGTAAGAAAATATATAAAGTGAAAATTCCCAAAGAAAATAATGAGAGAGAAATATTTGAATTCGTGTGAGATTATATGGTATAAGGCAAACACTTTATTTACTGTCCAGAGGAAAGTATATATAAACAAATGTGTAGAATATATGTAGAACATTATACAAATAATGGTCCGAAAATTCTCAGGTGTTTACACAAATTACAAGTGATAAACAACGAAGAAGAACAAATTGAAATAATAAGAAACTACCATGAAGGGAAAAATAACCACAGAGGAATAGAAGAAACATTAAAACAACTATCAAGGTTATATTACTGGAATAACATGAAAGCTTCAGTAAGTGTCTTTATAAAGAAATGTAAAGTTTGCAATCAAAGCAAGTATGATAGACATCCACTACACCCTAGTTTAAATTTAACTGAAAAATTAGAAATTCCATTTCAAAAATTATATATGGACGCGTTTGTTATTCATCAACAAAAGTTTCTTACCATTATAGATGCATTCTTAAAATTTGCTCAAGCTATACCGATAAGTAGCAAAAATGCTGTCGATACTGCAGATGCATTAATTACATACTTTTCTAATTTTGGCCTGCCACGAGAAATAATCAGTGACGGAGGCACGGAATTTTGTAATGAAATTATAAAAGAATTACTAGGTCATAAAATAAAATTACATATAACAACTCCGAACAATCCTAATTCAAACAGCTATATAGAGAGACTTCACTCAACCTTAGTCGAACATATGAGAACATTATCAAAACGAGATGAAACAGAGGATACTACAAAACTAATGAGATTAGCAATTTTAGCTTACAATAATTCAGTACATTCAAGCACAAATTTTACTCCATTCGAACTCATATTTGGACACTCAGGCAATCGAGAACCATTTGATATGTATTACGATAAACGATATTATTCCGAATACGTGCATAACCACAAAAATCGTCTTAAAACACTGTACGAACAAATCAGTAATCGAATGCAAGAACAGAAATAAACGTCATTAGAAAAAGGAACGAAAATACTAAGGATGCTCAACTGAAAATTGGTCAAGAAGTATACGTTAAAATAAATACACGCAGTTGTAAAATATCGTATATGTATCACGGACCGTATAAACTAAAACAAATTAACGAAGATAATACCGCGATAGTAATTGATGACAAAAATAAGATACGGAAAGTACATATAAATAACCTAAAACTAGGAATAAAATTAATAGAATCTACGGTTGGTTCTTGGTGAAACATTATGAATATTAAACGAATAAAACACTTGGTTATATTGTTTCACTTAAGGACAGATTTATTGTACTCTGACACGTGTTTCGACCTCTCGGTCATTAACGAAGAGTTTACAGACTTAAACTAAACTAAGAAAGTTACCAATTCCTATTTATATGTGTGGGCTAGTGTCTTAAGTACAGTGTCAATAATGGGGGTGTTTATGAAGTCCAGTTGTGTGTTTGTGACATGTTTATTTGCTGTTGTAGCTTTTTTAATTTCTAGAATTTCTAATAAATCTACCCATGGGTAGTCCGTTAAGCCCATTACTTGCCGAAATATATATGACAGATTTTGAAGATAGATACATAAAAAATAGTAACAACCCTTTCTTAAAACTCATTTCCTTTTGGGCTAGATATGTAGATGACATATTATGTATCTGGTCAGGCACAGACAGACAATTAGATCAATTTTTCAGTCATTTAAATTCAGTCAACAATAATATTCAATTTACAATAGAAAAAGAGGTGGAAAAAACTCTAAACTTTTTAGACATAAAAATCACTAGAATTGAACAAAGATTAGAATTTGATATATTTAGGAAAACAACTACCACAGATATTATTATTCCCGCTAATTCAAACCAATCTTGGAATATAAAAATGGCAGCTTTCCACAGTTTAATCCATAGATTACTCAACTTTCCTTTAAATACTGACAACTACAAAAAAGAAAAAGATATTTTAAAAACTATAGAATTAAATAATGGTTATAGCACACAACTCATTGACAGAATGATAGAAAAGAAACAAAAAAAGATCCTTATACAAAATTTTTACATTGAACAAACTCAACATACAAACAACAAGCGGTATCATTCTCTTAACTATATTCCAGGTCTTAGCAGCAGAGTTTCTAACGAATTAAAAAAGTTAGGTTTAAATATTATCCAAGTGAACAAAGTAAATTTAGGAAAAGTCTTAGTCAATAACAAAGAAAAAGCAAAATTGTGTGACAAATCAGGTGTTTATGAGGTAGGTTCCAGTGATTGTGACGCAATCTACATTGGCCAAACAGGCAGACCCGTACAAGATCGCATTAATGAACACAAAAAATCAATTTTTAACAATAATAAAAATACAGGCTTTGCTGAACATTGCATAGACCTTGTACATGTATTTGATACCAATAATTATACATTATTACATAATAGTTATAAAGGAAGGAAATTAGATTTATTAGAAATTCTAGAAATTAAAAAAGCTACAACAGCAAATAAACATGTCACAAACACACAACTGGACTTCATAAACACCCCCATTATTGACACTGTACTTAAGACACTAGCCCACACATATAAATAGGTATTGGTAACTTTCTTAGTTTAGTTTAAGTCTGTAAACTCTTCGTTAATGACCGAGAGGTCGAAACACGTGTCAGAGTACAATAAATCTGTCCTTAAGTGAAACAATATAACCAAGTGTTTTATTCGTTTAATACTAAAACTAGGAATTGTTCCAGCCTCGTCGGATGTGGAATCCATCGCATCTGGGGAACCATTAATATAATCAACGTCGATACAACAACGGGCATACTACCAATACGTCTAGGATCCATGTACACTACACAGACTCATTGGAATTTAGTAAATTTGTATTCGTTAGGACCTCTTGTGAATGAAACTGAAGAAATTAAAGAAAAATATATCTATTATCAAAAACAAATTATAAATACAATGACATGGGATGAGAATTAGAAATCAAGAATTATGAGAACATTTTGGAACACAGAATAAAAGCAGCGGAAGAAAAATTATCTGAAATAATACCAGATCGGAAACACAGGAACCGCAGAGGAGCATTAAACCTTCTTGGAGGAATTATCAAAGCTGTCGCAGGTAATCTTGACAGTGAAGACGCACAAAAGTATGACAAAGCAATTCAAGAACTAGTAGACAATCAACATAAATTAAAAGATGTAGCAAACAAACAAATTTCATTAGTGAAGCAAGCCATTGAAAAATTCGAACATACTACAGAAGTAATACAAAAAAATCAAATGTTACTTGAAAGACATTTGAGAAAACTAGAAGCAAATCTATGAAATTAGAGTCGAAAGTATCTTTAATCAAATGATATTTCTAATAAATATAATCAATGAAAATTTGGGTATAATTATAAACGCTATTACGTTTGCAAAGCGAGAAATATATCATCCGGCAATCCTATCTACAAATGATTTAGTTCACGAAATGAGAACCCTTAAGTTAGACAACTCCTTGAAATTACCCTTGGAGCCAACTGAAACAAATGTCCATGCTCTAGAAAAAATAATAAAAATCAAATCATATATAAAAGATGACAGAATAATGTTCATTGTACAAATACCCATGATCAGTAATGAACCCTATCATTTCTATCATGTATTTCCACTCCCAATGCAAATTAACGAAACTCTATTCCGACAAATTACTCCTACAAAACCCTATGTAGCGATAAGTGAAAATAAGTATGTATTAGTAAATCAAGAATGTCCAGAAGTAACTGAGAAGGTCTACATCTGTGAGAACCAAGAAGAAAAATTCATCAACCAGGACTCTGTCTACGAAATTCAACTTTTAGCATTCTCTAATAATTATAAGTCATGCATGTTCGATTTTGTAAAACTTCAAGAAACTAAAATTCAAATGTTTGATATAAATAAATGGATTGTAACTTTACCTAATGCAGTAAAAGCTATAAAGCAATGTAATAATTTAAAAGAGTTTATATTAATAAAAGAAACTGTTCTAATTGAAATCAAAAGTAATGCATGTGATGTTAGAATCAATGAAGTAAATTTAAAAATTCTAGAAAATAAAAATCAGATATTCAAAAATTTATATATATAAAACAAAGATAAAACTAGATATAAGTTGATATAAGTGAATATAAGTAGATATAACCAGATACAAGTAAATATATGGATAACATTTTCTAATATAAAAAAAATAAATAAATAAATAAAAACAAAAATAAACTTCAGCACAATTTATTGAAAATAAATAAATGTATATATATATATTTGGTACACTAGTTACAATTTAACATTTCATCAAATATAAACGCATAAAATAATCCATTGACTAATATATATATATTGTTTAAATGGTCGTATGACACAGTGAATATTTTTAACTGATGGACATGCAATACAATAGACATTTAGGTAATGTGGGTTGCATACCCGTCAAAAACAAAAATAAAAGCGTTTGAAATTCAAATAGGAATTACATATTGTACAAAACAACGTTAAATAAAGAAAACACTAACCTTGAATAGAA
This sequence comes from Amphimallon solstitiale, assembly GCA_963170755.1. NCBI lineage: Eukaryota > Metazoa > Arthropoda > Insecta > Coleoptera > Scarabaeidae > Amphimallon > Amphimallon solstitiale. The sequence continues at coordinate 60,090,751 of OY720684.1, read as the reverse complement.
AACATAAAAGAATACAATTTTAAATAACAATTCAATTTCCAATTACAGGCAGGAAAATGCTGAGATAGTTTTAAGTACAAAAATGAAGAACCTGACTATAAAGCCCCAGTGCACGTAGCACTGCAAATACTCATAAGAAGGCAACAAATCAAGGTAAAGAAAACGATGAACACTAAAAACAGAGAAAGGATCATGGTCAAGGATGGTTCCGTCACAAGAGTAAATCACTTACAAGCAATAAGATTGCATGAAGAGGGAAACACTAGGTTTCATAGGGAGTGAAACGCAATGAATGGAAGCCTACGTTTTAACATATTGCCATAATGATTAACAAATTGTAAAAATAAAAGCTTTTACATGTAAATAAGCATACTCCATTTGTATTAATCACTATAAAAATTCAATTGTATTTTCTTCTGTATGAGACATCATAGAAATGTATATAGAGATGTATGATTTATTTGTTTTCTTCTATACACCAATATACCAAGAAATTCCAAGCTATAAAAACAAATAAGATATTAGTCAATATATAATGTAGTACAGATTAAAAGTACTTACCAAAATAAATAAAATCAATCGATATTAATTAGATATGCAAAGGCATAAAATGTAAACAATAACAAGATCAACTGCAAGATGGCTGACACAATGTCATATGATCACAAAACATCTAATAGTTACAAAAATCAACACGGAGGGCGCAGTAGAGGAAAATTTAAATGTAGATAAAGAAACAATTTGAATTTAAAAACAAAATAAGGCGTTTTTCATTTGTTGAGCCTTATAAAAGGGGATGCCTTCGCTATTGCAAGGCAGTTCGTCGGCAGCCTCCAGTACCTAAGAATAATAAAAAGTGAGTTAGTTCGCCTTAAAAGTGTTCCTGGATAGTTCTTTAACTTAAAAGTATTTCTTCGAAGATCATAAAAGTAGTTTTCGGTCAGCTCCAACAGTATAGAAAGAATCTACAAAGGCGCTAAGCTTTTTAGATTCATTGCCATCAAATAAAATAAAGCCAGCCAGGACGGAAGAAAGAAACAACAACGAAAGGAATAATCTAGAATAAAAGGAGGTAGAAGAAATGCAAGTCAACAAATTTAACGAAGAGTTTGAAGAAATGTACGCACAAGCCGAGTAAGTACAAGTACAAATATTAAAGTTTTATTTGCAACCTTACAGTCAGTAAAATAAAAGGATCTTTATGTGTGTCATATAATTGCATAGTAGCAACAATAATATCATAACGCAGTTTAAAGCATTTAAATAAATTTTTCTTTGCTTTGAATGGGTTCGACGTGTGAATCTTGAGCCTATTACGATCCAAAGAGGGATATAAACAATTGTGTAACAATAATAATATCATAACGCAGTTTAAAGCATTTAAATAAATTTTTCTTTGCTTTGTAAGGGTTCGACGTGTGAATCTTGAGCCTATTACGATCCAGAGAGGGATATAAACAATTGTGTAATAATAATAATATCATAACGCAGTTTAAAACAATTAAATAAAATTTTTCCTTGTCTTGTATGGGTTTGACGTGTGAATCTCGAGCTTTGTACGATTCAAGGAGAAATATACAATTTCTGGTATAACAAGAATAAACGCAGAAAGTAATCTGAGGCGTTTTAGAAAATCTAAAACCGTGAATGGATTCATAGACACACATAAAGAGATTAAGATAAAATGGCAAGGGGTTGCGAAGTACTTGTATTTGCACGAATAGAAAAATATAAATATAAATATACAGCGTTAGTAAAAAGTCCCGGAACGGTCGAATAACTTTGTTATTTGAAAATTATGATTTCTGAAATTTGGTATGGGGGTATAGTTAATATAAATGCATTTTATGCAATACAGTTAATATTTTTTTCACTTCCGGTTTAATCGGCAATACGTCCAACTTTTTTTTTTTTAATGGAACGCCCAGATTTTTTTAACACTTTTGAATGCAAAATAAAAAACTACGTTCAGGAAGTATTAAGATGTTTATTTTTATTCACAAGAAAACAGTTAAAAAATTAAAAAAGTGTCCTAATACAGAAAAATCAAGGTACCTTTGAAAAAAGTTGTTGTTTAGTGTTTGCATTCTTTTTGCCGTCACATTTGACAATTTTAAAAGCGTTTTAACTTTTGCATCGCTATAAATTTACTTATTATAGACATTGACACATTTGAAAATGGCAGTAAAACTTACTGAATCAGAACGAATTGAGATATTAATGATGCGTGGGTACGGTGATCGTCAACGTTCTTTTGAAGAGGTTCGTATTTTGTTTGATACTGTTTATCTGGATCGTCACATTAGTAAAAGTACGGTATGCCGAACAATTCAAAAGTTTGAAGTCTTTCGTCAGGTGAAGGATTTACCTAGAAGGGGACGTCCATTAACAGCAACAGATGAAGAAACTAGTTTGAATGTGTTACTTACAGTGGAAGAAAATCATCACGTGTCCACAACAGAATTAGGTCAAATCCATGAGATCTCTCAAAAATCTGCTCATAATATTCTTAAATCAGCAAGAATGAAAGCCTATAAAATGTATCCCGTCCATTAGTTAACTGAAGATGATCCAGATCGTAGACTACAATTTTGCGAAACAATGACGGAATTGATCGAGCAGCAGCCTAATGTTTTAGATCACATGATTTTTTCAGATGAGGCAACGTTTTGTCACAACGGCACTGTGAACAGACATAATTGTCGCTACTGGTCAATTGAAAATCCGCATTGGATTGAAGAAGTCCATACACAGCGTCCTCAAAAGGTGAATGTCTGGGCTGGTCTTGTTGGAAACAACATCGTAGGACCATTTTTTATAAGAGGAAATTTAACTGGTAACGTCTACTTAAATTTATTGCGAAATGAGGTTGTTCCAGCACTTGCGGCCCTCTTTCCAAATGCAAACATAGGTGATCACCCTAATGCACATTTTTAGTTTCAACTAGATGGAGCTCCCCCCCATTTTGCCCATAATGTCCGCGATTATTTGAATGAATTTTTTCCGGGACGTTGGATCGGACGTAAAGGAGCAATCGAATGGCCAGCACGTTCGCCAGATCTCTCGCCATTAGATTTTTTCTTTTGGGGTCACTTGAAATGTCAAGTGTACAAAAATCGTCCCCATAATCTTGAACAATTGGAAGAGAGAATAGTTCAAGAAGCCAATCGCATCACTCCAGAACAAATACAAAATTCACTAAGAAATTTTACTGACCGTTTACATTTTTGTCAAATTGTAAATGGAGAGCATTTTGAACAATTATTGTAATCGCAACCTGAATAGACAGGTATCTTGATTTTTCTGTATTAGGACACTTTTTTAATTTTTTAACTATTTTCTTGTGAATAAAAATAAACATCTTAATACTTCCTGAACGTAGTTTTTTATTTTGCATTCAAAAGTGTTAAAAAAATCTGGGCGTTCCGTTTAAAAAAAAAAGTTGGACGTATTGCCGATTAAACTGGAAGTGAAAAAAATATTAACTGTATTGCATAAAATGCATTTATATTAACTATACCCCCATACCAAATTTCAGAAATCATAATTTTCAAATAACAAAGTTATTCGACCGTTCCGGGACTTTTTACTAACCCTGTATATTAGATATTAAAACGTATTGTAGTAACTTTTAATGACAAAATATTTTTATAAACCTCCGTATTATAAATAAATATAAGTTGTGCTGACATTCATCATTTATTCATTTATACCCATCCCAAAAGAGAATAAGAAGAAAGTAAACATCACAATCACAGTTAGAACTCACAATAAAGAAAGGCTATGACATATTTTGTTTAAAGTAAAGAAATCCATCTTTAGGACCCTGAGACAATAAATAATATTAATTTTATTAATTTGACCATTGGTTGTTAACCATAGAGCATATCACAGCAATATGTCTTTTAAAGCTTATTTCTATTTGTCCACTAGTTGAAGTTTAGATCTTAGCAAAAATATATTCAAGGAAGAAATTGCTTTAGCCATTCGCCGGACTTGACGCGTCACACCAGGAAGTCATCGGCATACTTTGGGTGAAGATTTATCAAGAAGACGGATTCCAGAAATGGATATTAAATATCTTGAAGCAACATTATGTTCAAAACGAGTCAAAGCCGCTAGGTTTAATAGAAAGAACAAAACTAGAGAATGTACTCAAAGGAGACATAAGGATCACAATAAAACTGGAAAGTTGCATAATAATTATAAATATGACAAGCTGCATTTTTTGTTTTCATACGATCATAGTGGTACAAGGTTAGTATAAAAAGGAACAAGCATCCGATTTGTTCAGAGGAGCCGCCACGATATTAGAAATCTATAGTTCAAATTAGGCACATTTCAACCAATTTCCTAAGTGTGTATTTTAATAATTGTCAAAATTATAAATGATCATCCTTCTCGGTTCAAGGTTTACGCAGACGATTATTAATACACAGATTTTCTGAATGAAAATAAACCTATTACACCAAAACAAAGGGAAACTAATCAAGCAAAGTGAAACGGATACATATCTGCGAAAAGTGAGGCATGAGAATTATAATTGTTCGAGGCGGTTTGAAACTCAGTCGAGTGTTAAAAACATTTACGCAGTTAATCAACACAGAATGACGTAAAACAAGTGCCACTTTAACAGCTGACTTTGTGAAAATAAATACAATAATTTACTTGCTGGCAAGTACACGGGGAGCTTAATAATAATATAAACAGTAACGCTGATAATTCAATTTATGACATATGGATTTCGCATGATATATATTTTATTTTAGTCTATTAATAATAATAATAATATATCTTTATTAGCAATACGCTATTTACATACACTTAGATTATTTATATACATTTCTCTAAAATATATAATGACAGTTGTCTCTTAACTCTTAAACCTATTTATATTATTACAATGTTTTATGTCATACGGCAGGCTGTTATTAGCCGTTGATTATATTTATATATTCTATTATTTTGTTGAAAATATTTTAAATTGTAGTACCTAAAATTTTTATTGTGGTATTAATAATAATAGTATAGTATATTAAAGAACGAGTGTCATAAGACACATGATACACAAGCCCAAGCTTAGGATTCAACGAGCACAGCGAGAAGTTTCCTAATGGGCGAATATAAGTGTCTTATGACACCAGTGCATTGTGTTAGTTTTTCTAATCTACCTCTATTTATCATTTTTTTTTAAATAATAGGAATTTCAAAATGTATTAATTTTTTGTAGTGATTAGCAATATGTCATGACGTTAATTCAAAATTTTAATTTATCGCGATCTTTATATTGAGAAGTATCAAATCGACTTTTTACATTTAATATAAAATGAGTGCAAATATTTCATGGAAAATGTAGTCTATGCTGAGGTCTTGTTTAACTATATGCAAGGATGTAGATATCTTGCAGAATAAGAAATTACAGGCTTTCCTGAATCGTTTATCTCAAGGTTACCTACAAAAAAAAATCTAAACTCTTAGAAGAAATAGATATAATTAAATTTATACCAGAAGCAGATAAAAAAATATATTTGGCAATTAAAGTGTTGTAAGAACATTTCTCACATCTATTGCAGCTTTGCATGTAATGGTATTAATTTGTAGGTAGTCTTGATAATAGGTTACAACAGAGCTTCTAGACGAGAAAAGCTGACCAATATATCTGTAGATGACATTGACTACAAGTCTGACACCATCATTATTTCTGGACCTAAAACAAAAAAAAATGAGGTGTGGCCACCACACGACACTCTTATACGTAAGAGCGTTTCAAACTAAACAATTTTAAGATTTTTTTATACAAAACTTATTCAAAATCCTATTCTAAGTACTTTCATCCTCTTAATAAATCGCTATAGAATGCATACTTTGCAAGATATTCGAAAAAAAGTGCTACTCGCTAAGAATAAAAGTGCTACTTCCGGTCCGAATTTTGAAATTTCATGTATACAAAAAATATTGCAAATCCAACTCTAAATACTTTTATACTCTTAATAAATATATATAGAATGCATAATTTACGACATATTTGCAAGAAATCGTTATTCGGTAAGAGTAAAAGTGATACTTCCGGTCCGAATTTTGAAATTTTTTTTATACAAAAGATATTGGAAATTAAGTTCTAAATACTTTTATATTCGTAGCGTACCTGACTAAAAAGCATAACTTGCAAAATATTGGCAAAAAACTGATTTTCGATAAGAGTAAAAGACCTACTTCCGGTAGTAATTTCGACAAACTTTTCAAATAAAATGGTTCTCAATTTTAATTTTAAGTATATATGAATTCTTTATAAATTTGTTTAAACTTAGTAGTTGACGAAATATTTGCAAAATTCGATTTCTTCACTGAAGTAAAGTACTACTTCCGGTCTACCGATTTTACTGAAAAACTAACCAGATCTCAAGAGGCAGATTATACACGTAAATACAAAATTTGGAATTGATATCTACAGCGGTTTGACCGCTATCGTGGTCACACACACACACAGACACACACAGAGAGAGAGACACAGACATTTTTTAAAAACCACTTTTTTGGTATCAGGGGACTTCAAAACGTGGACATCTGCAAAAATCTCGAGGTCGAAAATTTTCGTCATCACAATACTTCCTTATACTACGTATAAGAAAGTAATAATATTCCGAAATTCCTCGTAATTACAGATACAATATGGAACGATTTAATTAAAAAATATTATAACTTACGGCCTATTAATACTAATGATAAGCGAGTTTTCTTGACTCATTATAATGGTCAGTTTATTAATAGTCCAATGGGTATTAATATTATAGGCAACATTCCGAAGGAGATTGCGAGTTTTCTAAAATTACCAAATCCAGAATAGTTTACAGGGTACTGTTTTAGAAGATCTAGCGCAACACATTTGGCACATCATGGTGGTGATTGGTTGGAAGTCCTCAGCTGTGGCTGAGCGTTATATTGAACTCTCATTAAACGAAAAGATTAAAATATCTCATATGCTCGCATCTCAAACTAATACAAACATTCCGGGATGTTCAAACGAAACCACTAAAATACATCTCATATATCTATCAATGTATACAGTAACTTGAGTAACTCTACAATTTAAAGAGATAATTCAAAATAAAATATTTGAATAGATTCGTGTTGAAGAATTGATCCTTGCAACTTCATTTTATTTATTTTGCCTATAGTGATATATAAAAGAATAAATTATTGAAGTCGTTTTCATATTCCTCAAAAACAAACCATAGTAGTAATGTTAATTCAAAATTTGTCATTTTTTTTAAAAGATCGCACTAATTATTTTGGTATAAGTGTGAACATTTCACTTAAAAGTCTCAACGAAAAACATTTACTACAGAACTTAAGCATGTTTGTTGTTTATTATTCAATCTTCCAGTAACTCTGGATCCCTCACAGTGATACTATGCCATATCCCGTACCATCACCAGATGCATGGCTTTTCAGGAAGAAATAATAGAGACTGATAGCGACGTTATCGGTTACAATACTTCGATTCAAAATACATTCCTGATAAGATTTCAGAAATGCCCAGAAGGTGCAGCCAAAGAGAACTAAATGATCTTATTCACACGGATTATATGAATCGCCAAACAGAAAAGTACACTGTGTCGAACAATTCAGCATTACGAAGCAGTTTGAATGGTTTGCTTTCAGTTAAACAAAATCACCATGTCTCCACAATAGAATTGGGACAAATTCATGACATTTCCCAAAAACTTGCCCACAAAATTCTAAAGTCTCCAAGACTGAAATCGTTTAAAATGCAAACTGTTCATAAATTGCTGGAAGATGATCCAGATCATAGACTACATTTTTGCGAAATAATGACAGAACAGCATAATTTGGTGAAACAAATAGTCTTCTCCAACGAAGCAACTGTCATTAGTGGTCAACTGAAAACCCTCACTGGAACGAAGAAGTCCATACAAACCATCCGCAAAAAGTTAATGTCTGAGGTGGTATAATTGACAATCATATAAAAGTCCATTTTTGATAAGAAAAACTTTAAATGGTAACGGCTATTTAAATTATTGTGGAACGACATCGTGCCAACAATTATTACTTCATTTTCATATCCAAATAGGTCTAATCTACCAACCGAGTGTATTTGGTTCCAACAGGATGGAACTCCGACACATTTTTCACGTGTTGTTCGTGACTATTTGGATGATTTATTTCCTGCTCTTTGTATAGAACGCAGAGGAGCAATTGAATAGCCACCTCGTTCTTCAGACTTATCAACACTTAATTTCTTCTTGAAGTATCAATGTATAAATATTGACCAAATAATCTAGAAAAATTAGAGGCATGAATACATAACTAAAGTAATCCTGTCAAACCAGAAGAAGAAGAAAAATGAAAATAACAATTTTTAACTATATATCCATACAATATTTCAAAAAAAAGACTTCTCAAATAGCAGAGTTATAGGATCTATCCAAGACTTTATACTAATCCTATATATTTCTTTTTGATTTTTTTGTGAACCAAAAATATTTTTCAATTAAACAACCTAGTAACGTATTTTCCTTGATCCAGTTCTCTGGTGACATGCTATATAAACTTAAAGGTGCAATGGTTTTCCCTAAATCCATACTAGTTCGAGTGAAATATTTTAAAATTATTTATATATTGCCATAACTCATTGACAATAATTTTCTCTATTATAACAGAAAACGTGCTCAAAATTGAGATCGATCTGTAATTTTCCACACTTTCTTCACATCCATCTTTATGCACAGGTACAACAAAAGCTAATTTCAAAGCATTCGGAAATTCTCCTTGCTCGACCAACAAATTAACTAAATATGTAAGAGATTTTACAATTTCTGGGCAAGTCTTTTTTATAATTCTGCTGTTAGCACAATGAAATCCACATGTCTGTTTATTTTTTAACATCATAATGATATTTTCATGTGTTCTTTTGCTACAGCAGCACATCCATTCAGCTCATCTCCATTTCCATCTAATAATCCAAAAACATTGAGATCGTTCAATTTGCCTGTTTGTTCGTTCAGTCCATTATATAAATAATCTTTCTTTGCAACTGCAATTCTATGCGTATGATTGCGTTTTTCAATAATATATTATTCTCTATAGACTTGATTACTGTTGCCCGCACGATTTGATGCATGAACCTAAGACTTCACTAGCTTTTTAATACTCGATTAATCCATTACAACGGTTGATTATATTTTTGTTTACGTTTAACCATAGGACACGTTGTGAAGTTTCAACTAAAATAAGTTACATCAAAAGCTGAATCTACAATACTTGTTTGCATAAAATCCGAACACGTACCTTGGAGGATAGGTTTAAATTAATCCAAATTCCTTTCGGATACAACTCATGTTTTGATCATTTGTTCTGGTTGGAGTTTCTGTATGACAAGTGTTCTTAGTATTACGCGAGATTGCGTAATGGTCAGATATGTACATTTTCTTCAACATGACAATCGTAAATATCAAATGAGAGGTCACTAACCACATAATCAGTTTGTGATTCAGACACATGACTATTTATATTTGTATATATTCTTTATGGCGAGCGATATAAATTGACTTCTTTAGTGTTAGGTATAATGTGTGAAATGTGTTCCAATGATTTACTATAGTTTAACACACAAAATGCTTGTATTTTCAGATTTATATATAATACAACATTGTGATTACAACAAACTGTGGCTGCTTTTTCTGAAAGATTTTATTTATACCTACCTAGTAAGTAATTTAATCTTTTCACATTTAGATTCTTCAAAAAAACATGAAAAACAGTCACTGTTTGTTGTAAACACAAATATGTATTATCTATAGATCTAAAGAAACAAGTACTTTATGTGTTAAACTATAATGATTCGTTAGAAAACATTCCAAATATCATACCTAACACCAAAAAATTTACACAACCTTTGTAAAAAATGTTTTGAAATATTCTCTTGTTTAACTCCATGTACTTTACACGCTATAAAAAGAAGTATCCGGTTTGATAATAGTGGCGTCAACAGGAAATACCCGCATTACTTTTTTTTATGCAATAATCAATCAATTTATTTATTTTAGTGCATTTTATATTCGTTTTAGCATATATACTTGTGCCTCCATGAATAGTGTTCTCTAGCAAAGTAAGCAATTAATCTATACCCCCTAAAGTTAGTCAAATTAATATTTCTATTTGTGCACCAAATTTAGCAGAAACACAGAATACTATATTCCTTATTAGAGTCTGATCCAAACCTGATGGTACCTGCGTAGAAAACGATTTTCTGTATTAGAGAGAGAAGCAGTATAAAATGAGAGAGATATCTATGGGGAGCGCTGTACACAGTCGTGCGTGAAAACATTAGTCTACTATTTGATCATTTGTCGTTTAGTCTTTGCTTCGTACTGTGCTCCGATACATTTACATCATTTATATACATTTTAAATCTTTTATAAAAGCAGTTTTTTTATTAATAATAAAACACAAAAGTAATATTTGTGTCCATGTTAAGAAAATTGAAGATTATATTGTTAAAGAACATACTATGGATGATTTCCACAAATAATTTATTATTAATGTACATTGTGACAATGAGACTGACTCTATATTTGCCTATTCGTCAGATGAAAACGGTTATTAAAATCTTATAAAAGTCTAGTTTCTTAATTAGTTTAATCTTTATTTTTATTTTAAATTTATTTATCTAGTGTTGAGCTTTACTTTTTCATTTGCTTTTGCCATTTATATAATAATAATAAAACTTGTAGATTACAAATTTTATTCCATGGTGTTTGTATTCAAAAGTAGCCAGAAATATACACGATCGTTTTGGTGTCGATATTTTTAGCACCGATAGTACAGAGTTTAAACCACGCCTCGCGCATCTCAAGTCCCATCAGGTTTGGATCGGACTCTAGCCAGGAATATGGCAGTGTCATCAGCTTTGTTCACTATACTCTGCCAATTCAAATGCAGTACACTGATGAAACAAGTGTCATTCATTGCATGGCCTTCGTTAGTAGATTCCATATTTGTATCTTTGCCTGATGCTAGACTTCCTCTTGCTTGCCTTGAAAATTCTTTGTTCTTCTGCTATTTTCAAAAAATCTTTTGACAAATATATTCTTTGGCCATACGCTGGGTTTACTAACACTCTCAAGCATATCAAAATCAAAACCATCTTTAAAACATTTGGTTTTACTTTTATTTTCCGCGTCCTTTTTTGATTTCTTCCACTTCAAAGTCTGTATTAGGGAATATCTTAATGAGATATTCTGTAATATCATTATTAATCATTTGATTATTTGCACGTCCAACATAGATTCATGCACTGCGAACCGCGGCCGCAAACTTGTTGCTACCCACTTTAACATTGCCTCTTACTATGTTAACTGCATTTCAGTTTTATTCTATTTATTTATTTCTGGGTATCGATCGTTTTTTACCTCGATTTTTTCGCTAGTCTGATCAGCGACCAAACTAGAAGAGTGCTAGGTATTTGCGTTCCTGAAGGCTCTTGTTGCACTCGTTTCTTTGATGTGGTTGCATATGGCTCATTGATTTGTTTTTCTTTTTCGATTTTAAATAACTTAATGATTAATTTTTGATCTTCATCAGGTTCTAACAAATATTTGTTAAAGTTTTTCACAGTACCTAATTCATACATTTGACTTTAATACATTTCAAGCAATGTAAACTACTCTTTCCTTTCATAACCTCTTCAGCTAGACTGTCAAGAAACACACTACTTCCTTTTATCTTGAAAAACCTTGCTTAATACTTTCTCATCAACAATGTGACTACTTGGCACTTCCTATAGTATAAATGTGTCTATTAAATTACTTTCTTAACCTTGTTAAATTCACCAACGAGGAGCTGTCGTCCTACCTGACCACTCGCGCCCACCATTGTCGCGTTACCGCTAACACAATGAAAATACACTTGAATGAATTGAAAGACAAAATTACTTCCGAAATATGATTACATGTACTCAAAAACGTTTTCAGAAATCTAATTATTAGAATTAGACAGTTAGAAGACTAGAATGGTAGGCACGTTCAGTACTTATTATATTCAATATAAACAGAGTGAACATCATATATTCATTCCAGGATATCTCTCATATATGTACTTAACAAAATTTTATTAAATAAATATTCGTTTGGATGTGGCTTGAACACAGAGCCAAAATATTTATTAAAAAATCTTGAATTTAATGTATGTGTGACAAGCAGGTGTTATTTATTTTTTTAAATAATATCTTTCACACTTTTATATGAATATGTTTAGATAAAAACAAATTTTTATTTTGTGCTAGTTGTTAAATGCTTGTTGCCACGACTTATGTTGTGCAATCTGTACAAAAGCAAGCATTTACAAGTACCACATTAGTGCATTTACAAAAGTTACATACGTACCTTTGTAAAGAGTAAAGGGCAAAGCGAAAGAAAAAGAAATCGTTAAAACTCGGATCATTGTTAATATACCGATTCACTCACTTTATGTAAGTAACATTTCCATCGATTCTTTTGAAAGTTATAAAGTTCGGCTCTCTCTTGTAAATCGTATAAAACGAAACAGAAAAATACTCGCAATGGTTGATAAACTAAGAGTTGAAGGTTTGACAGATAAACTAAGCTTTCAATGTTGCTTTCTTCCTCAAACCAAAACCTAATGGCGTTGAACAAGAATTCCGTTAAGGGAAAGTTCATTTAGAATATTATACAAAAGTAAATTATATATATATATATTTATATATATATACTTTTATATTAGATAAATGAATTACGCTACATTTACAAAATAATCCTGTCATTATCCTTTCATGTAAAGAAATAATACGCGTGCAGTCAAAAGAGAATTTGAATAGGTCATCAATTTTTAAATTAGCACAAGAAGGTAATTCAAAATAACCTATCATATTATAAAAAAAGTTATTATTATTTTTATTGATATTAATTATTTACGAAATTAATTAAATTGGAAAGAAAAAATGTCCTAGAGTAAGTTCTGTATTAACTAACATTACAACAAACAAAGGAATATATCTCAGAAATTTGAAAGGCAAATTTTCTAATGTCCGTTCCAATAAGACCAAACACGCACTCACAAGCTTTACATGGTCATTTGTTTTTTGATATTGTTCCAATATATGTTTTTTGAATGTTAGTTTGGCAATTCCAAAAGTAGATATGTATAATTTAAACCTTTCTCTATAGGTTTTAATAACATATTGTCACAACGGCCTTTCTGAACGGCAAATTGTCACAAAGGCGTCAACTGAGTGATTGTCGACAACGATGTATGGATGGAACATTAACTTCATAATGTTGTGATGGTTACACATCAAAAGTCCAAGATATGATATACTATATGAGAAAATAGTAATAAAAAAAACAAGGTTGTTCTTTATAGTTTTATTTAATGGAATAAATAAGAAATTAAATAAAATTAAAGCTTAAAGAAATTAAAGTATTGAAAAGTAAATGTAAAAGGTACAATTATATTTGTATGTGTGAATCTCGTACAGAGTTCACGTATGTCGACAGGCGTCGATGGTTCGGTAAAAGGTATTAGTAAACACTAGTCGAAGAATGGAGTAATAAAGAAGTGAGAGTGTCAGAACAGAAAAGAAGCTAGGTCTTTTTAAAGTAATTTGAAAGGCAATGAGGTAGACCGTTAGAATTCTTACCAATCAGAGTAACGCCACATCAAAGGAAATGCTAAGGAGTCGATATAATTCAGGGATTACTATGCTAATTAAAATCATAATCAGAACGCTGACATTACCTGGATGAAAATGATATGTAACAATTGGTGGAGCTCGGTTAAGACGTGATGGCACTTGCGTGGGTGACATTTTAAGACAGAAAAGGAGAACGCAGCATGAAGTGTGTGAGATAGACATAGATTTTGCTACTTTGAAGGGTTAAGGACCAACTTGAGAACATTTAATTTAATTGCACTTTGTCTGTCGTAATGTGTTGCTTTCAATACCGATGTTTTTAGCGCACATAATACATATTTTAGCCACGCCTCGCGCATCTTGGGTGCCATCAGTTATTAACCGAGCTAAAAATCCAACCATAGGTAAGATAATTTGGGGGCGCTAGAGGTGAGCTACCTGCGATACTCAGCAAAAGTGGGAGTGATCTTTCCTAACCAATTCCTAAATTTAACCTAATTATATTCAAGAACATAGTCAGCATTCATTAAAAATGATAATACTGTTTATTCCAAAATACGAATAATACACACCAGATACATTATTGGTATTTGTCGAGATGTTTTGTGTATGTCCGGACAGAGATAAATATACTTTAAAATAAGATGTGTTCACATGTCAAGCGAAATTTGTTTTAAGTTAGTGAACACACAACAGCTTAAGAGAACCCGACCAACAACAACAACAAAAACATGCAATTAAAATCAGTTGGTTACTATATAACGAACCATACTTACATAGTTATAAGGGGAAAAATGAGGTGTGGGCACCACGCGCTTTCTTATACATATTGCTGTGACCTCGCAAATTTGTAAAATAAGAATAGTTTTAGAGATTGATTTAAGAATTAGTTTAAGCTTAGAAATAAAAGTAAAAATAAGAAAAAGTCCTATTTAGATATTATTGAGTAAAATTATGCAACAAGAACTACATGAAGGTATACAAAGTTGCATACTTATAGTCAAATTTTTATTATAACAGTAAATAATGAAATATGCAAAGTAAAGTTTATTAAATAAATATAAAACAAATGATGTAGAATAAAAATTTATTAAATAAAGAAATATATGAAATAAAGACAAAATAAATATAAGTAATATATTTCTTTTGTAGAAAAGATACACAAAAAGTATGGGTTATAAATCATGAAAAGAAATGAAATTTATATGCATAAGGCAATAAAAATCTTATGAGAGTTTAAGAATTAAATAGTATTAAAGAATAAAATTTACCTTAGCTTACTACTAGACAAATAAAAAAAGGATATAAAAATGTGTAAAACATGGAAGCAATCAGTAGTGACATATTTTTGTATTCAAAAGCAGACATTATAAGTAAATAAAAGGTATCTGTGTTCATGACTTGTTCGTAACACAATACTTCAGGGACTAGAGGCGGACGTGTTCTACAAGGACAGGCAGTGCGGAATAATGGTTATTTTCAACATGTTTCCCATTTTGTCAAGGCGCACTCCGGCTGAAAGAAAAGTGAAACTAACATAAATAAATGGAAAGAAAAATATGCATCGAACAATGAACAAGGTAATGGGTTCATTGACGAGTACAAGGAAGGATGGTATTAGTAACAAGAATAAACCTACCGTTGGGAATGATGTGCAAAGCAGAGGGGACCTTTGAATTGGAAGGTTATGTTGACGTTTAAGTGAATTGTGAACTGTCAGAACAAAATGTGTATGTGTGCGTGAATCAAGGCGGCAACATATGGGCAGCGATTTCACGGGAAAAGTGTATTCCAGTACCAACCTAAACATGGACTAGAGGGCGCAATGGTCAACATAGTTTATTTTTGCCGCTATAAATACGAAGACAAGATTCGACAAGACAGACTTCTGATAACACTTCCGAGAGGGAGACTTTCTGATAACACCTCCGAGAGGTGAACTTCTCAGAACACTGACAAAAGGAAGATCTCTTAAAGAATAAGTTTTTTTTTATTGTTATATTGTAGTTTTTCATTATTTCTTCAACACATATAGTAACAGTAATTTATTTTATTTAATACATTTGAATTCATTTGAAGCGTTCATAATGGACATTCAAAATAGATTTATTGATAACAAGTAAGTTTATTATTTCTTTTGAAAATTAAGTTATACGAGTTGTTGGACAGACATTGATTTTTACGTGCGAATGATTAATCAATGTATTGTTGGACAAAAAAATAGACAAGTAAATAATTTATCCTGTAAGGTTTATTTTGAATTTATATAGTTGGAATTACAACCAAATAGGATTAATGGTGTTGGTCAGTTGGAGAGATGTTACGTGAAAATGAGCATTTTCTTCATCGTATTGTCTAGACATCATTAATTTCTTTCAAATTAAGCGAATAATAAATTAGAATTTCACAAGGCATAGATTAAGAGCTCGATACAACACGTGCAAATGGTTGTCTAAAGCAATTAATTGAAGCCTATACATAAATATTATAACGTCGATGAGTATATTTATAAACGTACAATAAAAGTTTATTTTTGTTTATTTGCAGGATAAATATTTATTTTGTTTGGTAGAATAAATAAATAAACAAAAGATTTACATACATTACAACCGGCATTAGGTATAAATGATATGAGCATTTTTCAATTATGTATCTTGTTTAGAGCATAAAGGTGTGCATATAAAGGAAACTATATTTTTGAATCCATAAATTACAAAAAAAAAAAAAATACATGATTATGTTGAATAGACATACAGTTTTTTTCTTTGAACAAAACTATTACCTCTTTCCCTATAATGAGCAAGAGAAAAATCATCAGCAAATAAGAAGGAACCACAAACATTGCCAGGACCCACAATAGTTATAAGGTACATGACACAACAATATAAGATAAAACACAAAACCAATTATAAGTTCTTGGTGTGTAAAGAATAATTTAAAGAGTATAATGTGTACAAAAGACTATACCCTACGTGTGGTAATACACACAAAAGTATGTTGTTACAGCATATAAATTATATGGCAATATTGTTATTTAAAATAAATATTTATATGCTACAGCATTAATTTAAATTGGCGATGCCCAACGTATGGCAATATTGTTATTTAAAATAAATATTTATATGTCACAGCAATATGTACATTTCAAATTATGCGAAGTTGTTCTATATTAAGCCTTACATACTTTTATCCTCTTAAAAAAATAAACCTGTAAGTAAATGTGTTACTTCAGATCCGAATTTTGAAAATTCTTTTATACTAAAATTAATCAAAATTCTATTCTAAGTACTTCTAGTCTCTTAATAAATCTCTACAGATGCATAGGTACTTTGTGAGATATTTGCAAAAAAAGCTACTCACTAAGAGTAAAAGTATTACTTCCGGTCCGAATTTTGAAATTTTATTTATACAAAAAATATTCCAAATACAACTCTAAATACTTTTATACTCTTAATAAATATATATAGAATGCATAATTTACGACATATTTGCAAAAAATCGCATGGCGATAAGAGTAAAAGTGTTACTTCCGGTCCGAATTTTGGAAAGTTTTTTATACAAAAGGTATTGAAAATTAAGTTCTAAATACTTTTATACTCGTAACGTACCTCTCTAAAATGCATGACTTGCGCTGATTTTCGATAAGAGTAAAAGACCTATTTCCGGTAGGAATTTCGAAGAACTTTTTTAATAAAATTGTTCCCAATTTTAATTTTAAGAACATTCTTTACAAATTTGTTTAAACTTAGTAGTTGACAAAATATTGGCATAATCCCCTTTTTCACTAAAGTAAACTACTTCCGGTCTGCCGATTTTACTGAAAATCTAATCAGATCTCAAGAGGGAGACAACATAGCGGTTTGACCGCTATCGAGGTCACAGACAGACACACTGACACACACAGAAAGAGAGATTTTTTAAAAAAGACTTTTTCGGTATCAAGGGACTTCGAAACGTGGACATCTGCAAAAATCTCAAGGTCGAAAATTTTCATCATCACACTACTTTTTTATAATACGTACAAAAAAGGAAAAAGGTCAAATTAGGTGAGTTTAGAAAACAATGCGTTCTGTAATTGCTAAAAATTGTATATTATTGCAGCTAACTTTAGTTTTATGGGTAAACGAAATTTAGTAGTTTATATTTTAGAATTTTGTGCTGTATACTAAAAAAGAAAAGAATAAAATTATCGAAACGTCTTATTATGCTTTTTAATTGTTATTTTCGTTTTGATCATTGACAACTAACAAGGCCGCTAATGCCACAATATATTTACGCTTTTGTTATTACGAACGACCAAGAAACAGATTTTAATTACATATAATATATAAAAAAAAGGAATTATTGCGGATACATAAATACAAGAAAGAGAACAATATTGGGTAAATTCCGCTGTAGAGCAACCGTAGACACGTATTTCTGACTCATTGGTCGTCATCAGTACGGTGGAGCCAAGGAATACGGTGGGATAATTAACGTCGCCTCGTGGCGACGTTAGTTATTGTTTTCAACTGAAGCGCCAAATGGTAGTCTGTCACCTGATGGTCTTGCGTGTAGCTTACATCTCTAAGGTTATCCCACCTTATTCCTTAGCTACTACCAATGAGCCAGAAACACGTGTCTATGGTTGTTCTACAGCGGAATTTACCCCATATTTTTCTCTTTCTTGTGTATATATATAACAACCATAGTGACGGCACATTTTCCGCTTTGAAATAGTCTCTGCATAAGCCTTTTTAAAAAAATTCAAAGCATATACACTTTTCCTTTCAAATATAAATAACCTGTGTACATAACTAGATCGGACCCATATTTTGAGACCGTATCTGAATTGCACTCATAATAATTTACCAACAGCCACCGTACTGACATTATTTTTTATTATATTCCATCTAATCGAACTAATACTGAACTATGGCCACTGCTACATTCAAAATTAATAAAATTGATTTTAGCTCTGTTCAAATTCAGCTCATTAGACTCCAAGTTAATACCTTTTTGCACATTGACTAGCTTTCTTGAACAATTCAAGTTCTCAGAATAAATCACAAACAATAATGGTCCCAGTACGGATCCTTGAGGGACGCCTATATTCAGTGCTTTAGATTCTGATACTTTAGTAATACTATGCTGTGTTACCGATGATATTTTACTTCATTCCTTTAAGTATGATGTGATTCCAGTATTAAATGACCATTTATTTATAACTACTATTTGGACATATTTTATAAAAGAACATTAATCAAGTATTTAACGCTTTTATTTTTTCTATTAAAGTATGCGAATCTGGTTTTCAATGCGACATAAAACGATGTATTCCGACTGACTGGCTGTGTGACGGACATATAGACTGCAAAGATCAAACAGACGAATTAAACTGCAAAACATGTGGTCCTGATATGATTCATTGTGGAGAGGATAAATGTATGAGTCAAGACTGTATGTGCGATGGTAAAGTAGACTGTCCATTAGCGCAAGACGAGCGAAATTGCTGTAAGAATTTTCTACTAAAGAAAAAACCATTCTTTTTCATATTATTTTCAGTAAGGTTAAGTGAAAGAAATGGCGATGAAGGTAGAGGCCAGTTAGAAGTATTTAGACCTGATCAACAAAAATGGGTACCCGCTTGCATATCATCGTGGAATTCATCATCTGCTGCAGCAATTTGTGCATTGCTTGGTTATGGGTAAGTTTGAAAAATATCACTAATTGACAATCGTAATCATTTAAAAATAAATCCATTTTGGCACAGTAATTCTAACGGAAGCAGAGTAATAAAAGCAAACGATCCAAGTGTATTTTCTACTATCGAAGAAACTACAACGATATGGAGGATGCATCAAAATAAAAGACCCAAAAATTTACTAAGAGAATTTGGTTCGTGTAGAGGAAAGGCTTATTCTACAGTCGAAATAACTTGCACAAATTATAGTATGTTAAAGAAAACAATTAATTTTCTTGAAAGTAACAATAAATTATCTATTGTAGTGTGCGGTAGAATTAGAAAATCCTATGCAGAAAGCAGATATAAAAGAATAGTAGGTGGAAGCGCTGCTAAGCCTGGTGATTGGCCATTCCTTGCCGGCATTTTAGGGGGTCCAGAAGAAATATTTTATTGTGCAGGTGTACTGATTGCCGATCAATGGGTATTAACAGCTTCACATTGCGTGGGGAAGTAAGTACAATTTATATATTATATGCGCAATTCTATCGATCAAATGCCTCCAATATAAGGGAAAATTACTTAATAACATCTAAATTGAAAGTAATATACTGCATGTTTCAAGACGTAGGTACAAGCTCGTTTTTTTTTATTTATAAAGTTACATATTTGAATAAAAGTTGTGATATAGTAGGCATTTAAGTTTTCTATAAATAATATCCAACAGTATCTAGGAATTCTACTTCCATCAATAACGTCAATATAACGTCGGCAAAGTCGAAAGTTTACTGATAATTTCTTCATAAACCTCAGGTTTATAATATAATTTTACCTCACATGCTTGGAAGCATCCGTGTTTTTTGATATTGCGCCACTTTTTTCACTACTCACTGCTAACCTTTCTGCTTAAATGAATTTTTTATCTGGAATGTAACAGCATGTCATGACAATAACAGCCAATAAGCCACAATTCTCTGACGTCAAATTATATGATGCACAAGTATAAGAGTCTTTCTAAGTTGTGTACCTTTTTAAGTCATAAGTCTGATGTTTGAAAGGTGTTCTAATTATTCGCTCTAGTTTAACATGCATAATACTTATTTTTTTAAAATTACAGTCAATATATTGCTAGCATCTTTGTGTATGCAGGATTTTATTTGCAGTAATTAATAATAGTATTTTTATGTTGTAACTCTTTAAAGATGTATATTTTTTAATATTCATTACAGCATTGTATTTGCCATTCATATTATCTACCTATACATATAGATGGCTTCCCCATGTTTACCTTCAATAAAGATGTTTACAAATTACGATATGTATGTATAAAAGTAGTTGCATCTATCGCGGCGGATGTAAGTGACGTTGAAGGGCGGGCGTTTGCGCCTAAAATATTCTAGTTAAATCGTGAGCGCTCTGTGCAGCGGATCGATCTATTGTATATTTTTATCAGTTACATGTTTTCTATTGCGTAAATATATTAGGTTTACATCGTTCGCAAGATATAGTTGAAAAGTGGATAAGAGATTTGTCTGCTCTAGAATTCGACGGTATTCAACACCAATCCAAAATTTGCAAAGTATTACTATCGTGGCAACTGAAAGCCTCCGTAGTAAAACATATCGTCGGATACACATAAAGCATGTATTGCGGGCTCTGCAACTGCTTATGAACGGCAGAAAGCATTTGATTTCGATCTACTTAAAGTGCTAGTAGCGTTAATATTCCATGGAATACGGTGAATCATCCTGAGTTTACTAATAGCTTCAAACATAAACGATAAACATATTTGAGTGTCAGTAGATGAAACTACTGACGTTTAAGGATGCAATATTGCAAATGATTTAGTTGGAGTAATCAACAGCGACACGTCAATGTCTATACATGTACCTGTAATCGAATTTACTCGAAAGAACTGATGCAGAAGCCATATCACAGTGCATAACTTGTGTTTAAAATCGCTATGGGGTGATACAAATAAAGAAACTGTATTAATCTGTTGGAAATAGATACAGCTGCATATATGAAGGCGGTTGGTCGATTCTTAAGACAAATATGCAATAGAATGAAGCATACTACATGTTTCGCACATGCTCTTCATCGAATATCAGACGATCTTCTTTCCGAATGCAGATAAATTGATATCTTCTGTCAAGAAAGTTTTTGTGAAGGCACTTGCACGCACGCAATTGTTTCGTTAAGAACTGCTACATGTGCGACTACCACCAGAATCCTATTATCACATACATTTTGTTAAAACTATAATACAACTACTGGATCCAAATGATGCTGTTTCTATATTTTACAAGAGGTGCAAGCATTTATAAACCCACCTGTTCAGGTAGATTTAGGCAATATTCATTTACATTATACAAAAATATATTTAGCCATCTGTCCCTTAGAACTCCAACCAACCCACAATATTCTATATCTAACGCCATAAATATTGTATATGATTTTCGTCAATTCCTCTCCCAATTATAAGCTGTTGCTGATAAAGTCAAATAAAAGTTTGAAGCAGTTCTTAATAACAATCCAGGAATTTGTACTACGTATACGCCGAATGTTTGATTTATTTACCGGTAAAGAAATAGGTTTTTCCGAACCGGGGATAAATGGGCAGGCACTAAAAAACTGTATGCACTTAATGTTATTTCTACTCTGAACGTGAACAGTTAGATATATGATATGCTTTATAAACCCATTAATATTGCTTCTGGAGAAGATGTATTTACTGTTACTTGGCAAGTACTTCTTTCTCAATACGTATTTTGATTCGCAGTTAAAAATATCAAATCGGGATTCAAGAGTCGCTGGCACTGACGTTATGCACTCCTGACTTCCAATCACTAGTGATCTTCATTACGTTCAAATATATCTAGCCATTTCAGAAATTACAAATGCAGACATATGCACTCGGCTCAGGCTCACTGTCACACGCACATGTTTTCTTATAAACACATTTCACATTGTGTGACGTACAAAATTGGTTGTCTACTTTAATGGTTCCTCAGTCCGGATCTTGGATATAAAAAGAAACTGTATGTTTCCATTTCGTTATAATGCTTCCATCCAGGTACATATAACCTAATCTTGTATCCAAATGCACTAAAATGTAGTCTGTTATTGGTGCTTTAAAGTTGAACCTATATTATTTTCGAGCATTTAAGTTGATAAGATGAATGACAAATACAATTGATGTATTTCTTAATTATGCTTCATCACTGGAGAAGGTAATATCCAAGATATCGTCATTGTTTAAAACTTCGTTGAACTATTCACAGTACTGTGTATGACAAGGAAAATCCAGAGGTAACAATTCATGAGTTACAGTTATTGGGTATGGATATAAATGAAGAACTTTCTTGCAAGCCTTTTGGCAAGTACCGAGTGATAAATTTTTTTGGGCTGATAAGGACCGTAAAAATTTTTTAGGTCTGGCATCCATTCTTTGACTAATATCTGCAACAACTTGTTCTGTTAGAACAGTAGTACGACCTGTACATTTTCCTATCTCAACATTCTCTGTTCTGTGAAATATGTCTATTACACGAAGAATATGCTGTACAAAACAATCATGTGTAAATTCTACATTAGGAAATACTTCTTGAAACTGCTGCTGGCAATTTTGATAGGAATAATCCCATATTTCTTGATGATTGCGTATTCTTGAAGAAAATATGTGTCAACGATAACTTTTTTGTGCAGATTTGTGAAAACCATCATTAACCTAAAAGCGAATGTTGATTATATTTGTACGGATCTATTATGACTACTTCGTCGCTTACCGATACTAATATGCCGATGTAAAAAGTGACAATAAGAAAAGCCTTTCTAGTAAAAAATAAGTAAAACAATAAAGTTAGTAGATGAAAACGAAAATCAAAATAAAAACAATAGGATTGTGACGTTACTGATCATTACCGGTATATCTTCTAGAAGCACCAATTTTCCGACATAAAAAGGAGCGATTCAAACGCCTTTCAATCATTAATGAATACATTGTACCTATTAAATTATGATCTGAAAGATAAGATAGACATTCATATCTGGAAATGCACGTCATAATTACGTCACGAGCCATTTTTTCAATGGACGAAAATGTCTTCGGAAAAAGGAGTCCTCACGGTGTAAACGATTGTAGCTGCAAATCTCATCTGAAACGAAATCTGGAAAAATTAATTAACCAGTATGAAAACCGTTATCTTGCTATGGAGGTTTTTTTTATCATCAAAAGTGACAAAATGGCGGCGATTTGAAAAAAGAGTATCGAATTCAACTTATTTTTCTGACAGTTCTTTCGTTATGAAAAATAGAAAGATTTCGAAAAATGGAAAAAGCTTCCATAGCAAGATAAAGAGTAACGTAAAGAATGTTGAGTTAAAATTTGAGATCGATAGCTTGAGAACTCTTCCTTTGAGAGTGTACACCGTTTTGAAAAACTACATTTCGAGAAAAACGCGTTCAAAGTTTCCAGTGCAGAATTTAGCTGCTTGATAAGAAAGGCTGTAGTGACCAAAATAATTCGAATTTACCCCAAAATTTGAACAGCATGTTTATAACCATCTACACTATCTGATAATATAAGAAAAAAATTCGAAAATTTGAAAATTTTACACTGTGATGATCCCTTAAAATCAAAGTATTCTTATTCAAAACTACGAATGCACTTTCATAGTAATAATAATTGTTGAGTTAAAATTAATGCAAACAAACCCAATACATTTGTTTAACAATGTTTGCCTACTAAACAAAATAGTCAAATATTTAATAAGATATAGGTATTGAAAAGCAATATTTAAGAACTTTATGTATGCTATTCAATTTATAAATGACTTTTATGCTATAATATTAAAACAGGATTATACATCCTTAAATATTAACTAATTCTTTAATTCCTTGGTTCCGAAACTGTTTCGATCAGAATCCACTGGTAGTGGTAGTAAATCGTCGTCGCCTGGAATGCTAAAACGATTATACTATATTCCAAATATGGATTTGTAGAATGAATTAAAATTTTCATTTTGTTATTTCGCATTCTGTATAAATTAGGTGCATTATTCATAAATTCTTACAAAAACATATAATAATTAATACACAGCAAGAGTATAAAAAATATCATTACATTGAGCATATAAAATCTCTAGAAAAATACTATTTCTGTATTATTTAAATGTCTTTGATCTCGAATGGAATATATAGCTATACTCCCAGCCCAGTCTAGACGTTCATCTTACAGAGCAGTGATTCTGAACCTATTTCTGAGTAGGATACGTTATTTTTACTTACAATTATTTTTACTGAAAATTTCACGTGAAGGTTTTTAACATTTATACAGGCTGTCCCAGAAATAAAAAGACGGAGTAGCAGGTATGTAAAGTCCGAACAGAAACAGGCCCAAATATACCGCAATAATGAATAAATTAAGAATGTAATTTTCTATGTTATTTTTTAGATAAAAAAAATTACATTACGGACCTGGCACAGAATGTATGTTTATAAATACACGTAAGAATGCTCATTTGTAAATAGAAACGAACACGTATTCATAGAAAAATACGCTTTTATTTGTATAAAACGGGAAAAAACGTTAAATTGTGCTCATTCATATAAAACATATTTTTTGCCCGATGCGTCTACATAACGCAGCTATGTAGTCGGTTTTTATTTATTTATTGAAGCGGATACAAACAGGACGTACCTAATAGAGCATCCCAAATTACAAAATTTAGTACGTATCACAATTGATTAATGAAATAACAAAGATAACAATGTAATGAATGTTACATAGAGCGAGCTGGAGAAGTTCATACCACAAGGCAAAGAGACACTAATTGTTTGGAGAATAATAGATTTTTAATTAATAATAATTTTTTAATTAATATGGCAATCAAACTATAAATACAAGCCTTTGTAGTGAAATTCCTAGTCGCGTCTCACTCAACCACATCAAGTAAACGATATTTAATTTGGCGACTATTGAGATAAAAAATGTCAATATCGATTTGATTGAAAGTCCTGCAGATTCTCACTAGAGGAGAGTTCATTGCTGCATTAGTATTGAATTTTGTTATATATAAAAAATCATGACTTCGTAAGGTCCTCTGAGGTATAGTAAGAGATATAGATGACGAACAGGTGGGTGAATCAAACAGATTTGTCAAGAATTTTGTACATGTTAGAAAATCACTCATCTTTCTGCGTGCTGCTAACGATTTTAATTTAAAGTAGCTGCGCAAATCACCATAAGAAATTCCGTGAGGGTAAACTTTAAATTGCTTAAAGTAACAATACTTTAGGAATTTGTTTTGAACCCGTTCGATTCTATTAATGTATATCTCATAAATCGGATTCCATATAGTACTCAAGTACTGCAGTTGACTATAAACAAAGGAGAAGTACAATACTTTAAGCGCCGAAATTGAAGTAAAGTGATAGCATGAACGAATGAGGAATCCAAGCATTTTATTAGCCTTTATTACAATGTTATCTATATGTATCTTAAAGGAAACTTTTGAGTCAATCGTAAGTCCAAGATCTTTTATATATTCCACCGATTGCACGTTATTGTTTCCTATATGATAGTTGGCCAGCGCAAAGGTTTTATTTCTGGTAAAAGTTGTTTTGGCACATTTATTGAGATTTAGATACAAACAATTTTGTCGGCAGTAACAATCTAAGCGATCCAAATCTTGCTGCATTCCCTCAGCATCGGCAAACGAACTAATAGTCGTAAAAATTTTTAAATCATCTGCATACATTAAGAAACGCACATTTTTGAAGCAATATTGAATATCATTTATATATAAAATAAATAACAGGGGACCAAGATGGCTTCCCTGTGCAACCCCTGAGGGAATGGTAGCATACTCAGACGAATAGCCGCATATTGACACAAATTGCAATCTGCTATCAACATAAGACTTAAACCAACGCAACAAATTGCCACAAATACCAGAGCGAGCCAACTTATCAAGCAATATAACATGAGATATTTTGTCAAAAGCTTTACTAAAATCTACGTAAACAGCATCAACCTGTAAACGTCTATCCATGGCGTGATGCAAGTACGTTACATATTCAATTAGATTGGTTTCAGTCGACCGCCCTCTGAAGAAGCCATGTTGGTTATTCATTAATAAAACTTTTGTGAAATAGAACATTGTATCATAGACAATAGATTCAAACAATTTCGAAAACACTGAAAGAATAGAAATAGGGCGGTAGTTCTCGACATTCTCCCTGCTGCCACTTTTATAGATCGGCGTAATACGCGACTTTTTCCACTCTAAAGGAAAAATACCCAGATTTAGTGACTCACGAAATAATACACTTAATGGGAAACTAAGAGCATTTTGACCAAGATGGGCGACCTACTTTATTGCAGACAATAAAAGATTGTTTTTACTTTTAAAATAGGAAGGTTGTTGTTCTTTAATGTGTTTGTAGTCGGAAACAGCTGATTATTATTATTTTGGAATATTCAATAAATCGTAGTTTTTCTAGCCTTTATAACAGTAAATATCAAGAATGTAATTATTCTTTTCTAGCAGGTGTAAAATTAAAGTAATTAATGGTTTGATATTTATTATGAAGTATCTATTCCTCCTCCTTCTTTTTACACAAGCAATAAGTCGTCCAGGGTCGGCGTAAGGCCATTTGAATCCTATATTATTTTTTCTGACGTCTGCGCACGAATAAAGACTTGATATTTTGAGGGTACGTTTTTACACAATCTACCTTCCGATTTCTGCTACTTCGTCTTTTTATTTCTGGGACATTCTGTATATTAAATTTGGCCACCTGCGAGGTGTAATGAATTAGTTAATTAAATATTACATTGGAATTATATTCTGAAAAGCCTATTTTTAATGTGTTTTCAATACTCTATTGAAAATGTCATTTTATAGCTTTATGTAAATGTGGCGGGAGACTCATGTTAACTTGGCAATTGTAAAAGGATGTCGCCACTCGAATAAGATTGGGCGCACCACTGTTCTACCGTTTAAAGCGATTAGTCAGGTTTTTAGAACAGATGTCAGTGGTTATTATTACTGTTGCATTTATTCTAAAATCGAAAGTGTTTTCAATCTATACAGCCAGCGCACTCTGATAATATTAAAATGATTAAAATATTATTTGAATATTATATCTGATGATTTTTACATTTGGTGTTAATGCCAAAGATGAAAAAAGTTACTGTGCATTACGGAAATGCATGTTTTATATACTTAATAAAATAAACTGCTTTCCTTTTACAAGTGTTCAGAGTTTGGAAACTCAGATCAACAAGAAAACATTTAAATCTCCTAAAATATAACGAAAAATATGCGTATGCAACTACCGCATTTATTCTAATAGGTGCCGCGGCGTTTAATTGTTTAGGATACTTTTCGCTGCGGCGTTTAAAAGAGGCGCAGCGTTTATTTCGAATCAAACAAAATCCTCATTTTTATTCTTACGTCGGCGAATAACATCTGCTTCTAATTAGATAAATTTGAAATATAAATTTTTGTAACACCTTTATTGAAAAGAAAATCATGCAAAGTTATAAGAATAAATAATATAAACTGAAAATTAAAGAAATCTGCCAAAAACTTCCTGTGGCAACGTAAACTAAAAAATAATTTAATACAGATGTTTTTCGAGATCCTCCTCCTAGCTGTCCTCGCCATAACTAATGTTTCTTCGTTTTCACATGCGGGAGCTGTCGCATCTCCTATATCGCTCTCTAGAAGAACTTTATTGGTGTCTGCTTCCTGAATATCTCTTTCAATGGTTACTTCTGCAGTCTTGCCATATGTAAGATCTCTGCTGCTTTTTCACATGCTTCTCCTAGCTTAATACAATGAATCAGATCATCTTCAGTTCTTTCCGAACATATACTTAGAGCACATGCTTTAAATGATTTAATTATCTTTGAAGTAGACAGTTACTTCCATGCATTCAAAATCCATCGTAATAGCAATGCTTTGGCCGGAGCTTTTATGTTTCCTCCATGCGTATATTCTTTTTGTTCAAATCCCGACATCCAATTGTCATAGAACTCCGTTATCTCCTGTTTAAAAGGTTTCTTCCAAAAAATATCTGGTCCTTGAATATATTTGGTACATTCACCAAGAATAACCGTAATTTCTGTGTTATATTCCGTCAACTCGTTAGTGGTTTCCGCGCTGATGTTACATCTATAACTAACCCATGCTAAGAGATATCTTTGAAACGAAAATTTCCTCAAAGACGGATTTGAGCCAGTCGACGGTAAGGTCGTAATTCATTCAAGCATTTTTGGAACTTCTTACAATAACCCAGTTTGTTTCTTGCTACTTTTTACTTGCCCTATTGATTTTTTGAAAGCTACGTAAGATTTTAGTTTGGTTACATCTGATTTTGCTGCCAATACAACGGTATCATGCTTCTTTTAGTCACTAGTCGATTACATTGGTATGGATTTAGACCCAGTTAGGGTCACAGTTGTATTTGAAATTACATCGAAAAACACTGGTCTCATCCATTGCAACAATTAAATCATCTCTTACAATTTTCTTAAATTTTCGTATATTAGAGACATACATATGGTAAGATGCAATTTTCTTGTTCAGATCATCGGGATCTTTTTGAGCCAAAGTGATTCTACGACGCAAAGACAAATGGTGTCTGACAATAAATTTGGGTAACCAACCATTACTGGCCTTAAAGATGCACACGAATTATTCTCTAGCGTAGCAAACAATACTCGCATGTTTTCTTGAATACTGCGTCGTGATACCCTCAATAATTTTTCTCTTTGTTCCAAAATCTAATCAATAACTTCTCTATCTAAAATATTTGCGATGCGTTTTCGACCAGCTCCAAGTATTCTATTTCTAATCTTTCTTTTTCCTTTCTGTCTTGCTTTTTTCATATATTCAACTAAAAGAAAATGAGGTGTAGTCAATAGACAATACTTTCTTATACGTACGAGCGTTTCAAATTATATAAAATTGTTTTAAATAATTTTATCTCCTTAGAAAAATAAGCCGATTTTTAAGAATTCTTTTATATAATTCAGAAAGTGCTACTCGCTATGAGTAAAAGTGTTACTTCCGGTTCGAATTTTGAAATTTCATTTATACAAAAAAATATTCCAAATTCAGCTCTAAATACTTTTGTACTCTTGATAAATATATATAGAATGCATAATTTACGACATATTTGCAAAAATCGCTAATCGATAAGAGTAAAAGTATTACTTCAGGTCCGAATTTTGAAATTTTTTTTATACAAAAAGTATTGGAAATTAAGTTCTAAATACTTTTATACTCGTAATGTCTGCCTAGAAAGCATGGCTTGCGTGATATTCGCAAAAAACTGATTTTAAAGAGTAAAATACCTACTTCCGGTAGGAATTTCAAAAAACTTTTTTAATACAATTTTTCTCAAATTTAATTTTGACTACATTTTATTTCGTCATAAATTTGTTTAAACTTAGTAATTGACGAAATATAGCAAAATTCAATTTTTTTACTGAAGTGAACTGCTACTTCCGGTTTACCGATTTTATTGAAAAACTAATCAGATTTCAAGAGGGAGGTTATACTCGTAAATACAAAATTTGGAATTGATATCAATAGCCGTTTGAGCGCTATCGTGGTCAGAGAGAGAGAGAGAGAGAGAGTTTGTTAAAAACCACTTTTTCGGTATCAGGGGACTTCAATACGTGAACATCTGCAAAAATCTCGAGGGCGAAAATTTTCGTCATCACAATACTTCCTAATACTACGTATAAGAAGGTAATAATTAGTTGTATTTTCTTGCTGCAGCACGATTGCCAGCTTCTTTTGCCCAATTAATAACAGCCAACTTAAATCCAAAATAATTGTAACACAACTTTTTGTTAGACTTGGTACAAAGCAGCATTACACAATTTCAGTATCACCTGAAGATTTTAGTCTGAATGTAGTTGACGGGTATTCACCGATCTATCTAGCATTGTCCGTGCGCACATTGAATAAAGATGCGTTTATTAGAGTGCGGCGTTTATTTGATTGGACATTATTTTCTTGCGACGATTATTAGAATGCGGCGGTTGGTATAGCGGTGCTAATTAGAATAAATACGCTAAATTTCTATTGTTATTCCATTAATTGTAAATTTATTTTACCGAATTAATATATTATGTAAAACAAAACTATAAAATACAACTCAGGAGTTTTAATTGTGCTTTTGAATAATGTAAACACTTGATAATGGAAACATCGCGCTAATACAAACACATTTTTTTTAATATACACGGTGAGTTTTTTTTTTCATTATTTGTATGGGAATCTCGAAAACCATAAGAGATACGTATTAGGTTAAATGGAGAAAGATTTGCATCTTTATAAGCCTCATCCAGATACGTTTTTGTCCATTTATGAAAATGCATGGTTTACTAGATATTTGCAAAAAATAGAAATTCTCCAATACTTTTTCAGTGCTATAACTCTTCTATTCATAAAGGTAGAAAAAATTTTTTTGAATATTGTTTTTAAGAAATTCAATTTCAAACAACGATATCTTCATAAATTTTTAATTTTGCTTAGAATTTTTGAGTTAGCAAGCAAAGTCTATTTTTTAAATGGAAACCATAGTTGGCTATGACATTCTAATAGTGAATTTTTTTCTGCTTGCAATGATGTAAGGGTCGTAGCACTTCTTTAATAAATAACAGCACAATACACTATTATTATGTTTAACAAAAATCATATCTTGCCATGGAAAAGAAAAGAAACTTATAATATTGCGCCCATCTAACCTATCAAATACATTAATAACAGCTTCCAATAGCTCTCGGGTTGCATATGATAGCACATATACGAGATCTTTTATTGCTCCAAAGACGAAGAAATCTAATGGTGAAAGTTCTGAGGAACGTGCAAGTCATAAAACAGGACCATTTCTGCCGATCCACGAATTTGGAAATAATTCATCTAAATATCTTTTGATCTGTGCCTGATAGTGAGACGGGGCACCATCGTGTTGAAACCACCGTTAGTTTGTACGGGTCTGTAAATTTAATTCATCTAGGATATTGTCGAAATCTTCCCTAGGAAATTGCAAATATCAATTTTCGGTTAAAGTTTCATTACAAATAAATGGCCCAACCAGTTGCGAACCAATAACACCACACCATAAATTGAAGCCAAACCTAATCTGGGGTCGCCTTTCTTCTAAACGGTGAGGATTTATTTCCGCCCGCAGGTGTTCATTATGGCGATTGAACTGCCGCAGTTTGTGTTTCGTCGGTCATAAGATCTGCATCGGAAAGTTGTTATTTTCATAACACATATTTACAAACCAAGAACAAAAATTTAATTGACTTTCATCGTCTCCAGGGTGTAGAGTTTGACCAACTAATTTTTTATAAGGATGGTACTTATGTTTTGATAAAATTCTCACTACTGTGCGTTGTGGTGGATTCTGATTAACAGCAACTAAAACATTTATCTGTGTGTTTTCATCAACATTACCCTTATTTCTAGGTTTAACAAAACTTCCTTACTCTTTTAAATTATTGTATAAATTATTGAAGATGCCTAGCGGCTGTTGAGGGTCATCAAAATACATTAAAAAATAGCGTTAGGCGGCTCGTTTGCTATTTTTGTTACAAATAATGAAACATTCGATCATATCAAGTTTCTCAAGATTTGTGTACACCATAACTAACTTTGTAAAGCAACTAAGTCACTAACAGAACCAACTATAGTCACCCTAATGAACGACTGTCAATGATGAAGTAAACATAATGCTTAAATTATTAATATCGCGTTCTCCAATGCAAGACATGATTTTGGTTAAACATAATAATAGTGTATTGTGCTGTTATTTATTAAAATAAGTGCTACGATCCCTACATCATTGCAAGCAGAAAACATTGCACTATTAGAATATGTCATAGCCAACTATGGTTTCCATTAAAAAAAATAGACTTTGCTTGCTAAATCAAAAATGCTAAGCAAAATTAAAAATTTAAGAAGATGTCGTTATTTGAAATTGAATTTCTTAAAAACAATATTCAAAAAAAAAATGTTCTACCTTTATGAATAGAAGAGTTATAGCACTGAAAAGGTTTTGGAGAAAATCTATTTTTTGCAAATATCTAGTAAACCATGCATTTTCTTAAAAGGACAAAAACGTATCTGGATGAGGCTTATAAAGAAGCAAATCTTTCTCCATTTAACCTAATGCGTATCTCTTATGGTTTTCGAGATCCCCATACAAATAATGGAAAAAAAACTCACCCTCTATGATCAAACCGAACGCCTGTTAACACAGATAACCTGTACAGAACCGTAAACAATTCTTGGCGACGATCAGTCGCCGATTTTTGTAGGAAATTCTTCTTGCAACACTGCAAATCGGTAAGGGAGGAGTTCGCTAAATTCAATTCGAGCAAATTAAAGCAACCAATAGCAACTCTCTTATGATACTCAAATATGTGTGTGAAAGTGTCACATTTATTGAGCGCTTCTCAAAATGAGTTTTTGTTTTACCTATACAAGGTGGTTTATCGGAAATTGAATCGATCGATCGCGGAAAAACTAAAGCTAGGAATCATCTGAAATTTTTACACTATAATAAAGTTGATGGGGGCCATTCGACTAAAATGTTTTCAAGATGGAGGCACTCCCGGTTATATCGGAAGTAGGCATCAACTTCCTAGTTTTAAATAGAATACCCTATATATTGTCAGGTTTTTAGATTCTAAGTAAAATTCTAAATAAACTTCACGTATAATGTCATTTATCTAACTAACCCTTTTTGACTTATTGAAATTCTTATGTTAAATTCGATTTTTGCAGGCAGAAATCAATAGCCCTTTTTCCATATAAAAATGAATTTATTACTTAATTTGAAGTAAATTCCCTCAAATAGATGGCCAAATTAAATACTATTTGTATAGAATTGTTACAATTATTAATACAGAGTGTGCGAATTATACGCCTGAAAACGAATTTGGAAAAATTGCCAAAAGATATTTTTTTTAAACGGGAAGCGGCAACTTTTATAATTATATCTTATTCTGCATTAAAAATAAGGATCACTTTGTATAAATATGTCTATTATAAAAATTGGTAATTTTCGAAATATTGACAAGTTAGTATTTTTATCTTCTACAATACATACTGTATGCATTACGTCTTTTTTCATTAGTTAGCCATGACAGTGTTTACAAAATTATAAATTGTCATTCGTTGAAGAAAAGTCATTTACCTTATCATAATGGGGCGCTTAAATTATACAAACGATGATTATCTAAATTTATTTATTATTAATGGGGAATGTAATAAAGTTATGTCAAGTACATATAATACATTTGCAACTCGATATCCGCAAAAACGGAAACCATCTATCAATACGGTTAAACGTATTATACAAAACTTCATAAACTTTGGATCCGTGAGGGCAAAGATTCAGAGAAATAAACCAGGTATTAATAATAAAAATAATGAAATTGCAAGTTTGGGATATTTTGCTGCATATCCGACAATATCTACGACTCAAGTAGCGTTAGAGTCAGGGTTATCGAAATCATCAATTCTTAGAATTCTATGGAAACATAAGTTTCATCCATATGCGTTTTCCATAGTGCAGCATTTAAAAGACACCGATTTTCGAAAATGCGTGGACTTCTGTGAATTTATTTTGCTACGATCTCATGAAAACGATTTTTTTTGGATAATATTATTTAGACGGATGGATCAAAATTTACGGAAAATGGTGTTTACAATCGACATAATTCCCATTATTGGAGTAACACAAATGTACATCCATATAGAGAACACAATTTTCAAGAAAGCTCTGGCCATTTAATGTTTATTGCTCTGTAAGAAATAATAGTGTCGTGTCCTTACAATTTTACCAATAGAATTTAAACGGTAAGTTGGGGTGACATTTTGGAACTGTTCTAGGTATAAACTCATTTGTTGATTTTTAGATGATCGCTATATCAACATACACCAAAATTTAAAAATTAATTATTTAGATAACTTGGCGCTAGATGATTACAGAAATATATTGTACCAGCATGATGAGGCACCGCCACATAATGGCCATTTAGTGAACAAAATTTTTTTGATGATCAATGGATTGCCAACAATAGACCGATTTGTTGGCCACCTCGTTCTCCCGATCTCTCAATACGGCACTATTTTATTTGGAGTACAATCAAAAACATGGTCTATAACACTGCCCTAACCACCATAGATGACTGCATGGACCGTGTTAAAAGAGCATTTCAAAATCTAAATCCTCAATCAATAAAAAAAAAGCCACTCATAAACAATTATTAATTAGGTGCGAGAAATGTCTGGAGGTTCAAAGGCGTCAGGTTGAGCATTTATATTTTTTTTTCTATTTAATTGAGTATATTATTAAGTTTTGTATTTATAATTGTAACAATTTTATACAAATACTATTTAATTAGGTTATCTATTTGAGAGAATTTACTTCAAATTAAATAATTATATGGAAAAAGTGCTATTGATTTTCTGCCTGCAAACGTCAAATTTAACATAAGAATTATAATAAGTCAAAAATGGTTAGACTTAGATATATGACACTATAGATGAAATATATTTAGAATTTTAAGTATAATCTAAAAACCTGACAATATCCTATTAGTATCCTATTTAAACTTAGGAAGTTGGTGCCTACTTCCGGTATAGCCGTCATCTTGAAAATATTTTAGGTGAATGGCCCCCATCGGCTTTACTATAGTGTCAAAATTTCAGATTATTCCTAGCTATAGTTTTTCCGCAATCGATTCATTCAGTTCCCGATGAACCACTCTGTATAAGGTGTTTTGAAGATCATCAGAAAAGCATGTACTTTGGAAAGTATTCGTAAGAGGTAATGAATGTCCCAGTATATCAGGTTGCTTTGCACTGTTACATTCCTTTATATGTTAGTATTTCTCTTTTATGTTTATAGCCATTCAGATGTGAGCGGATGGACTATACAATTAGGTGTGACACGGAGACATGCACATTCTTATTACGGTCAAAAGATGAAGGTGAAACGGGTGGTTCCGCATCCGTTGTATAACATTGACATTGCACATGATAATGACGTGGCCCTATTTCAAGTAAGTCTGCATAAGATACGAGTATAATGTAATATATGCGCGTTCTTTAGTATTCTTTTTATGATCATTATCGTTTCTAGTTATCGAACAGAGTGACGTTTCATGAACATTTACTGCCAGTGTGCCTCCCTCCAGCAAATACAATACTCCATCCAGGCACTCTATGTACGGTTATAGGTTGGGGCAAAAAGGAAGATACTGGGTGTATGTATCATATGACACATTATACAGGGTGTCCCAGAAATGAAAAGACGGAATAGCAGGTATGTAAAGTCCGAACAGAAACTGGCCCAAATATACCGCAATAACGAAGAAATTAAAAATTTAATTTTCTACATTGTTTTTTAGATAAAAAAATTACATTACGGACCTGGCACAGAATGTATGTTTATAAATACACGTGAGAATGCTCATTTGTAAATAGAAACGAACACGCATTCATAGAAAATACGCTTTTATTTGTATAAAATGGGAAAAACGTTAAATCGTATTCATTCATATAAAACATATTTTTTGCCCGATGCGTCTAGATAACGCAGCTATGTAGTCGATTGTTAACCCAGATAGGCGACCCACTTTATTGCAGACAATAAAAGATTGTTTTTATTTTTAAAATAGGAAGGTTGTTGCTCTTTAATGTGTTTGTAGTCGGAAACAGCTAATTATTATTATTTTAGAATATGCAATAAATCGTAGTTTTTCTAGCCTTTATTACAGTAAATATCAAGAATGTAATTATTTTTTTCTAGCATGTGTAAAATTAAAGTAATTAATGGTTTGATATTTATTATGAAGTATCTATTCCTCCTCCTTTTTTTAACACAAGTAATATGGTGGTTCTGAAAAGGACCGATTGTGAAAGTGAAGCAGGTGGATATTTAGTCCAGGGTCCGCGTAAGGCCAATTGAATTCTTTATTATTTTTCTTCTGCCGTCTACACACGAATAAAGACTTGATATATTGAGGGTACGAGGTTCCGATTTCTGCTACTCCGTCTTTTTATTTCTGGGACAACCTGTATTATAAATATCTTATAGTACTCCTATATTCTGAATGGTTATTTATTAGAGTCAACTTAATACAAAATGCAATAGATAAATACACAGACACAGAAAGTCAATAAATTTTCCCATTTACAGTGTCAGAATATGAGCCGGAAGTGAATCAGGTGGAAGTACCAGTGCTAAATCGGGATTTATGCAATTCCTGGTTAGAAGATCGGGAATTGAATGTTACGGATGGCATGATCTGCGCTGGATTTAAAGAAGGCGGAAAGGATGCTTGTCAGGTAGGTTGTGTTTGCGCTGTTTTTTAATGCATTAATATAGGGTAAAACGGTGGAATGCGCTCCGTATTAAAAATAAAATTTGAAATTGGAGAAACAGAACTTAAAATTTAATAAGCACATGATGTATACAAAACACAAACGTATGATTTTGTTAAAAAGTAAACACAAAATTATAAAAACATATAATAATAACAATAATGTAATCTTTATTTGCTTTCTATACACTAGAAAAATTCACAATAATATACTATAAAGAAGAAATGAAATAATTAGAAGCGAACCGCAGGGTGAGGTTCAAACTAGGTCTGTTTTTACATCTAAACCCTGATAAAAAAAAACAATAGATATTATAGCAGTAACTATAGCATGCCTAAACTAGGTAACATTCTGCAACAGTGTCATATAAATATATATACATATGTATGCATCCACATACACGCATACATAACAATAATACACACACATACACAATAATAGACGCACATACACGTAAACATAAGAGTAAATAAGGGTCTCCTTCTTCTTCTTTTAGCTAGGGTCATCCCCTGTTTGCCTGGCCTGTTTCTATTCAGCGGATGAAGAAAACCAACTTTGTCCCCATCTCTTGGGACGTCGTCCTTGTTGTCTCTTTCCTTTTGGTCTCTCATGTTTGCATATATCTGCTAGTGTCTTGGTTCGCATTCTCTCGACATGGTCATTCCGTTCCTTCCTTCTTCGCTTACTCCACTTCACCACATCCTGCACTCCGAATCCTTCTCTTATGGATCTACTCATCTGTCTATCTCGTAACGTGACATTCGCTATTTTTCTGAGAATCTTCATTTCTACTGTTCTAATTTTTTATTTAGTTTTCTTGGTATCTGCTCTTGTCTCCGTGGAGTATGTTAGTACTGGGCGAACCATAGCTTTGTATACTAGTACTTTGCTTTCCTTAATAAGGTATTTGTTCCGCCAGATCATTGTGTTTAGATACCCGGTTACTTGTGTCGCCTTCATTGCCTGTTGTTGAACCTCCGCCCGCAGGTCTCTTTGACTCCAAGATACCTGAAGCTCATTAACTGTTGAACGACGGATTCGTCTATTTCTAGTTTACAACGAACTGGCTGCTTACATATTACCATGCACCTAATTTAGTCTTTGCAGATGTTCATATTATATTTTTTGCCGGTAATGTTGAATTGATGCAAAAGTCTTTGTAAGTTATCTTCGCTATCTGCTAGGAGCACTGGATCATCGGCGTAGCATACTATGTTCACGTTGTGTTTTCCCATAGGGTAACCATCTTTTCCCTTTATTGATTCTATCACACGGTCCATTATTAAATTGAATGACAAGGGGCTCAACGAATCCCCTTGTCGTATGCCAATGTTTATTTTGATTGGTTCCGTAATTCCATCAGATATTTTGATTCTGGTCGACGTGTTAGTGTTAATATTATCGACCAATTCCACAAGGGTTTGTGGTACGTCATATTCATGTAAAATTTTCAAGACGTCGTTTCACACGGTCGAAAGCCTTGTTGAAATCCACTAAGCACATAAATAACGGGTTGTTATATTCGATTGATTTTTCTACCAACTGGCGTTTGATGAAAATGGCACCTGTTGTACTCCGATTCTTTCTGAACCCCTGTTGCTCTCTGATATTTGTATTGCTTCTTGCAATAGCTTTCTAATTATGGATGTAAACAATTTAAGGATTGTATTGAACAGAGTAATTCCGCGATAATTGTCTTGTGTCTTCTTCTCCCCTTTTTTGTGTAACGTAATCGTGAAACTATTTTTCCAGTCCTCCGGTACCTTTTTAGTAGCCAGCACGTTCGACAGCAGCTCGTGCAGAACCTCTTCCAAGCAATTGCCACCGTACTTAACTAATTCTTTATATATACCATCCGGAGCCGGAGTTCTTCGTGATTTTAGCTTTTTATGGATTCTTGTATTATTTCTCAGTAAGATATACCGGGGTCTTATTATGATGTCTTTGTTCGATATTTTTCAAGCTATCCTATGAATTTTATATAGCTGACTGAAATATTCATGCCATTGTTCAGTTTTAATAGCTGGTATTTGTATATGTTCTGCTACTTCCTTTTTCTGGTTTCGCAACGTCTTCCAAATATTTCTTTGAGTTCCATATAAGTCATGCTCTAAGTCTTTAGTGTATTTTTCCCAATAACTTTCTTTTATTTTTTTGATAGCTTGGTTGTTAACGTTTCTTCTCAATTTGTATTCTTCATATTTTTGCACTGTTGGATTCTTTTTATATTGTAGGAATGCGTGTTTCTTTTCTTGAGCCAGTGCTTTT
The DNA here is from genome assembly GCA_963170755.1 of Amphimallon solstitiale. NCBI lineage: Eukaryota > Metazoa > Arthropoda > Insecta > Coleoptera > Scarabaeidae > Amphimallon > Amphimallon solstitiale. Next base: position 60,051,720 of record OY720684.1, on the reverse strand, counting down.
ATTCTTTCGTCAAACCAAGGAGTTCTGTTATTCCCAGTGTGGGAGGTGATTATTCTTTGCCCCAATGCCTCTTGAGCTGTTTTTAAAATTATATTTTTAATTTCGCTCCACTCTTCGTTAACTGAGTTATTTTTATTACCTTTTATATTTCGGAGCCTCATGGTATATAACTGTCTGGTGGTACGATCGTCTATCTTTTCGATACAAATTTTTTCATATTTCGCTTGCCTGGTTTTCCATGATCAGAACCAACATTGGCAGAGGTCAAAGTTCTCACGTCCAGAATTTGTTTTGGATGAAATTCTCTGTTCGTCAAAACAAAGTCAATCATTGTGTTACTAGTGTTACTCCACGTAAACTTTTGTTGAATTCGGTATTCGTAAAAGGTGTTGTTTATTCTTAATTGGTTAATACAGCAGAATTCTATTAATTCTTCTCCATTCTCATTTAGTGTTTCCTCGTTAAATCTTTATTTGATTCCTGCTATAAGTTTGTTCCCAATTCTCGCATTCCAGTCTCCCATTAGTATTGTTTTTTCTGCCATAGGTAATCCATTAACAACTTGTTAAAGTTGCGTAGGTTGCTAATCTTGCTCACCAACCCTCGTCCTTTATCCGGGCTTGGGACTGGCATCGGGGAGTTACTCAATCCACCCCCCGAGCACCTCAGGCGGAGTTGTAAATAAGAGTAAATAGCAATAACTAGCCATTGAGGAGCAGGTCACGCTTCAGCCTCATCTTGAAACAGTCGACTGCTAAAGTTTTGTAGTGATCAGGTATGTCATTGTAACTGAAATAAATGTCGTATGAAAAAGATCTTTTGAAGAGGGAAGTATGGCTCAACGGTGGCGAAATAAGATTTCGATAACGAGTTGTGATATTGTGTACATCACAACGATGTCTGATCTTATCGTGCAAGTATGAAGGGGTATAATTTGAAAAGTTTGTCATCGGAGCGTTTTTTTTTTCGAGTTGCTGAGAGAAACGTCTCATAGGCATAAAATTAATTTTGTGCACTACTTTCAAAACACAAACTTTCGTACATGGTACAAGGGAATAACTGGAATTGAATTTGCTTGCCTAAGAAGTTTTAAAGGTGCTTGTTGTTCTGATTCATCGCTACTAGTACTTCCAGGTGGCTTTCGTTTTTTGTCGGAGTTCTTTATATTCTTGATAGTCCAAGTTCACATAATGCATCGGTAGTTGGTAATTCTTTAAAACATTTAACACCAGCAGTACCTTGTTAAGCTTCACTGGAATCAGAAACTGGGAAAAATGCTCAGGTATTATTTCTGGATGATATGGAAAAATTGCAGTTGCTCTGAAACCTGCTACACTAGTAGAAAAAGAAGCGGCTTTACCACAAACATTTCCAATTAGCTGAACCACACAATATCTTGTTAGTAAATTGCCTTTGTGGGCTTAAAACTAAGTTCTTCTTACTTGAATAAAGTACGTTTTTCAGAGTTTAAAAAGCTTCCGATCAAGTGGTTGGAGTACATTTGGGATACACGAACACATCCATCTACAAATTCTGTTTTTTTGTTCTTTTCCTTCAATATTAGTATTGGTGGCAAAAATTTTCCTCGGCCTTACAACGCCCGATTACAGAAACATTTTCTTGCCTTTCAGAACTGGTTAGAGATGACGAAATGGTTGATCTTTTAGATGTGATAATTTTTCGTGGTTATTTTTTATCTAGAATCCAATTTCGTCCATGCTAAATATTTTGTCCAGTTTATCAAACATATCAATCTCTGTCAGAATTTATAAAAATAGAAAAAAATGTCAACACTTTTTAAGTTTTTCCTTGTGCCCTAGCTACTGAGAGGTCTTCAGACATTCGCACACTGAAATCTTGTCTTGGAATGAATCCTTTAAACCAAATCGATGTTGTAGACCAAGCTTTTCGGCCATTCTTTTTGGATCGGTTTTGTCTGATGCAAAATCAATATTTTATATGAGTAACCTTTTTCATATTCAACACAGTTCAATGGGGCAACCTAAAAATAATGTCAAAATTCCAAGAATTAAATGCCTCCAGAAAGTCCTAGATGGTATTGCATATTCCAAACTTGCTTTGTCTACTCCCATTTCTTGTAATGCTATTTTCAGCATTTTTAAAGACATTTTCGCCCTACTGGGCTTTGTCCTTTTTCTGTGATACCATATCAATTATCTCGTAGGAAAAAAATTAAAATTTTAAGTATGGTTTTAAAAATTTACTGGGGCATTTTATACTTGATGTTCTGGGGCGTATTTTAAAAACATAGGAAAAAAATACCCGTTATTGTAATAAACGCAGTGCATTACCAAAAAAAAGTTTGTAGATTATGAAATATGGTTTTCGAGAATGTATAGCAAGTTTTGCAAATATAATCAACTTAATGAAAAATAACTATTTTAATCTTTGTTTCAAAAATAAAGCAATGTCAACTTACCTTAAATTGTATATCCTTAAGAAACTTAACTAGAGTCTGTGACTTGATACTAAACAAAAACACTAATAAAAACACCTTTACCACACTAAAGTACTGAAAACTAGACACGTATTTTGACAACTATGTTGTCATCATCAGTAGCACCGATTAATAAAAATCGCGTTGTGTGTACACCGTAGCGTATACAGAAGAACACCTGATTTCAATTTAATAGGGATGACTTATTTATACCTACACCTAAGCTACTACTACACCATTAATGGCACCGGATCACTATACCGTTAATTTCGTAACGTTTAATACTAAAATTCTACCCTCTAATTCTAATATTCTCAGAAACTAACGGCACCTGACAGCCGTATCGTTGTTCACACTACAAACTTATATAAACAAGATTGGGATATCGGATATCGGCTCGTTATATGAATTCATTAATCTATTTCTATTTTTGTGTATGTATATACTCTCATAGGTATCTAGTTCTCTGTAATTATACACATATTTTATAAGTCAGAGGCCCCTTGCTGGAACACCATGGCCTGTGTTCAAAATATATCGAACCACACTAAAGTTCTACGTTCTATTGAACCGGAAATGAGCGATTGCAAACCAACATTTTTAAAAATACTATTACATTTTTTTCTTAGCTTCATTACTTTGAGGTACCAAAGTTGTGAACTTTAGAATTACATTCTTACGTTGCATGTTTTTTTAAGATACTGTCAACTACGTCTAATTGGAAACCATTGTATTCAGCAATACCTTTTATAAGCTTCCATCGCTTGTTAACTTTTCCGCTCACAAGAGATAGATATGAAAAAGAACTAGGCCTTATAAAAGATATTGCTGAATACAATGGTTTCCAATCAGACATAGTTGACAATATCTTAAGAAAGATGCAACGTAAGAATGTAATTCAAATTCCACAACTTTGGTAACTCAAAGTAAGGAAGCTAAGAAATTTGATGTCGTACCTTTTCATAATATTTCGAGAAGCTTTAATAACATTTTTTAAAATGTTGGTTTGCAAGTTGCGTTCATATCAAGTAATTTGTTGAAAAGTCTTTTGAGCAGTCCTAAAGATAAAATTGAGGTAGAATAAAAATCTAGAATTTACGAAATTAAGTGTAATAAATGGGAAACAAAATATGTTGGGTAGACCAGACGTTCGATTACAACTCGCTATAAAGAGCACATTGCTCATTTTCGGAATAATAGGATAGATAATTCTAGTCTAGTTCGAAATATTCTCCAAAAGTTAAACTGCCGTAGTGAGGCATTCCCCGTTCCGTCGTATTTAACCGTTTTACCTTATCGCTTGCTTCAAAATGATCTAACAAATTTTACATTATTAAACTTATCTTTGATACAAATTGTCCGAAAAGTTAACTATATGCTTGTTATCATAATTTCCTCAAGAATTTATATTTTTGAATTCCTGGTCTAAAAATATTTCTAATCGTCTTTTAAATATACAGCATGTGTAAAATCATATTGGAGATAGGACATATGTATACTATGCATACCGGCAACAACGCGCAGGCGTGCCAGTAAAGTACGATTAACATTTCAGTTGCATACAGTCAGCCGATGGATGAACATGTATTTATCTAAGCATGCATCACACGCTTCGTAAATACATGTTTACCAAATAAGAATTCAAAATACTTCTGGGAGTTTTATTATATTGCGTATACAACGCAGTAGGAAAATAAAAGCTCAATTCTAATTAAACATTAATTCTTAGTAAATCTAATATATAAAATTCTCGTGTCACAGTGTTTGTCTCAAAACTCCTCCGAAATGGCTTGACCGATTCTTATGAAATGTTGTGTGTATATCCAGCAGGTCTGAGAATAGGGCGTAAACTATTTTTCATACCCTTAAGTGATAAGAGTGGTCCACCCCAAAAAATTTTTGTATGTTTTTTTGAACAAAATTTTGTGTTTTATTTTTTTTTATGATTCGGCATTAAAAAATACATACAACCCTAAATTTTCACCCTTCCACCATCAACCCCTATTTTTTAATAGCGATATTAGTACTTTAATAATGTTCTACTCTCGGCGGTCGATAATTGATCAGTTAGCATTCGATCAGTTATTTCCGCCAGACGTCTACCGGTGTCACTTCTCACCCCCTAAACAGCACAGAGTAGGGATGAGAACGAAGCCGGTCTCCTGTATTTCTCACACAATAAGCTTTCTCTCACTCACCAACGTTTAGGGCCTAAACCGTTTTCGGCCATTATTTTTGATTGTGCGTCGATCGTAGCAGTGACGCTTATACTTATCATTTTACTTTCTCAGTGCAACTCTCATATTAAGTATATTCTCATCAAGGCCAAACGATATCTGTTTGTGGCTTAGGTTTGAGCACATCGTGTTTTTCACACGGACAATTATACGTGGCATGTTCTCGCGTGGGTAAACCATCCAATTTGTTTGTGTTGGCTGAAGATGGACTCACTAAAAATATCGTACACTCAATTGCACTAAGAGGCTGATAAAGTTTTTTTTTTTAATTGTCATTATTTGTGATAGAGATGTAATTAGAAATTTATTGGTTAAGATAATAATCTGTATACACGTCCATGATGGCGGATGCAAGTAGTGATAAGTGTTTAAAATGCAAATTACATGTGAATCATCAAACAGAAAAAGTGTTAAAATGCGGAAAACTGTGTAAGAGTGTCCTTCATTACACCTGCAGCACCTACAAGCCGACTGAGTTTAAATTCATAGAAGGTAACAGGAATATAAACTGGAAATGCGACGAATGCTTAAATGGCGGAAATGGAACGGAGGTGAGCGACATTCTTTCTTACATTAAACGATTGGAGACAGAAATACATACCTATGTAAAAATAGTAGAGTTATACTCACAAAAAGTAGATGCACATCTGGTTTCCGCGCCAGCACAAGCTACTGTTTTAAAACAAACACTTACTAACACGGAAGCAACTAAAAATCAAGATAACATAGACAACAATATTATGTCTAAGCCAACGACAAGGTCACAGTCGTATACGAACACAGCAGACGTACATCTAAAAAATAAAATAGATATAAAAACAAATCAAAACAAAATAACATCTCAAAAAAGTCAAAATATAAATAATCTCCAGAAAAGTAGTGAAATACGCACAGAGAATACTGAAATTAATGTAAATAAAGAGAATTTCAGATATAAGATCATTAAAGGGAAAAAAGAAAACACCTCATTAACTGCAGTAGAAGCAAGAAGGTGGATATTTGTTTCCAATCTAATTAAAAACACAACAGAAAACGATGTAACTGAATACTTACACGAAAACAAATTAACAACTATCGCATGCGAAAAATTAGATATAAGAAATAAAAATATATCGGCATTTAAAATTGCGATTAGTGTAGATTGTTATGAAAGGATGTTTGATCCCGAATTATGGCCAGTAAATGTTGTAGTAAAACAATACAAAAATTTTTCGAAAAGAGCCTCACTATTTCAAAATACAGTAAATTAGATAAACCTAATGTAAATGTAGATGACAAAGTAAATGAATTTACGTTAGCGAATTATAATATTCAATCTATTCACAACAAAGCAGATGCTCTAAGTATAGCTCTAAAAAAACATAATATTAAATGCTTATGTGTCACAGAGCATTGGCTGACTCCAAGTAATATCCATACCTGTAGGATTGAAAATTTCAATGTAGCAGCTGCTTTCTGCAGAATGCAAGCTAAACATGGCGGTACACTCATTTTGTTAAAAGAAAATTTAAAATTCACAGAAATTTCACACATTAAATCACTCTCAGAAGAAACTCACATAGAAATGTGTGCAATAGAAATAATCAAAAATGATCTTATTATCATATGTATCTATAGGTCTCCTTTGGGAAATATTGATATATTTATTAAAAAATTGAATGATGTGCGTAACAAATGGAACAGTCACCAAAACAATCATACTAGCAGGTGACTTCAACATAAATTTCACAAAAACCACGAAAGAAAAGGAACAGGCACAGATTTATTGAGAACATATAATCTAAAATATCTGTTTAATGAGCCGTCGAGAGTAACAAATTCCACCTCATCATGTATAGATAATATTTTTACAAATCATGAGCAACAGATTATAATGACGACACAAACAATGAACTTGCATCTCTCAGATCATCTAACACAGATTGCTAGAACAAACATTCTTCCTATTACACATGAAACAAAGATTCATGGGATGAGAACCAGACAAATAAATAACGACACAATATGTTTATTCAGAGAAAAGCTAGCCTCGCACTCTTGGTGTGATTGGGATCGATTTGCGGCAAATGAAGCTTTTGAAAAATTTCATAATACCTTCCTGTATTATTTTAATTTAAGTTTTCCCCAGAAAAAAAAAGATTTAACACATTGAAATTTCAAAACAATGAAATATTTTGCAATCAGCGAATACAAGGAATGAGAAATGTCTTAGATGTGCTGAATACTGTGGTGAGCGTCAATAAGGATCACGATCTTTATCAGATATACAGAAGCTATAAAAGAGATTACTTGGATGTGGTGCGAACAGAAAAGCAAAAAATTAATCAGAGGCATATACAAAACGCAGAAAATAAACAGAAAGCAATATGGACAGTAATTAATAATGAAACTCGTCAGACAAATGGAACAACACACATTCAAACCAAACTAACAGCAGATGATATGAATGACCACTTTGTGCAAATTGGAAATCAAATTATCAGCTCTACATCTACCATCGAGTCAATGAAATACGTAAAAAATCTTAATTTAAACAATACCAACTCGTTTTATTTTTCACCCATTGACGAAAATGAAGTCAAAAATGTTATTCAGTTTATTAAAAGTAGACACACGCGAGATATATACGACACCTCAACATATCTCTTAAAACAAATTACAAATGAAATCATAACGCCTCTGACCAAACTACTAAATAAGTGCGTAAATGAAGGAGTCTTTCCGAGACAACTAAAAACTAACTAACTATCGTCTATCGTCCAATAGCGATATTACCCACAATATCGAAAATATTTGAACAGGTGATTGCAAGAAGAATAACTAAATATCTAGATAAAAACGGCTACGTCACAGCTAGTCAACATGGATATAGAAGAAAGAGATCAACAACAACAGGGATTATGAACATTATACAATCAATCGTAAATGCATATGAAGAGCAAAAGCAAATCCAGTTGACTTGCTGTGATTTGAGAAAAGCTTTCGACTTAGTCAATCATGAGGTTCTGTTACACAAACTACAACAATATGGTATTAGAGGCACTCCACATGATTTTTAGTGTCCTATCTGAGGGATAGAGAGCAAGTTGTTGAACTCAATGGACAAACATCATCTTTAAAATCAACAAAGAATGGGGTTCCACAGGGCTCAATCTTGGGTCCCCTTCTGTTTATACTATATATCAATGACCTGCCGCAATGCTTAGCACCGATGGAATGTTGTTTATATGCGGATGACACTGCCTTTTTGGTGACTGCAAGAGATGAAGAAGAGTTGAATGAACAGGCGAAGGACATTATGGAGAAAGCCAGGGAATGGTTCCTTTACAATGGTCTACAACTAAATGAAGGGAAAACACAACAACTTACTTTCTGTGCAAAAAACCAATCTCCGAACGGCAACGTATGCTATCTGGGTCTGACGCTGGATAGTAGGCTTACTTGGGAGGATCATGTTTCCAGTCTGGCTGATAAAGTTGCATAGGCAACATACACAATAAGACGTATGAAAAGTGTTGCAACTCACGAAGCTGCAACAACGGCTTACTACTGCAACTTCCACTCTAAGATGAGCTACGGAGTCTTGGTATGGGGCAGCTTACCATCGGCAGAGAGAATATTTCAAATGCAGAAGAGGGCTGTTCGAGCGTTGTATAGTTTGGGACATCGGGATAGTTGCAGAAAATATTTTGTAAAAGGGGCTATACTCACATTACCATCCATATATATATACAACTGCATTAAGTATGTCATTTTCAATGAGGATGAGTTTGCCGCAAATGGGGACTCCCACCAGTACAATACAAGAAACAGGGATAAACTGCGAACCCCTTATCACCGTGTGCAGACTGCCCAAAGATATGTGGACTACTGGGGGCCAAAGATTTACAACAAAATGAAGCACCTGCATACAATGAATGCTAGTACTTTCTTAAGTAAAATATTAAAACTTTTACTGGCGAAAGTTTTTATTCAATTAATGAATATTTAAGTGATAATTTTAATAATATACAATTTTAATCTGTTTTGTTTGTTACTGTATATATGTATATTTAGACCTTTCATGTAATGATTTTATTACACTGAATAAATATATTATTATTATTATTATTAATAAAAGTACAATGGATTCAAAAAATGAATGTTTGGTGTTTTGTTATTTTTATAGGCCGTCATCGTTCACAGCCCTCCATTCCTCTTTCAGTCATATACCACATCCCCACACACTTACAATAAGTTACTTATTTTTTATTAGACTACCAAAATATTCACTAGAAATAATTTATATGGCAAAACAACGTTTGCCGGGTCAGCTAGTTATTCTATAAATGTAGTAAGAACGGAATTTTAATGAAAATATAAAATATACTCTAAACAATACTAAAAAAAATGAGGTGTGGCCACCACACGACTTTCTTATACGTATGAGCGTTTCAAACTATACAATTTTAAGAATTTTTTTATACAAAACTTATTCAAAATCCTATTCTAGGTACTTTCATTCGCTTAATAAATCGCTATAGAATGCATACTTTGCAAGATATTATCAAAAAAGTGCTCCTCGCTAAGAGTAAAAGTGCTACTTCCGGTCCGAATTTTGAAATTTCATATATACAAAAAATATTGCAAATCCAGTTCTAAATACTTTTGTACTCTTGATAAATATATATAGAATGCATAACTTACGACATATTTGCAAAAAATCGCTATTCGAATAGAGTAAAAGTGGTACTTCCGGTCTGAATTTTGAAATTTGTTTTATACAAAAGATATTGAAAATTATGTTTTAAATACTTTTATACCCGTAACGTACTTGTCTAAAAAGCATGACTTGCGAAATATTCGCAAAAAACTGATTTTCGATAAGAGTAAAAGACCTACTTCCGGTAGGAATTTCGCAAAACTTTTTAAATAAAATTATTCTCAATTTTAATTTTAAGTATATATGAATTCTTTATAAATTTGTTTAAACTTAGTAGTTGACGAAATATTCGCAAAATTCGATTTTTTCGCTGAAGTAAACTGCTACTTCCGGTCTACCGATTTTACTGAAAAACTAATCAGATCTCAAGAGGGAGATTATACACGTAAATACAAAATTTGGAATTGATATCTACAGCGGTTTGGCTGCTATCGTGGTCACACACACACACACACAGAGACAGACACACAGACACACAGACACACAGACACACAGACATTTTTTAAAAACCACTTTTTCGGTATCAGGGGACTTCAAAACGTGGACATCTGCAAAAATCTCGAGGTCGAAAATTTTCATCATCACAATACTTCCTTATACTACGTATAAGAAAGTAATAAAATGTTATCGCATAGGCTCAAAAATGCCTCCATTGTCCGAGCCTATCATACAAATTTTCTGACACATTACGAATCATATTGACTGTTGATATGATTCGTAATGTGTGAGAAAATTTTTTTTTGTGATAGACTCGGACAATGCCTTGCTGCTGAAGGAGGCATTTTTGAGCCTATGCGATAACATTTTATTTTTTAGTATTGTTTAGAGTATATTTTTTATTTTCATTAAAATTCCGTTCTTAGTAAATTTATAGAATAATTTACTAAGAAATAATGTTTAAATAAATAATTAAATGAAGTGATGGAAATCTCTTGGTGAAACATGTCGAAATATAAGCAAGTAATAACAAAAAACACACTTGGTATTGTTTCACAAATAAATATAATTAAATACTCGATGTACATTTCGCCTTGCGGCATCGTCAGGAGTTCTCGAGAAACTAAAGTAAAATTTAATATACTGTACTACTTATACTTCTATCAATATCTATCTATACTTCTAACAAAAATGTAAATAAAAGTGTACAAAAATAGAAAATTATGAAAGGGTCATGGCTTATCTGGAAAGACCGTTTTTACAAGGCTAGGGTTTATTAGCGGTGAATTTATGAGTTCTGTTTGTTCATTAAGAACATTGTCTGGTTGTAAAAGTAAACTTTCTTTTATAAAATAACCTTCTAGAACAGTCATTTTTTTACTTTTATTTAAACTATACAGTACTTCTAAATTATCTCTTGAAAATTGATGTCCCATTATAAATAATGTTTAATTAGAATTGTGCTTTTATTTTCCTACTGCGTTGTATACGCAATATAATAAAACCCCAGAAGTATTTTGAATTCTTATTTGGTCTGTATGTATTTACGAAGCGTGTGATGCATGCTTAGATAAATACATGTTCATCCATCGACTGACTGTATGCAACTGAAACGCTAATCGTGCTTTACTGGCACGACCTGCGTGTTGTTGCCAGTATGCATAGTATACATAATGCCTATCCCCAATATTTATTTTACACATGCTGTATATGACAATGTCAAAAAACTCGCTCTGGTGGAAAATAAGGAAATAAGGAAGTTTTGAAAGAGTTCGCAATTTATAGAACCTCTGATTTTTTTATTGTAAAAACCTTGGTAACTATCAAATAGAAATTAAAGAAAATATAATTATAGATTTCGCAAAAATTCGCAAATGTTTGACATTTTATTATTACATTTGTTAATTATTTATTATTAATTTATATATTAATAAAATCTCTAGATGGCGATTAGTTTTCAAATAATTCTCGATAAATATTTTAAAGAAATATCAAAAATTCAACTTAACACTTCGGCATAGTTTCACTGATCAAATTAGTTTTAATAGTCTTTAGATATATATAACATCTATAGCACCTGGAGTATTGAAAACATTTCATTTACACATATTTTTAAATGAAATAATTTAAGTAAATCTTCAATATTTTCTGTTATTTATCGATATTCTTCAACATGCCCTTCAAAAATTCATTAATTGTGTACTAGATATTGCAACTCCTATTTTTTTCTACATATAGTCAAACATCAAAACCATAATTTTTGAGTACAATATTGAGTTTTCAAATTAAGTTTTTTATATTTAAATCTGTTTGGGCACCCATGTTCAGTACATCGTACTAAATATTTAAATTTAAGTAAACAGAACAATCTATATTACTGGCAAGAAGTTATAATAATAGAGTACAATTTTTTTAAATATATTTAATACTCAACTTTGTATCATGGACTACCTACATTTCAAATTACGGGCTCTAAGTCTTCAATATTTTTCTGTTGTTTATTTGGCCAATATGACACTACTAAATCTCTACATTATTTTCACAATTTCCTTTTTTTCTCTTTCCAATTCTTTTAAAGGGATATTAAAGCGGTCGAGAAAGCAAGATATCGAATTTATCAGTTTTTTTACTATTGTTGAAGATAGAAATGTGAAATTTTCTGTATAACTCCAATATAGATATGAGTACACGGAAAGGTTGTCAGATTATGTAATTTTTTGTCACAACCATTTATTTTTTTTATTCCAAATTAGAGTAAAATGTACGTGTGTTTCTCGGTCAACATCTGAAATAATTAAATAAAATTGATCAAAACGGATGTAATTCCCTTGTAGACCAATGTTTTCTTGTGAGATATAGCTTTTTGAATTGCGTAAAAAAGTTTAATTTGAGTAATTAAATTAAGAAATTCCGGAATGGTGCGGTACTGAATTATTTGTATTTCAGCAGCGCCTTCAGCTGTATTTTTTCTCTGTATTCGGGTGACGGAAAACAACACATTCATTTCAAATATATGAGAATGAGATGGCTTGCATTTGGCTCCTCCTACGGGCCAACACCTCCAAAAGCAATTATAGTCAATTCCCAAATACAAATCGACTTTAATATCCCCTTAATGTAAATCATTTCAAAAATTAAACCTTTCTCGTTGTAAATTTATTTGTTTAATAACTTTTCTTTTTAAAGTAAACATTTGCTTGGAATAAATATGCATGTTTTTTAAAACTATATTATCGATTGCATAATCAGAGCTTCTTAATATCTGTTCCGAATGTTTTGAATATATAGAATAGAATATGCGGAGGAGCTTTATTTATAATACTAATGCTATACCTTTTGTTTTAGAATATCCTTAATATGAAAAGTCTCTTGATTCAGGTCAATGTGTTAAAACATGAAAGTGCAATTTCATGTTTTAAGGAATTAGATTTACTCGGCTATGTGAGATTTTGTATGTACTTTTGTACTTATTGTTTAATTATATTATTAACTTACAAATCCATATAATGACTTTTCGGACACTATGTAGAAAAAACATCCATTAGTATTCTAGACGGTTTTCATGTTTTTTTTTCCGAATTTTGTTTTTAATATATTTTTCAAGCACAGTGGTTCCCAAATGTGACACGGAATAAATAATTAAAGAGGAAATCAGCCTCTGTTCAATTCTAAAGAAAATTGAGTTCGATTAGAATTAAAAAAAAATGGCAATAAAAGTTTAGCCAATATTTTGGGAACGGCTTTTTTAACAGAATTTTTATCTCATAATAATGCCAAGTCCTATATATCGTCCATGTAATTCCCCTATTTCCTCGTGTATCATAGAAATCCCATCAACTAACGAATAACATAGCACTGAATGATATCTTCCAAAGAAAGATTCTTGTGTTACAGGGGGATTCCGGTGGGCCATTATTGTGTCGAAATGAAAACGATGATTCGTGGTTTGTCGGCGGCATTGTCAGTTGGGGCATTAAATGCGCTCATCCACACCTGCCCGGTGTTTATGCATATGTACCCAAGTACATACCATGGATATTGCAACAGATTCAAAACTTTACAGATTAAGACAATAACATTTGAGATAAAACGTGACAATAACTTTTTTAACTCTTTAAGAATGGTACAAATCACATTATACACTTACGGTACTATATCAAAATTTTTCACTCTAAAAAAGCATGGCTCCATATTTTGTAATTTTTCTTTCTTAACTTAATATTTTTTCACTGCGTAGCTAAATTCTATATTCGGCCTGATTCTATAAGTAAGTTAATATTTAATTGATTATTATATTAACGTTAATAAAGATATAATTCTAGTCACTGTCATAATATCTTTTTCAAATTATTCAATTCTATGAATTTGAAACTAATAATGTTAAGTATGTACAAGTTGATATCGTAATAATCGTTAATATTATTAGAACAAATGCATTAATTAATTGTGCTTTCAAATAAATTTTGAAATTCAACAGGGATTTCATAAGAATAATAGTACATATTACTTTTATTTTAATTATCGTTAACCAGAAATAATGGTGGTGGTTTACACAATGCACTTACGTAAAACTTAATAATAATATGTCGTACAACATAAGCCGTACTGCTAACAAACATTGACAATGCATTTTTAGGTAGTGATGTCTTAACCAATAGGTACTTCATTACAATTTGACTAGAGATATATAGTAGGGGAGAATACTCTTGTACCAGTGCGCATCCAATTTATACACGACACAACAAAAGCCACCATTTTGACCCCATGTTTTAACACTGAGAGTGGATTGTTTATGTTTATCTAGGTTATGTTCTTTTTTCGTTTAGAAGTAAACCATTAAATAAAAATTCACAATGAGTTCAAAACAGCTTATATTTAATCAGTACGATCGTTTCGCTCTACTAGAGCTTCATCAGGTGATAAATATTACAATACCGTTCTTTTTTCGTTGTTTGTGCATAGAGCGTTGTGTTTATGCATTAAATTATTGCACTTTTCGTTTCTGCGTTTTAAATGTAGTTTTAGGATAGACTTGTTCTTTGTGAATCGTGTGGATCAAACATGAGGATAAGAAGTAAGGTAGATTAATTGCATGTTTCAAGAGCTCGGTTTATTATTGTATAAACGTTTCAGATTGGACCTTAAATACATAAATGTCCATATTAAAATGCCGTGTAGTGTTAAGCGCTAATAATGCGAGTAAAAATTCTGCTCATAAAACTACAGAAATGAAAATTATGTTCAAAGAAAGCAATGTCGTACCATCTTTGAAAATAAAGCTTGAGACGTCTGTAGTTGATGTAATTTAAACTTTTAGTTCTGCTAGTGTTAATAGATAAAATCTGTCACCCCGAAAAAACGAATTTTTACTAACTCTGTAGTTAGAATGAGCGATTCAGCAAAACTATATTCTAATTTCTTATTCCCTTATTTGTCGCTATTTCGTTTAGAAACTGCATCACCAGAATGCCCATTTCTAGCTCTTCTTCAATTGCTTCCTTTTATTTCAAAGTCGCGTTCTTTCGGAAACGCCTATGATTTGTTCGCTGTATAAATACTCCTTAGCTCTGGGTCAAAAGGCCGGACATTATCATTCAACATATGCGCATTTCTAAGAGCATTCGCCCCTACTCTATACCTCTGAATTTGATACTGACTTTAATCGACATTTAAGCTCAAAAAAGGTTGCGTAATCCTTTTCTATAACTACCACAATTACTTAAAAGTAAAAGAAACATATTTTATAATTGAATTAATTCACCAGATATTTAAAACAGACATAGAAAATATACATTTGTAAACTACATTTTTATCTTAACGATTGGAGGTTAAAAACTGATAACACACGTTGACCATGAATTCCAATGATCTTGATATATGAGGGGTTTATGGGTGCAAAACAACTAGCTAAAATTGTTGCAGCCAGTTCGGTATTACGTCATTAAAATCGCAATCACGAAAATAGTTTTTTTTTCTATTTAGGTGCTATAAACTTTAATTTAAAACCCGTCTTAGTTGTATAAAAACTTACTTTAGCGCACGTTAATTTTATTTCTTTGAAGTTGGTTACTAAATATGGAACCAAAACATATTTAAATTTTAACATAAACGATTCAATGTAACAACCATATGCAGTAGAATTTGTACAAAGAACAAAAAAGGCAATTGCTAAAATTCTATTTAGACTAATTAACAATATACCTAAATCATTAAAAAGAGTTGGATGGTATATTTTTTAATACTATCATGGAAATTTACTTCTGAACATTGCCGATATTTAAATATTTGAAATGCTCAAGTTAGAAATCAGTGTAGCCAACTATAAAAAAAAATTTAAATTTTAAAATTTTCAAAATGTCTTTTAAGTGCTTTTAAACTTCATGACATTTTTGCGCGCTCGTTCTTTATAAAACTCGCCGCAAACAGCTCGTTTTCACACTTGAACGCGTGCGCAAAAGTGTGTAAGTTTTGAAACATAATCTCAAAAAGAAGCTTATTCTCTTTTTTCTTTTTCGTTAAACTTTTTAAAAATAGTTACAGAACCGGTTTGTTCCGGCGGTTACTTTCATGAAAATTTCGCCGTTACCTTAAAGATCATGATCATAACCTAGTTTTATTTATTAATGTACATGTGAATCTGTATCTATTAGAGAAATGGAAAAGGTAGAAGATATAAAACTTGGAGAAGTTTTTGAGTCTTATGAAGAATTTGTAGTAGTGTTAAATAATTATTGTAATAAGGAATATATGTCATTTAAAAAAAAAGGAACGCCAGAACTATATAGGAACAAAGAAAAAACTGAACGTTATATTAATCCTAAGATAAAAGAAATACTACCAACTTAAGTATGCCTGCATTAATGGTGGCAAAGTGCTCAACTCATCAGGAAACGGAAAGAGAAGCACAAGATATATAGCTGTCGGTTTCACATTTACAACACACCAAATTTTTACACTATTTGCCTACGCATTTTGAATATATTTTCAGCACGTATAACGCATGTTGTAAAGCCTCTAAAGAAACATGGTGAGTAATATTTACTTTCTTGTTTTCTAAAACGTGATAATCAGCGTCTTTGATTACATTTCACAGTTCGATTCGTAATGATAATCATAACGAATTATAGCCTAGAAAACAATTTCTAGGCTATAATATCTCAAACTAAGATGATAACACACTATATGTCGGTTTATCAAGAAATTATTTGTACTGATATGTACCACATCTAAGTTATTAGAACACCGGTATTCATAATTATTAATGTCTTTCTCAAATCATAGATAGGCTATGGTTTCAGAATGTCCATTTCATATCAGAAAAAACGCTGACAGCATGCATTAGTTTTTTCTAAGTTTGAAGAAAATAATCAAGAGAGATATTATTGAAAGAAAACTTTCGGAATGCAACTGTTTTAATATGCATTATCCACGTTATGAAGACTTTCAGTAATGAAATATATACCCCCCAAGTTAGCTATAACATTAATTCAACGACAAACGGCTTTAGATATTTTACAGAAAATGGTCTAGTGACATTATTTCAGAAACTGTAAACGTTAGGAAGTTCTGGTTGCATATGCTTCTAGACGCGTTACTTCGTAGTACAGTACGCAAACAGTTTCCCATTTGCGTGTATATTTTCACTTTTAAATGATGTTTGTTGTTTGTTCCAATCACAAATCACATTTACAATCAAACTTCTTCAAATGTTTACTTCGTATATTTCGGAAACTGTAAGCGTTAGGAAGTTCTGGTTGCATGTGCTTCTAGCCACGTTACTAGGTATTACATAACGCACACAGTTTCCCATTTCAATGCACACTTTCCGAGATAAAATCGAAAAATTTCCTGAAAGTTTGTTAAATTTTGCAAGTTTATTTCGGAAACTGTAAACGTTAGGTAGTTCTGGTTGCATGTGCTTCTAGCCTCGTTACTTTTATATTGCTTTAGATGATGATCTTTCACAGAATTGACTACTTACAACAATTATTGAATATTTTAGCAAACATTGGCATCATATTAACGATGAATGGACGCTTGGACCAAAATTTCAAGAAGCTAATTTTTTAAATACTACATATAATAAACTCGAATCTCAGAATACAAAAATAAGATCATTAGTGGAAAGATATAGCACATCATCTGATATGATTGACAAAATTGATTATGATTATGAACGATGAGCGAGACAATTTATGCTTCTATGAAAAGGAGAGCACTCCATACCTAAATTGCATAGCATAGCATAATGTCAAAGTAAGACTGACACACTAAGTCAGGATAATATTTTAAATGAAACTAATGTCACTTTACCCATTACAATAAAAAAAAAGAGGTCGGACCAGAAGGCGTAATAATACTATTATTGGTTTGCCGACAAGGAAAAAAAAGAGGATTTACCATTCAGGGCCGTTCTTTACTCCTGGTGTAGTTCTGCTTCTTTTTCTAAAATAACGAATTCTTCGAAAGACTCGAAAACTTCTACAACTATTATATCTTTCACGTTTTTAATTTCTCTTGTAGATGCAGATTCACACGTACATTTACAAATAAAAATGAGTATGATTATGACCGTTACGATAACGGCAGAATTTCCACATAGCTTAGTGATATACCACCGAACAGCGGAAATCGACAAAACAAATATGCTCATTCCGCCGTGTCTGCACAAAAAATTGCCTTTGTTGGCGGACACATTACTGCAATCGTAAAGATACCGCCGGCCAGTGGACATTTAGCCACACCATTTTATATATTTTGTAAGAGAATAATATTCTGAATAACGTTATTAATATATTACTACAAGAAAATTATAAATAAACAAATGAAAATCACTTATACTTTCCGATCATTGTCAAAATAATATGCAATGCAATAAGTCATTTAATAAATAAATAACTGAGCATAATTAATTTTCTGCTTTTTTTTGTACAGTTTAACATGATTTAAACTTATCGTTAAATTAGTTATCTGGCTTTTTGATGTGTAATGTAATTTCTATATCGCTACTATAAAATTCTCTTTTTGTACTCACCGCCTGTAAAGTGACATTTGGCGCTTGTTTAGCTCGACTGGGAAATACTTTCTCCCGGTTGAGGCGACTGTAAAAATTGAATAAAACACTGTCACTTTGGGACATTTAAAAAGAAATCTAACTTGGTAGTAATAAAATTTAGTCTATAAAATACTACTTTCCTCCACTATTCTTCACTAAAAGTTGGGGAAATAGGAGCAATAATTAAAAATTCTTTGAAAAAAATTGTGGCGCCATCTATTTGACGATATTTTAAGCGACATCTTAAACAAGATTCACGCGCCATCTATTTGTACGACATCGACATTCATATTGGCAGTTCGGAATTGTTTGTATTTGAACCAAAAAACGCAATAAATGTACTATAAATTTATAAATATAAGAATAAATACCTCATGTTTGCATTGTGTAAGAATATAATAACTTAATTTTAGGGAGAAGGTGTGTAATAGTTACGTACATGAAATGCTTAAATTAATTAGGTAATCTATCTTAGGTTAGGTATGATACCAATGACATTAATCAATAATATTTTTTTAATTTAATGTTTGTACAAAAAATATTGTACAAACCAATGGCGTGAAGACATCTTCCACGCATTCGCGGATTTTAAAGCACTCGCTTCCTACGGTCGCTCGTGCTTACAATGTGCGCTCATGCGGGAAAATAGTCTTCCCGCACTTGGTTCGTAAATAACTATTACGGCACCCGTTTTGGTTGTATAAAGTCTTACTTTATCGCACGCTAATTTTATTTTTTTGAAGTTGATAACAAAAAACATGGAACTAAACCATATTTAAATGTCAAATACCGCCGGTATTCAAATATTTAAAATGTTCTTTTTAAAAATCAGTATAACCAACTTCAAAGAGACTAAATTTCTATAATTTTCAAACAAAACATGTCTCACTTCTAAGTCTTTTTGAATTTTTAATACCCGAAATAGAAAAAAAATAATAGAAAATACACGTTTCATAAAACATTTTGCCCAATTGTTGCTTAGAAAACTTTAACGCGTGACCAAAAATCATGTCTTATGAAATTTCTGTTTTAATATATAAAAAATTAATTGAAGAGGGAACACACTTGTTGAAACTCCATGACAAATAATAATAAAAGTAAAACACTGATTTTAAAATTTCAAAATTTTAATTACAGTAAACCACTACAACGTTGTTTCTTTTTCTATAGTTGTTATTATTCTTTTCATTGCCTATTTGATTATAGTTGTGACAATTATTAGATAGCTTAAGTTTATTTTATTGATTTATTTATAATTATACTGTAGTAATGTATCAATAAGTTTTTGTTCAAAGTATTACTCCCTTCCAAAACAGGTTCGTAAAAATATGTAGGCTATTCTATTAAAAAATATATGTTTCTATAAATACCTGGGAAATGAAAGGTTCACTAGTTTTTTCTGACTTGTTTGTTTTAATAGTTTTAATAATAAATAAGGCATTTTTACAAACTGATGGTACTGGAAAATGGCAACTTATATAATTAAGTTGGTATTGTTAAATCCCCTCGAGGCTGTAAGTAAAAAAAATACCTGTCTTTACATACAAACATTTTGCATTCAAATTATTCTACATGGAATGTTTTTATTTATAAGTGACTTTTAGGTAATTTTATTATTATGCAAAAGGACAGCAGCCTACTTATTTACTTGTATATTATACCTTAATTGAAAATAATGAAATAAGTATAATTCAAAGATAGTAGTTAGTGTAATAAATGTTAAAACTCGTCTGATATTACATAAGCAAATACAACTTCTTCAAAATAAGTAAAGATGAAGAATGAGGATAAAGTCATGGCTTGTCATAATCATCTCACTACACCTACCAGCAAAATTGCTTTTACAGTAATTCAATACAAGCGAGCGGACAAAAACCCACAAATTGATCATTTTACAACACCGATCAAACGCGTGCTCAGCAAAACCACAAGGCCACCGTCCGCAGGCAATTTAAAGATGGTTTTAGTCAGTTATAACGGTAGCCCTAGAAGTTAAGGTTAACTGTATCATATTTGATGATTTAGTAATGTTTGTAAAAAGAAATACTGCGTTAAGTGTTCAGTGAGAAAATCGGTCACATTTTAAACCACGTCAACTGTCTTCTTACGTTGTGCAATGTTATTAATTATAATAATAATAATATATATTTATTGCCCAACAGACATACATCTAATTACAGGACAAAAAATGTAATGAATCGATAACTGAACAATATAATGCACTGCAAGAATTAAACAGAAAATGAAAAAGAGAGAAAACAAGTCAATGCAACATATAAGTATAGAGTAACAACATTGCAATTGTCAACAGTCGCACCTACTAATCAGTTGGGATAGTGGAGAAAAATAAATATCAAGATCATCCCCGCATGTGGCATTGCAACAACTACAACCCCTATGCAGCGGGGATCCTAGTAAAATATTGGTTCTGGCCGTTGAAAAATAAGACACATTCTTTGTGCGACATGGGTACTGAGGTACAGCAATCATGGTCTTTGCCAAAAACAGATGGAACATCTATATTATTGTGCAATACATCATAAATGAACCTGATATCTGTTTTATGCCTTCGCATCTCCAAAGACTCAAATTTGAATTCGTCAAGAAGGACATCATAGCATATCCCCTGATCGGGGTACAAACCACGCCTCTTGAAGTACAGGTATTTCAAGAAACGCCTCTGAACCCTCTCGGGTGCTTCTGAATAAGTTTTATATTTTGGTGACCAAACGAATGAAGCATATTTGAGGCGAGAGCGAACAAAGGAAAAATAATGGTAATGATGACCTCTACGGATGCAAACTACCTGGCATTTCTAATAACAAATCGTAATATTTTCAATGTCAAAGAAATAGTGCTATTATGTGTAGTCAGAAAACGTTCATTTAGAGTCAAAAAGAAAACCTAAATCCCTTACCACTGTACAACCATGAATAGAGTAACTAGAGAGGTTTCTCCTTCCGACTGATAGTCAATACATTGCATTTAGAAATATTCATGTGCAAATTATTCACAGTACACCACGCTCCCAAAACATCCACCTGCGTCTGCAGAATCAAGCAATTTGTAATGGTACGTCTTTTCTGGAAAAATTTGACATCATCTGCAAAAGAAGTCTATTGCGGCCCAAATCAGAACAGATATTCTCGATCAAGGTTGTGTCACGTTTTTGTGAGTTGGAAATAGTTTGGTTATTTTCCAGCACTCGGGGAAGACAGACGTTTTAATTGCTAAATTAAAAAGGAAAGCGAGAGGTTTAGCAAAGTTGCACGCGCAATCACGAGCAAGAAAACATGCTATATTATCCTGACCCATAGTATAAGCATTCTTTAACTTTTTTAAATTGCTAACAACCTCCGACTCGGATAGTGAAGACACACCAATCATAGGAAATCATACGGGAGATGATAGGGGAGTAGTATCCAAATTGTGCACAGAATCAGTATAAACGGATTGGAAAAATTGTTTGAAACCATTCACTATAGATGTGGCGTTCTTTAGTTCACATCCCTCAACACCCTTCATTGAACCAGATATACCCGGGCCCCTTCACTTAGAAGGAACGAATGACCAAAACTGTTTCGGATTTTCCTTAAGTTGCTGTTCAACATTAGCAATATAATTAATGTACAGGACTTTTGAATTCGCTCTGGCTAGTTTGTATTGCTCTTTAAACTGAAAGTAGTCTTCGTCACGACCAGACTTTTTATAAGTATTGTGAAACATATTCTTTCGTTTAATATTGATAATATGCTCTTTGGTAAACCAAACGGGATACGAAGATCTCTGAGAACCCTTCAACGGTACGTAATCAGTAAAGATAAGCGTAAATTTGCTTATAAAATTCAGAACAAGCTTCATTAATATCAGCAAAAACACAAAGACAAGTCCAATCAATGTTTAGCAAAAATTCATACATAACAAAATAATCCGTTTTTCTAAAATTATAGACATTAGAAGCTGGATTACCTAATGCATAGGACGAGCGCGTACATTTATATTTACATATCGCCAGCAAAGGAGGATGAGCCAGATCCTCGCCAACTAGAGAAATGTCTTCTCTAGTAACATTTAAATCATTCAGGTTTGTAATGACAGAACAAGAAAAAGGGTTATTTGAATTCAATATAGCATTAACCTGTCTAAGATTAAGAAATTCCAAGAAATTATTAAGTAAATCACATTTTCCATCAGTGTTGGGTAAACTCATGTGTGCTGACAACCGATTCCGTGTTGCAATAATTAGGAATTGAAAATACATAACCTGTTATTAAAAATTAATTTCCTCTTGCGGTTTTGACAGATCAGATATATTTCAAAAATAATTTAGATAACCAAAGTAATCAATAAATTTAACGGAATATGCTACAAAGAAAAATCAGCTGGTAACATCAGTTTGGATTAGGCAACACCTCAAAATTCAAGTTTCTGATTATGTCCAACGAGAGTGAGCGAATTGTATTATCCACGTATTAATTACATTGGACGTTAATTTCTAGAGCTGTCGTTGAAATAACTGACTAAACCCATCTTATATAAGATTTGTATCATTTCCAATATAATATTAATGAGCTGGTCATGACATGGACATAGACATAACTACACAGATCTTGCCAAGCTTAAAATTAAGATTTTTTGGTAAATATCTGCTTTTTCTGTAATTTTACGACCCGTTGCATGGTCGATGTAAAAAAGTGTAGATAAACCAAAATTACACTGAACCAGAAAATTTTAGTTACTGAAGACAGTCTTATAGAATCGCAACTAGTAACCAGGTTGTTAAAACACTTAATTGAATGATAAATTCTTAAACATTGGCTTATAGAGTCAAGCCGATGGTAACTTATATTTAGCAATACAAAGAAAAAATATAATAATTGAGCAAGGTATGTTGTAAAATATAGAGGGTTAATTGTGGAGGAAAGAAAAATTATGCTTTAAAAGAAAAAAACTAAATTAGTCAAAAATGCTACGCACAATACCTAGACAAAATCCTATAGTGATATGACTTGACAATTCACCTAGTGTTCCAATGGACCGCTATTTACATATATGTGATCTGTTTTTACAGCTTTATTGTATACATTTTGCAATTGGCTTCGAAATTCTGTTGAACTTTTTCTAATTGAATTGATAATAAAGATACTTCGGAGCCAATTGTACTGCTTCATATATTTTATAACCTTAGGAAGAAAAAAAGAGAATATATATAAATAGTTTTCTATAGATTTATAATATTGTTATATAGTCAGTATTGTGATAGAATAAATGCATACAGAAAACCCAATGAATGCAAATAAAATTTCAAATAAATCGGCGTAATATGTGGATGTAAATGTGAATATTGAATGGGCTGTCGATATGTTAAATTTAGAGGATAAAGTGTGTAGCTTAGTATAAATGGATGTAGGTAAGTTGTTTATTTTAGGGAATTTTATCTCCCAAAATTAGATAATTTTTTGACCAGTACCGGACAACTCAAATCCCCGACGATTGTATATCAGAAATAACTATTTCGATTGAAAGAGATCCTAAAATGTGCCTGAATATTCTATTATTTAATAGATAAATATTACACATTCATTAATTATTTTCAGGATGAATCCTTGTCGTACTATAACCCTTAGGAAATCTTTAAATTATTGCTTATGATTTATCATACAAATAATGATATCTCTTGGATATTATATCCATTATGTAAAATGATAACGAAGTTTGTAAAGAGTTTCCTAAAATTGTAAATTGTCTTCCTGGAGATTTTTCTGATAGTAGTTTCTGCGTCCCAAGGAATGCCTATTATTATTTTTTGAAAAAGATTGAGCTTTTTAACCTTTTCTATTAGTGTCTTTGTGTTTTATTGGAAGGAATCTAGGTGGTTATAGAACTGTTAATTTTTCTCAAGCAGCATTTTTTCTATATAGGATTTTAGTTGGAGTAAATGATCTTGAAATCCAACGCGTAGAAATGTTCTTCATTGCCAAGTCATCACGCAAAATCTTTAAATTGCAGTGTTAGATATTCCAGTGGACAACAAACTATATGAGATCACTTGTTACAAATTTTCTGATTGAAATAAGTTTCATAAGTAAAACCCAACCTTTAACATTCCTTATATATCTTCGTCAGAATTTCTTATCAATCGCTTGTAGATAGCCACCAGAAAAGTAGGTAATTTATTGTTAATTTTCCTCAAAATTTCAGTATATTACAAATAGACCCACAATCTTGAACTAGAATTTTTATAATTCCAGCAGTTTTACATGAAAAATCGTTAAATAATAAAGTACAGCTCACAGACTGAGACTTGTCCGATGAGATGCCCCCCCCACGCCCGCAAGTTGCGCAGTGAATCCTTATAATATTAGGATAAGCACGAGCAGTCTGGAAAAATTGTCAAGCGCTACACATATATGTATCTCTTTTCAGTATATTACAATTTCTTATCTGCATTTACTCGTTCGTCCGACTAATGTATGCGATGATGAACAAATGTTATCATTTCTTTTTTCCGAATACTTTCTCTGTCACGCACTGACCTATAAAACTGCGCGAATTATAGGCCGAGGCTCCTCCCATCGGCCAAGACTCAGTCTGTGTACTGTAAGTAATTAGTGATCTAGTTACATATTTTTGGAACACGTTAGTCTGTCTAAAACAATGTCGAAATTCTTTTTACGAATTGAAATAAGATATTTGTTGAGTCATGCAAAAGCCGTCACTGGTCGTTGGTAATATAAAAATATCTTTAACCTTTTTCAAAGAAATTAAAAAATGACAAAAATATAATATTTCTACACGGATTTAAAGGGCTTTCTGTAAATTTATTCTTGGATATAACACAAGTTTGGCTGAAAATGATGCAAGGTTTTTTCTGGTGTGAAGAATTTTTCTAAAAGAATGTGGGCATTCACTGAGATCAGTTATTTAATGCTCATATAAGAAAATTTGTAGTTGTATACAAAAAAAAAAAGAACAAATCTATATTAATTACATTAAAAAGATGAAAGAGAAAGAAAATGTGAAATACTAGAATCTATTGCTAAATATACACAAGTGATAATATATACATAGGTATTTGACAATATATTAGACAATAATAATATATGAAATTTGTAATATTATATACTCAAACGTAATTTCTGTGAATTTGAAAAACTAACAGAAAATGTTTGGTAAAAAAACAATAAATAAAAAAGCTAACAAAGATATATATACTATTTTAATAGAAACACGATATTTTGTTGATGATAAAAATTAAAAAAAAAGAAAATCTTGTTAGAATAGGCGGTGACATGTTCAATTACATTCTAGCATTCTGTGTGCTTCCAGGGATAAACAAATTGTATTATACTTATGTTAAAAAACCGTAGTCAATATAAATTTACTCAAAGTCAGATCTTTTATTATTACCCTAACACGAAAGGGTAGAATCCTAAATTAAATCAAATATAATGAGTCACCAGTTTTAAATGATCGATTACTACCTTCAAATCAGTAATGAAATTAATACATACATATAATACTAAAAGTAAAAACGTATTGGGTTTATCAACTTGAAACTCTTTTATTTGCAATTTCAAGTTTGGTCATTCAATTATTTCTTGCATTATAAGTACTTAATTATTTAGTGATTCCAGCAAGAGTGAAATGTATTGTTTCTTTGAATTAACAATCTGATTCTTTAACAGCTTTCAATAATGTGGAATAACTGCTTTCATTCAGCAGACACAAAAGTTGCGCAACTGTTCAGTGATCATGTCCAGTAGACAACCGCTCACTCTGAACGTGTTCAGGGGCGGCCGCCATTTTTGTGAGCGGAAAAATTCTACGCTCACTTACTGAGCGTATTCTGTACGCATGCTCCATTGATGCATTGCAAGACCAACCTAATACATAATTTTGAAGAAAGTTACTAGAAAAGTAAGATACAACAAATTAAAGGTATTGTACAGAAATAAATGTATTATAATATTAGAGTAAACAGAGTATTTTAATCGGGGTTGGAAAAACCAGCCCTTACACTAAAAACTACGCCAAAACTTAATACAGAAAAACAATTTATTATTATTGTTTATTCGGTTTAATTAGTATAATTTTAACATATGGAGGCAATGAAAAGTACCAGATGATAGACGATCACATAAAGGTGAGCGGTCCTGTCCAGCGAACACTCAACTGTTGTGAAGTGAACGGTTGGAGCGGGAACGGTTCCCGATCCGCCTGCTGAATGAAAGCACTGTCCAAACAAAAATCCCAACCCATTACATTTTACTTCTCAACGATCAATAAAGCATACTAAAGCGGCTCGTTATATGTTGCAACTAGTGCCATCTGTTGGAGAAAAGCGAATTTTCTGATAAACGCAATAGTTTGCTGTAGAATGAAAATGAATTTGAATATTTATCCACTTTAACTAACGTTTAGAATTAAAAATAAATGTAAATGTCATTCTTAAAATTGCGTTTTGCAAAAGAAGCTATGACATTTTGTATTGTATTATAATAGTATACCCAAAAAGCATTTTTTACTGTGAAGTTATTATTAGATTTCTGTAATTATACAGATTTTAAAAAGAAATCTGTAATATGAAAGATTTCTAATGCTAGATATTTTGTCAAATTAAATGTTTCACATGCTAGGTGACACCTCTGATAGATTAGTAAAAATAAATATTTGAAAATTATAAGTACTTTGGCACCTAAGTCTGTCGAGACAATAATAAGAATTGTAATTTAAATATATAATTTTTTTTTATTAATTTGTGTTTGTGTTTCATGTAGTGATTGCCATTTAAATTTAGATTTAAGGTAGGTGTTTCTGTATTATGATTGTAATATTTTAATCATAACCTCAAAATCTATTACATGTATTTTTGCTATAATTAAACATTGTTATTATCGTTGTCAAAGTCTTAACGTTTTACATAATTAATAATTATAATAATTGTATCAATGAATCTTTATGTGTTTTGTGTAATAAAGAAACATGAACGTAAGAAGAGTTCAAATAATTTAATTTGCCCTAACTTATCGTAGAGAATCAAACATTTATATATCCGTAATTTAATTCTTTGTTAAAAATAACCAATCATCCAATGACAATTCATCAATGCATTGTCACTTACTATATAGTGCCTAATTTTCTATTGGATTTCGTATAGAACAACCCGATCGTTTAGATGAATGATTGATTACTTTTCAATCTGTCTAGGTACCTACTATACGAACTACACTTCAAAAAATTATAACTTAATTTTGAATTAGAAAACGCGTTACAAGTAAAATAGATCAGTATTCTTAAGGGAAATTAAATTCAATAGTTGCAATCTATATAAGTATCAATTTTAATTAAAAAAATCTTCTATGAAAATTAAAGTCAATACCTACCTAGTAGGTTACACTGGAACAGTGGCGGCTCGGGGTGGTTCACATAGGGAGTGCATAATTTCAAAATTAAAAAATGAGGTGTGGCCACCACACGACTTTCTTATACGTATGAAAGTGTTACTTCCGGTCCGAATTTTGAAATTTCATTTATACAAAAAATATTCCAAATCCAACTCTAAATACTTTTGTACTCTTCATAAATATATATAGAATGCATAATTTACGACATATTTTGCAAAAAATCGTTATTCGGTAAGAGTAAAAGTGTTACTTCCGGTCCGAATTTTGAAATTTTTTTTATACAAAAGATATTTAAAAATACGTTCTAAATACTTTTATACTGATAATTTACCTGCCTAGAAAGCATGACTTGCGTGATATTCGCAAAAAACTGATTTTCGATAAGAGTAAAAGACCTACTTCTGGTCGGAATTTCGAAAAACTTTTTTAATACAATTTTTCTCAAATTTAATTTTGAGTACATTTGAATTCCTTATAAATTTGTTTAAACTTAGTAATTGACAAAATATTTGCAAAATTCGAGATTTTCACTGAAGTAAACTACTACTTCCGGTCTGCCGATTTTGCTCAAAATCTAATCAGTTCTCAAGAGGAAGATTATATTCGTAAATACAAAATTTGAAATTGATATCTGTAGCGGTTTGATCGCTATCGTGGTCACACACACACACACAGAGAGAGAGAGAGAGAGAGAGAGAGACATTTTTTAAAAACCACTTTTTTGGTATCAGGGGACCTCAAAACGTGGACATCTGCAAAAATCTCGAGGTCGAAAATTTTCATCATCAATACTTCCTTATAAGTACTACGTATAAGAAAGTAAAAGTATAATACAAGAACGCTTACCCAATCTTTATAAGTTTCACCGACATACTGTTCCAGACAGGTACTGTTCATTGTACAGTTTGTTTTGAGGGAATAATAAATATAACACTACAGTTTGATTACATCTGACGATAAACGAAGTCCATTTTGCGTGTCTTTGACTTGCAGAACAGTTCTATCACTTTTTCATTAAAATTTGGGAAATCATTTATAAATTCAATTAAAAACCGGTGCTGCTTCGATGTGATCTCTGAGCGATTTATCTAATTCTGCCGTAAAATTTATCAATTCCCGAAAAATGCCCTTGGTATTCGACGTTTGCCGTTCATCATGACCCCGAAGTGCCAGTTCAAACGCGCCACAAAATCTAATTTAACACATGCCTATTTTTTGTTACCTTTTCATTGTGTTGTTGAACTGCTTTTCTATATGATGATCTAAAACATTCTGAATGTTATTTTTTCCTAACATTCTTAGACTAAATATATTTTTCAAATGCCCTTCGGAATTTTCATGTTTCGTAATTTTAGCACTAAGATGAATTAAGTCTTTTATTCCGTTGTTTGACCAAGACGGTTCACCACCAAACAAAAGACACGGAAAACAAAACAAAGTATTTTTAATTTCACACCCACAAATCCAGTCATTTTTCTGATAAATATTCATTTTGAATTTTCTTATAACGTCTTTACCTTTAACAGATTGTTTATTTCCTAAACATAATTGAGGCATCGGCCGTTTAAGATTTTTATTGCGATTTTTTCATCATACGTTAACCGCGAAAACGTGTTATTATGCATCGCAGACACGAAATTCATCTTACAACAGCGTTGAGCCGACGGGAATCTTGCTCACATGCTATGTATTATACGATATGGAACTAGAACAAAATACAGTTCTCCCCACCTTCAATGTAATGTTTAATGGCTTAACGCAGCAACAGTAGCGCTTGCACATGGGTATGTTTCTCTCGGTGGAAGGGGTCTTTACATCCGTGCGCTGTTAGTCTTAGTCGTCATTATATCTATGACTACGATCGGTGCATGTAGGTTGTTTCGCGTGCCGTACACGCCACGTTCCTGTTCAATAACAATGAATACGTAATAAATAAATACTTTCACAGCTAGTCGCCGCTTGGTTTGTTTTGTTTCAAAATTCCAGGGGGTGCAATTGCTCACTTGCTCTCATTAAAGAGCCGCCACTGCACTGGAATACAATAGTATCGAACATTCTTGCTAAATGAGTTACGACAAATACTTTTTAAAATGTAGTATTATATTACATTTCTTTTAAGTGTATGTACCTAGTCCAAATGTAGAAAGGTCATATAATTTTAAAAAGCTAGAATCCTTTTAAATCTCGATATTTTTTCATCCCTCCAATGAGATTCAAAGATCTATGGTAGGTGCTTTATTATTTAATCATTGAAATATTCTTTAAATTGTTAAAATATCATCGCTTGACCTTCAAAGATGACACAATCACTATTGTTGCCATATGTATTGTGTAGGCATATTGACATCACTCATTGAGATGGGCGCTATCTTTGGATTTTGGAAATGGCAGATTTTTATTTATACGCATCTATTATAATTTTTACATTTTTTTATTAAAGAAAATATTTGCACTTCATTATTATTTAATTCGATTTTAGAAATAATTACAGTGTCAACAAGTTATAATAAGCATATAAATGAATTATTTAGTGTCATTTAGGTTTTTTAAATGTCAGAAATTTAACTGTCGGATATTAACATCCATGCATATTTTATTTTTCACTTTTATTGAAAAAAGAGGTTAGTGAACTTTTTAGTTATAGATAAAAGTTTGTTAAACAATTATTTAGGTATTAACCAGTGGCGGCCCGTGATTTTTTGGGACGGGAGGGCACCGGGTGGGGGGGGGGGGTCTGAGTGTTTAATTTCAAAAATTAAGTACAGACAAAAAAATAAACTCAATATGTTATATAATTAATTTGTTTGAAAATAAAATCCATTCGCCGTTCCTTACGATTAGCAAAATGATTAATAACTAATTCATTGAAGTTTGGTGTTCATGAGTTTATCTTTATTATAAAATTCATCTAGATATTTTTGGTTTGCTGTAAAATTGTCAAATTGTATTGTATATTTAAAACATGTGTTCCTAGTTGCTTTAACAAGATGTGATACATCAAAAGAATAAAATATTTTATGTTCTAAGTAAAAGTATGGTGATTCTGGAGTAACTCTTTTTTCTTTTGAATATTTACAAAAATTTGAGCCGACATCAGATACTAGTGCTCGGACAGAAAGCCCAACTGCAAATAACTTTAGTATTGTATTATCTACAGTCTCCTCTAAAACTTTACCACTACATGTGCTGCTGACTAATACATAACCAACTGGCTGTTTCCAATTCATATGAATGCCCTTATCAAAGAGAACCATAGCAAACTTCGCTGGTTTATATGTTGTTTGACCATTTATTTTATGAAATCCTACAATTTCGTCTTTAGTTATATTATAAAATAAATTAGCTTTTAGTCACATTTCATCAATGCGTGGAATGCATTCACGTGCTTATGGTGTAAAATGAGCAGTTTTTATTTCACTTGCAGAATACACAAAATCAACACTCGTGGAGTTATATTCCAATTCTGTGTTAATCTTTGTAATGTTCTTACGCTTTCCAATTGAAGTATTTTACTTAAGTATTTATAAACTATTGATCTCAAAAAATAGATATTTAAAGCAAATTGTTTGTACTGTATGCTGTATCTTGCAATATTCTTATTTTTATTAACTGCATTAAATTTAACAACAGTTGCCAGTTCATTTGATAAATATCTGTCACAAAGCCCTAGAAAATGTTGTAAATTCTCCTGTTTAGGATAGGATTTCATTTTAGATTTAGTAGCTATAACTCGATGCTGGTTTAGAGATTTTCTGTCTTTCCTTTGTGGGTGTTTGGGCAGAGATTTTTTTTCTGGTTGAACCCCAACATAGGGTAGGAATTTCCATAACTGGTAAAATAAAATTAAAAAATTATACATTTCGTTAAAACAAATTAATTGTATGTTTGTAATTGAAAAGTTCTAAATTATTCTACTTTATACTAGATTAAATACATATGTGTTGAATTTTTGTTCAAAAATGACTTCGAATTCTTCAGTTAACAACTAAACGTATTTTATGTTTTGCTCATAAAATAATTTTGTATTGTAAATATTAATTGTCATACCTATAGGTGGGTTCACGTTCACTTGTGCTATGAACATTCATAGTTTCCACACATACTAAAATACATTTTGAAATTAGTATGCTTTTAAAATTTCAAATAATACTTAGTTCTTATAAAATAACATTTTATAATAAACATTTACCTTTAGATAGTTTCTTAACCAGTGAGGTTTGAATTGGTTTCTTTTCATTATGGTTATGGCTGTGAGAGATACCGATGTTCTCTAAAATTCTTATTTTCGAAGGAAGTTCCTTCACTATATAAAAAGTTTCATTCAAAGTGTTTAGTGCAAAGATGAATTATTACAAACTATCTGTTATAAAACTTACGGATTTTCTTCTTTAGGAAACGAAAAGAAATTGTAGAATATACTTTGTTGCTAAACATTTTTACAAGCAAAAATGCAACATCTATGTACTCCGGATTTCTTCTTTCGTACAGTTTCTATTATTTATATCAACAACAATTTAACTGGCACCTTTATTTTTTCGTAAATTATAAGTTATAAAATTAAGACAGGTTATATTTATACAAGTGCATACACAACAAAAACAAAACACGCCATTTTGTTTGATTTTGCGCACAAATATCGGAATTATGCAAGTGACGCTTTTGTCACTTCTGTTATTTTGTGATATTACATACTGGATGTCATCCGGCATCACAGTCTAGTGCCCTATCGTGACATATACCGCTCTCGCCCCGCACCACTTTTTATACGCGCGATTTCTAGTACAAACTGGGCAGTGGCGCAAGATGCCCCGGAGCCTACGTCAGACTGTGATTTTTAAACGCGCTGAAGAGACGGACTGTTACTTCCGAAAAATACCCAAGCAGCAAAATCACAATTTTAGAGAAGGATAAAAATATATATTTACTAATGTAGGACAAGTGTGCATATACTGATTTTGCTGCTATGAATATTATTTGTTATCAAACAAATCAGAAAAATTACATACAAATAAGGTATTTAAATTTATCTGTTAAAAGAAGTTTATCACGGGGGTCAGTGCCCCGTTGCCCTCCCTGCAGCAGCCGCCACTGGTATTAACTATTTCAAAATAACGATTCGAATGTTAGCGTTCAGTTTTAATTGTATCTACACAGTAATGTTGACGAATTTAATAAATTTTTCCATAACGATGACACCTTGAGAAAATATTTTCAAAAATGTTTCCATTACAATGGTTTGAATTTACATTAATATCCTATCAATGGAACAAGGTTATGTGGCAATTTGTTGTGTCTTATACTGGGTAAATATGTTATTATATTCTGTTTAGTATATCACACATTTAAAAATAAGTGTTAACAAGTAATTTTGCTATACCTAAGTTTAGCATAATAAATAAGAAAACTCTGTTCTGTTCAGAACTTTTAAAATACACAATAATGAATTATAATATTTAATTTTGTTACAAAGTACATTTAAAAATAGTATTTTACTCAAATTCTCTTGGCAACAAGCTTTATAATTACCATTTCTGCACTTTAATGCGTTGCGTATAAATTAGAAGTAATTATTTCCATCTTTGCATTTAATAATCCATGAAGTCTAAGTAGATTTATTATCACATGTGTCTATAATTGATTTACTGATCGGCTTGTTGTATTCTAGCGAATATTAGTTTTACACAATTTCTGCCCCTGCTTCAAGTAAACACAATTGTCGAATTTTACATTATAACCCCATAAGCGAAGTTAAGAAGAAGGGTTTCCTGCAATGATTTTGAAAATTATCGACATAAACTGAGCAACGTTAACCTATCTGAATTTAATATTACATGTTAATAATCTATTTTATCATATTGGCAATGTTCTACTTGCATTCAAGCATGTATAAAAAGATGATTATTTCGCAAATTAAATATTTATACGCGACTCTGGTGGTAGAACAAATGGACGACGTTTCCAAGATGCCAATTTAATAATATGAAAATTTCTAAATCGCATTGCGTAAATCGAGTATAGCCACCCGCTGTGACAAGGCTATTACATTGTATGTTATATGCATAGTGAGTCCCAAGTATCCCAACAAATACCCGACGTGCATGTAATGCGTAAGTCTAAGACAAACACCTAATGGTGTAAAAGACTTGATTGTGATGGAGAGACGACATTTCTCGTTTAATATTTTCGATTTAAAGTTGCTTTTTATATAATTTACAGTAGGTACAGTGACATACACTTATTAGGTATTTATATTATTAAAAAACATAAATAAAAAAATATGAAGGTAGTACTGCAAAAGTAATAGAGCTTTCGCACAATAAGGTAGGTGCCTGTAATATATAATTGATGTCCAGCCAAAACGAGGTAGCTCCAATATTACAGTAATATAGTTGTTGTGGTAAGAGTCAACAGACACTGAAAGTAAGATTTCGCTGGCGAAGGTTTGAATCTTGAAGGAGCTGATCTCAGACGAAGCAATCCCGAAATTGTTTCCAGTGATTTGCAAGCTTTTCGAATAAAAATGCAATGTATATTATATATTTTAAAGTACTGTACATCCAATAATAATTGCATTAAATAAATTACCTACTTATTTTTTTTTCTGCTTTTACAACTGTTATTTTTGCACTCTCCGTGACTAGTTCCAACTCTCGTGTCATTTTCAAAGGTGTTTCGTTACGTTGCAAATGAATCACCGTAGTTGAAACAAGCTAGGTAAAACTGGTAAAAAATGTTTTATTTGTATCATTTGTTAAAATGAATTACCACTAGGGCTTCCAAAATTACAGAGGTTTTTGTTTACCGGTAAACGATAAAAATATTACGAAGAAACCGGTTTATCGGTGTTTCACCGGTAATTGTTTTAACTGAAATTTTTTAAATATATTCCCATTCCCATGCCATAGTGCAGATTCTTTTCACAAATACAATACATTTGTAAGCTAATCAAACACAGTTAAAAATGTTGCACTAAAAGGAGCGTTTACCTATCGAAAACTATGGCCCCGTAAGGCATCGCCGTTTTTCGTTTTTTAAATTTATTTTGTAATTTTAGAATCTCATATTTGGGTTAACGATGCAAAAACCATAAATTTATAATGTCAAGGCCAGTTTTTGTATTAATTTATTTTCTTAAAAAAGTTATGAGTTTTGAAATAACCACAAAAATGCATACATTTAATTGATGTCTGCGAACTAAGGCTAGTACACAAAAGAAAAAAATGAGGTGTGGCCACCACACGACTTTCTTATACGTATGAGCGTTTGAAACTATACAATTTTAAAATTTTTTTATACAAAACTTATTCAAAATCCTATTCTA
This sequence comes from Amphimallon solstitiale, assembly GCA_963170755.1. Classification (NCBI taxonomy): domain Eukaryota; kingdom Metazoa; phylum Arthropoda; class Insecta; order Coleoptera; family Scarabaeidae; genus Amphimallon; species Amphimallon solstitiale. The sequence continues at coordinate 60,016,603 of OY720684.1, read as the reverse complement.
AGTACTTTCATTCTCTTAATAAATCGCTATAGAATGCATACTTTACAAGATATTATCAAGAAAGTGCTACTCGCTAAGAGTAAAAGTGCTACTTCCGGTCCGAATTTTGTAATTTCACATATACAAAAAATATTGAAAATCCAGTTCTAAATACTTTTGTACTCTTGATAAATATATATAGAATGCATAATTTACGATATATTTGCAAAAATCGCTATTCGATAAGAGTAAAAGTGGTACTTCCGGTCTGAATTTTGAAATTTTTTTTATACAAAAGATATTGAAAATTATGTTCTAAATACTTTTATACTCGGAACATACTTCTCTAAAAAGCATGACTTGCGAGATATTCGCAAAAAACTCATTTTCGATAAGAGTAAAAGACCTACTTCCGGTTGGAATTTCGAAAAACTTTTTTAAGACAATTTGTCTCAAATTTAATTTTAAGTACATATGAATTCTTTATAAATTTGTTTAAACTTAGTAGTTGACGAATAATTGGCGAAATTCGATTTTTTCACTGAAGTAAACTACTACTTCCGGTCTGCCGATTTTACTGAAAATCTAATCAGATCTCAAGAGGGAGATTATCTTTGTAAATATAAAATTTGGAATTGATACCTATAGCGGTTTGAGCGCTATCGTGGTCACACACACACACACAGAGAGAGAGAGAGAGAGAGAGAGAGAGAGAGACACACACACAGACATACACACACACAGACATTTTTTAAAAACCACTTTTTCGGTATCAGGGGACATCAAAATGTGGACATCTGCAAAAATCTCGAGGTCGAAAATTTTCATCATCACAATACTTCCTTATACTACGTATAAGAAAGTAAAAAACAACCGCTACGCGCCAGCTGCACATTTGATGAACGATATAAAAAAAAAATCAAATTTATGTAATTATATTTGAAGATAAAAAATTGAAGATAGTGAACATTGTCACACACATTTCGCGCAAGTGTTTTTCGAAGCGATACCATCATCTATCCCCACTTTACGGTATCTCTACCGGGCCTTGCGAAAACACAAATCTATCGGAATTGGTCGCCTATTTATTGCAGTCTTGAATCCGGACGACAGACAGTTTTTGCAATTAGAAATAAATGCAGTATCTATAATATTCTAGTGTATATAACAGATGGGCAAGCGGAAATTGAATTATAAAAAATCAACAAAAAAAAAGTAAATATGCAAGTCGAATGAAAAATCAAAATACGACATAAGTAATTTTTAGTCTACAATTTTATTTACATTATTTTGATATTTGTTAATTCGATTTAGTTTAACAAAGTACATAATACCATAATATATACATAATATGTAACAGACTTGAATGCGAACGACAGACAGTTTTAGCAATAAAAGAGAAATGCAGTACCTATAATACTGGAGTGTATATAACAGATGGGCAAGCGGAAATCGAAATATTATAAAAAAATGAGGTGTGGCCACCACACGACTATCTTATACGTATGAGAGTGTTACTTCCGGTCCGAATTCTGAAATTTAATTTATACAAAAAATATTCCAAATCCAACTTTAATACTTTTGTACTGTTCATAAGTATATATAGAATGCATAATTTACGACATATTTGCAAAAGATCGTTATTCGGTAAAAGTAAAAGTGATACTTCCGGTCCGAATTTTGAAATTTTTTTCATACAAAAGATATTGGAAATTAAGGTCTAAATACTTTTATATTCGTAGCATACCTGTCTAAAAAGCATGACTTGCAAGATATTTGCAAAAAACTGATTTTCGATAAGAGTAAAAGACCTACTTCCGGTAGGAATTTCGAAAAACTTTTTTAATAAAATTGTTCACAATTTCAATTTTAAGTACATATGAATTCTTTATAAATTAGTCTAAACTTACTAGTTGACGAAATATTGGCAAAATTCGATTTTTTCACTGAAGTAAACTACTACTTCCGGTCTGCCGATTTTACTGAAAATCTAATCAGTTCTCAAGAGGGAGATTATACTACTAAATACAAAATTTGGAATTGATATCTACAGCGGTTTGACCGCTATCGTGGTCACAGACAGACACAGACAGACAGACAGATATTTTTTAAAACCACTTTTTCAGTATCAGAGGACATCAAAACGTGGACATCTGCAAAAATCTCGAGGTCGAATATTTTCATCATCACAATACTTCCTTATACTACGTATATGAAAGTAAAATCATTAAAACAAAAAAAGTAAATATGCAAGTGGAATAAAAAATCAAAATACGACATAAGTAATTTTTTGTCTACAATATTAATTTATTTTGATATTTGTTAATTCGATTTAGTTTAATACCAATATGCGAGTAGATTTCAGAATTTAAAAATTTTCAACCCACGGTAGCTGTTTCGCGTAATTTTTAATAATTGTTTTGAAAACGTTTAAAAATAAAAAATTTCTCTAAGCCTACTTGAAGGTAGCCGTATTTAATTATTATTACTATTAAATTAACGGTTTAGAACCGCCAATTTTTTCCCTTCAGAACGGATCGTCTTTTCCCGATCTACATAGCGACAGAATCTGTGAATAAAACCGAACTGATCGAAACCCAAATATCGTCTAGCTCCACCTACTCATAAACCCCTGCGTCTGCCGTCCCGCTAGTAATACAAGTTGCATAAGTTTCTATTTGCTCAGATGCAGTTAAGTTAAGGAACCATATTAATAGAACAAACTAAATTATATTGATATGACAAAAGCAGTTTAATGCGTCATAACAAAGATTTTGAAATTAAGAAGACGTTTAGATTAGCTTAATCTCTTTTTGGGAATTGAAATATGCGGCTACCATTTAATCTTTCAACAATAACAACTTCCTTATTTACTAGATTTGTCAAATATTAAGGTTGTCTTCATTTTTCTATTTAATAGTCAAAACTAATCTTTCTTTATCGTTCTTCATCATTAACTTCGACACTATCTTCGGGGGTTTCATTAAATTCAAATATATTGTAATTGTTGAATCCTCCTGGTTTGAAGGATTGTTTGCCACTTTCAGTAGGAAAGTATGAGCGTGGATTGTTTCGCCACCCGTGTTGGTTTGTAAGACCACACTTTGTTAACCTTCACTATTTAAAATAAAAGTCGTAATATATGGAAGCACTTTAATTACACCTTCATCAACACTTGAAAGTTAACACAAGTAGTATAAAAATAATGTAAACGTTGAGAACTATCTTGATATTATGTCACATATATATTTTCGGAAAGATCACTAATTTAATTTGAAAGTAGTGCTTTCGCCCTGAACTCTGTGATAGAACTCATCTTTCATATTCTTAAAATCTTAAAAGGAAGGTTTTTACAAAATCGCCCCCACTATTCACGACAAGAATACTGGCTATTAATTAAAGAGGGAAAGTTCAAGACTTTCACAGATGATGAGTTTGTTAGAATTCTAATCCTTCTATAAAGGTAATTAGGTAAAATACCTAAAATTTACAAATGCATTACTTAACGGTGCCTCGTGATACATAAGAATAGACAGCATCGATATTGAATGGGAGCTTAACAGTGGGATTAACACTCCAAAGCTAAAATCTATTAGGAAACGCTATTAAGGAGATATTTACAATATTATTCTTAGAAACTATACAATTACTCTAAACCTACCGTTGTCAAAGGTAACGTTAATATTGTAATAAAGTAATTTATCCTTTGCTTAACAAATATCATTAGGTTTTCCCTGACAGTCTGAATCGTCATAAAGCATAATGAGATTATAAATGCACATTTACATATGGTTTTATAATGACGTTATTTTTACTTGCATAAAATCTTAACTTAAACATAAATTGAATATAAACTAAATATACAGGGTGATGCGCCAACAGTAATTATCCTTCAAAAACATGTTTCTGTATGCTGCCGGATTGTGCAAAAATTGAACAACATTTGAATAATGACTGCGGCCGTCTTGAATACGCAAAACCAATTCTAATTTCAATTCAGAGCTGAGTATAGTGTTTTGTGTAGACAATTCATCTACCATAAATTTAAGTACATCGGCATTAAGAAACATACAGTCAGTTGCTCCTAACGCTTCGACAACCAATTTTATAGGTAGTAAGGCAGATATTACCATGTTAGTAATATTACTTTCTTGTTCTGAAAATGAAATTGCAATATTTAAATCAATAAGAGCTTTTCTAGCACATGATTGATAAACTTGATAAAACATTCAACCATATTTAATAGGCTATTTCATCTCGTTTTGTTGTCTAAAATAATATTGAAAGAACAGCAATAGCATCGTACTCTGCCGTTAACTACTATTTACAAGTATTTGCAATAACCGAAATTACCGCTTTATATCAGTGATATTTACCGGTTATATTGGTCGGTCAAACCGGATTATCGGTTAACCGTTTACCGATAATGGAACTCCTAAATACCACAAAGTAATGATCAACAGCATCATTTTTTTTGTAAATAAATTGATTATGAGAAAGACTTTAAAAGAAGATGAATCCATATTAATGGGGCAATTGTTGTGTTCTATAGTATAATCTACTCCATAATCGTATTCCCTATATCTGCTGCAATAGTAAGCAACGTTTTTCTCCGTGGTTTACACTATCTATGGAAAGATTATTAGATCTGAGGCTTTATTATTATCGGAGATGGAAGCACACTGGGGATTATATCTTGAAACGTGAATTTCAGCGATTGCACAGATCTCTTAAGGATGACATTGCCACTGCTTATCAAAACTATATTAACATTAGTTAGCGTTTCCTCATGGGTGACCCTAAATCCTTTTGGAAATTTGTACTATCCAAACGTGGGAGTACCAAAATTCTTGGTAAACTCTTTAGCGGTGATATTTACTCCCAAGGTTGTTTACTTTGCTCTTGCTGCTTTGATTTGGCTATTATGCAGTTTATAATAGAATGATTGAGAATGTTCAAGGACGGTTTTTTTAGAATGTTTAATTGTTAACCTACTAGAAGTTTTCCATATGACATACTTGATATACTGATATTGCCAAACTAATTTATTAATTAAGTTGACCATTATATTCATGTGTAAATCATACGTTATATACAGGTTCGGCCTGTTTTTATCTTGCATGCCAGCTAAAATGCATGTATTGAAACGAACGTTGTTGCCAATATGTACACATGTGGGCGAGAAAAGTAGTGGGGAAGTCAGACGACAAGCCGGCACCGATACGATCATTACGACAAATTTTAATTTCGTTTTTCTAGAATTCTGTTTATTTTGGAAGCATATTTTAATTTCCTTTGTTTATAATTATTTTTTTAGTTTATCGTACTTATCCTGTTTGCCCATAAATTTTATTTATTGATTTTTTACATTTTGTTTTCCAAGAATTTCCTTTTTTTTTTATTTTTTCTGTTTTGAAATTTATTGCCTTTAGAAGAATATTTTTATTTCTCCTACTTATTATTTTGGTAGTGTTACACATTTATTGTTTTTCTTAGAGCTTGCATTTGATCACTACGTATAAGATTCTAAAAATAAGTATGTATGTCGTTCTTGCGGTCGTAGTTAATAATATTGTACATGTGCGTAGCTGTATAGTATATCACTATTACGGAATACATTAATATTCTTTTGTCAATTCTCAAACAAGAGTAGGTACTACAAAATTAAAGTACGATGTCTAGCACATCTGCTACGGCAAACCACTAATCTAGATCTCATCGTTACACACACATGCAGCTTATGACATTCGCTGAAGGTCTACTTGTCGGCTCTCGTATGTATATTTGTTAAGCGGGTACGGTTTGGCAACTTCTTTCGTGTTATACACGGGAAGCCGCATGAAAGATAAAAACAGGCCGAAGCTGTATATACATAAAGCCATATAGACCAAGGTCTTTGACTCGGTTAGCAATTTGTTGCCAAACCGCTCTATCCTTTGCTTTTCTTGATGTTACTCCCAATCTCCCTCCAGCTCTACTAACGATTTCCTCTTTGGCCTCTTTTTCTTCCCTTCATTTCTTCCTCTCCACATCACTTGTTTCGTTACTCTTCCATCTGACATTCTTTCCACATGCCTTAACCATCTCAATCTCGGTGCTCTGATCCTCCTGTAATATTCTTGGTTCTCCAAAAATCGCATATACTTCTACATTTGTTCTTTTCCATTGGTCTTGTGTCGTAACCCTACCCATCATTCTTCTCTATATTTTCCATTCCTATACTTCTACCATTTTCCGCACGTTTTGCTTAGGGTCCTTGTTTCTGCACCGTAGAGTACTGTTGGTCTCAGTACTGTCTTATTAATATTCTTATTTTGGCTCGTCTAGATAATTCCTTATTTCTTAGTAACTAGTTTAATATGCCAGCACACTTGTTTTCTTTAACCAGTCCTGCTTCGATTTCTTCTTTCATCTCATGTCGATCTGTTACTTGGACACCAAGGTAATTGATACTCCTCATCCTCTGGAAGCGGTACGTTTCATCATTTATTTTATTTTTCAATTCCTCGTCCTGTCTTTCATCCTGAGTCCCAATTTCGCTGCTTCACTTATAAAACTCATTGTTATTCTCCTTAGTTGTTCTATATTTCTTGTTATTATCGTAACGTTGTCGGCAAAGGCCAGACATTGGTGTTTCTTGTCATATATTAGCCCCGTTCTGTAAATATTGCTTCGTCTCAATATGACTTCTAGTATTACATTGAATAATGTTGTTGGCAGGAGAGTCATTTCTGTCAGTTTTATCAGCCCTCCCGCATTCCTATTTCTCTCTTCTAATAGTTTTCCTCTATCTACTGGCTCATATGCCTGTTGGAAGTCTATAAAAAGCACAGGCATATCTTGCCTATAGTAGCTTTCTTGCAACTGCTTTCATCATCATACAATAATACTGTAACGAAATGTGTTTACATTAAATAAAAGAAGCAGACCTCTCGGCGCGATAAAAAACGAAATTTTCACACGCACAAAAAAGAGACCATAAATTATCTCTCTCGGCTGGTAAATATCGTAAATGCAGTGAGTCATCTCACAGATGTCCGACGTATGTTCTGGCAAATATCGAGAGGAAGATGGAATGTTCCCGAGTATTACGAGAGTCTTGTGTGCCGGTATAAAAAGCAGCCGATACAGAGAAAAGGCATGATTCATTACGGGATTCATTGCGGAAAAGTAATCGCGGAGTAATTCGGTAGTCTCGAGTGGTGGAAACGAATAGTGGTAGCCAAATAAATAAATATAGTAGTGCCGTCTTATATAAATAGAACTGTTATATAAATAAATACGGACAGAGATATTAGTTAAATAAATAAATACCTGTGATAAATTAAATTGTAGTAGTTTAAGTGTGTTACGTTAGTTTTTATATTTTTATATTGTTATATAATTTTAAGTATATAAATATACAGACTGTTTTTAAATAAATAATTGCACGAGTTGTTTATTGGAACCCGAAAACGTTACAATACTATAAGTAATATTTGTGACATTTTCTTTTGCACTTTGAAGCATTTATTAAATACTAGTAATATAGAGTCAATATTAATTTTTGCTAAATTTTTATTGTAAACTATTGTAATATGTCTTTCCAATTGTCCTTAAATGTTAATGCTGTGGGGCAATTAATAAATAATAGAAAGATATAAGCTCGAATTGTCACACTGTAAGAAAATATTACTAAACTAAACTTCTTTGTGTAATTACATAATTACGATATTTACATAGTAAAATGTTTGCCTCAAATATGTACATTTACATGGTAAAATGATTGAATATTTAAAAACACATAAATTTCTTAATTATTTCGACTTAATATATATTATATATGATGCATCAGAATAATCAAAAAACAATAGTTGTATCAACTGTATATAAGTGCGTGTTATTTTGCTTACCCTGAATATTTAAGACATCAATTATAACATTTACTAAGTCATACCATATATAAAATTTATGTATTATGTATATGCAGCTTTTAATATCTAGGATGTCTTTTGTAATAGAAGACGAATCATCGACAATAAAACATTAGTTCCAAGTGCGATTTCTGTCTGAATGCTAAATAGTTATTCTAATTTTAACTGATAAATTAAAGAAATTATGTAATATGTTTTTCTGGAATTAGATTTAAGGATTGGTCGGATAATAAACCAAAAATTATGTTTATAAAGTATTAATATATTTAATTTTTAATTTTGGTAAACATTGAACGACAAGAATAAATAAGTTATTTTACACAAAATCTAAACTAAATTCCAATAAGTACAATACATATAATGAAACGTAAAATAGTTTTAAAGTTAAAAATATGTATTCCAGTAAAATTAAAAATCTCTTTATTTATTCCTAACATTAAAAACCTTCTTTTTAATAGGATTAACTTTTTTTGAGTACCAGTCTTTGAATTAGTTCTAGGGTTGCACTACATGATTTGAGGAATTTTATAATAATATACTTTATATATAAATATAAAATATAACGAATAACAGACCATGAACGCATCTTCGAAATTTTCGTAAGCATCCAAGTTAGTTGATGATCCATATAAATAAAGGCATCTTCTTGTTCTGCATAAAATATAAAACCATATTTAGAAAAATGTAAACCGAAAAAAAGGTTATAGTCAAACTATACTTCTATAGTAATTGCTTTGACAATAGCGAATTAAGGACATTTACGTACAAAACTATATCTTCAAATTTACCTTTTTGTATTATAATATGTACATGGTGCAGCTAGCAGGTTGGCCTCACTGACATCATCTGACAGATTCTACAAATAAATTTTATATTATTTTTATAAAATCATGTAAACCTAATAACTATTTTACCTCTGTAAATTTGTAAATAACACCAAAGTCTTCCTGAAAATATTTTGTAATTGCTTCTAAAATTTCTTTTGTAGAACCGTTTCTATTTTCATCCAATGTTCGTTTTGATTTATTATTCAAGAGCCTTTTTAATTTTTTCACATGTTTTAAAAAACTGTTTTATTAGATAAATGTCCTTTAAATCTTATATATGTTATAAATATATTACAATTCTCACGTGTGCAATAGAAAAAAACATTTTTCCGATTTCTATGTAAATATTGATGTTAATCGTATTTTCTCTGTGTAGCACAGTTAAATTTGCATATTCTGCAAGTAATCATTGTTATAGTATATAAGCCTACCTATTTCAACTGCTACAACAACAAAAAACACAGACACTATTTCTTTGTCACCACAGTTATGTAGGAATGAACAAAACTAATGGCGACTAATTTTGATGCGCATGCTCTAACTTAAAAGACGCATAACATGTTATGTATGTTTACTATATTTTAAAGAACATTTTGTTGTAAAATTCATAACACACAATTAGTACTTGTTATTTGCATATTGCATAGTATATTATATGTTTTTCTTTAATCCCATTATAAATTAGGTAAATATTAACGAATATATAATGACATTTTTAACAGTGGCAGAAGAGCTTATGTTAAAAACATTACTTAATCCTATTTTTGAGTAGATTTAACATATTAATTCAAGAAGTAACCTTTGTACAAACATTATTTATGTATATTGTTATAAATTCTTTACACTCATTAGAACAAAAAACAAAATTTAAAATCGTTGACAAATTACTACAATCGTAACTCTTTACGTCATATGAGATTGCAGGTTACGTGTTCTGGGTTTTATGGAATATTGGAATCATTCCTTCATTCTTTTAAGTTATTTCAAGCTTTGGACTTATTTTTAAATGTTCAAGGAAAAATTATTTGAGTTCTTTTAAAATTAACACCCGTTCTATAAATCTATCTTAGAAAAGTCATAGTAAATTACATGTAGCGAAAGCTCCAGCAGAGTTTTTTCTTTTATATTTTATTAGGCGACTCGCCTGTACTATAACGTTATACAATATAATTGGTAAATAAATATCTTTTTTCTGAAATCTGCAGTGAGAATGTTCAAATTGGCAATAAAGAACGCAGAAATCGGCAGTAAAGTAAATCATTATTATACGATTTTGGTGTACGTTCGCTTGCATATGTTCTGTCTAGAGTAATGTGGTTAATAATTGTACCGTCACAATTAACATTTAAAAGTAAAATAAAGATTTGTTTTGTCTTATTCCGAAGGATTTCAGATACAGTGTGTAACTAGGCTGTAAAATTATTTTTTATCAGTCATAGTAGTTATTTCCCTCGGCAGCTAATAATAATAATACTAATACAATAAGACCCCGCTTAACGCGTAGGATACGTTCCATCAAAGTAGAGCGTAATGCGAAACAGCGCTAAACGAGGCTATCTTAACATGTATATAATGGGGTTAGGGGAAGATGGATAGAAAATTAGGTTAGGTATTAAATTTAATAATTATGTTTTTTTTTAATAAAAATAAAACCAAACATTTATTTCATACAAAAATAAAAACAATATAAACGAATATATACATATAAAAACAAATAATATTCTAAGTCAGTCAGATCATTCAGTCTATTCTGTGTTTCCAATTTTCTGCCTTTTTGTCAAGAAGGCATCTAATGTAGTTTGCGTTTTCCTTTTGCGTTCTGTTAGAAGTTGTTGATAAGTGGATAAAGCATCTATAACACCCCGTCTTGCTTTTGAACTCCTGTCAAAATTTGGATCATTTTCAACAAATTGGTTCATAATTTCAGTTATAGTGGTCAAACTCCTTTTTACAAACGCCATCGAAAGTTCTTTTTGCTCTTCTTCGAAATCACTACTATCAATATTTTTGTTTTCTTCTTGCTCAGCTAATTTCTTGAGCACATCATTAGAAAGACTAGCTGCTGTTTCTTGAACTATTTCTTCGACGTCTTCCACATTTACCTCATCTAAACCGGTTTGTTTCGCTAATTCCACTATTTCATCCATATCGACAGTGTCCAATGTTCGCTCTTATTAAATCTGGCCAAATGTTCTTCCATACTCCTTTCAAAGATCTTTCTGTTATCTCATTCCAAGAAAGGTTTATATTTGCTACAGCATTCATGATATTGTAGTTTTTCCAAAATTCTCTTATTAATTGCTTCTCTTCTCCGTCTGTTTTTTCAAACATCTGCTTAAATGTTCGCCGCAAGTAATAAGCCTTAAAATTGGATATAACGCCTTGGTCCATTGGTTGGATTAAGGCAGTTGTGTTAGGCGGCAAGAAAACCACTTCGACTGGAATGCATGTTGTTAAGTCTGATGAATTTGTTGGGTGGCTTGGAGCATTATCAATTAATAGTAGTGCTCTTTGTTCAAGTTTTTTAATTTCGCAATAACGTTTAACAGACGGGCAGAAATGTTCAGTGAACCAATCCTGGAAAATTTTCATAGTTATCCATGATTTTTTATTAGACTCCCAAATTACAGGTAAAGTTGATGTAGATATGCCTTTCATCGCTCTTGGGTTTTTGGAGTGGTAAACTAGTAGTGGTTTTAATTTGAAATCTCCGCTTGGGTTACCACCCAGTAGGAGTGTTAAGCGATCTTTTGCAGCTTTAAATCCTGGTGCTCGTTTCTCTTCACGGGATAGAAATGTTCGTTTTGGCATTCTTTTCCAAAACAGGCCTGTTTCATCAACATTAAAAACCAATTCTGGAGGATAGTTTCCTTCTTCAATTATTGTTTTTAATGTCGCTGGGAATTCAGCCGCTGCTTTCGTATCACGACTTGCTGCTTCTCCTGTAATCTTTATGTTGTGAATATTTCGATGTTTAAATCTATTAAACCATCCTCGACTAGCAACGAAAGTTTCACTTATGTCACTTGCCTCAGCCTGAATGTAATTAAAAATTCTTCTAGCTTTTACCATTATGATAGATTGGCTTAATGGCATATTGCGTTCAATTTCGTCGTCAATCCATATAGACAGTCGTTTTTACATTTCCTCTATAATGTTATTTCTAGAACGGATAATTCTAGTTGCAGAGCTTGACGTAGTTGCAGTTGCCGATGACAGTATTTTTTCTTTATTCTTAAGAATTGTCCTTATTGTTGAAGTTGCCAAATTCAATGCAGCACTAATTTGAGATTGACGTTCACCAGAATCTAATCTTCGAATCACTTGCATTTTAGTTTCCAGTGAAATGCTTTCTCCTTGTTTTTCATTATCACCCCTGATAAAAACTAAAGATCATAATATTTGTCACTGTATTAATCGTTATAGTATTATATAAATTTATACTTACAATAATGTCAACAAATGTTTCAAATGATAAAAATGCGTCCGTACAGCACCGCACCAAACAAAAAACACAACTACACTGTTTCGGATATGTTATGTACATACATATTTGGAAACCTAGCGCTGCGCACAATTTCGGGGAATCCCCGTAGCGCTGCGAGCAATTTCGGGGAATCCCCGGGTTGAAATAAAAGAGCGCTAAACCGAAACAGCGTTAAGCGGCGTCTTACTGTAATAATAATATCTATTCTTCCATTTGACCATAGAAGTGGTATAGAACAAGTCAGCACAAATATAAATATAAAAATCAAATAATATACACATAACATAAGCATAAACAACTACTACCAAAAAATATAATAATAATAAATAAACAATTTAGACATGCAAATCTAAGATCTGCCTGTCATTGTGAAAATCACTAAAAACTTAATAGTATCTGGCAATCAGTAACTTTTTTAATTCTGCTTTAAATTTCCCTAACGGTAGATTTTTGGTATTTCTAGAGATTCTATTGAATGCACTTATCATGAAATACTGTGGGCTTTTTTATAATTCGATAATCTATGTCTGGACGTCTCCAAAGCATCACCTCGCCTCGTAGTATATTCATGGTGATTACCAACTTTTACAAATTGAGTAGATTTTGCTTGGCGAAGGTTAATAGTTGGTAGATAAAAATATACGGAACCGTCATAATATTTATCGCCAACCGTCAGTAAAGTGATGCGTTACCATAGCGTTTTACGGAGGTAAAGAAACACTTTATCGTACTGTACAATAAAGTACTTTACCTGCCGCTAATATCTGTCAGCGTAGCCATGACAGATGACTTTAAAAATAAATCATTTGTCACTGTCATGAACTGTCATAAGTTATTATATCTTTATTTCTTAAATTAACAATTTTCACAGTTGGCGATAAAATTTTGTATGCACCACGTCAGTAAAGTAACTTTACCGAACTCGTCTGTTACTCGCCGCGCTCGCTTCACTCGCTTGGCTCGTAAATCAGACTCGTTCGATAAAGTATCACTTTACTGACTTGTTACATAAATAACTATTATTCACATGCGTGATAAAAAATGTAACTTTACTGCCTTGTTACACAAGTAACTATTTATTTATTTATCTATTTTACATGATTTTTTCGCAATCATTATTTGTTTTTACTTCAAGATAAATCCATTTAACTCGGTATATTTTAGAAAGATTAGAATAGGAAATAAAACGTGACAAAATAAAACTATTCCGAATTTAGTTTTTTGTGCTATGTGAGTTCGTGTGATTCTTGCATGTATGCGAAGCTATTGATGGAACATCAAATATATGTATATATCTATATATATACTTATGTAACAAAGACCCTTATAATAGTTTAAAGAGGACATAAGTGGACAGTGGTCATTTCACGCCCTTTGCCATTTTACTAAGAACCAAAATGCTCGACATCTGGCCCTGTTCATGGTTAATAACTTTTGACAATACGCTAATATTGACGCAATAATTTAGTTTAACATTTCGAAAATTGGCAGTTTCATGTACATTTTATTAGTATTTTCGTTCTAATAACGTCAGTGCTGTAGTTATAACTTGTTTATGAATTCATAACTTATTCGACAGATACTCTGCCTGCGTATATGCATTTTAAATTGATTTCACAAAATTATTAATATCTTATTTAGTAAGGGTAGGGCTAATTGGGGTAATGGTAAACCCTGTTTGCATAATTGCACTTAAGATATATATTTTTATGAATAGTTTTAAACACGAATGTGATATACAGCCATAAAACCTGAAGTCTTTTAAGTGTTTTCTCCAAATATCATCCTTCCATAACAATTCTTCCGAATTGTAAAATATATTTACAATTAACCTATAAAAAAGATGAGGTGTGGCCAGCACACGACTTTCTTATACGTATGAGCGTCTCATATCATACAATTTTAAAAATTATTTTATACAAACATTATTCAAAATCCTATTCTAAGTACTTCCAGTCTCATAATAAATCTCTACAGGATAACAGTATTACTTCCGGTACAAATTTTGAATTTTCATTTATACAAAAATATTCCAAATCCAACTCTAAATACTTTTATACTCTTGACAAATATATATAAAATGCATAATTTACGAAATATTTGCAAAAATCGCTATTCGATAAGAGTAAAAGTGTTACTTCCGGTGCGAATTTTGAAATTTCACTTATACAAAAAAATATTTCAAATTCAACTCTAAATACTTTTGTACTCTTGACAAATATATATCAAATGCATAAGTTGCGAAATATTTGCAAAAATTGCTATTCCATAAGAGTAAAAGTTTTACTTCCGGTCCGAATTTTGAATTTTTTTTTATACAAAAGGTATTGAAAATGAAGTTCTAAATACTTTTATACTCGCAACGTACCTGTCTAAAAAGCATGACTTGCGAAATATTCGCAAAAAACTGATTTTGGATAAGAGTTAAAAACCTACTTCGGGTAGAAATTTCGAAAAAGTATTTTAATAAAATTCCTCTCAAATTTAATTTTGAGTATATATGAATCCTTTACAAATTTGTTTAAACTTAGTTGTTGACGAATAATTGGCAAAATTCGATTTTTTCACTGAAGGAAACTACTACTTCCGATCTGCCGATTTTACTGAAAATCTAATCAGATCTCACGAGGGAGATTATATTCGTAAATATAAAATTTGGAATTGATACCTCTATAGCGGTTTGACCGCTATCGTGGTCAGAGAGAGAGAGAGAGAGAGAGAGAGAGGGAGAGACTTTTTAAAACCCCATTTTTTATGATTGATTCGTATTTCCAACTTAATTTTAAGGGTAGTTTCTCTGATAAACTTTGCCACTAAAGTTAGCCATTTTTGAAGTATTTCAATTTTTGTAAAAAAATTGACAGCAGCAGACTATTACTCATAACAACATTCCCAATAATTGAATGCATGCACATATTTAAAATTTTAGGAAATCATTTTGGAAAGTATACTGCTTCAAATGCGGTATTATAAACTTTTCAAAATAATATAGGGTGATCAGAAAACCATGTTAAACATTCCATCCAGAAAATATCAATATCTTGTAATTTTTAAATAGCAACTTACATTTTTTTTAACTTCCTTGGATTGCACGTTCAAAATTAGGGTCAGTATGTATTTACTTCCCTAAAGGAATTGATACATTTACCAAAATAACTCTGAAATTAACACGTTTAATTATAGGGAAGTAAATACATACTGCCCCTAATTTTGAACGTGCAATCCAATGAAGTTGAAAAAAATGTAGGTTGCTATTTAAAAATAACAAGATATTGATATTTTCTGGATGAAATGTTTAACATGGTTTTCTGATCACCCTGTATTATTTTGAAAAGTTTGTAATACCGCATTTGAAGCAGTATACTTTCCAAAATGATTATCTAAAATTTTAAATATGTGCATGCATTCAATTATTGGGAATGTTGTTATGAGTAATAGTCTGCAGCTGTCAATTTTTTTACAAAAATTGAAATACTTCAACAATGGGTAACTTTAGAGGCAAAGCTTACTAGAGAAACTATCCTTAAAATTAAGTTGGAAATACGAATCAATCAAAAAAATGGGGTATTCCATTTAAAATAAGGAAGTTGATATTCATTTCCGGTGTAACCGGAAGAAGCAAAAATTCAAAACTATTTTAAATCGAAAGAGCTTAAGGCGAAACTAATATTTGCCTAATTTCAAAACTCAACTCTTATTAGTTTTCTATATTGTTCTAATGAAATCTCGTAGTGGTATACCCTGTATAATTTCTTAGCATTTTTATTTATTTCTGGAATAATATCTTTAATATCTTTATATCACTATTTAATTCGGGTAATTGCAAACGCATGTTTGAGCTTCGCGCTTTAATATTTTCGAGGTTAGGTTATCAAAACACGTTTGTGTTTACATTAAAACACTATTTCGGTACACAATCAAATGTTTTCAATTTAACTTTTAGTATCGTTAAAATCACTGATAGAATAATGTGATCAAACGTTGCAAAACTGTTCATCAGAGTTTACGTCGAATAACCTGTAATGGAGCACATACGCACAACGCTCATATTTTGAATTCTGAATATTTTGCGCGCCTGTTTTTAATTACCTATAGTTTATAATTGCCCTGACTAGCCCTACACTTGAATCATTTAATATTTAAATTATTGCTATTTGTTAATTTAATCGCTTTTTATAAAGGATATAATAAAATTTACTAATATATCTATTAGGAATTAAAATAATTGTTTCCAACTCACCCCTTTTTCTTTAAAAAAAACTAGTACCTCAACGTTATGCAGCTTTCGAAATAGCACAATCGTAACCATTACAAATTACAGTTTAGAAAGTAATTAAAATATATTGTTGCCGTTTGTTGTGCATATAAATCTAAATGTCATGTGTCCATCAAATGCAGACTGTAAAAAAAGTAAAGGAACAAGAATCTATTGGATTGTAAACTAACCCCACATATTAAAATTTAATTGACTAGCTTTTAAGGGGCGAAGAATAAACCGCTAATCTAAATAATAAATCTCTTTATACTCGGAAGTCTTTTTTAAACACTTTTATATCAGTATATAAATATTTGTTTAATAATATGAACATTCTGACCTAAGTAACAATTTAATAAAAGTAAGATAAATTTATAAAACATGCAAGATTAATTTTGAGCGCAACTGTGAAGAAACAGTGAAAAAATCAATATAAAGAAAAGATCCTCAAATTCAAGAGAATGTAAAATAGATACCTAGTTATTAATGCTATCATAGCCTAAAAATGTGTTTCCTTAAAACATAAATTGTAATATGAAACTATTTAGAAATTAATAACTAAATTCAGGTCACACATATTTGTTTTTATATTATTTGGATTTCATACCTTTACATTTAGGAATACTAACATTTATAATTATATTTTAGCATGTAGACTCTATCAATAAGAATAGAATAGAATTTAGAAATGGTGTACAACTTTAAACATATACGACCATGGAGATGCAGAAGCGAAATTTCTGTTATTATAACTTTTAATATTCGTCGCGACAAAATTTCATATTCAGATATAGTTGTTTCCTAAAGATGTGGTAAAACTTCAAGGTATTATTTCTTGGGTTACTTTAGATCCTTTTGTTCTGAGATGATTTTTGAAAAGACGTTTTTCTTTGGAAGATACGGACCTTAAAAGCTTTATTAAAAGAGAACAATTCTTGAGCAATTAGAAAGCATATATTCATTCTTCTCCTTATTGACTGCCGAATCTTTCGAATATACTAGGATTGTTTTTGAAGTGAAAACTTATATGGGCGCGTTGATGCATTGATTGTTGGGTACTGAACGAGACTGAGCCGTCACGCTCGGAATGAAACGCTAGTTCGGGTAAAGTTAGCTCGATGCTCGGCTTTGTATTACTAATTATTACTAACTAGCGATATTTAATTTCAATTAACTTGAAATTTAGAATAAATACGCGAAATATTGTATTTTTATTATCTGAAAAATTTTTGTCCGCGTGCAGATGCCATCCCGAACCGCCCGGGTGTAAGGCCGGCACGTTACCATTAGACCAGCGCGGGTACTCGTATGAGAATTATCATATCGTCTATTAGTATATATACATGCGTACGTATGAATTTTTGAAGTGAAAACTTGATCAGACCCAGCGAAATGTACTAGAATAATGTATACACAATAATAATAAATATATATTTTTTAAATGTAATATAGAACGAAAATGGAAAATGTAAATGTAAATGAATATAGAACGAAAAAAAGTTGTATTTCGTATTATTAACCTCGCCTTGATGAAGTTTTCACTTCTGCCGTGTGATCTTAAGCACACCCAAAAATTTTTTTTTTATAAAACACTTACCAGTTATCCAATTTCTCAAATGTTCTTCATTTTCCAATGGAGTAGTGTACACTAATCTCTTTAAATGGCCCCAAAGCAAGCAATCCGAGATATGTAAGACTGAGATTGAGCAGGCCATAAGAAATATCTACCTCGATCAATCTAGAAGTCTTTAAATGTTGCTTTTAAACATTCATTCAACAACCACATTACTTATCTCGTTATCAGTGGTAATCCTCTAGTAGCCGGGGTTGTGATTCTTCCAAAGAAAGCCCATACACTCCAAACGTTTAAAGGGCAATTAGCGGTGAGAACGATTTTATATTACAGCATTTGGTTCATCAGTCCTCATATGGCTATTACGAAATGTACTAATAGTGGTATGGGATACAAACACTGCAGCTCCAGTTCTTTTATTAAACACATCTAATACCAATATTCAAAATATTTGCTATTTCTTTGGTATAAGTATTTGGATCCTCCACTATTTTGTTCAGCACAGTTTCTTCCATTTCTACGGTCAAAATATTTGCTATTTCTTTGGTATAAGTATTTGGATCCTCCTCTACCTTGTTCAGCACATTTTCTTCCAATTCAACCGTCGTTACTGTATTTGGCCTTGGTCCTTCATTGCATGTAAATGTGTTTTCCTATCAGGATTTGGTAATCGTGTAAAAATGTATAGAGTTTTATGTTGGACAGCTTCAACACCAAAAGTGAAATTATAACAAGAGAATACAAGACGCAATCAATTCTGACAATTTTCAAAGAGAGAAAATGACTAGCCACAATGGAAACGTAATGAACATCGTATGAAATTACTGTAAACTAATAGTGTTTTCGATATCTACACTAACCTCCTGGGACTAGAAATAATATCCGTTTTTACTTTTTTATACGTAGTATAAGGAAGTATTGTAATGACGAAAATTTTCGAGCTAGAGACTTTTGCAGATGTAAACGTTTTGAAGTCCTAAAGTGGTTTTTGTAAACGTCCCCCCTCTCTCTCTCTCCCTCTCTCTCTCCCTCCCTCCCTCCCTCTCGCTCTTTCTCTCTCTCTCTCCCTCTCCTCTCTCTCCCTCTCTCTTCCTCTCTCTCCCTCTCTCTTTTTATCTATCCCTCTCTCTCCCTTTTCATCAAACAGAGATTGCCTTCATTTCTACAAATTTACATATAATGTGGGGTCTTTCAATTACGTGCGTGTATTTTATTTGTAAGACGAAAAACCTGACAATTACGGCCACCATTATACAGGGTCTTCCAATAAGAGGTTTCATTTTGATATGTCAATAAAACGAGTATTTTTTAGCGAAATCAGCGGATGTTTATTTAATTGTAAAGAGGAGGGTATGCCATTAATAATGGAAAACAATATCAGCCAAAGGGCCGCCACGGCTACGATGGCAGAACCATATTCGTTTCATGAAATTTTCCATCACCAATTCGCACATTTGCGGCTGTATGTCCTCGATAACTTCACGAATTCCATCTTTGAGGTCTTGAATCGTTTGTGGGTTATTGGCATAGACCTTATCTTTCATGTAGCCCCAAAGAAAAAAGTCTAAGGGTGTTAGATCACAAGATCTCGGTGGCCAATTGCGATCGCCTCTTGGAGAAATCACACGGCCGGGAAACTTTTCACGCAAAAGAGCGATTGTATCGTTACTTGTGTGACACGTAGCGCCGTCTTGTTGAAAATAAACTTCGTCGACATCAATATCGTCCAATTCCGGCCATAGAAAATCATTAATCATCGTTCGATAGCGCCATCCATTCAACGTAACAGTTTCTCCAGCCTCGTTTTCGAAAAAGTAAGGTCCAATGACCCCGCCGGACCAAAAACCACACCAAACAGTCACACGTTGAAGATGAATAGGCTTTTCAATGATCTTTCTTGGGTTTTCCGAGCCCCAAATGCGACAGTTCTGCTTGTTTACGTGGCCTCCGAGATTAAAATAGGCCTCATCACTCATGATTATTTTTCGATGAAATTCCTGATTAGCTTGATGCATTTCAATGACCCATTCAGCAAAGACACGACGTTGTTGATGGTCGGTAGGCATGAGTTGTTGTGTTAACTGAACTTTGTAGGCTTTAAGACCTAAGTCTTTATGCAAAATACGGTGTAATGTCGTTCGTGGAATGTCCAATTCCAAAGATCGACGGGAAATGGACAAATCTGCGTTCTCCTTAACACTATGGGCTACAACAGCAATATTCTCATCTGTTCTTGAGCGACGTGCACGAGTTCGCTTCTTCACATCACTAACTTGTCCCAACAGCTCAAGTTTTTCAACCAGTTTCACTATTGCTGGCCGAGAAGGTGCTACACGACGACCGAATAATGCTTTAGTTCTACGAAATGTGACCGCGAAATTTTCAGCATATTTGTAGTGAATTTTAATAATTTCAATGCGTTGTTGAAGCGTGTATCGTTCCATTTTTATTAATGGCGTGACTTTTACTTCTCATCTGTCAAGTAATTACCGGTTCAGTCATAACAACTGTTACAATGGCGAGCTATTCAAAATGAAACGTCTTAATGGAAGACCCTATATAACGGCCAATATTGTTTCCTGTTTTGGTGGCCGTTATTGACAGGTTTTACCATACTTACTGGCTATAATATTCACTTATTTACTGATAACAGCATCAAGAAACGAGCTACGTAGACCATAATATAAGTCAGCAAGCACGATACAGTTTTTTTATAATCTGGTGTACCCGTTTTCT
This sequence comes from Amphimallon solstitiale, assembly GCA_963170755.1. Classification (NCBI taxonomy): domain Eukaryota; kingdom Metazoa; phylum Arthropoda; class Insecta; order Coleoptera; family Scarabaeidae; genus Amphimallon; species Amphimallon solstitiale. The sequence goes on along the minus strand of OY720684.1, from coordinate 59,995,833 downwards.
CATGTTCATGAATGATCGCGACAAAATCACCCTTGTTATTTTCGACACCTGTTATAATTGATACCGGTATCCCCTATGGAGTTCGAAAATTTGATTCAAATTTTTTCAGAAGCTTAAAACTCATTCTATACCAAATAATACCTTAAATCGGAATGCTTGCTTTCATTTAAATTTTATACATTCTCGCAAAAAATATTAATGAATACTCTTAATTTCATTTATCATTTAAACATATCTAATTCTTTTCCATTATAATCAAGTCGTCTCTTGCTTTTATGCCTGTAATAATTAAGCGAACGCCCCCTTAGTATGCACCGTAGTGCTTTCGCTGGTCTCTCGGGACAAATGACCACTGTCCAAGTAACTGCCCATTCCCGAAATTCAATTATATATTCAAACAATATAATAACAAAATAATATTGATATATGCAAATGGATTTTATTTTAGTAAGTGCATTTTGTAAGGTCACGTGCCCTTTATATATGCGTTGGTGTGTATGTAAATAGCAGCAGTTGATATTTCTTGGTTCACGTTTCAAAGGAGATACTAAAAAATGGTCAGTGCTATATTTTTCTCGGCCTGGCATAGAAAAAATCATTATTATTTTTTAATATAATTTCCACTAAATGAAACATTTTTCTCACTACAAAAAAAAATATTTTTGGAAATTATAATCTATAATGTTGTTTCAAATTTTACGATTTTGTACTAAAATATACTTCAAAAATTAAAATTTACTATTATAGAGTATTAATAATAGCAAATACATCATTTTTAACTAACAATAATTCTTTTTTTGTCATTTGCATTAACATGACTAAATTATTAAAGTGAAAATTACACGGAATTTATTATTCAAGTGACAGTGCAATTGCTGGGAACTATTTAATAGTACAATGTTTACATTACATAGTTTACATTGTAAAACGTCTTACAATTTTCTTGCATGAAATTAGAATCTGTCCTATTTTTGTACTGATGACTTGGATGCGCGCAGGCGCAGCAGCGCGCCAATCAAACCTCTGTGTAAAAACAATTTACAAGTACTGCTATACAAGAGCGTATTTACAATTAAATATTGCCATGGTTGTTACCACTCCCATTGTGTTCTTTTCTTTTTTCCCTTTAATATAATATTTGTCAAGATGATAGTATCACATGCACTAGCAGTCACCATAAACCACCTTCCTCGATTATCCATTTATTTAGATTCACTTTATTACCTTTTGCGTACTAATTAATTTAAAAAAAAATTAAAATTGTGTTTTTACATAATTACTTCGTTATAAATTGCTAAATATGCTTTGTTTTTTAATTATAATAAAGATGCATTGTCTTTGTGTGCTCGTTATAAGCCAAGAAAACCTATGATTTCAAAGTAAACATATCACATCTTGCTGTGTCTTAACGTTTAAACATAAATTTGTACTATACTCAAATAATTATTAAGTATCTTGTTGATGTACATAAATATATGTTTATTAAAACAAATGTACAGTATTTTCAAATAATCCAGGTAAAAAATTAAATACATGTATTTCTTAATTCGTAACAATTTCGAAACTTAAATAATTGTAAATCAATATTTGAATAAACAAACTTTGAAAATTTTATTTATAGATATATGCATTAATTAATTAACCATCTGTGTGTCTCTATCACTTGTACTTTAAATTATAAATAATTCTGCGATATTGTAAATAAAACCACTTTTTACACACGTTTCATAGTATTGGTCACTTTAATTTTTATTTTTAGCAACATACCCTTTGTTGCTGTTCTATAGAATTCAAAATCTATGTACGCATATCAAGAAGGAAGGATATTAGTTTCAGCTTTTACTAGTTCTGCACTTTTGGTTGGTACCTTTTCAATTTTATGATAATAACATTTGACAGTAATTACAGAATTTTAATAAAATAATAATAATAAATCTTCATTTCTCAATGTTAACCTAAAAATGTGAAAATGTCACTTTCCGGTTTCCTTGTTTTGCGTTTTGGATAATCAAATCGCATTCCCTTATAATACCTTGAGGATTATTTCCTTTTCGATAGGAACTAAGCCCAAAAGTCCACGTTTCTTCGGTGGAAACACTTAGTGTACTCGATGTCAATTCAACAATACCGGGTGCGGCAATAGTGTGTCGGCGGAGCTTAGCATGAAAACTAATAACTTGAAATAGAAAAACAGTATAAAATAATGTTTGGGGAAATTATTTAAAACTTACTGCGGAATAATTTTTGGGCGCTATGTTCGTATATAAATGTCGGTTGGCTTACATCGTTTATTGTTGATCAACTTACGTTTTAGATTGTAAACAAGAATATAGACGTACAATTAATTTTTATTCACAACATGTAAGAACTTGAAAAGGTCTTGTACACAAGTTTGTTAAGGAAGTATTGGTCAGTAAAGAATCATAAACTACTGCTTTTAAAGACTATGAGTGTAAAGCGCTCTTTAATTAACACAAATTATTTTTGCGCCATATCATCAAACACGCATTAGGTTTAGTACCGTTGGTGGATTATTATTATAATTTATTAAAATTGTTTGCTACATCATTTGCTTATTTAGATTTTATTCAAATAGATCATTGTATACTATTCACATTTGTATTAAGGAAGATACTTAAATTATTTCGAGAATGTGTGCGGTATACCTTTAAATTATACCCAGGAAATATTTTCAATCATGAGTGCAATAAAAAAAAAACTTTCTTATACATATTGCCGTGGTCTCTTGCATATTAAAAAATAATAGTTATAGCATTAAGATTCAATTTAAGTATATAAAATATAAAAGAGACAATAAGAATAAGTTTTATTGTATTCAAAGATTTTAACATAAAGAGTATACTAAGTTGCATACATTAAAGTGAGAAAACATAGACATAAAAATGAACTTATATTTACAATTTAGATATTAAACAGGTACAAAATAAAAGACGAGATAAAAATTAAGATATATATTTCTTTTATAGAAAAGAGAAACAAGATGTATGGTTTGTGTATAATGAAAAACAACCTGACTTTATAAAATGCGTGAAAATTGCACTGAACATTTTGAATAATGGACCGCTGTTTAAAAATAAAAGAGAAATGAAAGCAAATAACCGAGAAAGGGTTATGCTTAAGGATGGAAGTGTGATAAGAATTAGTCATCTAAATGCAATAAAGTTGTATGAAGAAAACAAAATCCGATATGCACGGGAGAAGAATGTAAGTGAATAAATTATGTAAACTTGAGAACGTGCATAAGGTAATAAAACTTTATTAAATAAATCATGCAAAAAGAATAAAAATTTACCTCAAACTTATGACTATATAAATAAATAAATAAAAAAAGGATATAAATAAAAATATTCTGAGACCATACAATCTGCAGTAGTGTTTTTATAAACGACAGCTGGCAATAATAAAGTACATTCATGAATTCGTATATGTAGTATTAGATTTCATAGATTGTAGAGAGGTTTTGTACGGTTTGATGACCTACAAAAAGAAAATATAATGTAAACTTGGTTTGTAGTTTATTACAGATAAATATATCACCGTTGGAAAAGTCCTGGATCGAGGGAAGCAATGAAACGGCAAACCATATGGATCGTGGTAGTACGAGTAATCTTATTAAAAGAATACCTGTTATTTACAATGTATTTCCAATTTTGCCGAGAGCTGGAAATAAAACAAAAATAAGAATTGTGTTAGCAAATGGAAAGAGGAAGTATGTGGCAAATAGTAAAGAAGGTAATAAATTCATAAACAAATATAAGGAAGAGTTATATTAATACAAGTATACCTGCATTGGGGAAATGCTGGACAATTTGAGTGAGAAACTTTTAAAATATAAACAAACAATTCTCAAGGTGTTGACATTTTAAAGTGAAGGAACTGTCAAAAGACAATAAGTGCATGTGTGTGTGTGTGTTCATATCACAACGGCAACTTGGACAGCAAAGATCTCACTGAAGACGCAGGGTGACAACTTAAATGGTAGTTTCTGAGGATGGCGTTGAGAGCGGTCACGTGTCTTCCCAGGGATATAAATTGGAGGACAAGAATGAACAAGTTGGATTAGCTGGTTATCTGGAAAGAGATTAAAAGCGACTTAAAATCGTAGGGTCAGATACACCACGATTATTTTGATTCATATTTATTTCTTGTATTAGCGTATTAATTTCATTTGTATTTAAGTTTCATTCATTTTTCTTTGGTTAATAATTTTTGTATTTTTAAATAATGGAGATGCAAATGGCTGAATTTGAAAAGTTTTTCAATGATTCAAAGTAAGTTTTTGATACAAAGATTTACCAACGTTGCTATGCGTGTATTAAAATATAACGTGCAAATGTATATTCAATATAACGTTGTGCAACAGGGATAATAAATATTTTCCTGTAATAGTAATAAGCATTCATTAGTTTCAAGAACACAAAAATGGAATTATTAATGGTGTTGGGTGTTAAGAGGATATAGCGTGCAAATGTATATTTTCTGGCACTTTATTAGGCATCATTAATGTTTACAATAAATTTTTGATTATAAATTAATGATTTAAATTAGATTTTTAAGAAGGAAAGTGTTTCTGGGTAGCGGACTCTGAGATGCTGGATATAATACGTGTGAATGGTTATAGACAGTAATCAGATTCAAGCTTTTTCTTCGAACATTGACCATTGCGAAGTTCTAAGTTTGTCAGAGCATTACGTGCGAATATAATGTCTCTGATGGAATAGAATTAGCATAAAAATATCAATAGTATACCAACGTTAATTGAAGTTTATTTTTTTTGAAACACGACAATATTTTAGATTTTTATTTGATTAAGCATAAGAAAAATATATTCGTACTATAAAACATTACAACCTAGAACAAAGTACAAATGTTCTCTCTTAATTATGTTTCTTTTTAATAAAATGGTGAATATAGTATAGCGATGCTATCTATTGTGAAATAATGTTAAATAAATTATACAATTATGTTTTATATGGTTTCTGGTTTTTATTTTGAATAAGCTATAACCTTATCCCAATTAAAAAAAAAAAACAAGAGATTTGATGAGAGAATGGAAATTTAGATACACTGATAGAATTCACATATACTTATAAAGTACGTGCTGTTAAGATAAATAAAATATATATATAGGATAATAAAAATTATCATCATCTTTATTAGTTATGTTGCTGGAACAGCACACAACATAATTTATTTGGCAAAGCCTAATGTATGGCAATACTACAATTATTGTATTCCAAATAGTTATGTTGCCACAGCAATATGTGCGTTCGTTAATAAAATAAAACTTAGTAAAACTGTTGCTTCCGGTCTGAATTAAAAAAAAAAATACAGTCATTGTTTCAAATCCAGCTCAAAGTACTTTTTTTCTGATTAATATGTGAATAACACAAACTTTAGTTTTAAAAATATTTAATGTAGACACTACATATGTTTCACCACACTGTGGCTTCATCAGGTGATGACAAGATACAAATTCAATTTCTGTTACAATGGAACTTATAAATACAGATAATAGATGTCACAATTATTGTTGTTAGGAAGTGATATTCAATTACGTTTTAAATTTAGTAGGGGGAGCTATTTAGGTCCACCTGATCGTTTAATATTATACCTAATTTACTAAATTTATTTATTTCTAAACTTTCCAGTAAGTTTTTTACTTTATTTTGAATATGTAAAATATCAAATAGTTTGTTAAATTTATGATTCGATTCCAGGCAGTGGTTAGAAAAGGTCGAGTCTGTTTTTTTATCATTATAGCTTCTTTCATGTTCCTTCAATCCGGCGTCAAAAGGCCTCCCCTTCTGTCCGCTGTACACTTTTTCACAATCTTCACAAGTTAACTTTTTTTAATTTTTTGTTCGTTTAGTCTTTCTTATTATTAAGAGTTCTTAGTATGGAGTTGTTAGTTTTGAAAGAAGTAGATTGATGAGTAAAGAAAACTTCGTATTAGAAAAGAATAGAATATTCACGATAGCTGTAAATAATGGGTATTCCATAGACACGATAAAGGATATTTTAACTAAAAACTAGAGTCAAAAACACTCTCCTTAATTTACTCCAAAACAAAAACCATACCATCTAATAATTACAACATCATCACATACTTGGGAAACATTTCAAATAAAATAGGAACTATTATTAAAAAAGCGAATAACGAATCTACTTCTTTCAATACTAACAACTTCATCCTAAAAGTCTTAACAATAAGAAAGACAAAGCGAACAAAAAATTGAACTCAGTAGTTTATAAGTTGGCTTATGAAGATTGTGAAAAAATTTTCATCGGACAGACGGGGGAACTTTTGAAGTCAGAATGAAGGAACATGAAAAAAGCTATAATAATAAAAAACAGACTCGACCTTTTCTAACCACTGCCTGGAATTGAATCATACATTTAACAAACAGTTTGATATTTTATATGTTCAAGAAAAAAGTAAAAACCTAACTTACTGGAAAGTTTAGAAATAAATAAATTTAGTAAATTAGGTATAATATTAAACGATCAGGTGGACCTAAATAGCCCCCCTAGAAAATTTGAAAGTATAATTGAATACCCCTTCCTAACAACAATAATTCTGTCATCTATTATCTGTATTTACAAGTTCCATTGTAACAGAAACTCAATATGTATCTTTTCATCACCTGATGAGGCCACAGTGTGGTGAAACATTTGTACTGTCTACAATAAATATTATTGAAACTAAAGTTTGCGTTATTTACTTATTAATCATTGAAATAAAGTTTTGACAAGTAACTCTCCAACCAATCAGTTACTTTTATTTTCTTAATAAACTCTATAGAAACATAATTTGAGAAATATTTGCAAAAAACTACTATTCGATAAGAGTAAAAGTACTACTTCCGGTTCGAATTTTAAAATTTCTTTTATGCAAGAATTGTTCCAACTGGAGCTGTAAATACTTTTGTATTTTCGGTAAATCTGTATAGAATGCACAATTTGCGAAGTATTTGCAAAAGGCCGTTTTCCGATACAAAAAGACGTACCTCCAATAGAAATTTTGAAAAATTTGTTTATAAAATCTTTCTAAATTAATACATTTTTGTATTCCTTAAAAATTTGTCTAAACTTAGTAGTTGACGAGATAATAGTAAATTTTGATTTTTTACTGACATGAACTACTACTTCCGGTCTACCGATTTTATTGAAAATCTAATCAGATCTCAAGAGGAAGATTATAATGATAAATTAAAGTTTGGTATTGGTACCTGTAGCCGTTTGGCCGGTATCGTCGACAGACAGACGTGGACATCTGCAAAAATCTTGAGGTCGAAAATTTTTATCACATAACTTCGTACAAGAAAGTGAAATGAAAAGTTATTTAATCAATTATTCAGTGAAATATTTGGCATTTTACTTAACATTGGAGCTGTTGATGAAAGATTTTTAACACTCAACTGATTTTGAACGTCAACTTTTATTGGGAAATAAGTAAAATAAGTATTTGCAATAATTGTCCAAATGTAAAAACGTACAAAAACTTTAATTGAAAAAACTCATGAAGGCGAAAGGTGGTGGCCAAGTGTGCAAGAGAGATAAAAGTATCGGAAAATTATTCCCGTTTTTATAAACAAATTGCAAAACCTATTTCCTTTTTTTAAAGTAGTATATTACTTAAAATGCTCTTCTGAAGAAATGCAACCAACGTCTTACTTTTTAAAACTTTTTTGTAACAGGTGAGATATTTTGTTTAAATTCGGTATTTAATGTTTTCTTTTTAATTCTGAGAAAGGGCGCATGTGAAGAAAATATTTTTAAATATTATCCAAAAAAGAAAAAAATCTGATGAGTGCTCAAATTACAACCGGAAAATTAAGGAAACTAGTATACAATATTTTAGTTTCCTGAAAGATATGGAATTGGCAAATAAACGGATAAGAGCATGTCAGTCAAGAGACTTCAATTTAAAATTTAGGAGTGTTCAGTGCTGTCAAATAATTTTAATCTAAATTTGTTGTATTACAATTTGACATGAAGGTTCCTTTCACATTCATACAGTGTCCGTAATTTTAATTCTTTCTTTATTTTAGCATGCATTTATCCTATACACCACAAAAGCATTTAGAACTGACTTTGGAATATTTTTTGTATAAGTGAAATTTCAAAATTCGAACCGGCAGTAACACTTTTACTCTTAGCGAGTAGCAATTTCTTTCGAATATCTCCCAATGTATGCATTCGGTAAAAATTCGTTAAGAGAATAGAAGTACTTACAATAGGATTTTTTTTTAATACTTTATATATAAAAAAATTCTTAAAATTCGACTTATTTTGCTAAAAAGATAAAACTATTTAAAACAATTTAGAACAATTTTGTACAATATGGAACGCTCACGTATAAAAAGAAGGTGGCCACACCTCATTATTACGTTTGGCACTAAGTCGAAGATGGTTTCTTCCCTTAATCGAGTATCTTTTATCCATGTTATTCCTGTCTGTCTTATCACTACAGAACTGAACTCACAAATGCGAACACTTTAAATTGATAACATGTGGTCACGACCGATCATTGTGATCTCGCGCGTTCGTGATGGGTATTGGTGAGGGGTGTGAGGGAACGGAAAAATTATGAAAATATGCGTTTCGGACGTTAATATTTATCGTATAAAAACAATAAAAACACCAAAGTACATAAAAATTAACTCTACGACGTCGCCCTTTCTCGAATTTTCTTTTTATCTGTTTTTTGGAAGTTATTAAATATATTTTTTTATAGAATAAAATATAAAAAAAAAAGTAAAACGTTGTGTCATTTCTAAATACATTTAACTATATATACAGTCAATGAAATTCATAATATATTGTATAGTTTTTGAAAAAAACGGGAACTAAAATCAGCGCCATCTCTCGTGTCCAAAACACATTAATTGCATTTTACCTTTCGCCTTAAAAGTACCTATTAGCTGTTCATCAAAGACATAAATGAGAAAAATATTACGATTGAAATATACAAGGCGTGATGAAAAATATCGATAACATCTTGACATTATTTTAATTTTCGTTTTAATTTTTACTGCATATAACATTGAAACGCAATAACAGTAGTTACTAAAACGTGGTGGTTTATTTATAAATAGTTATTGATAAATTATTTGCGGCTTTTATTAATCGGAACCACCATGCGTTAAGAAAAATATTTATAGATTCAAGAATTTGACTGTTAACAGGTTTCCATCCATAGGCGGACGCACCTTGGGTTGCCTATACTCACACCTCACTTCGTTGCAAATCCACTAATCAAAGTCGGTAAGCGTGAAATCTATACAAACGGTCGATATGTGTCAAATGTGATTATAATGACGACCTGTGCATATGAATGAAATGAATTTTATTAGTGAACCTATTTGCTCGTTTCGGCTAGCTTTCGTCGGGAATTGGTCGCAGGTAAGTTGTTTGTCTTATCTTTATCTTATTACGGTTACAACAATGTTAACACAGGTCTTTAATGGTCGGTAAATGAAAGATAACACATTGATATGTCAACAACGGATTATTTCAAATTAATTGTGTTTATTGACAGCAAAACAAATACAGATACATATATATATATATATATATATATATATATATATATATATATATATAGATACAAATTATATACAATTTACATACAAGTTCACAAATATTTTATGTACAAATACGTCTTTGTCATATGACCGAAAACAATTAAGAAAAATTCGCATTCGGCGAAATAAATATACAATAACAAATAATTCGTCAGTACCATTTGACATTATACTGTTGACCGGAGATTCTAACCCTATATTTTAGTAAACATTACGGTAGGTTTCATTACACGAATAATATTCTATTTCATCTAAAATAGTTTTGAAACTATTTCTCAACACATATCCCGTCTTATAATAGAGATTGTAAAATGTTTAACGAAAGGTTCACGGTTATTCTAAATAGAGATATATGAATTTAATTCTTACGACGACACGAGATTCATTTGTTCGGCGTTTAAGTATTTTATGCGGCAGTAAATATCTTTTATGTCGGTACGCGGATCTGTGAAATAAAATGAATTATTAAGAATGATATCGGACATTTGTTCACGCAGGAAACCTTAATCAATGCACGACAATTATGGTCTGTATCAATTAAGACTTCTACGGATAATACGTATTATCTTAATTAATGCACGACAATTATGGTCTGTATCAACTAAGACTTCTACGGATATGCCTTCTTCCACATACGACAATAGGTCTATGTAGAGTCGGAACGGACGGTCAGGCCCTAATTAATCTACGACAAAATAGGTCTAGATCAATTAGGATATTAGGACGTCAGAACGCTCACGACAAAGTTGGTCTGATCGTCTGGACAGGATAAAGGCAGCCGGGATTCTCTCTTATCCTCGGTCATTACTAGCTCTTTGATACGGTCGGTTTATGGTAAAAACAAGTACGCAAGAGTGGGAATCTCATACGTAGACGTGACGTCGAAACGCGCGAAAAATAATTGTAATGTCCGAATATTTTTCGATCGCGTACAGCGGAGATTTTAATAGCCTTTGATAGATGAAATAGCATATTAAATCAAGATATATGTACATTATGTAAAACAATAATTTATAGCTGGCTGAATAAAATATCAAACGTATTTAATTTGAAATTCGCAAGTCAAATTTAAATATGTAATTAAAATAAATGACATTTTATTCTATTAATGAAGGGACTTCGTTACAGTTACATAGGTTTAAGAAAATTTTCATTTTGAATGTTGTTTTAGTTTTGAAGTCCTCTGAAAAAGTACTTCTTGCAAAACGTGCCTGTGTGCCTGCGTATATGTGATGACGACAGCGGACAAACGGTTAAAACTATCAATACTAAACTTTGTATTTGGGAATATAAACTGCTGCCAGGATGTTCAAACAATTTCACGGGAGATTCGTTCATGCATTTGAGTACTGTTTTCCCGAAAAAAAGGTAAAAGCAAGAAAAGATACGCGAGTGAATTGTGAGGTGAGCGATGAAGTCATTAAGTTGAAAAACACACTGGACGCGTGGGCGAGTGTAGCAAGAATAACTAAGAACCAAACTATTTACAAAATATATCGAGAGCTCAAGAACCAATATAGTAAAAAAATTACAGAACTAAAACAAAAAGCTAATACTGACTATTTAGAGAAAAGCGACAACAAAATAAAAGCGGTCTGGAGGTTGATCAATGCTGAGAGAAGGCCTACAAATGTAGAAAAGCCAGTAACTTCGTCATTATCCGCGGAGGACATGAATGAATATTTTTGTGGCATGGGTGAGGAAGTGGCTAATGGCATACAGCCAACACAAACGTACAGTGAGTTACTGTCTGCTCTGTCTTTAAACACAGCTGGCTCATTTTACTTTGCCCCGATAGCACCCGATGAAATAGAGATGATCATAAGGAGCCTTAAATCCAAGAATACAGTGGATGTGTATGGCATCTCGACAAATTTTCTTAAAGAAATTGTTAACGAACTGAGAACACCACTGACCATACTTTTCAACAAATGTATAGAAAATGGCCTATTTCCAACACCTTTAAAAGTGGGAAAAGTATTGCCTGTGTTCAAGAAGGGTGATAAGGGTGACTGTAGCAACTATCGCCCAATATGTATTCTACCAGCAATCTCCAAAATCTTTGAAAAAGCGATAGCATCGAGATTGGTAGGCTATTTGGAAGCAAAGGGATATTTATCTCCCGAGCAACATGGATATAGAAGGGGTCGTTCGACGACTACTGGAATAATGCAAATCCCCGAATACATATATCAAGCATTTGACAATAACAACTACGCTGAAATCAACCTACTGAATCTAACCAAGGCGTTTGATACTGTGAGTCCTGATGTTTTATGCGAGAAGCTTATGTATTATGGAGTAAGGGGGGTACCTCTGGACCTACTGAAATCCTATATGGCAAATAGAATGCAACTAACGGAATGGAACAACAAACAATCACAGCTCAAGAGAATACACTTTGGAGTACCTCAGGGTTCCATACTGGGCCCTCTGCTATTTATTATATATATCAATGATCTACCGACTAGTGTGGTTGGAGCAGAGCTGTGTCTTTACGCAGACGACACTTCCGTTGTGGTGCAGGGGAAAACCAATCAGGAAACTAAACTAAGATCGGAAAACGCAGTGCAAGTGGTGAGTGATTGGTTCACCGCCAACAAGTTAAAGTTAAACATAAATAAAACTCAAAACGTTGTCTTCAGTACCAGAAATACGAACCAAAATACTTCTGCAAGGTTTCTGGGTGTCACTATTGATTCGCATTTGAGATGGCATCAGCACATAGATGGTTTGGCTCGTACTTTGTTCTCAGCATTGTATGCCATCAAAAGATTAAAATATATTGCAACTCATGTGGCAGCAAGGCTGGCTTACTTCGCGAACTTTCATTCGCATTTGTGCTATGGGATACTATTCTGGGGAACATCTGCGGAGGCTCGGTGGATCTTTGTGATACAAAAAAAAGCCATCAGAATGCTGTGTGGCTTGAAGGTGAATGAAACATGTAGAACACGATTTAGGGAGGAAGGAATATTGACATTAACATCTATCTACATACTTTCAGCAGTGGTGTATGTACACAACAATAAGGAGGCCTTTACCACGAATGGGTACAATCATGGGTATTCAACCCGTGAGAGGGACTGGCTGAGGATCCCACATCATAGGGTGTGTTCCTCGCAGCAATCCATCTTTTACTGGGGGTCGAAATTATACAATAACCTGCCGCCGAGCTTTAAGGGCCTCCCAATCAGCTTGTTTAAGAGAAAAGTGAAGAACCACTTGATTAATGGAGAATACTACACAATAGAAGAATTCCTTAGACACTAGTCATTCCTCTTCTATATACAAATGATCTTATTTGATTTATTATTTGATTTTATTATTTTGTGTTTTTTTTTCTGTCTTCTTTGTTATTTGTTAAGAGTGTTGTTAGTATTAGTATACACTCCACTATTTAATTATACTTATCATGATCTGACAATTATAATGCATTACAAGTTTGAGAATATTGACAATTTTATGTAACAGAGGTCTTACAAATATATAGTCTATTATTATTATTATTATTATTCTTAAGATCAGATTAGATTATTATTGAAATCGGCAGACTGGCAGTTGTAGTTAACTATACTCAAAAAATTCAATTCTACCAACATTTCGCCTACTACTAGGCTTAAACACATTTCCAAAAAATCCGAAGTGATCAAAAGTGTGATCCGGAACAACTTTATAAAAGACGCTTTTCAAATTTCGCAAAAGAAGTAACACTTATACTCTTATCGGAAAGCCTGATCGAAAAGCAATTCTGTACAAATATCTTGCGAATGATGCAATCCGTATAGACTTTTTAAAAGAATAATAGTATTTAAAACGTAATTTAGAAGAACTTTTGTAGAAAAAATTGTGACCGCACATACGTATAACAAAGTCGTGTGGTGCTCACTCACAATTTTAACTATCTTATAGGTATAAAGAAGTATTGTGATGAAAAATTTTGACCACGAAGTTTTTGCAGATGTTCACGTTTTGAAAGCCGTTGATACCTAAAAATATCTCCCTATGTGTGTGTGGGTGTGTGTGACAACGATAGCAGCCATACGGCTAAAGCTACCAATACCAAGCTCTATATTTAGAAGTATAATCTGCCTCTTAAGATCTGAAATCGCTAGACTAGAAGTAGTAGTGAAAGAGTGAAAAAATCAAATGTTAACAATATCGCGTCAACTACTAAGTTTAGACAAAAGTCTAGGTAATACAGAAGTACAGAAGTAAAAAAAGAAGCTAGTAGGTCTTTTATTCTTATCAAAAAATATTTTTTTTTCCTAATATTTTCCAAATCAAGCTTTCCAGACAGGTACCGTGATATCATACTTTCTAGGACGAAGATGGCATTGAAATAGAAAACATATGTCTGAACTTAGGCCATATTATTATACTCGTAACACAACCTTAACTTCTGAAAATTATTTTCATAGTTTCATCGTGACATCCATAAATATGTCATTTGATTTAAAGTTATAATAAAACAACAAGCTCAGGTGGTATTCAAGATTTTATTATTAAAAAGAGGCGAAATTAAAGTTTTGAAATTGTTGTCCATTATTTTTAATTTCCAACTTATACGCCTTCTCATGCTGTTAAGGGCATGGCATTTTGCAGCATTGCAGGCGTTATTAATGCACATTCTTCAATAATTCTTTGTTGCAGATCTTGCAAATTAGCATCAGGAGTTGTATATATTCTATTCTTTAGGTGAAACATGAAAATGTCAATAATTGTCAAGCAAAGTTATCGTGGTGGAAATTCAACTTCCGTATGTAAGCTTATAATCCGTCAAAGAACTCACGAATAAGAGCAATATTTTCTTGTGTTGTGTGTGTCGTAGCAGCATCTTGCTGGAAGTAACCATATTGTAATTTTTTTTCTTGCAGCTGTTCAGTAAGTTCATTCAAAATGTTTCTGTACCTCACAGTATTAATTGTAAAAACTTAAAAAACAATTTCAGCAATTCTGCAGCGAAAAGCTACTAGCCAAACAAAGTTTCGCAGAATGCAGAAGCGATTCAACAAAAACACGAGGATTTTCACTTCTCCACATCCGAGTATTTTGGGAATTGACGTACCCCGAAAAATGAAACCACGCTTCATCAGAGAAAAATGTCAAATTTAGCAAAACATTATCTTGCCTTAAATTATTTGCAAACCGCAAGCAAGACGTCTAGGACAGTCTACCGGCAAAATAGCCTGATGTGATTGCATCTTATACGGATGCATGTGTAAGTTTTTCTTTACAATTTTCTGGCGTGTTTCATAAGGAAGTCCAATCTCTTAAGAAAGATGTTTCAAAGGTTTTGTGGTTTTATTTTCCATACGTTGACGAACATCATTTATAGCTTCTTTCGAATGAACAGTTGCTCTACCAGTATGTGGTTTATGGCGTACAGAACCAGTCTCACGAAAAACACCAACTAAAATGGAAAGGTAATTATAAAAATTTTTGGAACTAACTCTGGGAAGTGCTCTCTGAAATCATCCAAACATGCACGCTGGCGGTACACACAAATTCCATCAAATCGTACTTCAGTTCGAAAATCAATCATGTACGTTTTTTGCACTGTATTGTAAACCATATTTGAATTTATTCAAACACTATGTTTCTAACTTGCTTTCAGCAGTTCTAACACATTAATTAATGACAGTCAATCTCACTGTAAAAATAATTTTCAAAACCGTTAATATATAATACCTGGCTGAAGTTCAGACATATATTTTCTATTTCAGTGCCATCTTCGTCCTAGAAACTTTATGATATGGTATATTGAGAATAAAAATGTATTTTTAGCTTGACCGAAACTATCACGTTTAGCCTTATGTGATAGCAGTTTTTTTGTAAATATCTTCTAAATTATGTATTCACCAATATTTTTAAATGTAGCGATCTAAAAAATCACACAAAATACTAGTAAAGCTTACGATTCATCTACGTTGACCATGACGTTTATGTGAAATAATAATAATAATAATAATAATTCTTTTATTCAACACACATGATATATACATAGTGACATTACATCAACAGAAATATGTGGTTGAAATCCTAAGGCATGGTTCAGATGGCTGGAGAAGTTCTCCAGCCCCTGTTCTTCCACCAAAACCTTAAAATCACAAAAGCCAAAAAAGAAAACAATACTTGCCTAACCTATCCTAATCCTAATACTCTACTAATACTAATAAATCATTATGGTTCATTATAACCAGAACAACCAAATGTCGTAAACTACTGTCAGATAATTCTACAATTATTTTCGTAATTATTAGACTGAAAGACACTACAGACGTCAACTGTTTTTAGTTTTATGACGTAAGTGGCTTGACTCGTGCGTTTTTCTAATTAGTTTTGCAGCGTCACGTTGTATACATAATAATAGGAGATGTTTATAAGTAAAAATGTAAATTTACATACAAATAGATATGTAGTAATATTTGTTAACAATCTCTTCATATTGTGCAATATCTATATTTACCTATTCAACAATAAGTACAATATTCATTTTAATTCCATTTAAATATTAGTGGCGTGATTACATTAAATATTTAAGTTCATCATCAGCAATGTACTTTGGCTATTTGTCACTGTCATCATTTTAATCAAAATCATATTGTAATCACAAAAAATCGTAGTTGAAATAAATCTAATGACAGGAAATGGAACACAGCGCCGTATTTGTTACAAATTTTCTTATATATAGGTAACTATAGAACTTTAAAATGAAATAGAACACAGACAAACCGGGATAATGGTCATAGTGTTGGCTTTATTGGAAAGATAATTTCGTACCATAAGCGCTTGGGGCCGTATGTCGGCAATAACGATGTCTGGTCGACATAATTTTTGATGGAATGATTCCACCAGCCCATAAAGCACACTACACAATGACTTTTTGTGTATCTAACGGCATCTCAATGTGGATGTTCTTTACTCCAAATGCAGTTGTTTTGCTTGTTGACGTAGCCATCCAACCAAAAATGAGCTCTATCGCGGATACATAAAACTGTACGATGACGACCAATGAGTCAGAAACACGTGTCTGCTGTTGCTCTACAGCGGAATATACTCAATATTTTCTATTTCTTGTTTTATTTTATGTATCCGCGATAAATCCTTTTTTATCTTTCCTGGGTCTCGGACATTGTCTTCCTCGTGGCAATGTTAGTGGTAGTCTTCAAATCCGAAGATCTTCTAGCTGAAGCTACAAATGGTGATCTGTCACCTGATGGCCTTACGTATAGCTTACATCTTCAAGGTTATCCCACCTTATTCCTTGGCTACGGCGTACTGATGACGACCAATGAGTCAGAATCACGTATCTACGGTTGCTCTACAGCGGAATTTCCCCAATATTCGTTATTTACGATGTGCAGCGGTCGCGTGTAGACGTGTATGCATCCTACTCCAGTGTAACTCTCATATATTTATTGTTTTCGGAATGAGTGAGTACAAGTTACGAAATAAAAATGCATCTGTATCTGATGAGGACACTACTTTACAAAAAGCTCTTGATCGTGTTCTTACATCTGATGGATTTATTGAAAAACTCTGTGAAAGGATCAGTGAAAAAGTGTCCTTGAAGCTCCGGGCAGATTTAAAATCGGCCCAAGAAGAAATAGTTGTTGTGAAAAAACAGCTGTGTGAAGCGAATATCAGGATAGAATCATTGGAGCAATATTCAAGAAGGGGTAATCTAAGAATATATGGTTTAGCTGAATCTCGTTCCGGAAACACGGATGAGGAGGTAATTAAAATGTGCCGTGAAAAACTCAAGGTGGAATTGCTGCCGGGTGATATCAGTTGTTCTCACCGTCTAAGAGCGAGGGAGAGCGGCGTCCGCCCTGTTATGGTGTGCTTTACAAGTCGCAACGCTAAGAAGAAGGTATTTACAAATAAAAGTAAATTAAAAGGGTCTAAAATTATTATAAGAGAGGATCTTACGCCACAGAAGTTAACGTTACTGAAACAGGCAAATGGTGTACTTGGCTTGAAAGCGGTGTGGACGAGCGACGGATCCATCTATACGAAGTCCGGTGGCAGCATCAAAGAAATCAAATCATCCGATGATATCCTTGAACTACAACGGAGAAATGCGGTACAGTCTAATTGAAAAGTAAACTATTTGTTTATTCTTCCACTATCTCTTTGCGGATTGTTACAAATTGTTTATATACATTTTGCAGATTTTGCAGATTGTTACAAATTGTTTTTATACATTTCTTTGTAGATTGTTACTAATTGTTTATATACATTAATTTGTTTTATTTGTTGGGAGTAAATTTAAATTTAATTTTCAAATTGCCATATAGTTGAGAGAAATTGTTTTTATACATTTCTTTGTAGATTGTCACTAATTGTTTATATACATTTCTTTGTATTATTTGTTGGGAGTAAATTTAAATTTAATTTTCAAATTGCCATATAGTTGAGAGAAATAAGTAAAGGGAAGAAATATTATTGGTATAAATATTAATTTTGTTAACACACCTGGATACTTATTTCCTGTTATATTATTTGTTACTTTTGCTGTCGGTTACAGCTATTATTTTTCTTTTTATATATATATTTATTTATACATATATTCTCAGTTTGTTATTTTGTCGTGTTATGCTTTAGCCATGGAACATATTAACTGTGCGTATACTTGATGCCATGGGTGATTTTACAGATCCTTTGTTTTCAAATAATTTTACTCTGGCACACCTGAATGTCCGCTCATTAATGCCTAAATTTGGTGACGTAAGGCAACTGATAGCAGATCTTGGGGCTGATGTTATGTGCTTATCTGAAACTTGGCTTAGCCGTGACATTGCGGATGAAGTGATTCATATTGATGGTTACAATTTATTTCGTAGGGATAGACCGACTCGAGGTGGTGGTGTGGCTATTTATATTAGAGATTGTTTGTCATGTAGTTTAATGACGTTCAGCTCCAACATCGAGCAGATTTGGGTTACCTTTGCTTACAAATCACAAAAGTTTGCTTTGGGATGTCTTTACAATCCTCCGGGCTCTAAGACAATTGATTTTTTAAAAGAATTGGAGCTGCAGCTCACTGAATGTCATCTCTCTGTGGACGTTATCTTCTGTCTTGGTGATGTTAACATTGACATGCTCAATCTCACAAATAATTCCAATACTTCTATCCAGGATATCTTTTATGCCTTTGATATGCAACAAATTATACAAGACCCCACACGTGTAACTGCCACCTCTGCTACGGCTGTCGATGTTATAGCAGTGTCCGCCTCTGTCGAAATAGTGGAATCTGGTGTTTTATCGTCTGAGTTATCGGATCATGATGTGGTTTTTGTGAAGCTTCCCAATTGGTGTACTGGCAAGAGTCACGATCTGTTGTACTCATATCGTGATTTTTCTTCTTTCGATTACAGTGATTTCTCCTTTGATTTACACAGCATACCCTTTCATTACATGTTCACTATGGATGTGAATAGTAAAATTTATTATTTTAATAATCAAGTTGTAGAATTATTTAACAAACATGCACCGTTTAAGACTGCTCGGATTACTAGGCCCAGACAGCCCTGGCTCACGGATAATATACGACTCCTACAGAAACTGAGAAATGAAGCCAAGGCTAAATTTAGGCGGACGGGGTTGATGGGGCATTGGGATTATTATAAATCTTTAAGAAATTTCACCACTTTGGCTATAAAAAATGAAAAAAGAGCTTATTTTAATTATGTATTTCAGCACAAGACCCGTAAGCAGTTGTGGTCAGAGTTACGGCGTTTTGATATCACTAAACGTAAAACAAAACAAGTTCCTCCTGAACTACGAAATCCTACTGAAATAAACAATTTTTTTGTTAACAGCATCCCTCAGGGAATTGCCGATGTTTCCACAACAGTTGAGACCTATAATAGATCTAGACTTCTGTCTGACTGTGTCTCCTTCTCCTTTCGCCTGGTCGATCAGTCAACAGTATCGAAATTTATTTCCTGCATCGGGAGTAGGGCTGTTGGTGCAGATAATGTCAGTATTAACATGCTCAACTATACTTTACCTCACACATTACCATACATCACTCATTTAATTAATAGCTGCCTGGTTGAGGGTGTTTTTCCTGATCTTTGGAAAAAAGCTGTGATTCTGCCCCTGCCAAAGGTGGCGCGACCTACCGCATACAGTGATTTGCGTCCTATTAGTATACTTGCAACCCTAAGTAAAGTTCTTGAAAAAATTATGCATTCCCAAATTAGTGAATATCTTGGTGAGTATTCCGTTCTTCCTCCGTGCCAGTCTGGATTTCGACGTGGCCACAGTTGTACGACCACTTTGCTCAAGGTGTCAGATGACATAATTGGTGCTGGTGATAGGGGTATGTGTACGATGATGGTTTTGTTGGACTTCAGCAAAGCCTTCGATACAGTTGATCATCGAATTTTATTATCTATGTTGCGTCACATTGGTTTTGATGATGGCGCTCTTGCCTTGCTGCGGTCTTATCTGACGGGCAGGGTACAGTGCGTATCCATTGATGGGAGTGAGTCTGAGTGTCTTGCGATTTCTAGAGGTGTGCCGCAGGGTTCAATTTTAGGTCCACTTTTATTTTGCATTTATACATCGTTTCTTCCAAAGGTGGTCAATAGATCTGTAATTGAAATGTATGCTGATGACACTCAGATTTATGCTTCGTTCTATCCTGGTGAGTGGGCGGATGCTGTTCGGGGGGTTCAGTCTGACATTGATGGGATCGTTCGTTTTTCGGAGCAGCATGGTCTTGTGCTGAATCCCGCTAAGACAGTGTCAATCTTGTTCGGCAATCCTAGGTGGTGTGAGGTCCTGACTGGTCAAATTAAATTGAAATCTAATGACACTGCCATTCAGATTGTTGATAGAGTTAGGTACTTAGGTATGGAATATGACAATACCTTTCGATTTAAAGCTCACATTTCGAATTTAATTAGAACTGCATATTGCAATTTAAAATTGTTGTATCCTTATAGAAACAGTTTTGGTCGTCGCTTGAAAACTTTACTATGTCAAAGTCTGGTTCTTTCGCTATTTACGTTTTCTGCATCACTATATGACCCTTGCTTAGACTCGTCTGATGTAGCGAGAATACAAAGAGTTCAGAACGCCTGCCTTCGCTTTGTCTTTTGCCTTAGAAAATATGACCATGTAACACATAGATTGAAGGATATCCGTTGGCTAAATATGAAGAACCGAAGACTATTGCAATCTTTTTGTTTGTTTCACAAAATCATTAGCTTAAAATCGCCACCTTACCTCTACGATAGAATCACTTTCAGGACCGATGTTCATAACATCAACCTTCGTAATGTACATCTTATAACCCCTCCTTGTCACAGGACAGCATTCTATGAGAGGGGTTTCACATTCAATATTTACAAATTATACAATTCGTTGCCTTGTGTCATGCGGGATGTGCCTTTGAGTGGATTTAAACGCATGGTTTTTGGTATACTGTGGAATAAACAGCTTGGCGGATAGTAGAACTCTTACCGATGATTCCTTAAGTTGTCTACATGTCTATATTAATTACATGTCTTACTTTATTTTACAATCCTTTACTTACATATTACTTACATATTACTTATATATTAATCATATGTCTTACTTTATTTTACATTCCTTTACTTACATACATACATATTACTTTCATATTACCTTTGCATATAATCTATAAGTTTGATTTAGTTTAGTTCGTAATATTTTACCATTAAGCATTCATTCTTTTGTAATTTGTTTTTTTCTGTAACATTGAAGGTTTTAGGTTGAAAATCAGGGGACAGCCTCATTGGTTGTCCAGCTGAACCTCGCCTTCTGGTTTCCGGAGCATTAGCATTATTATCTGTTTCTTTTTTTTTTTTTTTTCTTTTTTTTTTCATGTTGGTTTACATACTTTTATATATATTGTTGATGCATACGGAAATAAAGACATTTATTTATTTATTTATTTATTTATTTATTTCTTGTTTTATTTTATGTATCCGCGATAATTCCTTTTTTATATACATATATATATATATATATAAAGAAAAGAAATACAAATATATATATATATATATATATTGAGGTAGTACTAGGTACTAACCATCAATATTTATATTTGGTTATGGCATGTAATGTATTTTGATATTAAAAGTTTAAGAAACTTATGAATAGAAATAGTATTATGAAGATTAGTGTTTATTATCCTAGTATTAATATTTACAATTGTTGATTTGATAATGTAGTAAAGTCCATTGGTTAAGGTCCATAGTTCAGCAAATGATACCAAAACCTGTAAAAGAGAGATTTTGATATTAATTGAGTGTTTGGTATGTAATATAAAATTGTAAAAACTTGTTCAATTGTCTTAAATGATGAGAATTGATTTTAAAAGGGAAACTTTGTTTAAAGGTAACGTCAAAATAGATAAAAACTCCCGCCATAATTTAATTAGAGGAAAAGTCAATGGTTGACAGATTTTGACATTTACAGAATTTTTTATATAGTATGTTTTAAAATTGTTTTGAATACTTAAATACATGTATAAATTCATGGTTAAAATTGTTAAAATATGAGTATTGAAATATAGAAAGGCATACAAGAGAATATTAAAATTATAGAATGCATTTTGAACATAAATAAGAGGTGTTTAATTGAGATTGGCCAATTCAAATATATAAATTATCACTAAGGTAATCAGGGTAAATAAAGAAAAAACTTCTTATAAATTTATGAGAAGAGGTGTATGATAATTTCGGTAAGAATAGATTTTAGCCGAAATTAAGTAAACTAAAGCAAGAGAAATACATATTGTGTATATTAAATTATTAATTTAATATATTGGTAAATAATTTATGACTAAAACGAAGCATTAGTGAAAGATCGTATTAACGTAAGCAGTATCAAGTGAATAAAGAAGAGAAGGAGATTATAGTGATTAAAAGCATAAAATCTAAATTTAATTTACTTACCACAAAAGGTTTAAATGTATCGAAGAATTTTTTAAGCGAAGAATTTCCAATTTCAAGTTTAACCATAGAGGGGATTTATTTATCAAAGGATTCCTGGGACGAAAACATATTATAATAGGCTCATCTGACGTGTATTTTCTGAAAAATATCCGTACCGAAGTGGATCTCAAGCAAGTTTATCTATCAAGGCAGTGAAGAACTTCCTGGACGCACAAGAAATCATCGTTACGAGGCACCAACAGCTGTTACATTGAAGAAGTAATACATCACCGAGGATTCCAGTTCTACCGAAACTAAAAAGAGAAAAGAGATCAGTTAGAATTTCCTTGTCGAGAAGTTACACATATGTATAATAAGGTTGTATCGTTTAATTGTTACTTTTAATATGAAAATCTCTTTTATTCAATGAATTGGCAAATAATAGATGAAAAATTAAATGATTAAATGTATCAGAAATTATACACTGAATCATAGATAACGGTTACATAGTACTATTTGAATTAGAAATCAATGGTATACATTTTAAAAGTTTATTACATGCATTAAATTAAACTTACCTTGACAAATAAAATAGGATTATAACCTCAATTCTTATCATAACCAAATATAAGTACATAGATATTGGACAAGTTTGAATAAGTAATTGTTAAAATACTGGCATTTTCTTCAAATACATGTTTATTGTATGTTATTTCTCGAAGATACATTATATTTATTGTTACTCAACCATTTTTGATTTTCATTTACGTAGATTTATTTGATAGGTTAACATTCAGCAATCCTCATGGTTGTTTGACCTCCTAAAAATAAAAATAAACATACAGATTAATGTATAGGGAAGATATAGTAACAGTTTAAAATTAACTTACCATACTGTGAGATAATAAATGGTGTAGATTTGAAATTAAACGGAATATAAAGATTT
Source organism: Amphimallon solstitiale (assembly GCA_963170755.1). Classification (NCBI taxonomy): domain Eukaryota; kingdom Metazoa; phylum Arthropoda; class Insecta; order Coleoptera; family Scarabaeidae; genus Amphimallon; species Amphimallon solstitiale. The sequence continues at coordinate 59,972,353 of OY720684.1, read as the reverse complement.
TTGTATCAATTAAGAAAATATTTAGTAGATTTATCAAAGTTAGTTCACATGAGTAACGGTAAAATTGTTTAGTTGAGGATTACCAACTTTTAAGGTGAAAAGAACTTGGACAATAATCTTTCTTAGATATTATAAAAGAGACAGGTCCGGACTAAGAATTTTTATTATTAATAAAAATATGCAAGTATAAGAAATTTTTTAACGACTGAGTTAGTTAGGGCATATAAATATTTGATTTATATTCAAGTAAAGTAATATATTAAAAACATTCTACTCTAATTTATTGGCTTACCCAACGTGTGACGTAAGAAGAAGTTGAATGTCTAACTTAGGGTGTAATTAAGGGATATTTTGGGTGATTGATGGTTATAATAGCTTGATTTTACTTAGGTATTTTTTATGCACTCAGGGTTACGACATTAATATGGCGCCCAACGTGGGGCATTATTAAAGAAACTCACAAAGATTGTGTTTTGATATTTTATTCCCCTGATTATAATTAGTTAAATACATTTTTCTATACACAAAGATTAACAGTATAATCAATCCAGAAACGTAGATAGGGATGATAAATCGCAGGTACAGAGAAAGATGTCAATCTCATCAGCAGACATGTTGTTAATTTATCAATTGTGTGAAAAATTAAAAAAAGAAATGGAAATGGATAGGAAAGAACAAGAGTTAGACAGAGAAATAAGAAGACGTCTAAGAGAGGAAGAAAGAGAAGAAAGAAGACGTTTAAGAGAGGAAGAAAGAGAAGAAAGAAGGCGTATGTGGGATGAATGTTTTAATAAATTGGATAAGGTAAATGAAGAATTAAGTGGTAAATTTGACAAGGAGAGCGAAGAAAGCAAAAAGAATATGGATGTAGTAAGTGGTAATGTGGATAAGTTATTCGAAGAATTAAAGGAAAATAGAGAGGAGGATAGATTAGATAATACAAAATTTTTTATGGAAATGAAGGAAGAATTAAGTGGAACATTGGATAAGTTGAACGAACAAGTAAGTGGAAAAATAGACAAGTTAAATGAGGTTGTTACAGAGAATATTGTACAATTGAAAGAAGAAGTTATGGTTACTGGAAAAGAATATAAATGGAATATTGAAAAATGTAAAGAATCTTTAGTAAGAATTCCAGAAGAAATTATATCAGAAAAACAAGTAAGTGTAAAGGACAAAACAGATACAACTGAAGAAGAGATAATATCAGAAAAACAAATAAGTGTAAAGGACAAAATAGATACAACTGAAGAAAGGGTAATTGAAAATTGTGAGAAGAATGAAATAAACTGTATTAACATTGAACAAAATACAGCTGAAATCAAGAAAATTTACACGATTAAGCCTATACAGAAGAAAACTAAATACTTAGATTCCGGCAGAAAAATTTTAAGATCATATTTGGACTCATTTTTATTAGCAGAAGAAGAGGATAATATTTTGGATTTATATTTTTTAAGGCAGAAAACAGAAATAGTTATAAGAGACAAAAAGTATATGGGAAGAAGTTTTAAAGTAGGACGTAATATAATACCATTTTTTGTGAAAAATGTTTTGGAAAATGAAAAGTTTAGAATGTGTAATGAGTATAAAGAATTTATAAATGGAAACGATTATATTATAAGTAGAAGAGATTCTTCAGGAAGATATGTGCGAAGAAATGTTCATCAGGTTACAATGATCTTGGAGATTAAGTGCAAATTATTGGAATGGGATGTTGAAGTACAGAAAGTTACAGAAATATTTACACCTAGAAATGCAGATGTAGCGAGTATACATGACCAGGTTGGAAAATTTGTGGACAAAATGTTTTATAAAACTGAAGAAAATGAGTTATGGTATAAAGAAGATGTGGAAAAAGAAGAAACATATGGAACATTGAAAAATAGAATAAGATTAAAATTTATAATAGAAAAGATGTCTCGGATAATGTATGCTATAGTATTATAACATTTAAATCATGGACATGGCGGATACTTTAGGGCAGTATTCGATGGTACCGGCGACACCATCCTACCAGAGCTACTTCAAATTAACAGCCCCCATTTAAATATGGACATGGCAGTTGTATACAAGGGCGACAACTGTAGGTACTAGCGATACCATCCTACCAGAGCTGCAACAAGATATAAGCCCTCATAAAAATTATTATACCCGAATAAAGAATTTGGACATGGCAGATAATATAGGGTAGTATTTGTTGGTACTAGTGACAACAACTGTTACAAGAGCTACCACAAATTACAAAATAATAGCCCTTATAAAATTATCTTTCCCAATTTAAGGACATGGATCTAATATACAGATATCCCCACTCGATTATGAGATAGGGGCAGGATATAATTTCCAATATTAGAATCACTCATAGAATATGTTAACTAAGACAGAAGTATAGAGATAATTCTTGTAGGTGTTAAGCATCACCAATTATCAAGGATAAAATTAAGAATACATTGACCAGAAAAGGACAAGACCCTTATTACAATTTTCCTCGAATTTAATGTTAGGAGCATAAGAGTTGATATTATTAGGGGCATGGAGAGTAATTAAAAGACAATAAAATGATGGTGAAATTAGATATTTCACTTATAAACAGAACGAATACAGATAATACGAGCCCATATATGGAAGGTACCTATTTGATAATAAGGTAGGGGCAGAAATTTTTTAGAAACTCGTCCGGAAGTATAGTTAAGTTATAGAAGTAGGAACGTTATAAATATTAGAATTAGTGTTATCATTTATTAAAAGTTATTCCCTTATTTCAAAATATTTGTATATAGTAGAAACAAAAAAATGATGTAATATAAGTCGATAATACAAGAACATGTGTGTAGAAGGAAAGGAATGAAAAGATGATAACTGGAAATGTAAGAAACTTAAAATAAAATAAAATTGTCTATGGAAAGAAAATATTATCAAGAAAAAAGTGTATAAGAGTATTATAAAACTAAGAGATATACTACGATGAGTTTGCACGATAAAGCAAATCGTATGAAACATTAGGTGAATAAGAGAATATAATTATTAAGAAGAAAGAAAAAGGGCCTTTTACGAAGAAATATGATAATTGAAGTAATTATAAAATGCTTACTATAATAAAGTAATATAAAATGATCCATGTAAATATGGTATAATAAATGTAAAAATATATGAGAAAGGGTAAAGAAACCCAGAGTTGTAAAATGTATATGACAAAAATGTCTACATATTATTTAAATGGTAACGTACGCCAATAAAACGAAAATGTCTAATAAGGTATATAGGGGAAATGTTCGAATAAGAACAATATAGATAATAATTAATAATGTATAAGTGAGCATGACTAAAGCATATTTCAGAGAGGCAACTTAAGTTCCAAAGAAATAATGGAAAAGATGATTTAATATTCACCATAATGTGACAAAGATATTACATATAGTAGTTATAATAAAGTTTTCATAAATATTTTAAAATCATGATATAGAAGTATACAAAGAGAAAATAATTTATACAGAGATTGGAGACAATAAAGTATTTACAGATAATCAGATATTTTAAAAATAAAAATATACTTAGAATATAAATAACATTTTTGAGAAAAATATTACTATACATTTAAAATATTTAGTCTTTAAATTACATTAATTTCATATAAGGTTTCAAATCTCATATCTCTTATGTTACATAAGAGACTAAATATTTTAAATGTATAGTAATATTTTTAATGTGTTTTTTTGTGTTAACCATGATACATAGTATACAGTGTGAGCAAATGTAAGTATCTCCCTTTATAGATTAGATTATAGCTCACTGTTTTGTTTGTATATAATGTAATATGTTTCTCTTTTATATTTTCAAAAAAGGTCTGAAGAAGGTTGTAATAAAATGACCGAAACGTCATAAGCTAAAAAACGCTGTTTAATTAAATTCCAATAACCCGAATTCTACCATCCGGTAGTAAAACACATTACATATATATATATATATATATATATATATATGTGTACAGTGTGGAAACCACTTATGGAATAAATTTACTAATTTCAAAACGAATATTATTTATGTAAAACGCTAAAACAGGTCAACTTTTATTTTGTGTGTGTGTGTCCGTGTGTGTGTGACCACGATAGCGGTCAAACCGCTATAGCTATCAATTCCAAATGTTGTATTTACGAGTATAATCTCCCTGTTGAGAACTGATTAGATTTTCAGTAAAATCGGCAGACCGGAAGTAGTAGTTTACTTCAGTAAAAAAATTGAATTTTTCCAATATTTCGTCAACTACTAATTTTAAACAAATTTATAAAGAATTTATATGTACTCAAAATTAATTCTGAGAAGAATTTTATTATGAAAGTTTTTCAAAATTCCTACCGGAAGTAGGTCTTTTACTCTTATCGAAAATCAGTTTTTTGCCAATATTTTGTAAGTCATGCTTTTTAGACAGGTACGTTACGAGTATAAAAGTATTTAAATGATAATTTTAAATATATTTTGTATAAAAAAAAAATCAAAATTCGGACCGGAAGTACCACTTTTACTCTTACCGAATAGCGATTTTTTGCAAATATGTCGTAAATTATGCATTCTATATATATTCATTAAGAGTACAAAAGTATTTAGAGTTGGATTTGCAATATTTTTTGTATACATGAAATTTCAAAATTCGGACCGGAAGTAGCACTTTTACTCTTAGCGAGTAGCACTTTTTTTCGAATATCTTCCAAAGTATGCATTCTATAGCGATTTATTAAGAGAATGAAAGTACTTAGAATAGTATTTTGAATAATTTTTGTATAAAAAAATTCTTATAATCCTATAATTTGAAACGCTCATACGTATAAGGAAATCGTGTGGTGGTCCCCCTCATTTTTTTTATTGGAATGCTATATTTTTTTTATAAATTCGTAGGTAGTACTATTAAATACCTTTTCAATGAACTTTATTTTCAACAGTTTTTGAGATTTTTACATTACAACCACAACAACAACAATTATAAAAACGTCAAAGTTTGTTTATTCTTTTTTGATCAAAGCAAAATTACTATTTTTCTTGTATTCTACTCTAGTCAGGTGCTATCATTTTTTTCACACAGTTTTTTCGTGTTGACTTTTTCTTTTTAATATATTTTTTTTATATATAAAGATATCATGTAAGATTTGTTACAAAAGCTGCTAAGAGTACAATCCAAAACTAAAACAAAAATTGTTTCAATACATTAAAAAAATGAGTGTGACGTCATATTTCAAAAATGAATGACGCCATGAACAAGTGTAACAACTCACAATAAGTATTATGATAAATAAAAATTGACCTGTTTCGGCGTTTTCGACAAATGTCATTAGTTTGGAAGTTACTGAATTTATTCCATTAGTAGTTTCCACACTGTATATTTCATGTGTGGTTGACGCATATATTAAACACTTGTCCTTAAGTTCATTAATTAATAGATATTATTATATTATATTAATAGTAATTTTTAAATTTCGTATTATATTCCGCTAGTTTCAAGAAATCTCCGCGTTCTTTATCTATCATGTAATACCCATGTTTCGCATACGTATATTAATATGGGGCATAAATTGTAGACCGTTGGTCGAGTTCTTAAAGTAAAAACATGGGAAAGTCTCGTCAAAAAACAAGGCACCGAAAAATGTACCAGAAAGGTTATGTCTGTAGAAAAAACTTATAAATATAATAAGCAAAAACGTGTAATCTGGAAATTTTTTGATGTCAAATTGACTAAGAAAACAAGAAGCAATTAGCACCACACTGTTTATTGTGTTTATGGATGAGATCGTAAAGAAAAGTAACGAACAAACTAACAAGGTATTCGTGAGAAATCTCGATCTAGTGGATGTGTTGACATGGGCATTGACAGATGATTTGATTATTACGGCTAAATTTTAAATAATAATATACCATGAATATGTGGAACAAAATACTAAATAAGGGCAGTATCAGAAGATCAACAGAACATACATGTCTAAATAAAGAATAGTACAATTGAGCATGAGTTCCAATATCTATGCAGGTCTAACAATAATATGCTCTGAATAAAAAGAATCAATAAGGGAGAAATTTCTAAAGATATAAAATATGAGCATGATGAAAAATTAAGAGAGTTACAAGAACAGAATTAGAAATCAGGAAATACGAGAGGAGGTGGAAGGTGAAAACATTTTAGATAATAAGAAAATAATTATTATGTTGGTCCATTTATGACAGTTCAAGACGACTGAAAAATGAAGAGACGTGAGTTATCAAATGGCAACCTTTTTGAAGAAAAATACCTCAGGGAATAAGTCGAAGATCTTATGTCAAGAAACCGAGAATGGAAGAATATATTCCTATTTAAGAAGAAAAAACTTCTGTACCATTATTTAGTACGTTTGACAGAATTGTTACGATGTTTACTTACGTATGCACGCCGCTTAAAAATTACGCTGCACAACAGATTTAGTACAGTACCTAGAGCTTCACGGGAAGTATTTGAAAATATTTAAAATATTAATTGTCATAAAGGTAATCTAAAAATGCCCTAAATTTTTTAAAGAAATTGGATATATCTTTAAAACTAGTACGGTACTTATATTTCAAACAACAAATATATGTAGGTTCCATTTTGGTCACGTGTCACCTTCAAATGGAAACAATAGACAAACGACAGACGCATGTTAGCCACGCGTCTCGTACGTCACACACTTTCTGGACCTTTTATATTATCGGTGTGCTCTTTTCAAACGAAAAGGCATTAAGTATGATTCATAAGGCGATATAATTCGTTAAGAGTAGGAATATATATATATATATATATATTATGCGGTTATTTTTCCTTGCCGTGTAGAATATAAACTATGATATTTTTCTGTGTGAATTTTCGGTATTAATGCCGAAAATTCCCACAAAGAAAAATATCATAGTTTATATATATATATATATATATATAGAGAGAGAGAGAGAGAGTAAAAATTTATATTGAAGTGTGCTACGTCATTCATCAAAGACTTGGCGAATTGTATTTGACAAATTTAGTAGTTGTTAATTATAAAGTGATTCATCATAAATTCTGTAAACAATTTGCATATGTTCCAGTAAGTCAGAAACATCTAATTGCATGATAACAAGCCTTTTGCGTAAGTATTAGAATTCTTTAATTAATTAGAGAGTATCATAATTCACATGTATTGTAATGTTTTTATAGCGTAGAACCATGAGTATTAAAATTATTTTATTTGTACGTTTTTGTACATGTATTTTGATGACGCCTGTATATGTATATATAATGAATATGTAGTATCAATTTATTGAAAAAATTGATAAAGTGTAAATTTTAAATCTTTAATATTAATGCAGACATATTTTTTCTAATTACTAAATCGCAGTTAAATAAAAGTTCGACTTCTTATTCCTTTTAAAACAATATATATTATTATTAAATAATAAATTACAAAAAAAATTATATTCGTAAAAACATATATATATCACAGCCTTAGGTAATACAAATTTAAACATTTTTTTATCTAATAAATAAGTTGTATTTTTAATACATTTTACATTTCGACAGTTCCTCTAAGTTTTCATTGTAGATGTTCTGTGTATACTCTCTAAGGAATTGTTTTCCTGCTTCAGTTGAATTATCAATTTCCAGTACTGTCGTGACTGTTGATACACTTGGCCTGGCGTTCGGGGGGATGTAATGATAATAAGTCGTCTTGATGTAGCGTTGTGTAACAAAGGATCGCACATTTTTGAGAGCCTGTAAGTAATAATACAATAAATAAAAATTAAATTAAATCCATAATGGGAAAATATATAAATAAAACTAAATGATAAATTAAATTTTTTTTTTAATTTTAAGAAAATAAAAATGATTTCGCTCCTTTTTCTTGGAACGCTAAAACTATCTCAACAATTCAATATTATTTTCCTATGTGAAATAAATTATAAAATATATAAATACCTTGATACAATTCTGAACAGTGTTCGTAAAAAATTTTTTCATATGCATACTTTGTTCCATATATTTCTACGTATATCTGATACAAATGCACTGCACAACGTTTTCTGATTGAATGAAGAAAATATTGCAAGCAGGCCGCTATATATATTATACTTATATATATCGCTATTATTCCCCCACTAAAACTTAACTAGGAAACACTTGACTCACCCTATAATCTGCTCGGCCTGAATGCATTTATTATTTCCGTACTTCATATGACTTACCCTCTAGATAATAATCATCCTTTTTGGTGTCCGAAATATCGCTGGTTTCGCACGATTGTTTCAAATAATTGCATTAGGGAAAGTAGCACCATGCTTCCCGTGATTGAATTCAGTTTATTAGCTTATTCGTCCATAATTTTATTATTTATTTATTGTATTAATTTAATTGTATGTAATATATTTTTATTCTTTTGATAGGTGTATAGGGTGATTGCGTTTTATTTTATTACGTTTTATAATGCATGTTCATACATTTTCAAAATTAGCTTATATAAAAGTTTAGTTTTTAATAATGCACTTAATTCACTGTGCCCATGCGTTTTCTCACAAAAGACTAAAAACCGTTCTATTTCACGTTTTAGGCAATAAATGTATTCCTTTCAAAAGTTTATATTGACAAAACTTTCGTAAATGATGTCAATTTAGGCATTACCCGAAACTGGTAAAGCGATTATAACTGATAAGTGCTAGTCAGTAATTAATATACAGGGTTTTTCACCTAACCCGTTCGTTAGAACTTTTCTATGTTAACGCCTTAGGACAGTTTTGAAAATTTGGAATGTTATATTTTTTATTGCTTTTTTAGATTCCTTGTAGCTGTAACACATTTAATTAGGTTTTATTTTGTGAATAAACTTAGAATGGCTTTAATATCATATGAGATAACAAAAATCTGCATGCATCTTTTTTTTTTTTTAAATCCTATGTATAGATGTACATGAAATTCCTACATCTGCAGATGCCGCCGGTATAGAACTGGTTGGATGTGCATGAAAATATCACAAAACAACGATTTCATTACCATCGTCGCCCGTAATCGGTTTTGGAACTGTTTTCTTGACTTGAATACCAAAACGAATGAAACTTGACTCTATTCCTTTAAATTTAGTTTTATTCATTGCTGGTAAATATGGGTATCATTCATTAAAAAGTCGACATGTTCTATCAATTAGTTGAAGAGATTCACCATGAATGGTGGAATACATTTAAAATATCTCTATTAGAATAATTATTGAATTCGTCTTGCATATTTGTGAACAACTTAAAACCAGTTAGAAACGAAATGAACTACCTTTTATTTTGACAGATCAAATTTACTTTTCAAGGCTTACTACTACGATTCTTCTTGAAAATGCTCAATTTAGAAAATAATCATTAATATCTCTAAAACTGTGAGAGATAGGCATAGGGAAACCTATATCTGTATGATGCAATATATTCATCTACTTACTAGGGCGTGCTCATCTACAGGCTATTCCATTAAAAAAAAACGATTTTTCTTAAATTTAAGATTACATAAATAATCGATAAATTTCGAACACCCTGTATGAGATTTATTAAATATTTAGAAATTGCTCATAATCTTATACCTTTCCCTGTTTGCAGTAGAAATACGACGTAATTCTATTCAAATACGCCTTAGATATATGGTTTTAAAAAGTGCATTGAAAAAACAAAAAATTTGACAAAAATCAATATAATTTAAAAACGGTTAATTATTCACAAAATAAAACCTAATTAAATGTTTTACAGCACTCTACAAGGAATCTAAAAAAGCAATAAAAAATATAACATTTCGTTTAAAAAATCAAAGTTGGCTATGACTTCCTGTATAACCAAAAGTGGTTAATGAGTGTAAATATTTTATATTAACAGACCAAGTATCAACATTACGTGCTACAAATTTTCAAAACTATCCTAAGGCGTTAACATAGAAAAGTTCTAACGAACGGGTTAGGTGAAAACCCCTCTATAATAATAATAAATTTCATTATTTTTGACTTCGTCTAACAGTGGTGGAAGACTTGACGTTGTTATTGCTGTGTGCATAGATGTTGCTGTTGCCATAGTTGATTTATATTTGCTTAATTATTGGGTTATTATTTAATTAAAATTAGTATATTACTTTTGATTATTACTTTATGGTTTGGTGTTCATTAATTTCGGTTCAACGCATGCCAATTTATTATAATGTTGAAGTGATTGTTGTTCTACTCTTCGATTTGCGTGGGGTTACCTGTACACTTACTTTTTATTTTTTGTATATGACTATACACTGTGTACATCGTGTAATTGTATTAAGGCTTTATAATTAAGAATTGACAACATTTTATTTTTCGTTAACTAGAAAAACCTTCGGATTGTTTAGAAGTCGAGGAGATTAAAACTATTTGCTAATAATTGTTACTTCAATATTATCATTTATTACTATTAGGAAAACTTTTGTTTTGTTTGTTTGTCGGGTGTGCTGCATTACTGACAAAAATTGCTAATTTGAATGTAGGTACGTTCACTGTGGGTGTGCTGAATTTCGTGCGCTGAACTTGTTGAAAGGATTCGATATGCTTTATCATGCGAGGCTATTCTGTATTTTATAGGGCTTAAGGATCAAGCTATTTCTTTCTCTGAGTCATACTAAAAAGACACTTGGTTAATTTGTTTCACTAGTATTTATTTATATAAAATAATTACATAAAATAATATCGATTGATATTTCCATTTCCTTGAAAATAATCTCCCGTAATTCCTCTATTTTGGCCTTTTTGGATATATTTACTGATAAATCATCAGCATTAATTTTGTCACGTAACTTTCTTACTTTGACATACATCCTCACTGCTTTTCAAATATAACCGTTCTAATTTTTTAAGACCATTTTAATTTGTCTAAAATTAAAACTAAAATTTCTCGATTCTCTACTGGTTTAAAATTAAATACTCGTATGTACTTCGTTTTTAGTGGCACCCTACAAATAAAAGTCAAGGGAGGGTAAGGTCAGGCGATCTCGCAGGCCATTGTACTGGTCCATTATTTGAAGTAACTCTCTCATTGAAATGTTCTCTCAAAAAATGTTGCACGTCACGAGCATTATGCTGGAACCAGATGTTTTGGATATGTAATATGTAATCAAAGATAAAAGGACTATTAAGTGATATCTTAAATGAAAAAACAAAAACTCAGAAAACAAAAAAGATGTCAATAAAAGTTCGTACCAATCAAACCACACCAGAGATTAAAACCAAATCAAATTTGAAATCCTCTTTAATTTACCAAATGTGGATTTTCAGTAGACCAGTGATGATAGTTATGCCTATTAAACACTCCGCAATTGGTAAACCGTGTTTTATCTATCCAAAGTATTTTCTTAGGAAAATCAGTATCATCTTCAAATTTTTGTAGATACCACCTGCTAAATTGTAATCTTCCCTGATAGTCGGCCATTATCACTTAAACTCTTTATAATTGTTGGTTTGTATGGGTGGTATTTGTTTTTCCTCAACGTTCTATAAACACAGGATTTCGGAATTCCAGTTTCTCGAGCTACTCGACGTACTGATGTACTTGGATTGTTTATTTTGTAAAACGTATATCAGAATTGTTAATTTGATAGTAGCCTAAGGGCTTACTTATCAATAATAACAGAGCTTAATGTTTTAAACTAACATTTAATTTCATATCCAACTAATTTCATATTAGAGTGACATTTAATTTAAATGTTTATAAAGCTCGTATAAATAAAGATTTATTAGTCATGTTGTACATTATTGAAAAGCTATTTATAAGGACTATCTAACTAATTAAGAATTCAATATGGCCGCCATAAGAAAGAGACCGCTAAGAACTTGGAAAGAAATGAAAATCGGGGAGTTACTTTTAACACCAAAAAAATTGTCTTAAAAAAGTGTCTCAACAATGTTAGAGTTAAAAAGCGATCGCGTTAGGCGTTATCGAGTTATTGAGGAAAATTCAAATAGGCAAAATTGGTTGTTTCAAAATATCTCCAAATTTTAAAAACTCCGAATGAATTTGAAATGAAGATTTGTTGCAAGCATTGAATTCTGCAAAACATTCCCCATTTGACAGTTGCTCTATCTCTTCTAGTAACCGATATACCAATGGTGAGCATCGAAATGTGAACATACTGTATATATATATATATATATATATAAATATTATGTATCGTCGAAATTCTTGGTATTTTCGGCTTTTTTTAAAAAATTTATATGAAGGGTTGGTTAATAATAAAAACGGTTTTTTGACGTTTCGAAATTATGTATAATTTCCTCATCAGAAAATCATGAGTTAAATTTTAAAACAACTATTGTTTACATCACAACACTGCAAATATGACAAACAAAAAATTTTCAGTAAACAAACGACATAAATTTTAATAAATAGTACTTACAATAATATTGGCCGTCTGTGTATATATGGCTTTGATTGTTGTTAACATTAATTGCTTTGCACATTCTTTCGATTAAATTATATTCCTTTAAATATAGTAATTCTTTCTGTGTGAATTCACTGAATGTCTGTTGAAAAGTAATAGCACGATGTCTAAGTGTGTATTTTTGTTTTATTTACTTTTTTAGTTGAAAGGTTTTGTCTATTCGTATAAATAGCACAGCGGCGCATCTCGACAAATTTCATATTATTGAAAAATATATCTGGGATATATTTTGTGTGTCTGCTCTATCGTTTACTGCGTTCTTATGTTTTTTAATTTTTAGACTTTCAAGTATAGTTCTTGATTTGCTGTTATGTTCAGTAGCTAATATTGTTGTTTGTTTATAATTGAAAGAATGGTTAGTTCTATTTTCGTGTTTCTTTAGGGCTGTACTATTGGTGGCGTATTTGTGCCCATTTAACCGGTCTTGTAGGTGTTGGGATGTCTGTCCGATGTATACGCTATCACAGTTGTTGCAAGGTATTTTGTACACGATGTGGGTCTTTTTTAAGATGGGAATGTTATCTTTAAGGTTTGTATATAGCTTATCTAGGTTATTGAAATTTTTGTTGGCTGTAGTTATGTTGTATGGCAATAGTATTTTATTAATTCTCTCGCTTAAATTAGGGATGTATGGAATGGGTACATATTTTTTTTGGTTAGTTTTATTCGGTTGTGAATCTGTTATTGTGTTATGGTTGTAGTATATATTAAGTTGGTTTTTAATGATTTTGTTTATGTATTGTGGGGGGTAGTTGTTTTTCTGTAATGATGTTTTTACCTTTTTTAGTATTTCTGGTCTATGAATTGGACTTGTTAAAATTATAGCTCTGTTTATTAGGTTTTTGACAACATTTTTCTTGAGTGAGTTTGTTTGGTTTGATTTGTAGTTTAGGAGTCTGTCTGATGCAGTGGGTTTTTGGTATAGTTTTGTTGATAAACTATTTTTTGTATGTATTATTGTGAGGTCTAGAAAATTTATAGATTTATTTTGTTCTTTTTCAACTTCAAACTGCAGTTTAGGATGGAAGGCATTGAATTCTGTGAGGATGTAATCTGTTTTGTCTGCTGGGATACAGGCAATACAATCATCCACGTACCTTTTAAAGAACACAGGTTTGAAGTTTAGGTTAGTTAAGACCGTTTGTTCAAGTTGTTCAAGAACTAATTGTGCTATAACGCTTGAGATTGGTGAGCCCATTGCACAGCCATGAATTTGTTTGTAATGTTGGTTGTTATATTGGAAGTATGTAGCATTAAGGGTAAGTTCTACTCCTTTTTTAAATTCTGGTAGTGTTAGTGTTGTAAATTCTTCCAAGTTATTCCATCGTGATTCTATTGTTTGCAGGGCTAAATTTATTGGTATATTTGTGTACATAGAGATAACGTCTAAAGAAACTAAGATGTGGTCGTCTGGTATCATCTCGCTGTCAACGAACTTTTTGAGATCATATGAATTTTTTAGAAAATATTGATTTTTTCCAATAATGTTGGAAATTGAATTCGCAAGAAACTTCGCAAGTTTATAGAAGGGGCTCTGTGTCGATGAAACAATTGGTCTAAGGGGTATGGTTTTTTTGTGCAGTTTGGGTAATCCATATATTCTTGGGGCATGTGCATTATTGATTTGGAGTGTTTTTGCTGTTTCTTTGGATATTAAGTTGCTGTTTTCCCAATGCTTTACGAGATCATTATTTTGTTTTTGGAATTTTTTCGTTGGATCATTTTTGAGTTTGTTATAAATTGTGTTATCATCTAACAGGTTTTTCATTTTTGTTTCATAGTCATTTTTTTTTTTTTTTTTTTTTTCTATGATAACAGTTTTATTACTTTTATCTGGTTTTGTAATGATTAACTGTGGATTGTTTTTCAAAAAGGCTTTTGTTGTTGCTACATTTTTGTTAAGTTTTTTATGGAAATTTGTTGTTTTTAGTTTCGGTTTGTTAGAGAAGTTAGTTAGAACGTTAGTAACTTTAGCTCTGATGGAGTTTTTTTCGTTATCATTCAGATTTTCTATTGTGGATTCTATGTTAGCTATAATATTGTGTGTGGGTATTCTTTTGGGGTTATCGTTTTGTAGTGCGAAGTTTCTTCCCAAACTCAAAACCTCTGCGACATTTTCAGGAATTTTAGTTTTTGACATGTTATGTAACCAGTTATTATTGCTGATGTTTGTGTTGTTAATTACATTGAGGGTAGAAGACCTGTGTAATAGTGAATTGAATTTTTTTTTGTTGTTTTTCTTTTAGAGTAGCAAAAAAATTATTAACTGTGTGTGTAATTTTTTTGTCGAGTGTCGACGCTGCAACTACACCGGCTAGACTATGCATTTTTTTGTATAGATGGGTTACGTTACGATTAACTAGTTTTAAAGTTAGTGTGCAATCAGCTATAATGTAATTTAAAAGAGTGTGTTTTAAGCTTTGCATTTTGTTTGAAAACTTTTTGCTTATTCTACAATTGTCAAATTGGATATGGGAAGTTTTTAAATTACAAAATTTTGGAACTAAGTCTAATTTCTTACATTTTAATGTGAAAATTCTTCTATTCTTGAGTGTGGCAATTTTCTTTCTTCTTTTTAATATTTAATATATATATATATATATAATTGGGACTTTCTTTTGACCAATACCTTCTTCCGTTCATAAACAGTTAAAGAACCAGCCACACGTACTTGATGTGTATCCGACGACACATATTTTACTACGCGTGTTTTCACTTGCCACGACAGTAATACATTGCACATTTTAGAGTTGAATACCGTCGGATTCTAGCGCAGGCAAATATCTCACCTTACAAGAGTATTTCATGACAGATGTGGGTTGGACATATTTACACAATAGCACACATAATTAATCGGCTCGCTACACACAGCGCTCGATACGATTTAACTAAAAAACTTTCGGCGCAAAAGCCCGCCCTCCGCGTCCCCTACATTCACCTCGATAGATGCAACTACTTTTATATAGACATATCGTAAGTGATATGTCTATATGTAATAAGAACATTACATACATACATAATGTATAGCTTCTTACGTATTATTGTATTACTGTTATTACTGTGCCCAATTTCGAAATACATACATTATTCATGTAAGTATGAATGTAAAGCTGACTTCCGATCCCTAGTAACAACATAAATTGGAAACGTAAAGGAATAGTTAGCAAAGAAATAAGAAAATTATGTCAAATTTGACGTCCACGTTAAGGAAACGGAAGAATTAAAAGGTAACACGTTAGAAAAGATTAAACTATATAAGGAATATTATCGAAAAATTACTATGACACAATAAAAAGTTAGTTCATTCTGAAATTATATATTTGTGTGTAATCATGTTTGTATTTATAATTCATAAATTATTAGTACTAGTAACTCTTATAAAATCTTTCCAAATTGTATGTATGTACATTTCATGTAATTGTTTAGAAAATAAAACTACAATTTTGGCGCCCAACGTGGAGCATCTTTTCTGAAACTTTCTTAATTGTTAATGAAATTATGAAGTGCAAATGAGAATATACAAAAACAAGGTAATATAAAACTTACTAACACTGATTGAAGTGATATGCCCGTATCACAGATAAGATATATGTTAGAGAATTTAGTTGTATTTGTTAAAGATCAGAAAGTTAGTGCAATAGATGAACAATTTGTACAAGCTTCAGATAAAGAGTATTCACAAAAGATTATCTAATATAGAAATTAAATTATCTAGTAAGGGTGTTAATTTAATTTCACAATTTTCATAATTACGATGAAAATATATGTGCAATCAATACATTAAATCACATTAAAAATGTATATTCGATAACGTAACGTCTACGTGCGAGTTTGGGAAGAATTTGTTACAGAAGAATTTGTTACAGAAGACCTTTTCTAAAACGAGTTTTTAATGCTTTTGTATTCTTAATAAATCTGTATTCTTAATTTGCGAGATATTTGAAAAACCTGCTATTCAATAAGAGTAAAACTGTTACAGTCCGAATTTTGACAATTTTTTTATACAAAAATTGTTCCAACTAACCTTTGCGCTTGTAATATTTTTTTTTATAACAAACGCTTTAAATAGTTTCATACTCTCAATATATCGATCTAGAAAGCATGACTTGAAAGATATTCGCAAAAAGACTGTAGAGTAAAAGATCTACTTAAACAAACACAGAGAGAGAGAGAAAGAGACAGACCTTTTTAATTATCACTGTTTTGGTATTAGAGAACTTCAAAGTGAACATCTGCAAATTTCGATGTCGACAATTTTCATCATCATAATGAAAATGTACTTGACAGTTATCGAATGTTTTATGCCAGTACTACTACTTCTGGGTATATGTAAAGGAAAATTTGCTTCAAAATCATCAAATTTGGAAGAAATTTAGACATTATAAGAAAGAAAATACGGACTGTAAGTAGTCAAATAAAAGTTCAAACTTGATATATCCGTTAAGTGCTTTGGGGCTGCATGAATATATTTTGCATCATAGAAATCTTAGTTATAGTGTTTAGGACACATTTTAGATTTATCATTTTCAGATTCTATTTAGTATTTATAAAGCAATTCTATTAAATAATTTCCTGATATGTATATTGAGGGAAACTATGAAATTACTATGAATGAATCTTAAATATCCGCTTATTATAGATTACATTATTTAATTATTTGAATAAGGATTAATTTTATACTGACACTTTTTCTGGTTTCTTAGTTTTGTGTCACTATATAAAATGAGAACTTTTTTCAATTTAAAAAAGGTGAAAGGTATATTTTCATAAATTTTCGGTAATTATTTTACTATGCGCCAAACTAACTTTTTTCCATCTATTTTCAAAAATGTCTCCTTTTAAAACATTGCAAATTGAGAAATCAGTGTCTGTGAGACCCAACATTGAGTAGCATTGTTTCGTATATATTTTCTAAAGCCCTCTTTCAAATGTATACAATAGATTTTAGAACGTTTATTTATTCACTTTTTGAAAAACTGAATTAGACATGAGTAGATATGACAATCAAACGTATATTTCTTTGGTTCTAGTAAATCTATTTGGATCCAAGAGTAATTTCTAATATTGTTTTGATTCTTCTAGATTAGTTACGGGAGTCTGTAAATATATGATAAATTTGGGAGCATATTTTCTTATTTGCACGCGCTATAAATTTGATGTAATACGCACATTAAAGATTTACAATTTACACGTTTTCATGTCGTCTGTGTATAGATGTTCTAAATTCAATCAATTTAGTAATAAATATTATGTATTATACAGAATGAATGCAATTTATGCTCTATTGAATATGAATAGAATTCTCATATAAGTGTGATGTGTCAATAATATGTACATAAATGTATCGATTATGAAAATATTGCTAAATGGGCACATGCCATTATCCGGACAGGTCAGTATCAAATGCAAATCATTTTCCCTACATATCTACGATTAGTTACTTTTCTTGGGATTGATTTCAGTTTCTATAAGCATCCTTACCTAATTCTTTCCATTAAACTACTTACACTTAACCAGTTAAAAATAACAATTGTAAAAATAACATTCTACATGTGTTAAATGTATGTGAATTGGTAATTTCTTGATAAATATGTTTATGCTCTATTAATACGTGACGTTTTTTTATCTATTTTTTCTTTATTTACATACATTACGTTAGTTTACAGGATGTATTATCATAAATATTTTGTAATTATATCATTTTCTAGATCATTAAATAATGTATTTAGACAGCGGCGTGCAAGAAAATAGAATTGACGGCTTGCATAGATTGCAATTACATTTCTAGAAATTTGTTTTAGTGTTTATTTAATTGTTGAATATCTGCTTTTAACTGATATTAGAGGGGAGGAAAATATGTTCTAAACTGACTGGCAAAAAAAACAACCTGAAATTTTCTAAAAATAAAATTGGTCACTTTTAATATATATAATATTTATATATATATAATAATTATAAATGAAAGATAAGAAATTATCGCGGATACATAAAATATCAGAAAAAGAAAAATATTGGGTATAATCCGCTGTAGAGCAACCGTAAACACGTGTTTCTGACTAATTGGGCGTCATCAGTACGCTGTAGCCAAGGAATAAGGTGGGATAACCTTGGAGATGTAAGCTAAACGGAAGACCATCAGGTGACAGACCACCATTTGCAGCTTCAGCTAGAAGATCCTCGGTTTTGAGGACAACAACTAACGTCGCCACGAGGAAGACAATGTCAACCTGCGTGCCATCCGAGACCCAGGAAATGTAAATGAAAGATAAGAAATTATCGCGGATACATAAAATATCAGAAAAAGAAAAATATTGGGTATAATCCGCTGTAGAGCAACCGTAAACACGTGTTTCTGACTAATTGGTCGTCATCAGTAAGGTGTAGCCAAGGAATAAGGTGGGATAACCTTGGAGATGTAAGCTAAACGGAAGACCATCAGGTGACAGACCACCATTTGCAGCTTCAGCTAGAAGATCCTCGGTTTTGAGGACAACAACTAACGTCGCCACGAGGAAGACAATGTCAACCTGCGTGCCATCCGAGACCCAGGAAATGTAAATGAAAGATAAGAAATTATCGCGGATACATAAAATATCAGAAAAAGAAAAATATTGAGTATAATCCGCTGTAGAGCAACCGTAAACACCTACTACACCGTACTGATGACGACCAATTAGTCAGAAACACGTGTTTACGGTTGCTCTACAGCGGATTATACCCAATATTTTTCTTTTTCTGATATTTTATGTATCCGCGATAATTTCTTATCTTTCATTAACATTTCCTGGGTCTCGGATGGAACGCAGGTTGACATTGTCTTCCTCGTGGCGACGTTAGTTGTCCTCAAAACCGAGGATCTTCTAGCTGAAGCTGCAAATGGTGGTCTGTCACCTGATGGTCTTCCGTTTAGCTTACATCTCCAAGGTTATCCCACCTTATTCCTTGGCTACACCGTACTGATGACGACCAATTAGTCAGAAACACGTGTTTACGGTTGCTCTACAGCGGATTATACCCAATATTTTTCTTTTTCTGATATTTTATGTATCCGCGATAATTTCTTATCTTTCATTTACATTTCCTGGGTCTCGGATGGCACGCAGGTTGACATTGTCTTCTTCGTGGCGACGTTAGTTGTTGTCCTCAAAACCGAGGATCTTCTAGCTGAAGCTGCAAATGGTGGTCTGTCACCTGATGGTCTTCCGTTTAGCTTACATCTCCAAGGTTATCCCACCTTATTCCTTGGCTACACCGTACTGATGACGACCAATTAGTCAGAAACACGTGTTTACGGTTGCTCTACAGCGGATTATACCCAATATTTTTCTTTTTCTGATATAATAATTATATATATAACAGGCATTATAGGTGATGTATTGCTGAATAGGCCAATACACACTGACCAGTATGCCTATCTCACAGGTGTGTTGACAGAAACAGCCCCTCCCGTTTCTGAACATGGATTTTCACAATAACTCATTTGATTCAATAACTAGATCTCTCAAACAAACGGGAGTTAAGGATACCTATTGTATATGGATCGAACCTATGCTGAGAGCACGGTTAATAGAAGCAATTGTCGCGGGCGAAGCTCTGATCTTGTGGATGTGCAGAGGTTGTGTGCATGGAGGATTGTGGAACCTGAATGTGTTCCACAAGGGAGCGGTTTTGAGTTCGCGGCATGGAAAGCTTGGATGGTAGTGGGAGAGGTATTTCGTGTCGTAACGTATTCAGTCACTCATTATTATTATAAAATATAAAGTTTTAACACAATCACATCAGTAGTCTTTAAACTATCGTCGATCAAGCAACTTAATTGGCAAGAAAATGTGAAATATGGAGAAAATAGAGTATTGCACTGTATATCAAGTTCCTTACATAACAAATACTGAAAGAGATTTCATTGGTTACAGGGATCTTTGCCCGGCAATAACTATCGTTTATAAGTGGCACAGTCGCCTTAACCAAAGTAAGGAATCACTTGGAGGCGGCCCACGAATGGGCCGCGGCCTATCGAAATGACCATTCCAGAACTTGTTAAAGAAGTCGAAAAATAAATAATGGGCGGTTCTATGCTAAAGAAGACACAACTCGCAGGAATAACCGGAGTATCTGATGCAAGCATTTTTAAAACTCTTTATGATCATGTTGACATGACTAAGGTCAGCGCAAGATGGATGTCGAGAATACTCACGCCGCCGCAAAAGCAACAGCGCATGGAATGTTTTCGTGCGTTTAGGGCTTCTGTAATGAGGGCAGGGATAGTGTATTGAGTCGAATTGTTACTATCGATGAAACTTGTATGTATCATTATGAACCTCGGCGAGAAAAGCAAGACAAGACTTCATGCTTTGGCATAAAAAAGGCACAACACTACCCAAGAACTTTAAGGTACCATAGTCGACCGGAAAACGCATGTCTGCTATTTTTTGAGAATCCTGTTAATTGATTACAAAGATAATGGCTTTTTCATAACTCTTAAATCTTGGAGTGGTAAGTAGAAGTCATAAAGAAAACAGAAGAGAAAAATTGATGAAAGGGTGTCCTACTGTACGACAATGCTCCCATACACCAGAGCTGACTGCTCTGCATGAAGTGAGCTACGATATTTTATATCACCCATCCTGTAGTCCAGACCTGGTTCCTAAGGATTTTTATCTGTTCACTAAAATGAAGAAATGAGGTGTGGCCACCACACGACTTTCTTATACGTGTGTGCATTTCAAATTATACAAAAATTGTTTTAAATTAAGTGTTAAATACTTTCGTCTTCTGAAAAGAATAAACATGTCAGTCAATGTGTTACTTCAGGTCGGAATTTTGAGAATGTCTGTTACAAAAATTATTCAGAATCCTACTGTAGTACTTTAAATATCTTAATAAATCTCTATAGAATGCATACTTGGCGAGATAAGAGTAAAAATGTTACTTCCGGTCCGAATTTTAAGTTTTTTTATACAAAAATTATTCCAAATGTAGGTCTAAATACATTTGAACTCTTGATAAATATATATAGAATGCATAATTTACGAGATGTTTCCAAAAATTGCTATTCGATACGAATAAAAGTGTTACTTCCGGTCCGAATTTTGAAAATTTTTTTATACAAAAGGTATTGAAAATTAAGTTCTAAATATTTTTATACTCTTAATGTACCTGTCTCGAAAACATGACTTGCGAAATATTCGCAAAAAAACGATTTTCGAGAAAGACCTACGTCTTGTAGGAATTTCTAAAAAAAATTTTAATAAATTTCTTCTCAAATTTAAATTTGAGTACTTGTGAATTCTTTATAAATTTGTGTAAACTTATTAGTTGAAGAAATATTGGCAAAATTCGATTTTTCATTGAAGTAAACCACTACTTTTCCTGAACATCTAATCAGATCTCAAGAGGGAGATTAAATATCAAATTTGGAATAGATAGCTATTATCGTGGTCACACAGAGAGAGACACGCAGACACACAGACATTTTTTTTTAAACCACTTTTTCGGTATCAGGGGACTTCAAAACGTAGACATCTGCAAAAATCTCGAGCTATTTTTTCTCCTTTTTGCATTCAACAAACTTAAAAACGCTCCCTCGTATTTGTTAACTGTCACAGGTGTTTTAGTTTTATGTTATGTTTTATAATGATAGATTTGTTCGTACCTATATAAATGTCACTTAGATAATAGAATATGCGGGTTTGTGACTAATGTATTTCCTTTTTATGGATATTCAACTACGTTTTAATGTTTTTAGTATATACGAGATATATATTTCATTTAATACTTAAAGCTAATCATCATTAAATTAAGAAACAATAGATTAGAATATGAATATTTAAGTATAAATGCATATTAAAAATAAGTATATTGTTGTATTCCACAACATATAAGGATCGAACAAAAAGTCTTCTGACACCAGGGCAGCTTTTAAAGAAAATCTAAGTAAATTTAGAATGTGCCGGTTTTCAGTCGTTGCCCCGGTTTGATAGACACTTATTTCATATTAACACTTTAATGAACGTCTTTCATTTGGTACTTCATCATGTATTTAAATTTATATTAATGATTTTTTTAAATAAAAAATGTTTTATTGTATTTGTTTGTAAACTTTAAATTTCAGCGACGCTTAGATTAAAAATAAATTAAAAACATTACTAAGCTTTATTGAAGATGAAACTGTAGAAATATAAGTGGCGTCTTTCTGAAATGTTCTTACTTGTTCGACAAAAGACTCGCAAAATCATTTGACGAATAAAGATGACGCCATCCACGAATTTTTGGTAGCGTGAAATTCAGTTAGAATGGCACAATTCTTAAATGCTTTCGGATTTGTTGATTGCCAATAACCATCATTTTTAATTTGTATGAGCCATCACCATTTGCACATGGAAGGAAGGTTATCCTATCCTTAGACATTTTACGTGCCGTTTTTTCTTTTGCATGAACCATTGTACGAACTGACAATATTTTCCAGAACAATGCAGATTTGTCTGCGTTGTAAATCTGATTCGGCTACAAATGCATCTCCCAAATTTTATTCGCTAATTTTAGAAGAAACGGTTTGACAACATCTGAATGACTAGATAATTTCTCCCCACTAACTTTGATATAACGAATACCATGTCTCTTCTTACATTTATTTTTCAATTTCGGCTTGCGTTGAACTTATTATCATCGTAATATTTTGCGTAAAGTTGTATTGCTTTTTCTCTTAAAATGTGAGATGTAATAGTTACATGTCTTTTGCTTTCTTGAAGAAACCAGCTATACAATTCAGTTTCCATTCTTGGGTTTTCCCCTTTTCTCAAAGTTTTCTTACGTCCCGGTGCAGAAAAACAGTTTCCGATGTAGCTACATAACGACCACAACGTTAATAAATTATACAGATTTTCATGCGAACATACATACAGCTCACAGACTAAGACCTGGCCGATGAGATGCCCCTCCCACAAGGTGCGCAGTGAATCCTTATAATATTAGGATAAGCACGAGCAGTCTGGAAAAATTGTCAAGCGTATGTATCTCTTTTCAGTATATTACAATTTCTTATCTGCATTTACTCGTTCGTCCGGCTAATGTATGCGATGATGAACAAATGTTATCATTTCTTTTTTCCGAATACTTTCTCTGTCACGCACTGACCTATAAATCTGCGCGACTTATAGGTCGAGGCTCCTCCCATCGGCCAAGACTCAGCCTGTGTACTGTACCTCGATATTTGCTCAGATTTCTTTTTAATATCCGAAATGGTCGACGTACCAACTCCATAATTATCAACCAACACTTTTCCACTAACACCACGTCGTAATTTTTGTAATATCGCATGTTTTTCCACTACATTTAATGTTTTGAGCGGTCTCTTTGGCGCTATGATGTCTTTTAACTATCGAAGGAATCACCGTCTTACACGAGGTTGCGCTGCGGCGTACATGGCAAACTGCGCTATGGATAATCCGGATTACGGAATCATAGGTAATAATATTTCAATTTCGTCCAGATTACTGGGAAATCTGGATTATTGGAGTCCGGATTAGCGAAGGTTTACTGTAATGAAAATATCTAATAATTAAGTAATTTAATTTCAATCAATGTAATACTAAATTTAATCAAAATTGTTGACAGCTGCTACTGAAACATAAGAGCTGCAATTGCACAATAATGTTTATTTGTGGCCCTTGTCGTTTTTAAATATTCTTGTAGGTTAATTTGTAAAATACACTAGTATTGCATTGCTTGAAAAATTTATCTATGTATAAATATAGATATATAGTCAATTTGGTAATAACTGAAGACTCACGCAAGATCTTCGAGAAACACATTTGCCAAGATCAGATTCACAGATCACAATCGCCACCACGATGGTTATTGTTACACCTTGTTATTATGTTGGCGGTTAAAATTGTTTATAAAAGTGTGTTTAGTGAACAATGATTAATAAACGAGACACATTAATTACTTGATATCGGCATCGCCATTCATCGAAGGTCCAGGATGTTGTGTTGTGAGAGAAAATATGAATCGAAAAACGAACAGGGTTGTCTTTAAAGTTTCTATTTAGCAAAATAATTAATGGATAAAAAAGAAATTACCGTTCAAAGGAAAACAATAATAATTTACAGCAGGCAAAATTGTTAAATAAGGGGACCTGTAAATAAAAAGGGATTATTTACAAGTCTGTTCAAACGTAACGATTTAAGTTATACTTGCGTGAGTGTGAATCTTGACAGATTCACTTATAATCCATCGGTCAGGCGCCGACAAAGCGTTCACGAAGAAGTCATGCAACTACGAGAGGTAGTGAGATGGTAGTGAGCGTAGTACTGCAATGCGAGTAATGAGCGAATGAGTTCTTCTTCTTTCTCTTCTTCTTCTTCTTCTTCTTCTTTGGAGGTTGTGAGTTAAGCTGTTAGCTTTTTACTACTATTCTTGATATGGAATATCTGATGATTATGCGAGTGCTAATGTAGCTGCTTTATGCTTCCTGGGTAATTGTGAGCCTGGGGTGTTTGTATTTCCACGATGTGTGGGGGTCGTAATTTAAAGTTTCGGAGATGCTGGGGTTTGAGTGTGACTCCATCTTACTATAGAAAGTTTTGGTGAGTTCCTTGATGTATTCTTCTATTGATGGGAGATTAGCTTCGGAATGAAGTTGGTTATTTCTCATGTAGAGTGGGGCTCGGAAGGCCATTCGTAGTGAAACATTTTGGATGATTTGTAGGGATTTTATGTGAGTTTTGGCAGTGTCGAGCCAGATGGGGGCTGCGTACGTCATTATAGGGCGGATGGCTTGAGTATAGATCTGAAGTTTGAGGTGGGGGGAGAGTGGACTGAATTTGCCTAGCAGGGGCCAGAGGCGTCCTCGGGCTGCCTTGGCTTTCTTGATTGTAAGTCTCATGTGTTGAGCATATGAAAGTCTGGAGTCTAGGGTGAGCCCAAGATATTTAATCATCGGGAACTATGGAATGGCGATGTGGTTTATATACAGTTCACCTACCAAGGCTTTTGATTTTCTTTGGAATACTATTGCTTGCGATTTTTCTGAGTTTATGGCGATTCTCCAGTTGTCGCACCATTTGATGAGTTTATTGAGTGCATTCTGAAGATGTGTGAGAGAGAATGAGTAAGAAAGCTGGGTCCTTTTAAAGAATTTTAAGGGACAGGGAAGTTGGCGGTTAACTTTTTGACCAATAGTAAAGGACGCGTTAAAATAAGTAGAAATATTAAACGTTGGAAAACGTAAATAAGATATCTTTTCTTAGGTAGTTGGGAAACAAAGCTTTATTGCTCTACCCCCTTTAACAAAAGAGAATAAAACTCTCCTTACCAAAGTTTACGGTCAAAGTGCGTCTTTGTGCGTGGGAAGTTTTTAACATAATTTATATTAAATATAAAATAATGCAAAATAATTTTAATTCTTAAAAACGAATAAGGCTAATTGTAATAATACATTGACAGGATTGAGAGAATATAGCGGAATCTTGTCAGCTACCGCCTTTATAAATTAAATATTAATAAAGATGATATAATTACCAAGCTGGACTAAATTTATTAGGTATTGAATCGCTGTCCTCTAGAAGTCCTCAAATTCAGCTATAAGTTGTTCCATAACAAAGTAAATTATGCAGAATTGCTTTCTCTTTTAGATATTAGAGTTTCATGTTCAATTACTATGTGCACAGATATGTTTTGTATACGCTATCATCCCATATCTTGCAATTTGAACAACCCAATCAACTTGTACGGAAATTAAATAATTTACCTTTACAAATTGATTTGTCTAATTGTAATTATACTGTATTTCTTGATTATGTTCTCATCATTGATTTTGGTTCTCTATTGGATTAATTTTTTTTTATAGTACTTTTAGATTCATATTTTCTTGGTATAATGTATTTATTTATTTTTATTATTAGTAAATTAAGACGTGTATGTGTGTACATTTTGTCTTTACTTACTATATTCATAAATAAATATACTTTTTTCCCTGTATTTTATTATTTGGATGATTTATCTTTTGAAATATACATTTACTAAATTTTTATCAAACTGTATAGGTACAAAATAGACAGTCAAGAACAAATCTCTGAAAGACAAAATACCTGCTATTCAATAGGACGAAATTGTGTTCTAGTTAAGTGTTATACGTGTGTCATAGTAAATGAACGCCGTTCGCCTACCCGCAGATTGAACGGAGCTTTTTGCATGTCTTATATAATTATTAAACGTTTTTCAATTGGTTTCTATGTTCTGTACTCTCGCTATTGAAATTGCACACGGTGCTTAATCAATTATTTTTGTGAGGTAAAATGGCACTGAAACATTTTGTTTTTATTAGAATGCAAATTTTTGTTATACATTCTCCCACTTTCCATTATTTGCCACGTTTTCTTTCTGTTAAAATCAAACTTCTTAATTTTGTATATTGAAATATATTTAACAATTAAAGTTGTTAATATTTTATGCATATTTGTTTACAAAATATCATTAAAAGTTATACTTTAAGTTACTTAAAACTTTGTCATTAATTTGTATAAATATGCTAACAAAAATATATGATAACGCTCCCGAAACTCAAGTATCACCATTAGGGTTCAAAATGTAATATTACCTAGCTGGCGTGTGCAGTTCTAGCAGCGAAACTATATTAAACACGCTTATGAGAGTCAGTCTCACGTCCATTTCCCACGTTTCACAACCCCACGTGTCTTTATAACCCCATACCACGACCCCAAGCTACTTTGTATTATTTGCATTTTAACTTTTAACAACAGTTACGTATCTATATATGTATGTATAGACTATATGTACATTATTTCTTTCCTTAATGTGGAAATATCAATTTTTGCCTATGGTGCATATAGATATGTACTTATATGTATATATAAAAAATGTGGGGAGTTAAATTACATTGTCCGTCTATAATATAGTAGCCTTGAAAATAATAAGTGGTAATTATATTATTAATGATTTGTCCCAGCACTTGAAAAACTACGATGTAACTATGTAATAATAATAATAATAATAATGTATTTATTGACCATGCACATAATACGAGATAATCGACGAAGGAGATACATGTTGAAACTCCATTATATATATATAATAAAACACAAGTGTATAGTTTCAAAATTATTATAATGTTTAACACACTACATATGTTTCGCCACACTGTGGCTTCATCAGGTGGATGAAAATACAATTTCAAAATACAAATTAGCTCCTATATATATCAATACAAATTACAAAAATAATCTCATTCTAAGAGGGGGTGGACATGTTTAAATTTTAGATTTAGTAGGGGGGAGTTATTTAAATCTAGTTGATCATTCAATATTATACCTAATTTATTACATTTATTAATTTCTAAACTTTCTAACATATGAAGTTTTTTACTTTTTCCTAAAACATGTAACGTTGTAAAATTAGTATTGAATTTATGATTATGTTCTAAGCAATGATTAGCAAAAGTTGAGTCTGTCTTCTTATCCCTATAACATCTTTCGTGTTCTTTCATTCTAGTATCGAATGTCCTTCCTGTCTGTCCTACATACACTTTTTTACAGTCTTCGCATGTCAACATGTACACCCCTGAGTTTAATCTATTGTCCGTTTTATCTTTATTGTTTTTTATTGCGTTTTGTAAGGAATTGTTGGTTTTGGATGAAATTGTCTCTTCTCTACTTGTTTTAATTAAGTTCCCTACTGTGTTTGAAATTGTACCAATGTATGTGATGGAATTATAATTGTGCGTTCTATTGTTTTTTACTGTGGGGTAAATTAAAGATAGCGTTTTGGATTTCTGTAGTCAAAGTTTTCTTTACTCAAAGGGACATTAATTAGTCTATGAAGCATTGATTGATAAGCAGATAATTTTTGTGTAATGGGATGAAACGAACGTGCGTGTATAGTTATGTCTGTATGTCTAGGTTTGTGGTAAATTAAAAATTCATGTTTATTAGTTATATGTGTTATAGTGAGATCTAAAAAGTTAATAGTTTTGTTTTCTTCTATTTCAATCGTAAATTTGATGTTTGGGTGAATAGTGTTAATATAATTATGTAAAGATGTTAATTGCCTCTCTGTACCGTTAAAAGCAACTAATATGTCATCCACATATCTTACCCAGTAAATGCAATGTTTGAACAAAGGATGTTTACTAATTACGTTTTCTAAATGATTCATAAATATGTCGGCAAGTAAAGGACTTAAGGGGTTTCCCATTGCTAAACCCTCTGTCTGTTTATAAAATTCGTATTGAAACTGACAATAGTTTTGGTCTAAACACATTTCTAGTAAATTTAAAAGTTCCGTTATAATGATGGGATTTGTCTTATTTTTGTTCAATTTTAAGGAGATTATATCTATTACGTCCTGGGGTGGAATGCTTGAAAATAGATTAATGACGTCGAAAGATACAGTTTACAATTGTTAGGTAAATCTTTGTTTGAAATTTTATTTATTAATTCATGCGAGTTCTTAATAGAAAAATTGGATTTAAATTTAGTATGTTCAAGGATAAGGTTTATTAGATATTTTGACAAATTTCTACATGGAGCTTTTACATAAGATACTACTGGTCGTATCGGTAAATTGTCTTTATGTAATTTAATTAAACCGTATAATTTAGGTGGTTGTGGATTCATAGTAGTTAATTTTGCTCTTAAATTATCACTGGTCAACAGTGAAATTGCTTCTTAGGTGAAAGTACCCAATCCTGAATGAATTCAACGTACTGAACACGAATATCACATTGAAAAAAGTTGATTGGCTCACGTTCAAGAGATATTGACGTTTTGTCCATTGTATAGATGCTATTGCATAATGTAATGCAATTTAGTGAGAAATTACGAAATTTTGCGTCATATTGCATCACCCCTTCATGCAAAGAAGTTAATGCAGCATTTACTGTAAGTTTCCATTGAGAGTGTTGCGAAATTGATTGCGCAATATCAAGCAATAGCTAATTATAGTTTATTTATAAATGGCCGACGTGACAGTTAACTCGTGCAATGTCCGTTCATTCGCGCATATTTTTCGAAGCTCTAGCATACATAAGTGATTGCTATAGTGTAAAGTAACTAAACAGTAGCAATGCCTCGTAACTGTGTTAATAGTGCAAATAACTTCTGTTATATTTGCGGAGAAGTGACATTTGCTGCACAGAAAAAGAACATCAGTGCAACAGTTAAGAAAGCGTATCATTTGTATTTTGGTTGCAAGATAGGCGACCAGGACCAAAACTGGGCCCCACACGTATGGTGCCGCACTTGTGCCGTAAATCTTTCACAGTGGCTTAATGGCAAAAGAAAGGCAATGCCATTTGCTGTGCCCATGATTTGGAGGGAGCCCACCAATCACGTTGACGACTGTTATTTCTGTATGGTACGACCAGCTTCTGGAGGCATCACCAAGAAGAAGAAGTGGACAGTTGAATACCGTAACATACCATCTGCTCTGCGACCTGTCTCTCATGGCGAAGGACTCCCAATTCCAGAACCTCCTACAGATTTTTCTATCAGTTCAGACGATGAGGATGGCCATGCGTCGGCGAGTTCTCCTCAACATCGCAGTAAGGATGATGACTTTTCGTGCTTTGACGAAACATCTGCACCACATAAAATTACCCAGGATGAAATGAACGATCTTGTTCGCGATTTGGATCTGTCGAAAAGCAAAGCGGAGATACTGGCCTCAAGACTTCGACAGTGGAATCTTCTGGAACAGAATGTCCGAGTGACTTCATTTCGCACTCGCCATCAGCTCTTCGAATCTTTCTTTAAGAAAGAAGAAAGCCTTGTGTTCTGCTGCGATATTGATGGTCTACTACAAACTCTCGGTATTGCACATGATCCCCACGAATGGCGGCTGTTTATAGACGCTTCAAAACTGAGCCTAAAGGCGGTTTTGTTGAATAATGGGAACCAGCTTCCATCCATACCTATTGCACATGCGGTCTACATGAAGGAGACTTACGGCAATCTAAAGCAGCTACTGGAGACGATTAACTACAGCAAGTATGGCTGGCAGATATGTTCTGACCTGAAGGTAGTATCTCTGTTGATGGGTTTGCAGCAGGGATATACAAAGTACTGCTGTTTTCTTTGTCTGTGGGACAGCAGAGCAATGGATTTGCACTACATCAAGAAAGACTGGCCTCCGAGAGCATTTTTTAAGCCTGGAGAAACGAATGTACAGCACCCACCATTGG
This sequence comes from Amphimallon solstitiale, assembly GCA_963170755.1. Classification (NCBI taxonomy): domain Eukaryota; kingdom Metazoa; phylum Arthropoda; class Insecta; order Coleoptera; family Scarabaeidae; genus Amphimallon; species Amphimallon solstitiale. The sequence continues at coordinate 59,941,712 of OY720684.1, read as the reverse complement.
CACAGCCACATAAAATCATCATTCCTCCTTTACACATCAAACTCGGTCTTGTCAAAAACTTGGTAAAAGCCATGGATAAGAATGGACCAGCATTCAAGTACCTGCATGACAAATTCCCTCGACTCAGTGAAGCCAAAATTAAAGAGGGCATCTTTGTGGGGCCTCAAATTAGACAGCTCTTCCGAGACCCCAAGTTTGAGGAACTTCTTCAAGGTAAAGAAAAACAGGTTTGGGATGCATTCTATCAAGTGGCAGCAAACTTCCTGGGGAATGACAAGGCAGAAAATTACAAGTGTCTGGTTGAGGATATGTTGGCTTTGTTTCATGAATTCGGCTGCAATATGTCCTTAAAGATCCACTTTCTTGATTCCCACTTAGATTTCTTTCCTGATAACTGCGGGCAGGTCAGCGATGAGCACGGCGAACGCTTTCATCAGGACATTGCCACCATGGAGCAACGGTACCAAGGCAAATGGTCTACGTCAATGCTAGCTGACTATTGTTGGACAATCAGTAGAGATGCTCCACAAGTCCACTACAAACGGCAGGCCAAAAGAAGTCGAAAGCCGGAAGCAGACTAATGTTTTCTTACCATGTATTATAATATTGACATAAGTACACTTTTTCTGAAATATGCGTAAATGTTTTCTTACCATGTATTATAATATTGACATAAGTACACTTTTTCTGAAATATGCGTAAATGTTTTCTTACCATGTATTATAATATTGACATAAGTACACTTTTTCTGAAATATGCGTACATATTACAGAAAACCCGTAGCCAATTCAGCTTTTTCTTAGTCATTTTCGTGTTCAGCACATTGAATTCATTAAGAAATGACTATTTTCAGCTTGGAAGCATGAACTTTTCGAAAATTTGTTGCCCAGTGTTATTATCAATCAGTGCTTCTGACTTATTTATAGTTAGTTTTAGCAATTTTTGATATTTATTGGTAGGGTCAGATTTTAGTTTATTAAAAGAGTTATTATTTATAAAATCTTGAACTTTCTGTATATAATCTGTCTCTGGAATCGCTACCACAGTGTTGCCTTTGTCCGCTTTGGTAAATATAATATTGTTGTCTAACGTTTTTTGTTTTATTGACTTTAGTATACTGATATCTCTATTATACTTATGAGGTGGTTGATAATTTTCGATAATGTTCCTTGTTATATATTTATTAGCAATATTATCTGTCTGTTTGCTTAGGGCTAAGTCTGCTTCTACCGCTAAATTTTCTAAGTGTTTTTCATTAATATTAGGTTTCAGATTAAATTTGAATCCTTTTGATATCAAATTCATTTCTTCTGTATTAAAAACTACTTTTGATAGATTTTTAAACCGGTCATAGAAAGTTATATTTCTGTTAAGATTATCCGGTATTGTGGGAATAATATTCTGTTTTTTAATGAAAATAAGCTTGTCTAGTTTGCTTTTTTGTATTAAGAATTTTTTATGGACTAAGGGGCTGATTTTATTTTGAATAGCTTCGTACAATAGATCAAACTCTAGGTTACTAAGTTTAAATGAAGGTTGTGAGTGCAGTACCTTAATATATGATGATAGACTATCCCTTATACTGTATAGTTAGTATAGAGGCAGGAAAGAAAGTTTGGCTTAAAGAAGAATTGAAGAAACTATACAGTATAAGGGATGCAATGGGAAACCCCTTAAGTCCTTTACTTGCCGACATATTTATGAATCATTTAGAAAACGTAATTAGTAAACATCCTTTGTTCAAACATTGCATTTACTGGGTAAGATATGTGGATGACATATTAGTTGCTTTTAACGGTACAGAGAGGCAATTAACATCTTTACATAATTGTATTAACACTATTCACCCAAACATCAAATTTACGATTGAAATAGAAGAAAACAAAACTATTAACTATTTAGATCTCACTATAACACATATAACTAATAAACATGAATTTTTAATTTACCACAAACCTACACATACAGACATAACTATACACGCACGTTCGTTTCATCCCATTACACAAAAATTATCTGCTTATCAATCAATGCTTCATAGACTAATTAATGTCCCTTTGAGTAAAGAAAACTTTGATTTAGAATTAAACAGAATATACATTATAGCGTTAAATAACGGCTTCTCTATAGATTTAATTAATAATATTTTAGAAAAACTACAGAAATCCAAAACGCTATCTTTAATTTACCCCACAATAAAAAACAATAGAACGCACAATTATAATTCCATCACATACATTGGTACAATTTCAAACACAGTAGGGAACTTAATTAAAACAAGTAGAGAAGAGACAATTTCATTCAAAACCAACAATTCCTTACAAAACGCAATAAAAAACAATAAAGATAAAACGGACAATAGATTAAACTCAGGGGTGTACAAGTTGACATGCGAAGACTGTAAAAAAGTGTATGTAGGACAGACAGGAAGGACATTCGATACTAGAATGAAAGAACACGAAAGATGTTATAGGGATAAGAAGACAGACTCAACTTTTGCTAATCATTGCTTAGAACATAATCATAAATTCAATACTAATTTTACAACGTTACATGTTTTAGGAAACAGTAAAAAACTTCATATGTTAGAAAGTTTAGAAATTAATAAATGTAATAAATTAGGTATAATATTGAATGATCAACAAGATTTAAATAACTCCCCCCTACTAAATCTAAAATTTAAACATGTCCACCCCCTCTTAGAATGAGATTATTTTTGTAATTTGTATTGATATATATAGGAGCTAATTTGTATTTTGAAATTGTATTTTCATCCACCTGATGAAGCCACAGTGTGGCGAAACATATGTAGTGTGTTAAACATTAAAATAATTTTGAAACTATACACTTGTGTTTTATTATATATATATATAATACGAGATACAAACAAAATATACGAGGAACGTTAAATGTATTCTCGGTATCGGGGTAATAAACTAATTAAGTGAGTAATATTATAACTATATTTCATAATTGCATTATCTGATGGTATAAATATAAAATTTCACATAATTATGATCAATCGTTTTCTAATAATCCTCGGTGAAAGACGGTCGCAATGGCTGACGTGACCATGTTGACGAAAGTCGAACACCGGCCTGCGATTAAATTCCTTACAAAATAAGAAAATCAAAGAATCATTCACGAGGAAGTGTTTATCACGATTCATTAACTGCTTGCCTTTTGACATAAATCTCAGACACCTCACTTTAGCTGGGATTATATTTTGACGCGTTCCTTTTGTAATCAGCTGACTGAGATAAAGTGAGATTTTTACCTCCCCCCTTACCGATTCTGAGGTTGGTCAGAACCTTCCTCACTACTGAGATTTAAATATTACTTGGTAGTGGTGGTAACAAATGCATTTAATAGTAGGCGAAAATAAGGTTATGTTATTTGATTACCTACACGGAAAAGTATGTACGAAATTCAGCGAACTAAAAATGTATGAATTATGAATGATAAAGGTGATATTAGAATCAGACGACTCGCAGGAATCGGTAGCATCACATAACTTCTGCAATTTTGCTACCTGGTTAAGTTTTTGGAAAAATTATAACAAGGCATTACATAGCTTATAAACATAATCTGAGATTTGGACATGCCAGGCATTCTAATTGCTTCGGTTGCTTGATATATACTTATGATATAACATTAAACATTAATTTTACGGTTGTTATGACAAGCAAGACAAGTTAAAAGTGAGAGACGCTCACTTGAAGTGAGCAGGGACAATCACATCACTTTAGCTCAGCTCAGATCTCTAGCAAAAGGAAAGCGCCTATTATCTGTATTTTAAAAGTGATCAAGTGAATTCAAAAGGGCAGGGAGAGCATTGAAGATGACCCTCGCTCGAACGGCCCCGATACTGCCACTACAGAAAACAAATTTGAAGAAGCGTGATAAACTGGAGAATGTCCGAATATAGAATAAAATATTAACAGAGATGACGGATCTGTTGGTATGGTGGAAACGCGTTACATTCAGTTGCACGTCATACTAGATCCATGACGACTCTCCTTGTATATGTTATCGGATCTATTTTTATTTCTGTCAGTGACATTTGATATAACCAAAGAAAAAAAATATTCACAATACAATAACTATAACGTAATATATTTAGTAATTGAAACGCTCTAAGACTTCAGTCTTTATCAACTTATTTATTATATTGATTTAGATTGTCGAAAAACCTTAAATGTTTCATTACGTATCCATAATATAATTTAAAATAAGCAATACTTACGCTATTCACATTAAATTTAACACATGATTATAGAAAAGTTTGTAAAAAGCCTCGACTGTTTACAGAAACCTTTCGGCATTATATTCAATGGACGCAAATAAATAATAAATACACTTCTAAGAAGCACTGTTTTTAAACAATTTATATCAAAGCAAAAATAAACATGAAAAATTTGACAGGAAAAATATACACAACGCACGTCTTTTTGACAGATATGATTTATCTGTCAACACCGAATTGACTATAAGTCTATTAAAAATATGTAATAAAGACATTTAATATTTAAACGGACATTATGTGTTTATTTACAGTGAATGCGTATATTACGATAAATTTATAAATCTTCTATTTAAGCTAATGAAATAAATGCAAGTATAATTTAAGAAAGTAACTTTTTTAGTTTGTCTAATACAGTTATGACAACATGTAAACGTCATCAATGACGTGCGACTGAACTTAACGCGTCTCCAGTATACCACACTATTCTTCATGACCATTTAGCCTCTCAAAAGTCAGTGCAAGATTGGTGCCACGAATGCTCTCGGCACCCTAGAAAGTGCTAGTCGAGTGCTGTAGAGATACTTTGGAGCTCTGTGGTGATGATTCTACGAGTATTTTCCAGCGCATTGTTACTGGAGATAAAGCATGGGTTCATCACTATGACCCTGAAAGTAATCAGGAGTCTATGCAATGGCATAAGAATGGTGCAGACTATCCTAAGAAACCTAAAGTGACTCCATCTGCCGGGAAAGTCATGGCCACGGTGTTTGGGGACTATAAATGAATTTTGCTGATCGAGTACATGAAAAAAGGTGAAAACATACGTAGCATCTCCCGCAACCACTTTGCGTAATGTAAGGGAAGAAATTAAAGAAAAAAGACGAGAAAACTGAGCGCTGGCGTGTTACTTCTTTACGACAACGCCCCAATTCACACGGCGCGTGTTTCGAAGGCTGCTATGCGAGAATGTGGTTTCGAAGAAATCAACCACCCACCCTATAGCCCCAACCGGGCCCCTAAGGATTGTTATCTGATCCCAAATTTAAAAAGAAATCAAATACTAAATTTAGCAAACTTGTCAATCACAATATACCAGTTCTATCAGCCATCCGAGGAATGTTTCAATCAAAGACATTGAACTTTGTGATGCTATGGCTTCATCCTACTGAAACCATGCTACGACTATATCCACATTTTGAAGAGATGGCACAAGAAAATTCTCAATCATTGCCAACGTTTGACTACTCTTGAAGTACCTCGATGTCTACTCGTATTTTGACGGTTTGTGTCACCCGTGGTCTTTTGCGCGTCAAATTTTTCAAGTTGCGCTGAAGGCCTCCGCCCACAATAAAATTAATTCTCGGCTACCTCTAAAAGGAATTTCGTAATGTAAAGGAAATGCAACTAGAGAGCACTCAGCACAAACTTCCACACCATTATTTCTCGTTGAAATCATTTACGACCCAACGGTACCTCTACTACCTTCACCACGCCGGATTGAAAAAGAATTCTTCACTGCTGCACTCTTGTTAAAATTATCGCTCTTCTAATTAAATCAAATTTCTTACTGTATTCTTCCTAAAGACAATGGTTTGGCCTCAATTGTACTAATCAATGTATCTGTTTGAAGCTGCCAGAATAATTTTGTGAGTATTTTGTCATTGGAATGTATCAATGTCAAATCCAAAAAACTTATGGTGTGATTGTTTTCCTTTTCTACTTCGAATTTCAGTTTGGGATGGAAGGAGTTATAAAAAGAATCCACTAAGTACAAGTGTGTACCGCTACCATTCATTAAAAATCTCTCAGAAAAATTGAATAAAATTTTGGAATCGTACAGAATAAAAGCAGCATATAAGATTTACAACACCCTTAACACGGTATATACAAAACTTAAAAACAAAATGCTGTACTCAAAAAATGACCCACATAATACATCAAATTCCATATAATGACTGGTCAAACGATTCAACATCTCAAAGAAGGATTAAATGGGCACAAATTTTCTGATAATAGGACCGCCTTAAAGAAACATGTCAATCAAATGAACTACTCCTTTAATATCAATCAAACGTCAATTATAACAACTGAAACATACAGGAGAGAGCCCGGAATTGAAAAGAGAAATGTAAAGACAGACAGAATTCCACGAAGGAATTTTTTTAGAAAAGTATATTGTTTGTCAACCAGAATAAAAAATGTAAGTCTTATTAATATTATCTAATGTAATTGTTATTATTATTGTACTATTACAGAATGTTTTGAGAAAGGCAATAAAATTTATGCCGAAACGTAACAAAATAATTTGTATTTCGTTTATAATTTATAATTAAAGCCGCTACATCTATGTTAAAAAAAATCCTAAATTTATATACACGGTCAAGAAAAATAAGAAATAAAGATCACCTTTTTTCTTAAAATATAATTATATATGTTAAAATTCTTTGCAGAATATACAATAAATGTAAATTAATCTGTCATCTTGACCGTAGCGGCAACATTATTCATTAGTAATTAATAATAAAAATCACAATTGGAAAGCAAATTGTCATCCAAACAGTTTCATTGACTAACGTAGAAAGAATGCACATGTGAAATGTGTAAAAGTGAAAATGAAATCAAATAAGCATAGAACAGCCGCTAGTATCTCAATCTATCATAGACTGTATTTTATTGCACTACACAAATTATATATATGGACGCAGTTGTGTAATTAAAAGAGTAATTGTAAAAATTAGAGGTAGAGCTGTGGCATACCATTCATGGAGGTTGATGCGAAGGTTCAGATTTGTCTTAGACGTACATATAATCTCATCACATAAATAATACTGACTATGTGTCAAAAATATATAATGTAGAATTGTATAAATTAAACATGAAGGTGTTATTATCTCTTAATAGTCACATACAAAGTTGCATTGAGTAGTACGGGCGTTCGGACGTGTTTTAAGAGCTCCTGCCGGTTTCGGTGTTTTTAGTGGTTATACACGGTGGCCAGAAAAATGCGGACAAACGCCAGGTAGAACGATTCTTTGTTCAATTCTGAGGCGATAATCTTAATCCAAAAAAGTTATACGGTCCTTCCTTACGGCATACGAGACCATCAAACATTAAGTTGTACGGCTAAAATTTAGCAAAATTCGTCAAATTTATCTATGTAAAATCATTGTGGTGAAATTTAGAAATGGAATTATCTCAAATGCATTGATGTAACTAATCGGTTAATACCAATGGTTTACAAAAAAAAAAAAAAAAAAAAAAAAAAAAAACCACTGTACTACTTTTTTCAATTAAGATTGTCAACTCAGAATTAAACAAAGATTTGGCCTGCGTGGCGTTTGTCCGCATTTTTCTGGCCACCGTGTATAGAGACAAATATCTGTTTTTCGTAACTATACCACGTATTAAACTATTTAACGTCATATGGTTTAAATTATAGTAGTGAATTTGTTTGCTTATAGCGAAGAACAGAGTTGTTTTCTTTCATGATGTGAAACTGTTATTTCCGGAACGTGTATCGAGGCTAAAACCTTGAATGCAAAAGAAATTTACGAATAAAAATAAAAACATTACAGTTTTTAAATCAAAATAACTCTGGAGAACTGAAATGGGTGATGAGGTTAAGTGTAAAAAATGCAAAAACAGAGTTTCTTCACCCGTCCTTTGCGAGAGCTGTAGTGCATCCTATCATCGGGGTTGCGCAAAGAGTATGACGTGCTGTAGTGCAAAGTACGATAAGCAGATGCCCGATATTGAGGATTTTTTAAACAAGGAGAATATCGAATTGAAAGATGTAATGCAAGTCATCGTAGAGATGTACAAAATTATAAAAACTCAGGAGGAAATGCTGCAAAAATTAATAGAAAATAAAGAGAAGAATGAAATTACAAGTATGCTAACAAACATTCAAGATAAGATTGAAAAACAACAAGTAAGGGAGAATAAAATAGATTACTGTAAACAAAAATCTTACAGCAATGCAGTGGCGGGTTCTAATAGTAATAATAACGTTATTATTGTACAGCCTAAGGATACAATGGAAAAACAAGAAGTTAGAAAAGATATTAAAGATACTATCGACCCAATCAAACTACAGGTAGGTGTGAAAATGGGTAGGCAAACGAGAAAGGGTGGAGTCATATTGCATTGTGATAATAGTCAGGCAATGTCGACAGTGAAAGAAAATATAGAAATGAAACTAAACGCAAAATATAAAATTGAGAATCCAAAACCTTTAAGACCCTGGATTAAAATTATTGGAATTCATGAAGAGAGTAATACTGATGATTTATCAAATATTATTATAGAACAGAATAAACTAGAACATATAGTAAAATAATTAAATATAGTGCATAAATCTAAAATAAGGAAAAATAAATTCAACTTGGTGGTTGAATGTGATGGTCCAGTATACGAATACCTAATGAAACAAGAGTGCGTTTTCATCGGATGGATGTCTTGTAGATTGGAGGAAGACTTACAGATCCTTAGATGTTTTAATTGTCAAAAATATGGACATTTGGCTAAAGAATGCAAGAATGAAATGAAGTGTCCGGTCTGTGCAGAGGGCCATACTTTGGAACAATGTAGAAATAATATTAAAAAGTGCGTGAACTGTGCAGAAGCAAGAACAAAGCTCAACCTGCATATTGATATTGAGCATACAGTATGGGATAAAACGTGTCAGAGTTACAACAGAATAATGAACATACAAAGAAATAAAATTAATAGCACCGCATAGCAATCACTATCTAATGGAGACCCGGAAAATAAGAACTGTTTAAAGGTAATGCATCTAAATATACAGGGAATACATAAAAAAATACCACATTTGGAGATATTATTAAAGGAGAATGATATAGATATAGTGTGCACCTCGGAACACTGGTTGCGGTATGAGGAGCTGAATAGCTTCGTGATTGATGGCAGGTTACTGCAGAAGTACTTATATAAGGGGCGAAGTTTGTATTTTTGCGAAAAAATATATTGAAATGCAGTGTTTTGGTAATGAGTTAAGTACAGAAAAAGATTTCGAGGTTGTATCCGCTTGTCCTGTGATAGAGCGTCTAAAAATATTTATAGTCTGTGTATATATGTAGATCTCCGAATAGCTCTGACTTGCTTTTGGATAAATTAGATGAACTACTTGGTAATTTCCCAGTTAATTCCACAATTATTATATGTGGGGATTTAAATATAAACTTCCTAGTGCATAGCCCTATCAGGAAACTACTAGTAGACACATTGGGAGAACATGGTCTTTCCAACAGAATAAACGGGCCAACAAGAGTTACTGCGACATCCGAAACTTTAATTGATGTATTTATTACTAATACAGAGGAATGTAGTGTGAGTGTTGAAGACAACCATATATCAGATCACACTCATCAGATAGGCAAAATCTTGATCAATTATCAGGATCCCAATACGAGGTCTGACAAGTCATTAACCAGGAGATACACAGAAGGCAACAAATTGCACTTCATAGAAAAAATTGAAAACGAGTTCCGACTATGCAATTGGCAGGAATGGAATAATGCAGGAGCCGATGTAAATTCAATGTTCAATAGATTTGAAGAAATATTGCATAGAAATTTCAATGAAGCGGTCCCTTTGGTTTCGTCGTTCAGTCAGCCCAGCACTCGGAACAGATGGATTACACCTGAAATTAAGCAACTTTCACAACTTCTTCGAGAGATGTCTGCTATTAATAAGATAATTCATAGCGATATGTATATCGAAAGATACCGTTCCCTAAAGAAATTTTTCACAAAAGAAGTCAATAACGCTAAAAGAAATTACAATAATGATCGCATACTGAAGTCAGAGAATATTAACAGAACGTGCTGGAATATAATAAGGGATTTGAAGGGCACTAATACCAAACACAACATTAAAATGAAAGATGGCGACTCTGAGATTAGCATAGGTGATACACCTGATTATTTCAACGATTTCTTTGCGGAGATTGCTGGACAATGCCCACCACCACTTCATAATGCATATAACAAAAACGATGTGTTGAATACCATGTACGTTAGTCCTATGACTGTATCAGAAGTTCCAAAGCAATTGATGATTGTTGTACGAAACAGTCCTCAGGCATAGATCAAATACCGGGAACAATTCTGCGAATGGTAAAGGAATGCATAAGCCCACCTTTATGCATGGTGATCAATAAATCTTTTGAATCTGGGGAATATCCTGCGAATCTGAAGACTTCCAAGATCGTACCGATTTTCAAAAAGAAAGGTAATGAATGTAATGTCGAGAATTACAGACCTATTGCTTTGCAAAACCAAGTCTCGAAAGTTTTTGAACATTGTTTCCATAGAAGGCTGTACAGCTTCCTCGAAAAATACGAGGTATTGTCATCGTGTCAGCACGGATTTCGAAAGGCTAAATCTACTATTACAGCTACGGAACAAATAATCAATGCAGTATGTGAGGGTTTAAACAACAGACGGAACGTTCTAGGACTAGTTTACGACTTCAGTAGGGCATTCGATTCTGTTGACCATCAGCTACTGGCACAAAAATTGCATGGTATAGAAGTGAGAGGTGTTGCATATGAGTGGGTCCTCTCATATTTGGGGGGCCGGGACCATGTTGTGGTGGTAAATGGCCTACGCTCAGGAAGGAGATGCATGGAGAAAGGGGTACCACAGGGCACTGTATTGGGTCCGCTGCTCTTCTCGATCATGATTAATGACTTACCATCAGTGTGTGCATCAACAGCTTCCATCAGTGTTTATGCGGATGATACCAGTGCTGTCATAACAGATGCTAGTACACATTGTCTAGTAGTGTCAGCTTATAATAACATAAAAGAAATTCAAATGTGGTGTAAAAACAACGGTATCCTACTGAATACAAACAAAACGCAGATGATGCAGTTCTATCCTATAAATCATCATGTTGATAGAAGTTTGCTGGTTTACGTGGATCGGAGCTCGTTGCAACATGTCCACAGTGCAAGAGTGTTGGGACTGACCCTGGACGACAAACTAACATGGAACGAACATGTAAGTCAACTTTCCAGTAAACTGAGTGGTGTTGTGTATCTGTTCAGAACAATAAGATCCACGGTTTCAAGTTTGGTGCTTAAACACATGTACTTCGGTTTGGTACAGTCCATCATCTCATACGGGTTGGTTTTTTGGGGTAATACTGCGCAAGTAGAAACGATTTTCAAAGTACAGAAAGAAATTGTGCGGATTATGGATGGAGTACACCCACTGACACATTGTGAGCCCCTGTTCAAAAAGTTCAAGATAATGACTATTTACTCGTTATACATGTACAAACTGATAATGCACATAAGAAACAGTGATATTAAGAAAAACAAAGACTATCACTCCTATAATACTAGGGGCAGTGAATTTCTACGACCGGCTTTTCAGCGACTGTGCGTATCATAACGTAGAGCAGACTATATGGGATCTTTGTGTTTTAATAAACTGCCTACGGACATACAAAATGAAACTAACGTTAAGGTCTTTCAAAGAAAATGTTCACAATTTTTCATGAATAATCCTTTTTATTCGGTATCACAATTCATAGATAATTAATGTTTTGTTATATATGACATGCCTAATAATATGTACACTATTATTGTATCTACACTCGAAAGGTAAATAAATATTATTATTATTATTATTATTATTATTATTATTATTACATGTATGTTTCTACCTTAGTGAGCGTATTCTGTACGCATGCGCCATTACCGCATTCCAACACCAACGTTACACACAATTTTGATGAAAGTTATTAGAAAAAGTAGATAAACAAATTAAAGCTATTGTGCAGTATTATAATATTGAAGTTAACGGAATATTTTAATCGGAGTTGGAAGAACCGGCCTTTATATTAAAAACTACGCCGAAACTTAATATAAAAGAACAATTTATTATTATTGTTTATTGGGTTTAATCTGTATAATTCTAACATATGGCAGCAGTGAAGAGTGCCAAATGGAAGGTGATCACGTATACGAAAACGGTCCTGTCCAGCCAACACTCAACTGTTGTCAAGTGAACAGTTGGAGCGGGAACGGTTCCCGATCCGTCTGCTGAATGCGACCAATAATAAAGATGACAATTGGAAAGCAAGCTCTCATCCAAACAGTTCCATTGACAAACATAGAAATAATGCACATGCGAAATGTGCAAAAGTGAAATTGTAAACAAATAAACATAGAACAGCCGTTATTATGTATGTAGTCTCATTAAAAGGGTATCTATTATAGACAGCATTTAGTAACACTACGCAAATAATATAAACGCATTTGTGTGATTAAAAGAGTAATTCTAAAAAATAGGAGTGGAGCTGTCGCATACCATTTATGTAGGTTGATGGAAGGTCCAGATTTCACAAATAATACTATGTGTCAAAGATATATAATGTAGAATTCTGTAAATCAAATATGAAGGTGTTAATTATGTGTTAGTAGCTACAAAAATATGTTTCTACCTTATTTGATTTCTTCAGTGTGACATAACCAAGAAGGTTTGTGTTAATTTAAATAATATGTGTAGTATTACCTTAAGTATGTGAAATCCAAAAAAAAAAAACCATACATACATATATGTAACATGGGTTTCTGCACGAGGCAATTCCCCTAGTTTTGAAAATGATTAATAAAGTATTCATGTAATGATTATTATTATTATTATTATTCGCAGTCTACACATAATATATTTTCATTTGAATTTACGTATTTGGCTGAACTTATTTCATAATATTTTAATCAATATTGGAATAGTTTTTATTCATCTGTGACATATAAAACGGTCGTATCTCGAAATCAATAGTGGATCATCATCCTCCACATTTATGTAAACTTCGATTCTCACTATCCATTTCGTTTCCGTTCCATATCAGTTCCGTTCTGTGTTCATAAAGCCTGACTCGCATACTTTCATGAATGTATTTTTATATGCACTGACTGTTTCTAATCCAACCAGTTTGTTAAGCATTGCGACAAACATATTTTCACGAATATGCTGAAATGTGTTGGAAACACAATTGATAGTGATTGTGTACAGTATACAAACATAAATAAATTAATATTATTTATAGATATATTAACCAACATAAAGCTAATTACCAGAACATTTTATAGATATTATATATGTTTGATACGTTTTTAGTTGCCAGAGCTCGAACGAATGTGATGGTTCAAGCACCGCTAACTCACATGACAAGAAACGCGAATATTTTATATTCTGATCCCTTCCATATTTGATCCTTGCCTGCTGCCATGAAAATGCCAGTTATTGCACTCAGTTATTGTCAAAGAGCCCGATAAGATAAATACAATACTGTGTAATGTATTTTGATATACAGGGTTATGATAAAGTAACGCACAAAATTCATAAAACGTACAATGTTCATTTTTGAAAAAAATGCAAAAACACGTCAAACAGTTTATTTTATTCCGCGTCTTTTAACATAAGTCAAAAAAATAAAACGTCAAATTTGTCAAGTTATGACGTCATCAATATTTTTTTTAAATATGAAGCTTGGTTTTTTTTTACTTTATTTGATAAAGCTTGTTTTTCTGCATTATAAAGAAATAATTGAAGTAGGGGTCACATAAGAAAAAACTGAGAGAATTAATAAAAAACAAAATAAACTTTATTATAGTAATAACATTTAAATTAACTAAACAGTCCATTAAACCAAAACGATTTCTTACAGGAATTGTTCAAACTGTGTCCCGTTCACTATCTGACATAGGCCAAGACAATGGTAGACCTGATTTACAGAGTCTACGATCATCTGCGGAGTTATACGAGTCATTTCAAGTCTAATTCGTTTTTTTTTTTTTTAGTTTTTTCTTATGTGACCCCTACTTCAATTATTTCTTTATAATGCAGAAAAACAAGCTTTATCAAATAAAGTAAAAAAAAAAACAAGCAGAAAAACAAGCTTTATCAAATAAAGTAAAAAAAAACCAAGCTTCATATTTAAAAAAAATATTGATGACGTCATAACTTTGACAAATTTGACGTTTTATTTTTTTGACATATGTTAAAAGACGCGGAATAAAATAAACTGTTTGACGTGTTTTTGCATTTTTTTCAAAAATGAACATTGTACGTTTTATGAATTTTGTGCGTTACTTTTTCATAACCCTGTATATACTAATATAATACTTTGTTTTTTTTTTTTTTTGTTAATGGAAATATGCCGATATTTTTCTTTGCATTGTACTAAACTTTAATTTTTGTCCTGTAAATGGATTTTGTCTGTTGGACAATAAAGTTTATTATTATTATTGTTATTATTATTATTATTATGTTATGTATACTTTTACCAATATTTTGTCAACTACTATGTTTAAACAAATTTGTGAAAAATTCAAAAGTACTCAGAAGTGAATTTGAGAAAAATTATATTTAAATGCTTTCATGCTTTCTAGGCAGATATATTATGAGTATAAAGAGTATTTAGAAGATAATTTTTAATACTTTTTGTATAAATAAATTTTCAAAATTCGGACCAGAAGTAACACTTTTACTCTACCAAATAGCGATTTTTTGCAAATATCTCGTAAATTATATTTATCAAGAGTACAAAAGTATTTAGAGCTGAATTTGGAATAATTTTGTTTTAGGAAGATAAAAGTATTTAAAACTTAACTTAGAACTACTTTTGTATAATTGGTATCACACATACGTATAAGAAAGTCGTGTGGTGGCCACATCTAATTTTTTTAATTTTAAATATGTAATTAAACCAATAAATTCTTAGTAGACTAAATATATCTTAATTTAACAATAAAGAACAACTCTTTAAAAGAACGAACAAATCTCAATAAAACGTATTAAAACAAAACTGTATTTCACTAGAATTCCGTTATCCGCCTTTATTTATTAGAAATATTTTCAAACACCTTAAAATACAATTTAAAACTTTCAGGTTATTCACACAGGTGAGTTTGTATTAATCAGACTTCCATCGGTTTGCACGTATTCAAAGTCTCCCATATTAATAAGATTATTATTTAGTCGATTCTCATCAGAATAAATGGCTACCTTAGCTGTGTGAGTTCATTTGATCGTTTATCACACGTATCGATGTCTAATTTTTTGTCCAAAATCCTGCTTTTACGTCCATTTTGACTTGAAAAAACGTTCATGTCACGTCAAGAAGAAACTTTATCCACGCGACATGGAATATAAGAACGCATCGCTGCACATGTTTGTCACACCGAGTCCACTTTTTTATCGCATGCCTTGATGTCACAGTTTTATATTTAAATTAATATACAGGGACCATTACTTATTATCTTAATTTTAAAATAAGAAAACGTTCAAGGTTGCGCAATTTAATTTATATTTCATGTATACTGCTGATAAAGCACCTGAAGTTTAAAATATTGATCTCGAAACTGCAGAAAATCTTTATAATAGTACGAGAAGACGTGTTAACATGTACATATTTAGAATGTGATGGGGTTTTTTGAACATATTGTTGTGAACCCAACATTATAAGTAAAGCAAAGGTGCAATATAATTGCAAATCAAGATTTTAGCAGTAACATCCAAATGGCAGGGAGCAAGAAAAATAACTGTAATCTGCAATGTCTTTTCAATTCTGTCCATCTATAATAATAAAAAAAAAAGGATATGCATTAAATTAGCAAGTGGAAGAAGAAGATATATAACAAATAGTGCAGATAACAACAGGCAAATTTATCAGTATAATGATTGTTTACGTTAAAATTGCTTATCAGGCATTTGAGGATGGAAAGTACTTTCTGTGACCTGAGTAAGGCCTCTGACTGTGTTTCGCATGGTATTCCCCCGCAAAAACTGGGAAAGTATAGATTTAACGATGAAAGTGTTTCCATTATAGGAAGTTGTCTGTCAGATATATATCTGCAAGTAAGGGTTGGTGAGGTGTTGTCGGAGAGGCGTTAGCTGTACATAGGAGTACCTCAGGGCTCCATTCTTGGGCCTCTGCTTTTTCTAATCTACATTAACGATCTTCCAACTAGTGATCGAGAATCTCACTTTACACTTTTCGCCGATGACACCACTATTTCCAAGGTCGATAAGGGCTATTTTGGGACAAAATATAAGGTTCACAGCGATATGTTTTTTTTGCAAACCTTCTTTAGAAATTTGTCATAACAAACATTCAAAGTGTTCGCTTCCTTCGTTGATATAAATAAATAAAATTTATCAAAGCCATATATGGATATAGTTATAAAATACGCATAATACACAATCCATTTCCAGTACTACCACTTAGATAATGCTATCGACTGACAAGTAAAGTTCACCTAACCTTCACTTGAGATGGATCAATCTGTATAAAGGAATTTATCCCTTACTTAATTCCCACACTGTATACATTCAGTGTGATGTAATTTACTTATCCGATTTAGGACAGATTAGTTAGTAAGAGGACACAGTGTATGCAGCGTTGCCATCGTTGCTATTTAACCATTCTAGTAAACATTAGTTTCTTAATTATGTACAATATCTTGTCTGTTGATCTGGGCACGCTTATTCTGGTCTTAATCATTAGTTTTCAAATAAAGAACTCCTGTTTACTATTTAAAACAATACATATTTTATATATACATTTGAATGTATTTTGCAGACATCACATAATTAATGCGCTTTATATGAGATCAGGTTCGCTGAAACTAACTACGTAGAAATTATCTTGGTAAATATTGATTTAAAATAAAATCCAATTATATCATTGGTGTTATTTAATTTAATTTTATAAATAAACACTATGGCTGTAACATGGCATAATAAAAGTTTTCCAAAAACTATTTAACGTTATACAATGACCTTACGAATTAATTGTAATGATACATTTATTGAACTTGAACTGTGATACAGGGTGCGCCATTGAAATTGATGCATCAAGTAAAATACAGGCTGGCCCCAACAGTCAATTTACGGCTTTTTTTCTGAAAGTAGATATGGAAAATCAAGTATTTTATGATCCTCCCAATAGCGACACCCCTCAAAAGCGGTCACGGTCACTTCTTTGACATTTTTCCTGAAAAATACAATTTACCTCACACTAACGGTCCTAAATTGTTTTGTAAACGAATGCAATGCAAATGCAACAATCACTAAAACCAAATTCCCGATGCACGAGGTAAGCGCCATAAATTCTCGGCCTGACAGGCTTATACAGGTTCAACCGTGTTCAAACTCCGTCACGTCATGCATGCACATACGCGAGGTGTACACTATAAATACGACGGCTCGAAGCCTAGTAGTTTTTAGTAACCAGCCAACCAATGTGACTATCGCACAAAAATATTTGGAGTAACGAATATTGAGTACCGCGCGGTCATTAAATTTTTAACAAAAGAGGGGCATACACCTTATTATTAAACAACGTTTAGACGGCGTTTACGTTGATTCATCTCATTCGTATTCAACTGTAAAAAAAGTGGGCAAAATGTTTCCGTTTGGGACAAGAATTCCTGGAAGATGCTGATCGGTCGGGTCGACCAATTGAAGTAATAACGCCTCAACAAATTTCAATTATTGAACGTTTAGGGTTAGAAGATCGCCGTTTAAAAGTGAAGGAATTAGCAGTGATAACAAACATTTCCGAAACAAGGGTTCGCCGAATTCTCCATAACCTTTTGGGTATGAATAAAATTAGTGCTAGATGGGTATCGCGACTTCTTTCTGTTCTCCAATGTGAACGTCGAGTCGAATGTGAGCAGTCGTTTTTAAACATGTGTGGAGACGACCCAAAACAGATTTTGGGGTCCATTGTCACAGGGAATGAAACAATGGTTCTGTTTTACGATCCTCTATTGAAAAAGGAGTCCATGGAATGGCGGCGACCTGATGAACCTCGTCCCAGAAAAGCGAAAGTTGTTTAATCAACGAAAAATGTGATGGCCACAATATTCTGGGATTGTCAGGACATTTTGCTAATTGACTTTAAAGAGCGCAATACAAGTGTGAGCGGCACATACTATGCGTCTTTATTGCATAAATTAAGGGACAGTATTTGTGCAAAACATCGTGGAAAATTAACAAAAGGTGTGCACGACAATGCTCCCGTCCATACTGCCGCCATTTCACAAGCCGCCATCCGCGAATGCAGCTTTCAAGAATTGGAACATCCACCTTATAGTCCGGATATGGCTCCTTGTGATTTTTTTTGCGTTTTAATTTAAAAAAAGACCTTAGGGGACGTAGTTTTAAGGACGACGGTGAGTTGCAAGCAGCTGTTATAGAACATTTTGACGTAAAAACTTCAGATTATTTTTAGAAGGGTATCGAATTATTAATTAATCGTTGTAATAAATGTATAGAAGTTAGGGGAGATTACATTGAAAAATAAAAATTCTTATATTCTTCCAAGTTTTTTTTTGTATATCAGCCCGATAATTTATGGCGCCTACCTCGTAGTATGTATAGTTGTATTAATATACATATTATATATTACTATTAATATATTTCTCTTTGCACGCGCGGCATTTCCTTCGGTACGTTGTGTATTTTAGCTTTTGTTTCACATATTTTGAGTTAGTTTATGTTCAAATGTGTTATTATTACATGTGTGCAATTACCATGTTGTTTTTAATGGATAACGTTTGTCATTTTATTGTGAAAATATAAAAGTTTACTACTAGTACGAAAGTTAGCTGAAAAGTCTAATGTTAAAAGAACACAAATTAACGAAATTATAAAAGACAAATCGGTCTTAAAAAGGCTCTCTGAAGAAGGTTCAAATACAGAACAAAAGATAATTTTTTTATGAACTGAAGAGTCGGCGATTGACTAAGTACTTTACTATTGGGTTTGTAAAGGTAAACATCTCCCTATCTGGACCTCTAATAAAAGAAAAAAATTTGGAAACAGCCGAATGTTTAAAAATTACGTATTTTAAATCTTCTAATAGGTGGCTTGAAAAATTTTGTCAGTGATATAGTGTAAGCTTAAAACAATTTTCAGAGAAGCAGCTGATGTATTACCAAAGGCTGTTCAAGATTGGAAGGCAAAGGTTTCAAATATTGCTAGGTTATTTACCAAAAAAACGTTTATATCGTTGACGAAATCGACCTTTTTTACCGTGCAATGCCGAACAAAACGTTCACTCTAGAGCGATAATGTGCTGGAAAAAGAAAACTGCAAAACAAAGATTGAAAAATCTATTTTTCTTAAATATGGAACGTGACAAGGAAAATTCGTTAATCATTGAGAAAAGCAGAAACGCTCCTTATTTTAAATAAATATACAAGCTGCCGCTAAAATGGGTGTCTAATACAGAGGTTTGGGTTGACAACAGAGATCTCGTGGCTAAAAAATTTGACGAAAAAATGAGAAAGCAAAATAGTAAAGTCTTGTAATTTGTGGATAACGCAACGTCTCATACCCAATTGAAACTTTGAAGATTATTTTTCTGCCACCAAACGCCACATCTCACTCCTAGCCATAAAATCAGGGAATTCTCCATAACTTCAAGATGACATACAGAAATTTTCTTATATAAATACTTCAAACGTTCATATATAGTGAAAGTTCATTTGTAGATAGAGAAAATGCATTAATTTAACCTGCCCTATAATTTGGATATCAGCAGTCTGGAAAAAAGTTTTGCAATATACAATTTCAAATGTTTTGCAAAAGCAGAATTCTTGGAAAAAGTCCAGCAAGAAGAAGATTTTGATGAAATTCCAGTAGCTCAGCTTTTTCCTACGCATGGCTTAGACCTGTAAAATTTTGTATCTATTGATGATAATGCCTTGATCGAAAATCCCACTTTAAACGTACAAGAAATAATTAGTGAACTAATTGATAATAAAAACTGTGATTCTGACAGTGAAAGTAACGTTGAAGAAGGCAGCCAGCATCATAGAAGAGGATATGCTCGATCTAGAAGAACCAGCGAATGGGAAAATAAAATCGCTTATGGATCGGCATGCTTTTTTTGGTAAAGATATGCCAGTAGAATAACAATTTTTGAAGTGTAAACTTCTTTGGGCGCATTGCGTTCATTGTGGGCACTGAACAAGACGAGCCGTCACGCTCGGCTATGTAACGCTCGTTCGGGTAAAGTCGGCTCGATTCGACTAAGGGAACGAGAGAAATATATCATATAGAGGTATTTAATTTCAATTAAATTGAAATTTAAATGAATAAATAAATTCATGTCCCCGAGCAGATTCAATCCCGAGCCGCACGGGTGAGAAGCCAGCACGTTAGCGTCAGACCAGCGCGGGACTCGTAAGCGAGTATTCATATCGTCTATTTATATATATATATATATATATATAAAAAATTAAAAGGAATCGTTAGGGGATCCAGCATAAAAAACATCTACAGTTACAAAGTTCTCTATTTATTGCCGATATTTCGCATTACATACTAATGCTTCTTCTGGGCTTAACTACAATATTAATATGAATTACAGTATTGAAATTTAAAGTAGTAATAAAATAATCTATTTAATATTAAAATTGACTCACAATTTGAACTTTTTTGAGAGAGAATCGCATCTGACTATGAACTATGTTGTTTTACGCAAATCGTTTCAGATAACATATTAAAAAACTTTTTTAAAAAACTGGTACATATAAATTTAAAAAACAGATACATGTGTTAATAGAGTATTAAAACGGACAAGAACATGTTTACCCATTGACAGGTGACAAATCAATGAATTGATCTGTAAGGGACAACCGTATCCAAGCTGCCTACAACTTTAATATGATATTGACAACCTAGTGTGTTCAGATTTAGATTTGTTAAAAGAATTAAAGTATACAGTGCATTTAACTATACAGTGTGACTAGAAAATGAAGTGTTTATAATTAATATGGTTGAGTTAAGTTAAATCCATTAGTTATGACAATTAGTAATTTGTATAAATTAGTCTTGTATAACTTATTAAGGAAATGGCATTTTAATTTTTGTTGTTTGAATTGATAGTGATATTAGTTTTTGTTAAATGAAAGCAAATAAGAATAAACGTTACTTAATCTATCTATGTCCGATCTGAAGTTCATAGAATTATCGTTATTATTGATTTCAATTATTTCCAAAAATTCCCTAGATTTCTTGTGCCTCTCAACACACAAAATCTGAGTGTTATCAAACATGGGTTGGTGATTAAGTCTGAGACAGTGTTGTGCCAAAGCACATCTCTGTTTTTTAGTGTTAATATCGCTTTTGTGTGTTCTGAGGCGAGTTTTCAGCCACGATGACGTATTTCCTATGTAAACTTCATCGCAATCTTTACACGGTATAGAA
This sequence comes from Amphimallon solstitiale, assembly GCA_963170755.1. Taxonomy (NCBI): domain Eukaryota; kingdom Metazoa; phylum Arthropoda; class Insecta; order Coleoptera; family Scarabaeidae; genus Amphimallon; species Amphimallon solstitiale. The sequence goes on along the minus strand of OY720684.1, from coordinate 59,920,205 downwards.
TATACTATGTTGGAACGACATTCTTTATTGTCTTTGTCTTTCGAGAAAAATTTGTCTACACCAAGCACACCATAACACCCGAATTTGACATTGTCACACCTAAGGACCTTTGTGATTTTATAGGTAACATTTTCTATGAATGGTAATCTGAAATAGGTAGGTTCTGAATTAAAATTATTGTTGTTATTTTGTGAAACATTATTGTTAATGTGAGGTGTATTAAATAGAAATTTATTATATATATATATATATATATATATATATATATATATATATATATGTAAATATATATTAATTTTATTGGACGATTTGTAGGTCGTTATACTAGTTTTAAATAATTTTAAAACTCGCTAATTTGCAGTGTTTGAAAATTACAATTTTCTAATTTTACCACTGACTATTAATTTGGTAATTTTTTTTTTTTAAAAATTACCGACAAGGCTGAGATTCGAACTCAGGACATACCGATTACTAGCCGGTTGCTCTACCAACTGAGCTACCGTCGGTGTCTGAATTCGAATTTCTAAATCGTACTGATAATATGTATATAATTTTAAAAAAAAAAATTACCTAATTAATAGTCAGTGGTAAAATTAGAAAATTGTAATTTTCAAACACTGCAAATTAGCGAGTTTTAAAATTATTTAAAACTAGTATAACGACCTACAAATCGTCCAATAAAATTAATATATATTTACATATATGAATTAAAGGTCAATAAAAATTTAATATCATATATATATATATATATATATATAATTACATGCGTCCGAACCGATCCAAAAGCGTATCGGAATATCTCTCCGTCGAGGAACCCTTTAAAGTTTTTCGTACAACCACGCGAAATTGTATTTCGCGGTGTGTTGCGTTCGCTAATTGGTAACTTCGCGGACGGATAACCAAAAAATTTGTTGTGTGTCTATGAGACATTATCTCTATATTAATATAATATAATATTTCGCGCTCAGGTAAGTTTTAGCATTTTTATTAAAATGATATGGATGACTCGGAAACTGATCAGTATATTCCGGGTGTTAAATAACGTCCACACGCATTTACTATAATTTGTATACCAATGCAAAACAGAAACGTTGAGAATAGAGCATTGCTTTAATTGCTCATTATATACGAATTTATAAGCATTTAAGGTGGCCATCTCGCCCATCTCAATTACATTGCAAACATGCTGCTAACATATCGCACGAGAATCCGTTAGTAAGCAACAAAATGATATAAAAAAAATACTGGCATAATCTGCAAACTTATCTCTAGGGGACTGGGTAGTTTTAATAACTGAAATTTGTTCGATTAATGTGGAAAAAATTGTTAAAAAACAGGGAGTTTTTGTATCAAAAATCTGCTACTGTATTTCGTAATTACTTCGAATATGTAAGTAATGGCAAGATAGTAGATAGCTTAGCCCCTGGAGAATTAAATTCTCTTTCTTTTGATGCTTGATATAAAGCAATTAAGCGTATTTTATAGCTGTCTTGTGCTTTTAATTGTTTTTACCCAACATTCCCATTAAACAAGCCATATTTTAAGAGAAAAGTAGATTCCGTATATCATAATCAGGGTGATGGGTGCAGTAATTCTTAAACAGAGGGCGCTGCCAACAATAATATTAATTTTTAAAATTATTCGGAGCGCTCTCTAGTTGAATGTAGCAAAACTTGAATGCAAATATAGGGTCGACGTACGTCTTATACAGGGTGAGTCATTAGTAGCCGCTTCTTCGATTGCTCTTTTATGTTTTAAATATAAGAAAGAACAATTAGTGGAAAATCCATGGTAGCTTATGGCGCATATTGTAAAAATACTTTAAGCTCTGGCGCACTTCCGGTTTTACCGGAAGTGCACGGACCTTATTTTTTTTAAATGACTCACCCTATATATTTTTGGATTTTCTTGTACTGCTTTAAATTGTCTGTTCGACTGTTTTTTCTTTTTCAATATTGAGTCAATAGTTTCCCAGTTATTAATTTTTTTTGAAAATATTTGACCAAAACATGTGTTCAGAAAAAAATCATTTTCACATTGTTCTTAAAAGTAAAAACATTAACTTTGGTGGTGCTTGTAGCCAGCAAAATTCTGCATCATTTGGTATAAGTAACACTCAACAATACTTCAAAAAACTTTGTTTTTTCAAAGCCTACTTCCTGAAATTTTCACATACCAAAAACTTATTTTTTTTAAATGGAACACCCAGTATTTTATTGAGGCATTTAGTTCCTTTTTTATTCTATTTCATTTTTGTTAACAATGTCCTATACCTATCATTTGTAATTTCTGAGATAATCACTATAGGAGATATTAGCGGTCAATTAAAGAACTACGAGCGCTGTTGTTCTATGCACCAAAATATTCGTTCAACCAATGGAAGGCAGGGCCCGACTTCCTTAGTCAACTGTCAAACAAAGAAAATGTTATATTCAACTATCCCAAAAGTAATAATTTTATAGAATGAAGAGCATCGCATTTAATTTTTTAATTCCGGCAATGTCCAGTTGCAATATTTCATTTTTGACACTGTAGGTTAACATCGAAATAAAATAATGGTTATGTTTACTGACATATTTGAAGATGTCTTCAAAAAGTTTTGAAAATCCGTCCGTAGATAGCGAAGATACTCTCCGATAGCGAAGATACTCTCCTCCATTAACATTTTTATCAAAGAAATAAGGTCCAATTATGTAACTACCCACTATTCCTCCCCACAGTTTTAATGACCAACGATTTTGAAAGTTTACAGGTGTAATAAAGTGGGGGATTTTATGTGTTATAATAACGGAAATTGTGATGATGAACGTATTCACTTTAATAGAAGGTGGCTTCTTTGGTAAACAACAAAAAATTGAAAAAGCCAGGATAATTTATCTGCTGCCAATTGTCAAAAATGTAAGCGATTCTGAAAATTTCTTTCATCTAACTCTCTGTATAAATATGCTACGGATGAGTTTCATATTTCCTAATTATTCTGGATTCTCAAATTTAACTTACATCTAACTGATGACTAATTTTCGTAGTACTAGTATGGGGGGTGTTCGACTACACTCGCAAGTACAATAAACATCTTATCCTCATCAGTTACTGCTTTTTCCGCTCTTTCTTTCATATTCAATGCTTTCTGTTCACTAAAACCGTCCACTTTATATTTTCGAAGGTTTCTGGCTTCGGTTGACTTTTACCAGGGATCGCTGTGCATAAAGTCTGGATGCTAGCAAAGAGTTTCTTTCAGATTCACCCAAAACGTCAATCATATCTATTAACTCTTCATAAGAATAAGTCATTTGGATGATAACTAATAGCGATGCTTTTATAAGTTTGAAATAAATGTATACCGACTTTCTTCAACAGTTGACCCAGGCAGTTAGCCGCATTCCAGCCTTTATTGGACGAATATTTGGGTGCATAGAACAGCGCCCGTAGTTCTTTAATTGACCGCTAATTGCTCCTATAGTGATTATCTCAAAAATTACAAAAGATAGGTATAGGACATTGTTAACAAAAATGAAAGAGAATAAAAAAAGGAACAAAATAACTCATTAAAATACTGGGTGTTCCATTTAAAAAAAATAAGTTTTTGGTATATAAAAATTTCAGGAAGTAGGCTTTGAAAAAACAAAGTTTTTTCAGGTATTGTCGAGTGCAACTTTACCAAATGATGTAGAATTTTCTTGGCTACAAGCTCCACCAAAGTTAATGTTTTTGCTTTTAAAAAGAATGTGAAAATGATTTTTTTCTGAACACGTGTTTTGGTCAAATATTTTCAAAAAAAATTAATAACTCAAAAACTATTAACTTAATTTTGAAAAAGAAAAAACAGTCGAACAGACAATTTAAAGCAGTACAAGAAAATCCAAAAATATATAGGGTGAGTCATTTAAAAAAATTAAGTTCTGTGCATTTCTGGTGAAACCGGAAGTACGCCAGAGCTTAAAGTATTTTTACTATAATATGCGCCACAAGCAACCATGGATCTTCCACTAAATGTTTTTTCTTTTATTTAAAACACAAAAGAGCAATCGAAGAAGCGGCTACTAATGACTCACCCTGTATATGGCTTTCTCAGTCATATAATTACATGTATATGTCTTTCTGTCTGCCATTAAAAGAGTAACCCCTAAAAAAATCACATATTTACAAATAAAATGAAATTGTAATGATATGATACTATTTGTTGAATTCAAACAAATATTCATGGATGTTTTTTATTATTTGCTCCTCAATTACAAAAAGCCGAAAATAGAATATCTCGGATTCTTATTTAATAATATATATATACCGAAAATATCCAGCCAAGAGATTATTTCAAGTATTGTTCAACCATATTTTACGAAAAATATTTATGTTTTGGTGATTATATACAGAGTGTTTCAAATTAAATGCAAATCTGAAAATACTTTCGGATTTAATTTCCATTTAATTTGCAATTGATTTCCATAAATTTGCTTTTAATTTGCAACATATCGTACATTAGGGTGGTCGTTATTTTTCAAATTTGAGATTTCTTTCGGGTACCCCCTAATTTTTTCCTATAAATGTAAAAACATACTACATAAGATATCTACTTATTTGATTAATATTAATGGGCTCCGCAGAGGAGTTAAAGTCGCTTCTGGAAAAAATCAACTTTTTCGCTTTTTCTTCTGTTGAATTAAAGTTCAACTTATTATACATAAATGGATAGGATTTGAAATTCAAAGTAAAAAAGTACATACCTTAATTTTTTCTAGAATAGCAATAGTTAATGAGTAAAACGTTTAACAAATTCGCAGTCTTAGGTTTAGCTGCGGCTCAGTAGTTGTGCTAACAGTCGATTTGTATGCGTCTGGAAATTCTTTTCGATATTGACTGACTACTTGTAGGATATATTGCTGTTGTAATTCATCTTTCGACAAAACATTAGTAGTCGGTAATCAACTTTATGCCACGTTCGGCTACGTCATTTACTGCACGTAAATTTTGCAGCAGACCAAAACGTAGATTCAACTCTTAAGAAATCGCAATTAATCTTGAAGGTATTGAAAAAGTTTAAGGCACATTTTTGCTTCATTCATCTTTACAGTAACACGTTTTACAGGAGTATCCTCTGCATCATAAGTGTCTTCCTCGTCTATAAACATGAGAACTTTTTCACTCATCTTCGTTTTAATTTAAAGAGGAACTGCCGGGCCAAGAAAGGAAAATGCAACTAGTTCAGGCGACGGATACCAAAGGTGTTCGAAAAACTTGTTTACGGCTGCCTCGCTAATTTTTACATCGATGCTTTTGTAATCAAACAACGATTTCAAAAATAAAAAGTCTTGATATGGTGATTGAATTGCCAGTGGAGCCTCAAACCACGCTTTTACATACACTTGCGCTAAGAACAGTGTCAGAGATGTAATGATGATTTTTCATTATTTTTTTCTTAGCGTTTCCTTAATAAAAATTGGAAATTGTTTGATTACCTTTTCCTATAGAATTAATTAAACTGAATCAGAAGAAATAGTGGGATCACAGGAGTTATTTTTATAGTATTATAATCGTCGGACACTAGCGGCCTCTAAATTATCCAGGTCGTGTGAGACGGAATCTGGTTTTCTGATGCCTTGTTAAATCGGAATGCTGGGTGGAGACAATTAAATGCAAAAGGCAGCTAAGCAAATACGCTTAATTGCTTTGGATCAAGCACCAAAAGAAAGAGCATTTTTTCTCCATAAGCTAAGCTACCTAATATCTTAGACTTATGTATATATTCGAAGTAATTACGAGATAAGGTAGCACATTTTTGGTACAAAAACTTCCTGTTTTTTAACAATTTTTTTCATATTATTCGGACAAACTTCAGTTGTTATAACCACCCAGTCCCCTGGAGATAAGTTTGCAGGTTATGCCGGAATTTTTTTGGTATCGCTTTGTTGCTTACTAACGGATTCTGGTGCCATATGATAGCAGCATGTTTGCAATGTAATTGAAATTGGCCAGGTAGCCACCTTAATATGACAAAATATATTCTTTTAGTTTTTATATGAAAACTAGCATACTGTTTCATTTTTGTGAAATCCTAATAAAATTGAAATGAATAAAATGAATAAATAATAGAACCGTCTATATATTAATATGTGACGAAAAAACTTTGCACCCCTTTTTAAGCATATTGCGCGCAAGGATTAGTGTGAGATTTGGCATAGTTACAGTTCATATGGAGGAGTGCAGAAAGATAAAATGTATGTATAATATGTGTTACAAATACCTTAATTAATTAACTCGAAAATTAATGCATAACGACGTATTTCTACAGGCTCGCAGCTGACGTAATAGACAATTCAAAAAAATTATATGCAATGGTTATAGAAGTATACTCTTTGACAAAATATCCTCAATAACTCAAACTTAAAAATTTAATGAATTAAGCTCGAATTTCGGCCACTGGTCGGCCACTGGTATTAATTATTAGGCAAATTAAGGTACCTATACAAAATTTTTAAACTATTTTCTTCAATTCTGTAATAAAAATTACTTACATAGGCATGTAAGAAACTTAATTTTTTTAATATTCTTCAGATCTTGTTTTTAATTATATTTAATAATTTATTATTAACGTGCGAAAGCCACACTGTCGGATAAATTTCAGGGCGGTCTTTCAATTTTTTTTCCAATTGAATTGGTCATTCTAATAGCTGATACGGTATCAGAAGTTAATAAAACACTTGATGACAAGGAAGGCATTTTATAATATCCAAGACTACTGTCTGAGCACACATGTATATTTAACTTATTTAATTAGACTGTTGTAGGTATGTGAAATATATTGATTGTTTCTCTTTTTCTTACTTTTACACACATTATAGGCCTAGTGTTTCTTACACTAACAGGTTCACTACTTACGGGTTTTCTTGAACAAAGAGTTCCGTTCTTTTTATTATTAATGGCCAAAAAAAGAATTTGAATAAATACTTCCATAAAAGTATGTATAAGAATAAAAATGTACTGCCTCTGTGAAATTAGATTTTTTTATGCAAAAGTTGTTCCAAACTTACTTCTGAATACCCTTGTATCCATTACACATTTTGAAAAAACTAACCATCGGTAACTACATATGTATTTCACGCTCAAGTGTTACTTCTCATCTACCAATCTAATTCTTCCATCTTCCAACTAAGACTTGGCACATGCTCGAGTTACATAACAAAACACAAAATTTACCAACTTTGCCAAACTCAAACCTACTCTCTATTCCAAATAATTTTTTGAGTATTTTGGACTTGAAGGTGTGCCAGATCTGGAATTTGTATGTTGAAAATAGATTTTTTTAGAAAAAGGCCATAAAAAGAAATCGCCTGAAGTGATATCGCAACATCTTAGGAAAAAAAAATCGTGATCTTACTGAAAATATCCCAGTCATCATTTACATTAAGTTGTTCAATAAACGGCATCAAAATTTCTTGTTAATATCTTTGTGCATTTATAGTTCCATTAAAAAAAATTGGACCAATAATTCTTCTACTACTTATGGCACACCAAACGCCAACTTTCTGAGGATAAGCAGCAGGCTCAACATAAAAATTGTTGGGTTTTCAGCACTCCACATTCTCATATTCTGCGAGTTAACATACCCTTTAATATGAAGCCAAGCTTCACTGAAAATAAAGTTTTATCCAAAAGGTCGTCGTCGAAATTATATATAAACCATTGACAAAATTCTAGTCTTCGATGATAAATTTCTTGATAGCAAGTGAGACTATAACGAAATAAGTGTAGATCCTTCTTCATATTTTCTGGCAAGTGCCAGATGAAAGGTTAATTTGTTGTGACAGTACCCGAATTGTTCTTGGGGTTTCATCCATTATTTCTTTTACATTTTCAGTTATTTCTTGTTTACGTTTTTTGGGTCGACCACTTCCTTGTTTACGATTTACACTACCTGTCTCTCTAAAGAGATTAATGCAGCGCCGAAGAGTATGTTGAAATTTGTTGTAATTGAAAAGAACATCCGGAAATTCAAGTTGAAATTCCGCCAAACAATCGTTGATGGAGTACTGCCAATGGCCGCCAATTTTCCATCCATTTCGCAAATATGCTTCAACCATAAAAATTCTATGATTTATCGTGAATACCATTTTAAAATTAAATACAAAAAAAAATTACAATCGCTGAAATACGTGTAAAGTAATGTGAAATGTCAACGTTGACAACCAAAAATCAAATGTTAGTGTTAACAATTATGTATGTATGTTGATATTAGAAATGCGTAAGTTAGGAAATACGTTTTATCATGCACAACCACTTCAACTCAGGCGAAAAGCTAATTTGCTGAGTTCCTTAACTTAACCTTATCATATAAACTTAATCTTACAAATACTTATATTAATTTTATCATTATTACTTATATATCTATATTAAATAAATCATTTAAATAAATAATTTAATTTATTTTTGAAACATAGCTTTTATTGACTTACCTAATCCAGTTACAACAGATACCTGGAGCATATTTGCTATGTAGCAGTAATAGCCCAATGCGTCCATAGTGACTCACTCTGTATGGTATAAGTATACATATATAAAATTCAATATTTTAAACTATCATGGTCATTATCTCTAATGACCAATATTTTTTTCTTTGTTTACTGAATAACGATGTTCCGTCGATCGTAAGGGATTGCACATTTCACCATAAAAGAATAGCCAGAACACGTGTAGCAACTGCGTTAACTAACAATCCGAGCTTGCTCACGTGTGAACATTAGAAAAACGTTTTTTCCCATTAAAATAAAAAAGAAAAACAGGAATAATTCCCAACGCGTGCTTTGCTTGTTTAAAAGCGAAAGAATTAACAGCGGAGAAAAAAAGATTTCGCTTTCCAAAGCGCTGTAAAACAAAATCGAATTGTCCGAACACAGAATAAGCGTCATTGTTATTTTTGGGCAGCAAGGTTTCTTTATTCACGCATGGTGTATCGCAATGTTTCACAAACAGGTTTTTAATCCGAAAAATAAGGGTTGCGCAGAATATTAGAGTCAGATATCTTTTCACGAAGCCAGTTCCCGAAAATTGTTACCAGTTCTACTTGTTTTGGGGCGTTTGCAAAAAATGAAAGTGCAATACACCACAAGTACAGGAAAGGCATGGGGCGGTATAGAGCATGAAAGCATATACATATGTATATATAAACGTATATATCTGACATTCAAATGTCCCATTCAAAATTTTGACAATACCTTTCGTTCATATACGTTTATGCAGATATATTGTTTGTGAGAATAAAAAAAAGAAATATGAAAAGGGCAAAGGAAATTGCGAAATGGTAATACTCAAATATTTTCAGTTTATATTCAAAAATACCATGAACAATAATAAACGTCAAGAATGATATTGTACTTCCTCTTTTTTCGAACTTTGAACCCATACAACATGCTGTCTATATATTATTTACCCACTATATAAAAACATATAAATAATATATTATGTATTATTGCTACATGATAATTGTCACAAGATCTTAATCGCAACGTTTCGGCACCAATTCACGACGTTTTGAAAATAATGTAGTTTGCGAAAATTAATTAATTCATGTGTTAGCTAATTTTATCTGAAATTGCAGTGGAGTATGTCGAAGCGGTGTGATTAAAATTATATGACAATTAATAATTTTTTTTTAATAGAATTATTCATCAACCGAAACGTTTCATCATCTTACTTACAGGTTTTTTTTTAATAATAATATAAAAATATTTAGTTGGAACGACTTTTGTATACAAAATTCGGAACACATTAATTATATATAACTATTTATACCATGTAAATTTTCCCAAAGTAGCCGGTTCCTAATAATTATAATAAATTGCCTTCCATGCACAAAGAAGAAGAAACGATGAGTCCTGGTGAAGTCTTGCTGAACCAAGATACATCACGCAAACATAACCAAACACTATAAATAATAATTAACAAAGAAGAAGGAAGACCATGGTAGAAATACACGAAACAATAATAGTAATCAAAATAAAATATAGGTAATATATAGGGACGCTATTATGAGTGAAGTCAAACCTTTACTTTTGCAGAGATTTTAGATCTATATTTGAATATTTCTACATTTATTAGAAATTATTTTGTGTATATTAAAAAAATAAAGAATTCTGAGAATCCATTACCCGCTGACACTAATCTATAGAGAGGGTATAAAAAACTAAACGTCATTAGTACAGGCCTGGACATAACAACTCCTAACAGATTTCATATATGTGTAATGTATGTAGTAAACGACAACGGCCCCATTATAGAGTCTTGGGAACACTAGTGAAGATATCAAATGCATTCGAAGTGCTTCCATAATATTGATTTTTTTCTGATCTATCGGACAGGTGAAATTGCATTAAAATCGTAAATTATCACAAAACCAAAAATACATATTTTAATTTAGCTGTAGGTAAATCACTGTATCAAACGCTTTGGAATATTCCAACCAAACAATAGTTATTTACGAACCAAGTGCGTGAAATCATATTTCGCGAATGAGTGACCAGTTTAAAGCGCGAGCCGAAAGGCGAGCGCTTTATGGACACGAATTCGCAAAATGTTTCACGCACGAAGTTTGTACAATATTTTTTGTACGAGAACTATAATAATAATACATATTGTTAAATACGTTATCGTTTATGACACACTACTAATCTCTTGATATTAATTAAAAAAGATTGAATTGGCAGTATTGATTATTTGAAGTGACATTTAATTTAAAATTATCAAATTCAAAAAATTCTATTTCATTTCCTTTTATTTTCATAGAAAAACAACGAACTGGGTAGCATATTATTAAGGTTAGGAATTTATGATTTTAAAATGTCACTAAATTAATCAAGTTCTAGGAAGTACCAACTTTACTTTTACGCACTCGTGTTTAAAGTGACTTTTTACGCACGCAAATCGAATTGTGAAATGACAGGTTTTGATAAGCGAGTACAAAAACACTATTATAACTCATAATACATAAAAATCAGTCCAATATTTCTACAAATAATAGTTGGAATTAAAAATTATATGAATTTGATTAAAACTACTTTCTCCAAATCTTAGAAAGAGTAAGTGAGATATTAGCAATCCTTAAATCTATAATCTGAATATACATTCACCTTTTAAAATTATTTTGTATTATACAGAGTGTTCCATAACTTGGTTTCGACCATAGTTATAGTCTTTTAAATGGTACATCATGTATGTATATTATTGCACTTTTGTATTTCTCTATAATTCTTAGTCAAAAAGTGATTAGATAGTATAGGCTTAAAATTTAAGGTTTTTAACTTATTACTATTTTTTTTGAAAAATTCAATGTTTTTATAAAATTATATTTATCGAAAACGACATATTGAAGGGACACAATTTTTGGTAGCATTGTTCATAATAAAAGATCCTAATACAAAAATATTTAATTTTTTTGTGATTACAAAATTGAATTTGTTGTAAACTGGATTAAAGTTACATGACACATTTTTGGCTAAAAGTGAATTTTTTCAAATGAAATAACCTGCATATAGGTTCATTTTTGAATTGCTTGCTAAATTTTGCACCAAAAACATGTAACACGTTATTATTTTAAAAGTGACCATTACTGAGGTATTGTCGTTTTTTGATATAGTTTTGCCAACTTTATGGTTTTTCTTTTAATACGGTGTTTTTGTACTGAAGGAATGTCAAAGAAATTATTTATTATCCCAAAAATTTTACCAGCAGCGTTACCCTGACAGAAGATATCTCAGAACAGATGCCTTTAGAAGAGTAATGGATAATTTCAATACTACTGGTAGTATTGCTAATTCAAAACCAAGGATATCCAAATATGTGGTAACTGATGAAAATCAATTAAGAATTCTTATGCCAACAACAGAAAATCTACACGTCAATACCCATGGAATAAGTCGTTTGCTGGATATAACCCAAACCATCGTTGCAAGAACATTAAACTTAAATAAATATAATCCGTAATGAATACATTTAAATATTGAGTTACGCACCCATCATTTTAAAGCGAGAAGAGTGTTCTGCCAATGGGCAATAACTAAAATGAATACCCGGGCAGTTCTTTTGGATAGTGTGTTATTTGCGGATGAAGCTAGTTTCCACAATAACGGAATTGTTAACAAAAGAAATTTTCGTTTCTGTTCAAATGAAAACCCTTACCTCACTAATAAATAGATCATCAGCATAGGTCGAGCATAGACGTATGGGGAGGCAATCTTGGTGATTGGATAATAGGCCCGCATTTCTTTAAATGTAGTAGTAAACGTAAAAGCTTATGAGTAATTTCTAACAAGCAATTTAGGTAAATTATTGGAAGATGTTCTTCTAAATTTACGAAGAGATGTAGATGCAACAAGACGGCGAATTCCCACATTATATGTCTTCGGACATCACGGTATTAATTGCGGTTTTTAGAGATCCGTCAAAGAGCGACTATACAGTATACCTGGAACCACAAAAGAAGTTATAAGGTATTCGACAAATATTTAGAAATATAAGTACTCAACGCCTTATTATTTTCGATTTATCATTTCAAAAACTGCAGCCCAGGGCCCCGTGGCCCAATGGAAAGTTTTGCAATTTTAAAAAAACATCTAAAATTTCAAAAATTACAATCATAAATTTGGCAACCCTGGGGTTAATCAACCCGTGCACGCACCTGTCTAACGGAACGGGATATTATCCGTCGCTTGTTTTGGGTGTATTTCTTCGCAAACGAAGTCAAACAGGCTTCATGCATCAATTTGGCACACTTCTGTACTCGTCGTCAAAGTGAGAAACTGACTGACTAAGTGTTATTGTTTATAGTGCACTGTATTTAGAGTTTAAGGGGGGGCTTTACTTGATCGTCGTATGCCACAAAATGGTCAATTTTAACGGAAAAAATCGCAAAAATTAAGGCACATGAAAAAGTTGCCGCTGCATGAACGAAATAACCAATATTTGTTCTAGTGACTCACGATTAAAATTTGCAATTATATTAAAAAATAGTTAAAATACAACACTTTGAATTTTTTTCATTTTATAGCGATATAAAGCTTACTGTGCTTAAAAAGTACTTTTTTGAATCGTGAGACCCTAGATATTTTTATTGTGGACACGACAATGTATTTACTTTACTTTCAAAATAACTCTGGTCTACAAAAAATGACTTTGAAACCAATGAGAATGATCACAAGTTCCGTACTGATAAATGGCATTTAGGCAACACACAATTCAATGTCTAAGACCAAGGATATGGAAGGTATACCTGATCAACTGTATTAAGCCGAACATCAAATAAGCAGATATTGTATTCAACTTCTTTTATTACCTTAGGTACCTTAGGTAAACGAATGTTTCATTCAGATATCGGCTTTATTTTGTAAATAATATTTGGGAGAATGTATTCGATATTAATTCTTAGTCTGGAATAAATATATGTTGTTATTATTATTATGAAATTTTACTTGTTACTTAATTTCTGGCGGTCATATGTATTTACTTTAAATGTTGAAGGTTTTTAATCTTAATAATATGAGTAATGTGGTAGTAAACTAAAATATTACAAAAATAATTCTGCGTTTAACAGTAACAGTGCCTGTTTTTTTTTTTAATGTAAATACCTATAAGTATATATGTATTATAATAAACAGATGTTTTGGATTATTGAATATTATATTCTTCCCAATTGGCATTGATAGCGTTGATTAGCGAAATTAAATTATAAAACATTTTGTCAAAGGTAATTGATTTTTTCATAAATACATGGGGTTGTTATAGACAAGCAAATTTTAATATATTTGTCGGTGTTCATTTATGATTGATTACGTGATAATATTGATGCGTCTACTTAATTAGACTTTTTTCTGTTCCTTAATATTCTGCTCGTTTTCAAAATGTATTTTATTTTTCAAGAACAATGTTCCGGCTTTGTGGAATTTCAAAAATGCAGTTTTCTTCGGCAATAAATACATTATTATTATTAATTATGAAGTTGCACGACTTATTATTTCTAACATTACATGTTAAAGCTTTTTAATAATATGAACAATGTTTGTAGAAAACTAAAATCTGACAAAAACAACTTTATGTCTTTGTAAGATACGAACTTAGAGGTTTCCCGGACTCTTCAAACTAAGTTGCATTGGTTGTAGGCAAGAAGTTAACAATTTTCAGTTTCTAGATGGTAAAAGCACTTATTTAAATATCTGAATTTGTTGTACCTTCATGCTTTTGTTTTATTTATACTTTGTATTTTGAGCTCAGGACAGTTTTTATATATATTTTTTTGTATATGTGAGTAAGTAAAAGAGCATGGGCCAAACGAGCGTATAAGTCTAAGTACAGCAGTTTATCAAGAGTGACAGCAATTGTTGGATGGCGAACGAAAAAAATGTTGTATGTAGGCGTAAAAAACAAATTTTGTTTAATTTGTACAAAATTTGGTAAATCTAAAGATCACGTATGCTACAAAAATTTGTCTTCGTCGTCAACAGCCCTGAAGTCGACAATTATTGCGGAAGGTTTTCGACATTCTCGTGAAATACACTGTGTAATTTATGGTAGATTAATAGGGGACGGTGATAGCAGCGTTCTTAGAAAACTAAGTGAAACGGCTCCTTACGGTCCCCAAAAAATTATTGAAAAAATTGAGTGCCGAAATCATATATTACGTAATTATATAAATAAAATTACGGACTGTTTGAAGAAACCCAAATTCAATTCGGACATAATACAATTAATAATAAACAATTTACATAGATTCAGAGCGGCCGTGACAAAAGCAATTGAACATTACAAAAGTCTGAACTTAAGAATAACGAACCAGATAGTGAAACTGCAGCGTGACATTATAAATGGATAAAAACATATTTTTGGTGAACACTCGAATTGTGCTTCTTACTTTTGTCAAGGATCAAAAGAAGGCGAGATCAATATGTAAATTTCAGAATTTTAATATGTTTGATGACTTTATTAACGCTTTAAGTCGGCTCAGCCTAATAGTAGATCTTTAATAGGAAACGTAGATGCCAATATTTTAGAATCTTTTAATTCAGTCATTGTAAAATTTGTAGGAGGTAAAATATTGTATTTTATTCAACGTAATTCTTACAGTACACGTTGCAAGGTGGCAGCAGTTTCATTTAATTGTAAGGGCAAATATCACTCAAAGCTTCAGACCAAATATGGATGTATACGACAGTGTCTGAAAAAAAAACGGTATGAGAAGAAAACATTTTATAAGAAACAAAAACACATTCAGGAACTACAGACGATCGCGACTATGGGCCGGAGGCATATGCATATTTTATTGAAGATATAAATAATCAAAAGTACGAAGAAAAAAAGATACATTTTTGAAGAATTAACAGCATCAAATTTTGGCAAGATAATGAAATTGAGAAGAACCACATTTACGGCCAATACTGTGAAGGCTTTATTATACCAGGAATTTATAGGAACGAATGCTACACTGCACGGTAATGAAAAAGAAGAGCAAGCTGTTAAAGCTTTTGAATGTTTGGCAGATCCAAAAGTCGAGTCTTGTGGTCTTTTTATTCAACCTGTATATAGATTTTTAGCGACGTCTTCGGACGGAATAATTTCTAATCAAAACGCGGTTGTTGAAGTAAAGTGTCCATCCAAAGCTCGCGAAGCGACTCCATTTGACGCTACGGGACAAAAATAATTACATTGTTAGAAATTAGGAACAGCGAATTACATTTAAAATCTAGGCACCATTACATGTACCAAATATAGGGACAGTTAAACATAGCTCAGAAAGATGTATGTTACTTCATAGTCTGGATTCCGAAGGATACTTGGTATGAGACAATATACAGAGATGAAGAACTGGTAATTAAGTTAGAGCGTTGATTGAAGGAATATATAAAGATGCGCAACGCTATAGTAAAATTGCGTGTCTTTCTGTTAAGTCGTCCCGCAACCCCTTGCCGAGAAACATCATCACTGTCTCGGGCTGTTTCGAATCTCGGACCCAAACGACTGATGCAGTCGCTATAGATCTCGGATCCAGTTTTGGCTACGCTCATTGCTACATATTGCAGTGATCTTGAATAAATAATGATATGTAAATAAATGGTTTTAGATCACTTGCAATTTTATGTTTAGTTAAATAAGATTTTCTTTTGTGTGCGTTCATTTTATATACATAAGTGATTAATGAAGGTAAGAATTTTTCTTTATTTATATTTATTCATATTTATATCTATATGTACATTGGCATTTATTTATTTAAGTTTACAAATTCCTCATGAGCAATAATAATTTAGGTAATGTAAACGTGATCTGTATAAATTAAAGTGACAGAATAAATAAATTTTACATAAGTAAGCAATCAATAGGAATAACTTGGAGTACATGTAATTGGTAACCAGGTTATATAGGGAATGGAATTTGTTATAGACCAGAAAAGCAGATGAATGTATTCCCGGATGTGAGGGATTCGCCTGACTTCTGTGCCTCGGTGCGTCGAGCCTTTTCTATTTTAGGCCGGGATAGTTTGACGCTCGGGGTACCCAGTCGCAAGGCTCGACGGAGGCAACGGGTCATGTTGTTGGATGGATCCGTCGTTCGCGTGTCGAACGAGACCGCTTGCAGGATGGCCGCGGATGGCATGATCCGGCCTGTGAAGCAACGATAAGGGGCCTCCGTCGAGGCCGAACAAGGGAGCGAAATAACTAATTATGAGTCTAAGTAATGCTTCACTTAATTTCACTTTGTACTCTATGGATATCTATGTCTGTACTCGTGTATATGTGTGTTTCTTGATTGTCCTCGTATAATCTGTATGATAATCAAGTAACTGATACAGCATTTATACTTTAATTTAAGATGTCAATCACCAGGAACAATAAGCTGGGTGAACGCATATGATAATCCACCTGTCAACAATACATCATCGTTAGAAATTGAAAAGGTAAAGGGGGTTCATGATAAATTCAACCAACGCATACCGACGATCATGAATGTTTTCCCTTTATTTCCAAATGTGAGCAAGACAAAGAAAATACGAATAAAACTTCCCAACAATACGAAGAGATGGTTCAAGAATGAAGTGAACAACAATCAAGAAATTTACAAAATAATAAGAATGTGGCAATGAACTTTAAGTTGTATTTAAAAGTTGTAAATAGTGTTATTTACTTACCAAGTCAATGTTTGATAGATAGCATCCTGTGCATTATATCTGTAAGTCACTATTGCTCACATTAATATCAATTTTAACTTTTTACAGATAACAAATGCAGACATATCACTCCAAGTTTTATTTAAATTAATTTTTACTTTATTCATTTTTACCATAATGTGTATATAAATATTCACTATATCGATATTTTACGAAAACTTTCTTTTTTTTTTATTTAAGTAAAACAATAAAAGAATCTTAGTAAATTTTTATAAGGTCATAATATTAAGACGTATTAAATGTTACGTGAAAGGGAACGAGCAAGTGTTCCCCGCACAAAGATTTCTGGCATTGGCAAAGATCGACTGTGTAGACCGGCGCAAAAAGTATTGTTCGTCAGGTGCACGGCTGAGTCATAAACATATAGACGAATTTATATTCACATGTTTGTTTACCTTTTTCAAGGATTATTAATACGCTGTTTCCCCAAGTGACCGATAAGAGCAGCACCGTCGATATACAATTTTGGAGGTGGATTCGTGTTTGCCGAAAGTTGCCGTATGTTTTTATAAAGAAAATTAAGCATAAAAGAGCGGACGGATAAAATTTCCGGGATTGCTTGGTGAAAACCGCAACTTTTAACTAGTCTAAAAGTAGGTGATAAACCACTCCCTCCTTCTTTTAAAAAGGATTACTCCTAAATCCGGACTTAGAATAATTTTTGAGATTTTCGACACTTATAAAATTTTAACAAGATTCAACACTTATAATATTTTTATTTTTAACATGCAGCGCGTATCACATTGAGATGTCTAGATATATATTTGAATAATTACTTATGTATGAGATACTTTATTTATGAACTCAGTTTTTGAATTTATTTAATTTCATTTTATTTTCTTTTCTAGAGTGTTTTGTTTTGCATGTAGGGGTACTATGCCATACATTATGACAAAACTTTCTAGTAATTGTAATGATAACTTTGGATAACACAATCATTTCATTTTCGCATAATTTACTTTTCTTTTAAATTTATTTATTCTACAAAAAGGTATTTAAAATTAATAATTTTGTTTTATGTGTATATAGGTTATATATAAGTGAATCAAATTTTCATTGAAAATTTATTATGGATGAGTTTGAAACGATGTATGAAGAGTTAAGGTGATTAAACAATATTTGTTATAAATGTGTGTATAGTGGCGTACCAAATTCTTTGTTTGTAGTGGTGTTTTTGTATTGGAATTTCACGAGAAAGGTAAAATTTATTTTTAATGTATATATTATTTCTTTTGATATGTGTATTAAGTATATTTTTGTTGTATCTGGGTGTTCAATATTAACGTGTTGAATAATACATCAGGAATGTGTGAAATGAATTATGTCATTATTTAATTCATAGCATGGAGTCCTGGTGAATTTGAAAGACACGAATTGGTCTTGGTGGTACTGCGTTTGGGAGCGAGAAAAGGCACCAGGCAGAACTAATCAGGGCTGAGTTAATTTATTGAATACGCAGAGACATTATTTTATTTCATTTTATTTATTTAATTTAATATATATATATTCCTTAAGGAGTGAGCACATTGTGATGTATGTTCGGGTTGCGTCCGACGAGTTGAAAAAGACATGCTCGTAGGGTGGAACTTTGGGATACTCATCTGTGTGAATTTGTTATCTGATGGTACTGTGTTGGGAGCGAGAAAAGGCGCCGGACAGGACTAATTAGGGCAAAGCCATATCCTTAATGTTTATATTTTGTTGGCAAATAATAGACCGCACAATTTTTTTTATATATATATATATATATTCCAGTACAATTCATCACGGGTAACTTATTTTATTTTTGATTGTTTACATGTATCTATAACAAATATAAATCATAATGGTCACGTTCACATTTTTAGACATAAGTTTTTTCACGATATTATGACTTCATTTATTTTATCTTTTATAATATTTTATTGATTATGTTGTATAGATTTGAATTATGACTGAATATTGATTTTTTGTGTGTAAATATTTGTAGATAAAAACTTTTGAATTCGTTTAAAATTATTTTATTTTAATAAATTAGATGTTAAAATTTATTTTGTATTTTATTTTCTTTACCTGACCTGGAGATAATTAAAGAGCAGGAGAATCAACTCATATTTTCTGCCCCTGAGAGAACTATTTATTTTCAAACTGAGCTAGTTGCATGTAAATGTTTTGCTTAACCTACCTTTTTCGCAGAAAATTCACCGTATCTTAGTCTAGCATAAGGCCTAGCACTAGGATGCGTGCTTGACTCTCAGTTATTCATTAATTAAGTAAATTAAATTTATTTCATTTATATATAAATTTGTAAGAGTCACAGCATATATATGGCACCCAACGTAGTGGGGCAAAACTTTTGCATTTACATTTCATATATATTTACAATTTACTAGCAATTTCACATTTCCATATTATTCATATGATGTCCAATGTTCATGGTGTAAAAATTTTGCCGTTCCATAATGTATATATGGTGACCAACGTAGTGGGGCAAAACTTTTACATTTTAAACTGTTTAGATAAAAATTAGTTAATTATTTAATATTCAAATAGCTGTGTAATTAGAGGGAGGTATTTTCACCTTTAAGTGCATTTGAATAATTAATAAGTATAATTCACAAGTAAATTTTGTCAAGTTTTGATTTATTTTTCTCCACAAATAAGTCTCTTTAAGTGCCAGGACAGATAAAGTAAATATGTCTGAGAATAAAGGTGAGGGTGAAAATCCTGAAAGTGGTATGGATACCAAATATTTATTTGAAACGTACAGGGAACCACAAGGCATTTCCTCTGTGACAGATTCAGAAAAGACGCTACCTCTTGATGAGGATGAAAATGTAACTGAAAATGTAAAAATTGAAACGAAAGAAATGCCAGGCGGAGACAGATTTGATATTTTATTTGAAAAACTTTTCTGTAAATTGGAATGTGACAAGATAGAGATGAATAAAAAATTAGATGAGAACAAGATAGAAATGAAAGAAGAGATAAATGAAAAGTTTGAAGAAAATAAAGAAGAGATGGAAAGGAACAAAAGGGAAATGAAAACTGAAATGAATAAGAAATTTGATGAAAAGTTTAAGGAAAATAAAGAAGAAATGAATAGGAATAAGATAGAAATCCAAACAGTAATAAAATCAATAAATGAGAGGATAGATATTGGAATAAAGGAATGTAGAGAAGAAATGTCTGCAATGAACAATAAATTAAATGAAGATGTGAAACAAAGCATAACACAGACCAACGAAAGAATAGAAGCGAGCGAAAAGAAGTGTAAGAATAGCAGTGAATTCTTGATAGATGAAATGAATCAGAGGGCCAGTGTAGCAAGAGAAAATTTTAAACAAATAGAAGAAAGGATTGGAGGACAAGATGAGAAAATACAATTCTTGGAACTGAAGGTGGACAGTAGTGCCATGTCGGTTCGGAAAGATGTCCAGAATTTAACAAGTAAGTTTGAAGATTGTAGGGTTAAATATGGTGCATGCACAGACTCTCTTTTAAAGCTACAGGATATGACATTAAATTGTCAAGATACAATTAAGAATTTGAAAACGAGAGTTGAACAAGGTACAATTACACCTTGTGTTGTACCGCAACAGATATCAATTGGTACGGAAAATATACCAAAATTTTCTGGGTATAATAAAGACAACCCAATGGCATTTCTTAAAACTATTAAGACATACATTCGTGGTATTAATGATGATATGTCAAAATTACATTTCATGAGAGGGTGTCTTAGAGATTATGCATTATTATGGTACGATATGGTAATTGATGAGGTACAGACATACGAAGAATTAGAAAATATGTTTATCAGACAGTACTGGGGACAAACTCAGCAAAGGCGCATCAGACATGACCTTACCTTTGGCAAATATCGTTCTATTACGTCTAGGGAGAACTATGTTATTCGGAAATATTCTTTCTTGAAACATATACAACCTGTGATCCAGGAGTGTGACATTGTTACACAATTAGCTAATCATTTTGAGCATGAGGTAGTACAAGCAGTTGCTTTACAGGGTATAGACACCGTTGAGCAACTCTTGGAATTGGTAAAGCGTCTGGACGACGTGGAAGATAGGAGTGTATCTCAGAATAAAAATGGTTATAAAGCAGGTAACAGTGGTAACTATTATAATGCTCAGCAAAGATATAATGGTAATAACCACAATAACCAACAAAGATACAATAGTAATCGGTATCAGAATAATAGTTACCAGAGAGGAAAAGTGGAAAATGGTAACAACAAGAATATGAGTAATGGGAGTAGTAGTAATGATAATAATAATAATTGGAGACAGGAGGGTCATGTAGGAAGGAAATATGGAAAAGATGAAACAGAAGATAATCGAGGATTTAATAACGTAATTATAGGAAATAAAGAAAATAAAACAGAAGCTGCAATGAAAGATGAATCAAAAGGAGCAATTAAGAAAGAGATAAGAGGTGTAACTCCAGTAGAAAACGGATGGTTACACAACTCAGTAGGAGGTGCTACATCTCTGAATTTTTAGTAGAACCAACCAGAAAGGAAGAGGATTCTCAAAGGGTGACCGACTTTGAGAATATTAAAAAAATAACCACAGAGCTACCAGTAGTAAAAGTAAACATAGGCCAAATAGAGGTAGATGCATTAATTGATACAGGTGCGCAATTGTCTCTTTTAGATAGTAGTTTAGTAAATAAGCAACTAGAAAATTCAGGTCATTATAGGTCCATAAAAAAAATAAATTTATTTACTGCCACAAAAAAATTAGTAATAGCTATAGATAAGATATTTTACGTAAATGTAAGAATAGGTAATTTAGAATTTTTAACTGAATTTGTTATTGTACCTAATTTAAATTATAATTGTATACTTGGAATGGATTTTTTGACTCAGTATAGTACAAAATTGAACATGGAAGATAAAACTTTTCACATAAAGAGGGCAATTATTTCATGGAACAAAGATCTGCAAGAAGATGAAATTGTAATTAATAATTTAAGTAGTAAAATGTATAATGAGGATTTCGATTTACATCCTGAAAATATTAGTTTAAAAAACGAGGAAAGGAATGCACGCCAGGTGGATACTCTTCAAGAAGGAGAGGCCACATTTGCCACGGGTGACATAAATAATAAATGTACACACCATGTGGAGGGTCTTCAAAAGAAAGACGCCTCGAAATATATGGGTGACATAATAAATAAATGTTCACACCGGGAAATAAATATGGGTGACATTAACTTGAATTGTAATGAGCTATATGAAAGTGAGGTAAAAAATCTTCTTGCGGTACA
This sequence comes from Amphimallon solstitiale, assembly GCA_963170755.1. Lineage (NCBI taxonomy): Eukaryota > Metazoa > Arthropoda > Insecta > Coleoptera > Scarabaeidae > Amphimallon > Amphimallon solstitiale. The sequence goes on along the minus strand of OY720684.1, from coordinate 59,897,737 downwards.
TACAAAATTATTTGATAATAGCCCAGGTCTAGCGAAAGGTTATGAACATAAATTAGAAGTTGATGAGAGTCAGCCGTTTAAAGTAAGAAATTATCCAATTCCATATAAGTATCAACAACAGGTAAAAATAGAAATTAAAAACATGTTAAGGGATGGTGTAATAGAACGATCAGAGTCTAGTTTCATTAATCCCATTGTGGTAGAAGTTAAAAAAAGGGAAGATGACCAAAAAGAGATGAAACTACGTTTGTGCCTTGACGCTAGAATGCTCAATAGTCGCACCAAAGCACAGTTTGAAGCCCCACAGAGCATAGAAACTTTATTGGCAAAATGTACGAACGCTAAGTGGTTTACAAAATTGGATTTAAAGAGCTCTTTCTGGTTGGTACCTTTGCACAAGGATTCTAGAAAATATTGCTCATTTCTAATGAATTCTCTAGTATATTCCTTCAAGGTTGTACCTTTCGGTTTATCAACGGCCACAGCTGCACTAGTAAGGGCCATGCAACAGATACTGGATCCATATGAGGAATACGTATCGCATTATGTAGATGATATTTTAATATTTAATGTAGATTTAGAGAGTCATTTAAAAGCTGTTAAAATTATTTTAAGTACATTAGAAAAAAATGGTCTGAAAATTAATTTAGAGAAATGTGAATTTGTTAAGAATAGGGTTAGTTATTTAGGGTATATGATAGATGGTAAGACTGTATCAATAGAGGAAAAGAAGTTGGAAGCAGTAAGAAATTACCCAAGACCCAAAAATATAAAGATGTTAAGGGGATTTTTAGGTATAGTGAATTATTATAAGCACTTTATTCCTAAGATATCAGATAAGACAGTAACTCTTTTTAAAATGATAAAGAAGGGTGTAAAATTTAAATGGACTCCTGAAAGAATAGAAGCTTTTGAAGGAATCAAGCAGGAATTTTATAGGGCGTTAGTTTTAAATCTGCCTCGATTTGAGGAAGAATTTATTTTACGGTGTGATGCTTCAGATCATGCCATTGCTGCTGAACTTTTTCAAGTTAGAGATGGTAAAGAGATACCAATCTGCTTTATTTCAAGGATATTAAAGGGGTACGAGAGTCATTATACGGTTTCAGAGAAAGAACTATTGTCAGTGGTACATGGGGTCTCTAAGCTCAAGTACTATTTGATGGGAAATTTCTTTACAATAGAGACTGATCATTTATCTTTGATTTTCTTAATGAAAACTAGATTTTCAAATGCACGACTATATAGATGGTCTTTGTTTTTAAGTGAATATAATTTCAAAATTAGACATAGAAAAGGAAAAGATAATATTGTTGCAGATGCATTTAGCAGAGCCTTTGGTCATAGTAAGCAATCAGGATCATATCAGATCAATGCTTATGATTTTGAGGTAGCTCCTGAGTTATATAGTAGAGAAAACATAGAACGTAGTCAAGGAGAAGGTGATGTGCAAGACATAAAAAGAAAGGCACTTCAAGAACCCAATTACAAAGGATTTAGAGTAATAGATAATATTTTATATAAAAGAATAGGGGACAATGATTTGTTAGTATTGGGAAGTGAATTGGCAAAGAATGTTATGTTAGATATTCATAGGAGGTTGGGACACCCTGGAAATAGAAAGACATTCTTAGTTTTTAGGGAGCAATTTTATGCTAAACAAGACAAACGTCTAGTTGAAAGATGGAATAAACAATGTGAACTATGTTTATTAGGTAAATATAAAAATCGTGTAAATAAAAATGTTGTACATAGTATTAGGGTAGAAAATAAGTTAGATTTAGTTGCGGCAGATTTCCTAGGTAATTTAATACCTGGACATTTGGGATATAGGAATGTATTTGTGATGGTAGATATTTTTACGAAATATGTGAAACTTTATCCCACCAGAAAATATAATACCGACATAGCGGTAATTTGCATTAATCAATTTATAGAAGAAGTAGGTCAATTTCAAAGACTTTTAGTAGATAATGCTAGTTATTTTAATAATGATCGCTTCATTCAAGAATTAAATTATATGAATGTGCAAGTAAATTTTTCTTCAGTGAGACATCCAGAAGGGAACCCTTGTGAGAGATACATACAAGAAGTTATAAAGCACTTGAGAATGCGAACTCATGAGAATCATGTGGGCTGGGTGAGGCATTTGACGGAAGTTGAAAATACAATGAACTTTTTACCCAGTGTGACCACTAATCTTAGCCCATATCTACTGATGTTCGGTAGATATCCACCACGTCCATGGAGACAAGAAACTCCTCCTGTGGAAAATTTAGAAGAGGTAATAGACCGTGGACGAGAGCAACAACGAGTTAGAGCTCAAAAATATACCGGGGAAGAGAATGCGAGGATTAAAAATCGTAAAGTTTTTAATAGGGAGGATATGATAATAATAAGAAATTATCGATTAGGTCGGAGAGACAATAATAAGTGTGCTAAATTGGACCTTCCTTACGATGGACCTTATCGCGTAGGTAGAGCGATAAATGACACAACCTATGAGGTAACAGAAGTGGATAATGAACGCGTCAAAGGCAGACTTCATGTGTCAAAATTATATGATTATGATCTCGAAGATAATGCAGAAATAAATTAAATTTATTCACAAATGGCGGATAGGGGAGAAAAACATTGTATAAAAATGTTTCAGATATTTATGTTTAATGTAAAATATATGATAAGCAATCTATAAGTATATTAACTGGTATTTATGGGAAATCTTGAATTTATACCATTGACATTAGCGATTCTCGCTTATAAATTGCAGATATTCCCATAGGGATATTTATGCAGTGATCTTGAATAAATAATGATATGTAAATAAATGGTTTTAGATCACTTGCAATTTTATGTTTAGTTAAATAAGATTTTCTTTTGTGTGCGTTCATTTTATATACATAAGTGATTAATGAAGGTAAGAATTTTTCTTTATTTATATTTATTCATATTTATATCTATATGTACATTGGCATTTATTTATTTAAGTTTACAAATTCCTCATGAGCAATAATAATTTAGGTAATGTAAACGTGATCTGTATAAATTAAAGTGACAGAATAAATAAATTTTACATAAGTAAGCAATCAATAGGAATAACTTGGAGTACATGTAATTGGTAACCAGGTTATATAGGGAATGGAATTTGTTATAGACCAGAAAAGCAGATGAATGTATTCCCGGATGTGAGGGATTCGCCTGACTTCTGTGCCTCGGTGCGTCGAGCCTTTTCTATTTTAGGCCGGGATAGTTTGACGCTCGGGGTACCCAGTCGCAAGGCTCGACGGAGGCAACGGGTCATGTTGTTGGATGGATCCGTCGTTCGCGTGTCGAACGAGACCGCTTGCAGGATGGCCGCGGATGGCATGATCCGGCCTGTGAAGCAACGATAAGGGGCCTCCGTCGAGGCCGAACAAGGGAGCGAAATAACTAATTATGAGTCTAAGTAATGCTTCACTTAATTTCACTTTGTACTCTATGGATATCTATGTCTGTACTCGTGTATATGTGTGTTTCTTGATTGTCCTCGTATAATCTGTATGATAATCAAGTAACTGATACAGCATTTATACTTTAATTTAAGATGTCAATCACCAGGAACAATAAGCTGGGTGAACGCATATGATAATCCACCTGTCAACAATACATCATCGTTAGAAATTGAAAAGGTAAAGGGGGTTCATGATAAATTCAACCAACGCATACCGACGATCATGAATGTTTTCCCTTTATTTCCAAATGTGAGCAAGACAAAGAAAATACGAATAAAACTTCCCAACAATACGAAGAGATGGTTCAAGAATGAAGTGAACAACAATCAAGAAATTTACAAAATAATAAGAATGTGGCAATGAACTTTAAGTTGTATTTAAAAGTTGTAAATAGTGTTATTTACTTACCAAGTCAATGTTTGATAGATAGCATCCTGTGCATTATATCTGTAAGTCACTATTGCTCACATTAATATCAATTTTAACTTTTTACAGATAACAAATGCAGACATATCACTCCAAGTTTTATTTAAATTAATTTTTACTTTATTCATTTTTACCATAATGTGTATATAAATATTCACTATATCGATATTTTACGAAAACTTTCTTTTTTTTTTATTTAAGTAAAACAATAAAAGAATCTTAGTAAATTTTTATAAGGTCATAATATTAAGACGTATTAAATGTTACGTGAAAGGGAACGAGCAAGTGTTCCCCGCACAAAGATTTCTGGCATTGGCAAAGATCGACTGTGTAGACCGGCGCAAAAAGTATTGTTCGTCAGGTGCACGGCTGAGTCATAAACATATAGACGAATTTATATTCACATGTTTGTTTACCTTTTTCAAGGATTATTAATACGCTGTTTCCCCAAGTGACCGATAAGAGCAGCACCGTCGATATACAATTTTGGAGGTGGATTCGTGTTTGCCGAAAGTTGCCGTATGTTTTTATAAAGAAAATTAAGCATAAAAGAGCGGACGGATAAAATTTCCGGGATTGCTTGGTGAAAACCGCAACTTTTAACTAGTCTAAAAGTAGGTGATAAACCACTCCCTCCTTCTTTTAAAAAGGATTACTCCTAAATCCGGACTTAGAATAATTTTTGAGATTTTCGACACTTATAAAATTTTAACAAGATTCAACACTTATAATATTTTTATTTTTAACATGCAGCGCGTATCACATTGAGATGTCTAGATATATATTTGAATAATTACTTATGTATGAGATACTTTATTTATGAACTCAGTTTTTGAATTTATTTAATTTCATTTTATTTTCTTTTCTAGAGTGTTTTGTTTTGCATGTAGGGGTACTATGCCATACATTATGACAAAACTTTCTAGTAATTGTAATGATAACTTTGGATAACACAATCATTTCATTTTCGCATAATTTACTTTTCTTTTAAATTTATTTATTCTACAAAAAGGTATTTAAAATTAATAATTTTGTTTTATGTGTATATAGGTTATATATAAGTGAATCAAATTTTCATTGAAAATTTATTATGGATGAGTTTGAAACGATGTATGAAGAGTTAAGGTGATTAAACAATATTTGTTATAAATGTGTGTATAGTGGCGTACCAAATTCTTTGTTTGTAGTGGTGTTTTTGTATTGGAATTTCACGAGAAAGGTAAAATTTATTTTTAATGTATATATTATTTCTTTTGATATGTGTATTAAGTATATTTTTGTTGTATCTGGGTGTTCAATATTAACGTGTTGAATAATACATCAGGAATGTGTGAAATGAATTATGTCATTATTTAATTCATAGCATGGAGTCCTGGTGAATTTGAAAGACACGAATTGGTCTTGGTGGTACTGCGTTTGGGAGCGAGAAAAGGCACCAGGCAGAACTAATCAGGGCTGAGTTAATTTATTGAATACGCAGAGACATTATTTTATTTCATTTTATTTATTTAATTTAATATATATATATTCCTTAAGGAGTGAGCACATTGTGATGTATGTTCGGGTTGCGTCCGACGAGTTGAAAAAGACATGCTCGTAGGGTGGAACTTTGGGATACTCATCTGTGTGAATTTGTTATCTGATGGTACTGTGTTGGGAGCGAGAAAAGGCGCCGGACAGGACTAATTAGGGCAAAGCCATATCCTTAATGTTTATATTTTGTTGGCAAATAATAGACCGCACAATTTTTTTTTATATATATATATATATATTCCAGTACAATTCATCACGGGTAACTTATTTTATTTTTGATTGTTTACATGTATCTATAACAAATATAAATCATAATGGTCACGTTCACATTTTTAGACATAAGTTTTTTCACGATATTATGACTTCATTTATTTTATCTTTTATAATATTTTATTGATTATGTTGTATAGATTTGAATTATGACTGAATATTGATTTTTTGTGTGTAAATATTTGTAGATAAAAACTTTTGAATTCGTTTAAAATTATTTTATTTTAATAAATTAGATGTTAAGATTTATTTTGTATTTTATTTTCTTTACCTGACCTGGAGATAATTAAAGAGCAGGAGAATCAACTCATATTTTCTGCCCCTGAGAGAACTATTTATTTTCAAACTGAGCAAGTTGCATGTAAATGTTTTGCTTAACCTACCTTTTTAGCAGAAAATTCACCGTATCTTAGTCTAGCATAAGGCCTAGCACTAGGATGCGTGCTTGACTCTCAGTTATTCATTAATTAAGTAAATTAAATTTATTTCATTTATATATAAATTTGTAAGAGTCACAGCAATATGTAGTGGCGCATCTTTATGTTGTTACCTTTCGGCTTATAGGATTCACTCAAAACGGGGTTATTTGTGTTACCTGAGTTCCTATAGCCGTGGTACTTTAATACGTGAAGAGGTGGCTTCCTTCCTTCGGGACGGCACTACACTTATACACTGGGTGCATGGGATAGGGCTTATGCTAGTGCCTGAGATTAATGAAAGAGTTGTTTAAACCACATGAATTTATTACCACAACTCGGTCACTAAAAACAATAGCCACGCAGGACTATAAAGAAATGGGCTGAAGGCAAATACTAATATTAAGAGATATATACATATATCGAAGTACACATACAGTTTACTGAGGCACCTTGACCAGAGGTCTAATTATCCCATACAGGGGGATTAATAAAAAAAAGGGGTGGTCTTTAGATGCTGGCGAATTGAAATAGAGAGGGGGTATTTGAGACACTCAGTTGGGGTTCTAGGGGATAAGGCTCCCTTTGGGGTACCTAGTCAATTAACGCCTAGAATGGGTAAGGCTGCCTTAGGGCGCCGAACTCACTAACTACTTCTGAGTGACGTGACGGGCTATCTTTAGATCGCCAACCGTACAAGCTTAGGAATCAGTTCAGTACTTACGGTTGCGTTAATTGGGTTATGATGTGAGGTCACATTAGCCACACGTCACAAGTCACTGGGAGGGGTGTATCGGCACAGGTCTGGCACTTTGATACGATCCGTTGTCTGGATTTGATTGAAGCACTAAACGGCACTCGCGAACGTTCAACCTTTCTATTGGTTGGGTCACTTTGTTCAACGCCTCACTAACAGGTCACGAATGCTCCTTGGATGTCGGTTGAAGCACGCAACGGCTGTTGGTTTCGGAACTAGGTCCTCCTCGTAAGTGTTCAGTTCACTCGTAGAAGCCTTTTCTCGGCTTCGGGTAACTTCGGAAGCGTTCGGTAGTCTTCGGAAATGCTCGGTTCGCTAGTGGAAACCTTTTCCCAGCTTCGGGTAACTTCGGAAGCGTTCGGGTTAGTTCGGAAGTGGTCGGTTTACTCGTAGGAATATTCCTCCAGCTTCGGGTAACTTCGGAAGCGTTCGGGTTTGCTTCGGAAGTGGTCGGTTCACTCGTAGGAATCTTCTCTCGGCTTCGGGTAACTTCGGAAGCGTTCGAGTTTGCTTCGGAAGTGGTCGGTTCACTCGTAGGAATCTTCTCTCGGCTTCGGTTAACTTCGGAAGCGTTCGGGTTTGCTTCGGAAGTGGTCGGTTCACTCGTAGGAACCTTTTCTCGGCTTCGGTTAACTTCGGAAGCGTTCGGGTTTGCTTCGGAAGTGGTCGGTTCACTCGTAGGAATCTTCTCTCGGCTTCGGTTAACTTCGGAGGCGTTCAGGTTTGCTTCGGAAGTGGTCGGTTCACCTGTAGAAACCTTTTTTCGGCTTCGATTATCTTCGGAAGCGTTCGAGTTTGCTTCGTAAGTGGTCGGTTCACTCGTAGGAATCTTCTCTCGGCTTCGGTTAACTTCGGAAGCGTTCGGGTTTGCTTCGGAAGTGGTCGGTTCACTCGTAGGAACCTTTTCCCGGCTTCGGGTAACCTCGGTAGCGTTCGGGTTCGCCCCGTAGAAATCCTTCCACGACTTCGGGTATCTTCGAGAACGTTTGGGTACGTCTCGGAAATGTTCGGTTCACTCGTAGGAATCTTCTCTCGGCTTCGGGTAACTTCGGAAGCGTTCGGGTTTGCTTCGGAAGCGGTCGGTTCACTCGTAGGAACCTTTTCCCGGCTTCGGGTAACCTCGGTAGCGTTCGGGTTCGCTCGTAGAAATCCTTCCACGACATCGGGTATCTTCGAAAACGTTTGGGTACGTCTCGGAGATGTTCGGTTCACTAGCGGAAACCTTTTTCCGGCTTCGGCTATCTTCGGAAGCGTTCGAGTACGCCTCGATAATGTTCGGCTGGCTCGTAGAAACTTTATATCAGCTTCGACGTCACTTTGGAGAATGTTCGATTTTCTTCGGAGCTAATAGGTCTTGTCGCTCCAACAGCTAAAGCTGACTGGTTACCCGATATAAAATTTCTTAGCTTTTATAACTTTTCCAGGACGTAAACAAATGACGCGGTTGCAGGTGTCTTTTAGAAAGACGCATTCTATTCGTCCGAATAACGAGTCTTTCGATTGGTGGAAGCCCTTGCTTCTCGCGTAAATTTTTATTTTTGTTTCTCGAACATTCTTATTTAATATTAAAATTCTTTAGTACATTGGTCGAGAAATGTCTAGGCGGGGCCTGTGAGTTGGTTTAAAGATTTCCAACATTATTATTATAATTATACTGTTGGAAAGTATGGGATATATATGAAAATGTAAACCGTTTGTTATGATTGTTTATAGCAATCACATTCATGGACTGAAATGATTTTTACGTCGGCACAATCTTATCAAATATTAATTACAACGATAATAATGTTATTTAGCTCAAACAGACCTGGAACAACGTTTCTATTTCACACCCAGGACCGGTATATGTAACAATGTATTCCTTCAATCAACGGTTAGAGTAATTTTATTTTCTCGCTTTATTACCTGAAATTATTGATCCTCGTATTTTGAGAAATCTAGAAATTAGAGATGTCAAATTGGAGAATTAGTATGTACCTACTGATTGTGACACGTTTAGACAAAACTCTATTTGGCCATTCTTGTTTATTTTGTACACTGTCTATAATTTTGTAAACATTTTTTTTTTATATATAAAACATGAATTAGGCCTACTGGGAATACCGTGAGAAAAAAACGCGCTTTGAACTCTACCTATAAGGTGGTGCGGGAAGGAGTGCGTTTGACGTGTTGTCTGCCATATACGGTTATTTAAAAAAATTATCGAAACTTTACTGAAAAAAAATTATAGAATGTAAGGTATAAATAAAAAAAAATGATAATATTAATAACAATTAATTGTAAGTTGTTGTTATAAATGCTTAGTTTGGAGTCCGTAGAGTTCGTATCTTACCCACGGTGAAATTTTTATATTTGATTTCGCTAACTAACAATACCAGTGTCGGCTGTAAAGAATATAATTTTCAATAATTTAAAACATGTGCTACTTAAAGAATATAAATTTTTACATTTTGTAAGAAACACCGGCATTGTTTTTTTATCAGATTTTAGTTTTCTCTATTACAAAGCATCAATATGTAAAGTAAATACAAATGATGGTGAGAAATAATAAGAAGTACAACTTAAATAATTGATAATCATAAATAATAATAATAAAGTTATATATTTATTGCAGAATAAGATTTAATATCTAATTAATTTCGGAAAATATCATTAAAATAATTACAAATTACATAAAACGAGAGTCTTAATAAAACTAAATACATACAAGCCTAAAGGATATTCAGAAAGAGCAAAAACAAATTTCTAATAAAGCAGGCCGGCCCACCAATATTTTCATGCAATAAATGCAGGAGACAAATATCCCAGATTTATTTGCTTGCCTGTTAACCAGGCATTGCTTCATGTTTCTGTTCGTCTACCTGCATCGTATAAAAGGTACAGGCATATTAAACTCCGTAAATATATTCAATGTATTTCAGGCAACCCGACATACGCCGTTCGGGAATTTTTCTTAAGGAAAGCCCACCCTTAAACGAAAATTACAGTTAGATCGAGAAAAAGAAAGGAAGAAATGTACAAAAATTGAAACTTTTTTTAAAATTAGAACATAAAAACGAGAATGTAATAGCTACAAACCAATTAACAATCGAAAAGGAAGAGATCTAAGCAGAAGAGAATCTAACCAATGGGAGCGGAAAATCGCAAGATCAAGAAAAAGATACCAATGATGAAAATGTGCAAAATCTTGACTACCAGCAACACTTTGATCCATCTAAGAACGATATTGTTATTCAGCAAGAGGACAGTAATACCGGCGGAAAGAAATGTAGAATATACTGAGTTTTAGTTAGAGAAATAGGTTGACGTGGGCTTGTGGCCAGTATTGCTAAATAATGATTTTATCAATGACGCATGAAATGACAGACTTTCAAAATAAACATCCGAAAAATATATATTCAGCTTCAATATAGATATACAAAGAACAAAACAGATTATTTTCAAATAGGTATTGGATTAAGAAAATGAAAAATGGCCAATTACTGGAAAGATTTTGATTATGTTATTCAACCAGTGTTGGTAGTGTTTGCTTTTTTGAGTTACAAACTTTTTTCTAAAAACCCTTCTCAACAGAGAACCGGATTTTCTGATTGAAATCTCATAGGAACTTCCTGTTTAGAAAATCAAGAAAATTCTAATGAACATAAGCATTCGATGATAGTGTGGTTGACACGAAAGGAAAATAAGTCTGCTTTAGACAAGCAGCTTCAGGGGTAGCTAAGGAAGGAATCGGCATATGTCTAAAACGGGTTATTTTAGTGGTAAAATTTTTGAGTATAAGGAGCTTAGCATTCAGAGTTTCCGAAAAAGTATTTAGTTCTCTGGAACTATTGGCGAGTACGACCCATTCATTCGTGAACATCCTGAACAACGAGAACTGCCACCGAAACCGATAATATCGTACATATGTACAGTATATGAGGAAATAATTAAGATTATGGACAAACAGAAAATTAAACAAATTATAACTCAAATAAATAACGACGACACAAAGTACTATTCAGTTGTGATGTATTCAACTCCAGATATGTCCCACAATGACCAACTTGCTATTGTATGATACTATATTTGGGGGAAAGTGTATGAAACATGTGTATCGTTCATTAAAGTTAGTAGTCATACGGGCTTATATTTATTTAATATTCTACAAAACTTTTTAGAAACAAATGGAGTACTACTGGATAATAGTTGGGGGCAGTCTTTTGACAACGCTGCTAATATGGTGGGTCGCTATAATGGTGTACAAGCACTACTAAAACAAAAAAATAAATCCGCGGATTATGTGCCGTGTGCTGCGCATTCCCTTAATGTAGTTGGTGAAGAATCCGTTAAAGTTGCAACCGAAATAGTAAACTTTTTTGGAGTAGTGTAAAAAATATACCTTTTCTTTTCTGCTTCGACCCATAGGTGGGAACTGCTAAATCGTGAAAGAAAACTAAAATTTCCGTTAAAAAGTTGAAGCCAGACGAGATGGTCTTGTCACTAGGATGCTGTCAAAGCTTTAAAAAATAATTATGATATTTTGGAAATTTTCAAAATTGTAAGTGAGAATGAGGATGAGAAAGTTGATTATCCAAAAGAGGCACGAAATTTACTTAATAAACTGGAAAACTCGATACTGCACTTTTAATTATTTTTTGAAATTTTAGAGTTTCAATTTAATTCAAGAGAGAATGAAAGGTGCTTTTCAGCTACAACTCCGCAAATGCTAAGTCACGAAGATTCTGTTGAAGCTAATCACGAAGACGAAATGGAGAATTTATGGTATACGTCGCAAGGAAAAGTCCAATTTAACATTGATGAATTACCAGAACCTTTGCAATATATTTATCAGTTACTTCAAGTATATTGTGAATTATGATTGATTTCTAAAAATTATTGAATTATTTTAGGAGATACTAAAAGTTAATAAACCGGATATTTTGTATTATATGCTTCAATGTTTGAATGTACTTTGCTTACATGGGGATGCTTGCACGAAAGCATCGAAAGAACATCGTGGATTTTTCATATGGTGTCAGGAAAACCTTTTGATCAGGAAGTACGGACACTTTGTAATACTGAAAGATCACAAATATTTTTTTCTTGGTTTTCGGAATGCTGTACATGAATACTTGCGACTTACTTTTTTCTATATAAATTTCAGCTTATGGAGCTTACTAAATTCTAAACATTCCCATATTTGCAAAGAAGTCGCACCTTTACTTCTTCATTCCATAACACTTCAAGCCGGTTCAGATGTCTTCAGGAGAGTAATCGAAGAGGAATTTTATAATATTGACTGGCGTGTTCGGTTTGTTGCAGTAGAAAGAGTTACTGTATTGGCGAGATTTATGAATTCCAGTCCTTTACGTAATATTCTACCTTTACAAGCAGCATTGGCGGACGCATTTTGCTATTTGATCTCTAGCATGGATGATCCTAATGTTTACGTTGCTCAACGAGCTACATTATATCTTGGTACCATTTATGATTCAGCAATTAAAGTAAATATAATATATTTTCTTATTTGTAACATTATTTTTCAATGTGACAACAATGCTGATTATAGAAACTATGGGTGTAAATTTTGCACTTTACCAACACAAATTATTTTAGCACTGTACTTCCCTACAAAAGCATTTGGTTAAGAACCGTATGAGTATTTTAATTCTTCTATTACCCACGGATTAGAGGGTAGGGGTTGTTCTTATCTTATTATAATATTTATTCATCAATCGCCTTTCGAACTAAATTTTAGTTAATCGCTGAAGATGCAAGAAACCTATACACGAAAATAAAGCGCTAAAAGTAGACGTACTCGGGCACAGGATGTTAAAATAAGCCCATACCTCGCTTTACGGCCTAGAAATGTTCCGAAAGAGTTGGTCGTAAGGCAAAACGACGTATAACGAATCAATTATTTTGATACAAACCCATGCAAATTTAATCTGTTCCAATTTTTTATAAAATAATATAAACATCATTATAGAAAACACCTTTTACTTTCTTATACGTAGTATAAGGAAGTATTGTGATGACGAAAATTTTCGATCTCGAGATTTTTGCAGATGTCCACGTTTTGAAGTCCCCTGATACCAAAAAAGTGGTTTTTAAAAAATGTATGTATGTCTCTCTCTGTGTGTGTGTCTGTCTCTGTGTGTGTGACCTCGATAGCGGCCAAACCGCAGTAGATATCAATTCCAAATTTTGTATTTATGTGTATAATCTGCCTCTTGAGATCTGATCAGTTTTTCAGTAAAATCGGTAGACCGGAAGTAGTACTTTACTTCAGTGAAAAAATCGAATTTTGCAAATATTTCGTCAACTACTAAGTTTAAACAAATTTATAAAGAATTCATATGTACTTAAAGTTAAAATTGAGAATCATCTTATTTAAAAAGTTTTTCGAAATTACTACTGGAAGTAGGTCTTTTACTCTTATCGAAAATCAGTTTTTTGCAAATATTTTGCAAGTCATGCTTTTTACACAGGTACGCTACGAATATAAAAGTATTTAGAACTTAATTTCCAATATCTTTTGTATAAAGAAAATTTCAAAATTCGGACCGGAAGTATCACTTTTACTCTTACCGAATAACGATTTTTTGCAAATATGTCGTAAATTATGCATTCTATATATATTTATTAAGAGTTCAAAAGTATTTAGAGTTGGATTTGCAATATTTTTTGTATACATGAAATTTCAAAATTCGGACCGGAAGTAGCACTTTTATTCTTAGCGAGTAGCACTTTTTTTCGAATATCTTGCAAAGTATGCATTCTATAACGATTTATTAAGAGAATGAAAGTACTTAGAATAGGATTTTGAATAAGTTGTGTATAAAAAAATTCTTAAAATTGTATAGTTTGAAACGCTCATACGTATAAGAAAGTCGTGTGGTGGCCACACCTCATTTTTACTTTCTAATATGTAGTATAAGGAAGTATTGTGATGATGAAAAATTTCGACCTCGAGATTTTTGCAGATGTCCACGTTTTGAAGTCCCCTGATACCGAAAAAGTGGTTTTTAAAAAATCTCTCTCTCTCTCTCTCTCTCTCTCTCTCTCTCTCTCTCTCTCTCTCTCTCTCTCTCTCTCTCTCTCTCTCTCTCTCTCTCTCTCTCTCTCTCTCTCTCTCTCTCTCTCTCTCTCTCTCTCTCTCTCTCTCTCTCTCTCTCTCTCTCTCTCTCTCTGTGTGTGTGTGTGTGTGTGTGTGTGTGACCACGATAACGGTCAAACCGTTGTAGGTATCAATTCCAAATTTTGTATTTACGTGTATAATCTCCCTCTTGAGATCTGATTAGTTTTTCAGTAAAATCGGTAGACCGGAAGTAGCAGTTCACTTCAGCGAAAAAATCGAATTTTATTTAAAAAGTTTTTCGAAATTCCTACCGGAAGTAGGTCTTTTACTCTTATCGAAAGTCAGTTTTTTGCGAATATTTCGCAAGTCAAGCTTTTTAGACAAGTACGTTACGAGTATAAAAGTATTTAAAACATAATTTTCAATATCTTTTGTATAAAAAAAAATTCAAAATTCAGACCGGAAGTACCACTTTTACTCTTATCGAATAGCGATTTTTTGCAAATATGTCGTAAGTTATGCATTATATATATATATATATAAATAATTCTATATATATATATATATATATATCAGAAAAAGAAAAATATTGGGTATAATCCGCTGTAGAGCAACCGTAGACACGTGTTTCTGTTTCTTGTAGCTTCAGCTAGAAGATCCTCGGTTTTGAGGACAACAACTAACGTCGCCACGAGGAAGACAATGTCAACCTGCGTGCCATCCGAGACCCAGGAAATGTAAAACAAAATAAGGAATTATCGCGGATACATAAAATATCAGAAAAAGAAAAATATTGGGTATAATCCGCTGTAGAGCAACCGTAGACACGTGTTTCTGACTAATTGGTCGTCATCAGTACGGTGTAGCCAAGGAATAAGGTGGGATAACCTTGGAGATGTAAGCTAAACGGAAGACCATCAGGTGACAGACCACCATTTGTAGCTTCAGCTAGAAGATCCTCGGTTTTGAGGACAACAACTAACATCGCCACGAGGAAGACAATGTCAACCTGCGTGCCATCCGAGACCCAGGAAATGTAAAACAAAATAAGGAATTATCGCGGATACATATATATATGATTCGATTTTATATATATATATATATATATATATATATATATATATATGAAGAGAATTTTCTTGAATTAGCGGCATTTTAAATTAATTGATGACAATTACTTGCATTATTTTAATTTTCCTTAAAATCATTAATTATTAAAATAATGCAAGTAATTGTCATCAATTAATTTAAAATGCCGCTAATTCAAGAAAATTCTCTTCATATTTAAATATATACGGCAAAGAAACAAGATTATATGTGTTTAATATATACATTAATCACATATAAAATATTAATTATATATATATATATATATATAATTAATTATATAATTATTTCATATTATATTATATTAGCTAATTATCAGTAATTATATCTTTAATCTAACTATATATATATATATATATATATATATCAAGAGTACAAAAGTACTTAGAACTGGATTTGCAATATTTTTTGTGTATATGAAATTTTAAAATTCAGACCGGAAGTAGCACTTTTTTTCGAATATCTTGCAAGGTATGCATTCTATAACGATTTATTAAGAGAATAGAAGTACTTAGAATAGGATTTTGAATAATTTTGGTGAAAAAAATTCATAAAATTGTATAGTTTGAAACGCTCATTCGTATAAGAAAGTCATGTTGTGGCCACACCTCTTTTACTTTCTTATACGTAGTATAAGGAAGTATTGTGATGATGAAAATTTTCGACCTCGAGATTTTTGCAGATGTCCACGTTTTGAGGTCCCCTGATACCAAAAAAGTGGTTTTTAAAAAAATGTCTCTCTCTCTGTGTGTGTGTCTGTCTGTCTGTCTGGCTGTGTGTCTGTCTGTCTGTCTGTCTGTCTGTGACCACGATAGCGGCCAAACCGCTGTAGATATCAATTCCAAATTTTGTATTTACGTGTATAATCTCCCTCTTGAGATCTGATTAGTTTTTCAGTAAAATCGGTAGACCGGAAGTAGCAGTTTACTTCAGCGAAAAAATCGAATTTTGCGAATATTTCGTCAACTACTAAGTTTAAACAAATTTATAAAGAATTCATATATACTTAAAATTAAAATTGAGAATAATTTTATTTAGAAAGTTTTTCGAAATTCCTACCGGAAGTAGGTCTTTTACTCTTATCGAAAATCAGTTTTTTGCGAATATTTCGCAAGTCATGCTTTTTAGACAAGTACGTTACGGGTATAAAAGTATTTAAAACATAATTTTCGATATCTTTTGTATAAAAAAAATTTCAAAATTTAGACCGGAAGTACCACTTTTACTCTTATCGAATAGCGATTTTTTGCAAATATGTCGTAAATTATGCATTCTATATATATTTATCAAGAGTACAAAAGTATTTAGAACTGGATTTGCAATATTTTTTGTATATATCAAATTTCAAAATTCGGACCGGAAGTAGCACTTTTACTCTTAGCGAGGAGCACTTTTTTGATAATATCTTGCAAAGTATGCATTCTATAGCAATTTATTAAGCGAATGAAAGTACCTAGAATAGGATTTTGAATAAGTTTTGTATAAAAAAATTCTTAAAATTGTATAGTTTGAAACGCTCATACGTATAAGAAAGTCGTGTGGTGGCCACACCTCATTTTTTACTTTCATATACGTAGTATAAGGAAGTATTGTGATGATGAAAATTTTCGACCTCGAGATTTTTGCAGATGTCCACGTTTTGAGGTCCCCTGATACCAAAAAAAAATGAGGTGTGGCCACCACACGACTTTCTTATACGTATGAGCGTTTCAAACTATACAATTTCAAAAAATTTTTTATACAAAACTTATTCAAAATCCTATTCTAGGTACTTTCATTCGCTTAATAAATTGCTATAGAATGCATACTTTGCAAGATATTATCAAAAAAGTGCTCCTCGCTAAGAGTAAAAGTGCTACTTCCGGTCCGAATTTTGAAATTTGATATATACAAAAAATATTGCAAATCCAGTTTTAAATACTTTTGTACTCTTGATAAATATATATAGAATGCATAACTTACGACATATTTGCAAAAAATCGCTATTCGATAAGAGTAAAAGTGGTACTTCCGGTCTGAATTTTGAAATTTTTTTTATACAAAAGATATTGAAAATTATGTTCTAAATACTTTTATACCCGTAACGTACTTGTCTAAAAAGCATGACTTGCGAAATATTCGCAAAAAACTGATTTTCGATAAGAGTAAAAGACCTACTTCCGGTAGGAATTTCGAAAAACTTTCTAAATAAAATTATTCTCAATTTTAATTTTAAGTATATATGAATTCTTTATAAATTTGTCTAAACTTAGTAGTTGACGAAATATTCGCAAAATTCGATTTTTTCGCTGAAGTAAACTGCTACTTCCGGTCTACCGATTTTACTGAAAAACTAATCAGATCTCAAGAGGGAGATTATACACGTAAATACAAAATTTGGAATTGATATCTACAGCGGTTTGGCCGCTATCGTGGTCACAGACAGACAGACACACAGACAGACGACACACAGACACACACACACACAGACATTTTTTTAAAAACCACTTTTTTGGTATCAGGGGACCTCAAAACGTGGACATCTGCAAAAATCTCGAGGTCGAAAATTTTCATCATCACAATACTTCCTTATACTACGTATAAGAAAGTAAAAGTGGTTTTTAAAAAATGTCTCTCTCTCTGTGTGTGTGTGTGTGTGTGTGTGTCTGTCTGTCTGTCTGTCTGTGACCACGATAGCGGTCAAACCGCTGGAGATATAAATTCCAAATTTTGTATTTACGTGTATAATCTCCCTCTTGCGAACTGATTAGATTTTCAGCAAATTAGCTCGACCGGAAGTAGTAGTTTACTTCAGTGAAAAACTCGAATTTTGCCAATATTTCGTCAACTACTAAGTTTAGACAAATTTATAAAGAATTCATATGTACTTAAAATTAAATTTAAGAAGAATTTTATTAAAAATTTTTTTCGAAATTCCTGCCGGAAGTAGGCTTTTTACTCTTATCGAAAATCGGTTTTTTTGCAAATATACAAATTTATAAAGAATTCATATGTACTTAAAATTAAATTTAAGAAGAATTTTATTAAAAATTTTTTTCGAAATTCCTGCCGGAAGTAGGCTTTTTACTCTTATCGAAAATCGGTTTTTTTGCAAATATGTCGTAAATTATGCATTCTATATATATTTATGAAGAGTACAAAAGTACTTAAAGTTGGATTTGGAATATTTTTTATATAAATGAAATTTCAAAATTCGGACCGGAAGTAACACTTTCATACGTATAAGAAAGTCGTGTGGTGGCCACACCTCTTTTTTTTATATAAAATGGCTATTAATTTGATTAATTAGGTAGACCTCCAAGTAGTGTTAGCCCAGGGCCCCACAAATTTACGGTCCGCCCCTGCTATTTCTAATGTGTATATTTATTGTTATTTTATAATTTCTGTTCCACTGATTATTCATCCCATCACGTGACAGTTCCTGTTTCCATACCTACTAAAATCAAGTTATTAATTTGTTTGGTATCAAAATTTGTTTATTGTGCAATATTCTAGACATTTTTTAAATTATATTGCTGGTTTAGAGTGTATTGTAACTAAGATATATCCAATTTTTGTTTGCTATCACCCCAATACATACAAAAATCACATCTCTAAGCTCATTTTTAGAAAAATTTATTAAAAAAATCATACTTGTCAACAGTTGTCAATTTTGCGACAAATATCATGGCTCACTATATGGTATTCAAACAAAAAACGTAAAGTAGGCACAATTACATCAAAAAACGACAATAAGATCAGTAATGCTCGCTTTTGAAATAATTTCTTACATGTTTTTGGTGCGAAATTTAGTAAGCTATTCAAAAATAAACCGATATACAGGCTATTCTATTTGAAAAAAATTCACTTTTAGACAAAAATGTATCATGTAATTTGAATCCAGTTTTCTGCACTTGCAATTAGTAATTGCAAAGAAATGAAATATGTTTGTATTAGGACCTTTTATTATGAACAACGCTACCAAAAATTGTGTCCACTTAATACGTCGTTTTCGAGAAATATAATTTTATAAAAACATCGAATTTTTTAGAAAAATTGTAACTAGTCGAAAACCTTAAATTTTAGGCCTATACTATCTTATCACTTTTTGACCAAGAATTATACGGGGAATACAAAAGTGTAATGATATACATAGTGTTCCATTTTAAAAAAAACTATAATTATGGTCAGCCACCAAGATATGGAACACTATGTATAATACAAAATCTATCTTTTCTCATAGTCACAATATGCCTTCCTCGCGGATGACTCACTCTTTATATTCATTATACAAACTGTTCTAATGTAATAATATGCAATGGAAATGCGTTATTTACTAATTACAAGTTTATAATAGTTCTATTAATCCGATGCAGTTTACGACATTAGATACCGATGCACCGCATATTCTTTTGTCCAGTAGATTTCTCAAGTTTATTTAAAAGTTATAAAATCCAATTAAAAATATATCTCAAACCCATGAAAAAATATTTTAGAAAGTAAAGCTTTTCTATCTCCTACTTCACTGAAAGATTAAAAATCAAAAAATCGTATGAAGCTTTTTTAATTTCGTATTAAGCATTATTAAATTATAATTTTACTGTTACAAAATGCAATCTTCTGCGAAGGTTTATTTGTAAGAGAAGATAAATATATGTATAGCTCGCAGACTGAGACCTGGCCGGTGAGATGCCCTTCCCACAAGATGCGCAGTGGATTATTATAATATTAGATAAGCACGAGCAGTGCAATATATTTCCTATATATGTATCAGTTTGCAGTATATTACAATTTATTATTTCCGTTTACTCTTTCGTCCGGCTAATGTATGCGATGAGGAACAAATGTTATCATTTCTTTTTTCCGAATACTTTCTCTGTCACACAGTGACCTGGAAATCTGCGCGACTTATAGGTCGAGGCTCCTCCCATCGGCCAGGACTCAGTCTGTGTACTGTATGATGTTATGTGAAAGGTAAAAGTGCTGAGCTTTTAGCTTGTAGAAGGCAATATTATCCGCATCTATTATAAACAATTAAAAATGATTCGATTTTATACCTTCTTACGCATTCAGTTAGCTACTCCATATAAAAGCAAATATAAAGTGTATGTTTATATACTTAACCCTACGAGTATACCTATGTCCCATAATTCATCGCCTAAGGAATTTTAATCTCATCGAAGAAATTACTTATTTAAACATGTAAATCTGTAACTAATGGAAATATACAAGATCCCACCTAAAATGCATTGCTCCATTACTTTCTTATTATTGCGACTACGAGGCAGCATTTCTAAGTTCGCGGAATGATTCAAAATAGGGAAGCCACTTAATGCAGGGATGCCAGCGCAACGCGACTCTTGTGGACGGTAGCATGTCGTTCAGGAGCAGGACACCTTTCGTCAACTTCCCCTTCCTTTTTCTTTAATGACTTCTTTTAACCGCTCCAAGATTGAAGCGTAGATACTCCATTCATGGAAACGTTTTTATCTGTGTCTCCAACTAACAGGATTACTTTATGTGGTCCGAAAGCGTGCGGGAACATTCTGCGCACTTATTGAAAATGTATAGTTGTGGTAAAAAGTTTTATTGGATACTAAGACCAACAATATGGAACGTATCCCTGGTCAACTGTAATGAACTTAACTGCTTTAACACCAAATAAATAGAGATTGTATTTAATTTCTTAGTACATAAGTGTGATTATATATTAAACTGACTCATGAAACAAAATACATGAATCATATTATTAAGTACATATTGTTGTTATTATTAATTTTACGATTTGTTAATAGTTCTACATATTGCAGTGATCTTGAGTATGGGATTGAATTGTAAATGAGTTTTATCAAGATCACTTCTAGATTTAATTTAATTAAACACAATTTTATTATTTTATAATGATCATTGTATATAAATATTTATTAAGTTAGGATTTTATTATATATTAATAAACCGCTTTGTAGTACATGTGCGTGTGCATTTGCGCTCTTGCTTTGCATTGTGTTTTCTCATAGTTCACGTTGTTTATATTAAGGTAAATCTATGTTATCCTGTACATATTTTTTCCCTCTTGCTAATTTTATAATTTTCATATTGTCGGTCATTGTTTACCATCTGTAATTGTTAAATATCTGTTTCATGTCTGATGCATGCATCGGGTCTCTAAACACTTTTTTAGAGGTTTTTACTAGCTTAAGAACTGTTGCGTTTTTTCTCCGATTACTTTTTAGTTTACGTTTAGATTCGTTGACCTATTCATTCACGAATTTGGGATATTATACAATTACACCTTATACAATTACACCTTTCCTCTGTACTCACAATTTTATGTTTTCCGTATGGTCTTGTCTTGTACGTCTGGAAGTCGTCGCGACGGACCCCGCTGACGCAGAAGAGTTACCTTGTCTTATCCTCACCTTTTTTAACGTATTTACATTTATTGTTTATTGTTTATTTGTTTATTGTTTATTTGATAATGAACTGCGCTTGTAATACTCTGTTGGGAAGTAGGCTAGTACTGATAATTGCGGTATTTGCAAAAAATCGTTCAAAACAGCGTGTGTTGAGTTAGCGAGGAATGAAGTAAAGAAAATTAATTCTAATTGTGGCCTGTCTTGGTCTTGCAAGGAGTGTTCGAAATTTGGCAACGACCTGATTAGTTTAAGATCAGCTATTGTTGCGTTGCAAGAGGAAATCAAAATCTTGAAATTGGGTCAATCTGCTCCACCGGCTTCCGTAGTCAATCCTTTACTGGCGACAGAGGAAATTATTCAGGAGGTTATCGAGCGGGAGAAACGTAGGAATAATGTTCTTGTGTTCGGTCTTGTTGAGGCAAAGAATGATTCAAGGGATTAACGATTGGTATCTGAACGCAAAATTATTGTTGACATATTTGAGCACCTGAAAGTTGCTATTCCTGATTTAAAGCTTCACAGACTGGGAAAATTTGACGAAACCAAGCCGGAATTGAAGAGACCTCTGAAGATTAGTTTTTCTGATTGCGATGTTGTTACTAAATTACTTAGCAAGGTTAAATTATTAAAGGATTCCCCTGAGTACGCTAGTATTTCTGTCTCTCGCGATCGTACACCATTGGAACAAAAATTATATAAAAGCCTTAGGACAGAGCTGTCTGAGCGTATGAATAGTGGTGAGAAGAACATCAGAATAAAGTATGTTCACGGTATTCCTAAAATCGTCTCTTTAAACTAATTCAGCCCAACAGATTTTCACAACTTAGCGTCTATTACCAAAATGTCCGGGGTCTTCGTAGTAAGACAAATTCTTTGTTCACTTCCAGCTTCTCATCTCCTTATGACATCCTTCTCCTAACTGAAACTTGGCTCCATAGTTCGATCTCAAACAATGAACTTCTTTCTCCTTTGTACTCCATTATTCGCTGTGATCGTGATCATGACGCTACTGGTAGGTGTCTGTTGGGGGTGGCATTCTGATGGCCTTATCATCTGACGTTGTTTGGGAGATTGTGGATACTACTACATTTAAAACGTCAATGCCTTTGATTGATCTGATTATGGTGAAAATTACTCTCGACACTCATTGTTATTATTTGTTTCTACTCTACATTCCTCCCGACTTAGATGTGGCTTCCCTCGAGTACTTTTTGGATTCACTTGAAATTTTCATACTTGATAGGCAAGTGGTTATTGTGGGTGATTTCAATTTCCCCAACTTTATTTCAGAACCGCTTAGTTATGATCCCAAGTTGCGCTTGTTTTTGTCTTTTATGGAATTTTCGCCAATTTAATTTTGTTCTCAATTCTAATAACAGGATATTAGATCTGGTTTTGGCTAATTTTTTGAATGAGATTCAGGTTATGCCTGATCCGCAGCCGCTTCTTCCGGAAGACAATCATCATCCGACCCTGGGTGTTACTGTACCTAATGCGAAGCGACCAAAGCAATTCACTTTCCCGTCTAATACCAACAAACGTTGCACTTTTCGTATGGCCAACTACATTAAGCTCTACTCAGACTTATCTTCTGCGGATTGGTCCTTTCTGGATGACTGTGTCTACGTCAATACAGCCGTTGATACTTTTTATAAACCAGCAGCATGGGTTTACTTCGGGCAGATCAACAGTCTCCAACTTGGTTGAAATAACACAATTTATCAGTTCTGGAATTAATTCTCGAAAGCAGGTGGATGTGTTGTACACAGACTTCGCCAAGGCGTTTGATACTATTGATCACACAATACTTCTTTCAAAGCTGTGTTCCCTGGGTCTTACGTCACCCGTCATTAATCTGATTACCTCTTACCTGGACAATCGTTCTAATTATGTTTACTACAATGGATTTCATTCTAACACTTTTACAGCTTCTTCAGGTGTACCCCAAGGATCAAACCTGGGCCCACTCTTCTTCAACGTTTACATTAACGATCTACTGTCTATTCTCAGCTGTCGCGTCCTAGCTTATGCTGATGACTTAAAGATTTATTCAAGGATCTCGTCAGTCTGCGACTGTGAAGCCCTACAGAATGATCTACGTGTTATTAACAACTGGTGCCAGCGGAACAAAATAAAAATCAGCGTTAATAAATGTGCGGTAGTTACATATACCACACGAATCGAGCCACTAGTTTTCCCCTACGTATTGGATCAAACTCCTATTCCCAGGCAAACACAAATGAAGGATCTTGGAGTGTTATTTGACCAACGTTTGAATTTTTCTAATCACATATATTCGATATGCAACTCCGCCTCACGTGCACTCAGCTTTGTTGTCAGGTCGTGCCGGGAGTTCATGAATCCGGATACATTGAAGATACTGTTTTTCTCACTGGTGCGACCCAGACTGGAGTATGCCTCTATAATCTGGTATCCTTGTTACGTTTACCAAAACCTTTTGATTGAGAGAGTACAGAAGAGATTTTTGAAGTACTTTTCGTACAGGGCTCGAGGCACGTATCCTCCTAGAGGCGTTGACTATGAGAGTCTGCTATTAGAACATGACGTTCCTTCCCTCTTGGAGCGTAGAGAGATCGCAAGTGCCAATTTTATGGTTGGGCTGGTTAGTAACAGAATTGATGCCCCCAATATACTCTCCGCTGTGGATTTTTTGGTTCCCAGATACGGTACGCGTTCAAGCGATACTTTTGTGGTGGCTCGAGCTAGGTCAAATGTTTTTGCTAAGGCACCTCTTGCGCATATGGCTAGGAACGCTAACGAACTATGCCCTGATCCTTTTCACTTTCCTTTTATTCAAAAGCCTCACTCTATCGATAAATGAATATGTCTTTCGATTTGACTCAATGCATATGTCTGTAACACTATTTATTTTAATTTAATCTGAACGCATTGGCTATGATGTACTAATTATTAAATATTTGCTTCTTAGTCTAATGTGCTAAGGTTTCTACTCATTGTTGTTATTGTTATTATTGTTATTAATACAATATGAACCACTATCAGATTTTGATATTAGTTTTTCAATTCAGGTTATGCGTGTGTTTTCATTTATATAAGCTTGAAGTGTTCCATAACTTGTCATCTAGTGTAATGGTACTTGTGTTTTTTTTTTTTAGTTTTAGTTTAGGAAATGCTATCAAGAATTTATTGTTGTCCTGTAATTGGCATGTGCTGTTGGACAAATAAAGAATATTATTATTATTATTATTATTATAATAAAATATATACTATTTTCGACGAGTCTGTTCCTGTCTCTCGTTCAAACTATAAAAGTCATTATCTTCCTTGGTTCTCGTCTGTCATCAAGAGAAACTTGAAGCTGAAGTTGTACTACCACAGAAAATGGAAGGCTGCCCAAAATAATTATTTTTGACTGGAGTTTCAGAGACTTCGCCGACATGTAAAGGCTGAGATTACATTACATACATTACATTAAGCTCTACTCAGACTTATCTTCTGCGGATTGGTCCTTTCTGGATGACTGTATCAACGTCAATACAGCCGTTGATACTTTTTATAATAAAATATATACCATTTACGACGAGTCTGTTCCTGTCTCTCGTTCAAACTATAAAAGTCATTATCTTCCTTGGTTCTCGTCTGTCATCAAGAGAAACTTGAAGCTGAAGTTGTACTACCACAGAAAATGGAAGGCTGCCCAAAATAATTATTTTTGACTGGAGTTTCAGAGACTTCGCCGACATGTAAAGGCTGAGATTAAATCTCCGTAAGTTTCATACATTCACACCACAGAATCGAACCTTATTAGCGATCCGCGTGCTTTTTGGCAGTTCGCTCGCTCTAAGCAGGGTGTAAGCAGGATTCCTCGCTGGGTGCATGATTCGGGCAATGAGTATGAAGATCCACTTTCCATTGTGAATGCATTTGCTGCTGCTTTCTCTAATACCTTCTCGCCAGAATCACTGAGCTCTGAATTGCCTGATATAAACTCAAATTTGCCACCGCTGTGCTTGCTCTCTGTTTCGGTAGATGAGGTGGTCCGTGCAATCAAGAGATTAAGAAATAAATCAACAGCTGCGGTGAGGAGTATATACCTTGTTTTTTAGTAAGAGATTGCGCTTACATTTTTCTGCGCCCTTATGTAAGATTTTCAATTTGGCTATGAGAACGTCCATCTTTCCCGATGTCTGGAACATTGCCAGAATTTCGCCAATTTTCAAGGTGACATGACAGTTCAGACATACGAAATTACAGGCCTGTAGCAGTTATCTCTACGTTTGCTAAGGTGTTTGAGACGTTGATCTACCAGTGCATCTTCTATGGAGCTAAACCTTTTCTTTCGACTTAACAACACGGATTTATGCCCGGTAGATATACCACAACCAATCTAACGCTGATATCCCAGGAAATAGCAAAGAACCTGGATGAGGGTGTCCAGTTGGATGTAATTTATACGGACTTCTCACGTGCGTTTGATTCGATTGATCACCACATTTTATTGGAGAAACTGAGTTTTTTTGGTATTGACGAGTCATTCCTTGGTTTACTGCGTTCTTATTTGCTCGGTAGGGTGAACTACGTTTATTTTAATGGATACAGGTCTCGTCCTTTTCTCTCTAGATCTGGTGTGCCCCAAGGATCGAGTTTGGGTCCACTCCTATTTAATATCTATATTGACGACCTCATTAAGTTGATTACTTGTCCCGTGTTTGCTTACACAGATGATATTGTAACGAAACCAGCAGACTTCCGAGCAACAATAAAAAAAAAAAGGTTGTAAATCATCTCGGCGCGACTGGTAAACATCATGAACCAGTGGATCATCCATTTGCGAATCTCGAATTACTCATCCATCGGTGACCCAGCCGTCTTATATACACATACGAAACATCTGGAGTGTTCGCGTATACTCCATCTCCCTCTCGACGTTTGCAGAACATTCGATCGTCATTCTGTCTCCAGTTTTAGAATGACGATCGAATGTTCTGCAAACGTCGAGAGGGAGATGGAGTATACGCGAACACTCCAGATGTTTCGTATGTGTATATAAGACGGCTGGGTCACCGATGGATGAGTAATTCGGGATTAAGAAGTTCCTTAGGTAGTCGACGCGCGTAGAAATAAATATAAGAAAGAAAGAAATAGTTCCTTAAGTGATATAAATGTACGGACATATTAGTAATAGAAATAAATACAAGTGTTAATTTAAATCGTAGTAGTTTAAGTGTGATACATTAATTTTACATTTTTATATTGTAATTAATTTTAAGTGTATGCATATACAGACTGTTTTAGATAAATAAATTGCACGAGTTGTTTATTGCGAACCCGAAAACGTTACAATATTAAAATATACAATACCATACGCTCTTTGTCTGACATTACACTTCTGCAGGACAATCTTAATAACATACAGCAATGGTGTCTGCGCAATAATCTTCTCTTGAATACTGATAAGTGTTTTATTGTGTCATTCTTAAGGAATATCTGTAGGGTTAAATCCCAATACGTGATTGATAATGTCAGCATCTCCCGACAGTCAACAATTAAAGATTTGGGTGTAACATTCGATGAGAAATTTATACTTTCCAACCATGTCCTATCTATCACGAGTGCAGCCTATAAGTCCCTCGGTTTTATTATTCGGATCTGCAGGGATTTTCATAATATTGATGCAATTAAGACTCTGTACTTTACTTATGTTGTATCTAAGCTCGAGTACGCAGTTAATGCTTGGTATCCCCTGTACGGTGTGCAGATTGACCTCATAGAACGTGTCCAGCGTAAATTTTTGAAGTACCTCTCATATAGGAGCGACGGGCACTATCCTGCGCGTGGTGCTGATTATGGTGAATTGTTGGAGGCGCACGGGTTCATTTCGTTGGGAAAAAGAAGAAAAAGCATAAGTATGTCCTTTGCACTGAACGTCCTCACAAATAGGATCGACTCACCCGACCTTCTCTCCGGGATGGATGTCCATGTACCGCGTCTCCATTCAAGGCATCACCGGCTCCGCTGGGTCCCGACGGTTCGGAAAAATGTTTTATGGAAGGCGCCGCTGGTAGACGCAGCGAGAAATTTCAATTTTTTTAATGTAGATTTGCCTTAGCTTCTATGCATTTGTACTTATAATAGTTAATTTTTTACCCTTTGTGGATGTTAATCTGTTGGGTATTTAATAAATATTATTATTATTATTATTATTATTATTATTATTTTAGTAAAATTTCAATTAATTTAAGATAAAATAATGTAAGAGAAGTATTATAAATTTTATTCATGAAATTAATATTAAAATGAGACGTATATATCAAGTAATTATTCATAACAAAGTGTTTTCCGTAACTTCAGCGGGGAAAAGATATAATGTCGGAGATCGTTCGAGGGATTGGCCCGAAGTATATCGGATATATGCTATCAACGATTACGAACGTGTAACACATAAATGGCAATAAATACTTAGATTATACATTGAATATAACGTAATATTTAATTCATTTACATATTGATGTCTTTAGAAAATTTTGTACATTTAAATTTTAACGTTAACGAATTAACTTTAAACGTAGATGTTTGTTTACATTTTCAATATATGTAATATATCACTTGACCGAAAGGTGCAGCGCTGTAGCTATACATTTTTTGAAGTGGAAAGATAGCCAGTACCGAGCATGTCTAAGTTTTTTATTAAGATAAACGTTAATATAAGGGCAAAAGGCGAGAATTTGATAGATTTTTGATGCAGGTGCGAACCGCTCTTAAAAATAAAAAGAACAGGGGTGCCTATACTTATAAATTATTGAAAATTAAAACTTAGAATAATTATTGATAAATCGGGACTTGTTATATTTTCCGAAATATTTAATAAGAACTTGGAATATTTTCGTTAAATTGGGACTTATAATATGTTCAGAGATATTTAATAATAACTTAGAAATTTTTCAATAAATTGGAACTTGTAATATTTTACAAATTAAGTTATTTTAAACTTAGAATAATTTTGCCTAAATAAAACTTTAATATTTTTTAGCGAGATTAATAATTTTTGGAAACTAGGATGTTTTACACTATGCGTTATGGTAAAACATTTTAGTAATTGTAATAATTTAGATTGATATTTAATGAGAGGATTTATTTTAAAAAAAACTGTGTTTTTTTTTTTTGGTTATTTTATCATAACATGCGAGGGTTTAATTTAGTATTTAAGATATATTTATTTGTAAATATACTTGTTTTATTTTGACATATTAAGTTACTTTAATAAATTATGTTATAAGGTTTTTCTTGTATTTTTATTTATTTTATCTGACCTGGAGACAACTTAGGAGCATTCACTTTGGAGAAGTAACATTGTTATTAATTTTCTGCCCCTTAGAGAAAGTATCATTAATGCAACTATATACTGAGCTAGTGAAGTGTGAAATTGCTAAACCTACTTTTCTGCAGAAACTTATGGGATCCTAGTCTAGCATAAGGCCTAGTACTAAGATATATCCTTGATTCTGCCCTAATTTAATATTTAGATAATTTAAATAAATCTACATAACTGTTAATTTGCAAGAATCACAGCAATATGTTAAGTCATTTTTCCTAATAATCGCGTCTAACACTTTTTCATTGTTTTCATCAATAACATCTTCTTCCACACCAGTAATTATTATTTTTGGATTTCTTAATTTCGGTTCAGAAACTACATACTTATTTCCAATTTCATTTATGACTTTTTCTCTTAATTTTTCTTGAGAATTGCTATCACTACAGTTAATAGCGATACCATCTTTTCCAACAGTTTTTATTTTTACAATTCCATGTGATAGTTTACTTGTAATATTTTACAAATTAATTTATTTTAAACTTAGAATAATTTTGCCTAAATAAAACTTTAATATTTTTTAGCGAGATTAATAATTTTTGGAAACTAGGATGTTTTACACTATGCGTTATGGTAAAACATTTTAGTAACTGTAATAATTTAGATTGATATTTAATGAGAGGATTTATTTTAAAAAAAACCGTGTTTTTTTTTTTGTTATTTTATCATAACATGCGAGGGTTTAATTTAGTATTTAAGATATATTTATTTGTAAATATACTTGTTTTATTTTGACATATTAAGTTACTTTAATAAATTATGTTATAAGGTTTTTCTTGTATTTTTATTTATTTTATCTGACCTGGAGACAACTTAGGAGCATTCACTTTGGAGAAGTAACATTGTTATTAATTTTCTGCCCCTTAGAGAAAGTATCATTAATGCAACTATATACTGAGCTAGTGAAGTGTGAAATTGCTAAACCTACTTTTCTGCAGAAACTTATGGGATCCTAGTCTAGCATAAGGCCTAGTACTAAGATATATCCTTGATTCTGCCCTAATTTAATATTTAGATAATTTAAATAAATCTACATAACTGTTAATTTGCAAGAATCACAGCAATATGTTAAGTCATTTTTCCTAATAATCGCGTCTAACACTTTTTCATTGTTTTCATCAATAACATCTTCTTCAACACCAGTAATTATTATTTTTGGATTTCTTAATTTCGGTTCAGAAACTACATACTTATTTCCAATTTCATTTATGACTTTTTCTCTTAATTTTTCTTGAGAATTGCTATCACTACAGTTAATAGTGATACCATCTTTTCCAACAGTTTTTATTGTTACAATTCCATGTGATAGTTTACTTGGATCCACTTTATTCTTAATACCTTTTTTTGTTTCGTGTGAATTTTGATCATCCTTTTTAGGTTTAATAACTAACATATAATTTTTTTTCAATAGATCCCTATACAATGTCTTCTTTTCTGCCTTATTTTCGGTGTTTGAAATAAACTCGAAAATTTTATTCTGATATGTTTTTGAGCCATTTCCTTCATTGTTTGACACACTTTCATTTTACGACAAATAGCGCATGCATATGTAATTATATCCGTGTCACTCACAACTTCTTAGCTGTTTCATCACTGATTGCAGCGCATTTACCATGTCTCTCCTCTCACACACCATTCACTTTACCATTCTTTCTGTGCTCCTAAATTCCACTCGGTAAACATAGCACCTGTTGTATGACATATTTATTTTGTTTAATATATGTTGACCCATTTGACAAATGATTAATCACCCATTTGATTCATCGATGCATTTCACTAATAGTTTTCATCATCACAATTTCATGTATGGCTCAATAACAATATTTTTCTTTTCGACACTGCACTATATGCAGAGCCAATAAAAATACGTTCTCACTCTTTGAATATAAAACTACTACTAATTATAAAGATTTTGCCGACGGTTAGATTCGAATGTCGGTCTTTTAAGGCTGCGTTTGAAAAGGTTTTGAAAAGGAGAGAAATGTCCCAAAAAAAATATTTTTACTTCAACTTTTTCCAGCTTTAGAAAGCAAAACAAGTAAAATTTATAGTTTGAGCAAAAAGGTAAAGATTTAACGAAGTGCACGAGTATACTATCACGCAAATTAAGTTAGTATATAAGCTATCGTTTTACTAGAGGGGTAAATTTTGAAAATTAGTTTTTTTTACTAATAGCTGTTTTACACTTATCATTTTCTTGACTATTAAGCTGATCAATCGAAAATTAACAACTTCTGTATTACACTTGTCGAGTTGGCCAAAAAATTGTTGGCTTAGACCATGTCGATATTTTTCTTTAACTTTTTAGGGGTTTCTTCTTTTGCCAACAAACATTTTATTTTAGAACCTTGTGACATATATTTAATTCCATTAATTCAAGTTCAGGTATTATTTTATGTATAATTGCGGAAAAAAGTGTTGCCGGGGCTCTTAAGACTAGTGATATGGGATGTATATCTGGTCAACTGTAGTAAATTTTAACACCAAATAGAGATTGTATTAATTTTTTAATACATACATTTGGGTATATAATGTGTCTGTATTTGATCTACGCCGCCGCGGATTTTTACGTTTTGCAATTTCCAGCCCTGCGTGACTTCAAATTAGTTGTCAGATTTGACATTAGAATCCCATAAGCGTAGTTCAAATGGTTTCTAGTAGTGTCTTTGAAAATGATCGACATAAAGTCATCAACTTACACAGACTATGAATTGAATGAATCACATTGGCAATGTTGTAGATGCACGTAAGCATTCTCATATGATTATAAAGTGGTGTTTATTTTGTAAATTAAATACTTAGGCGCGCCTATGATCGAAGAACAAATTAAGTAAGACATTTCCATGTTGCTGACTTGAAAGCATGAACATTTCGAAATCGCAAGGCGTAGATCAATTACGGACACCCGTTTATTAAACTGGTTTGCAAAGGGAAATATATCTAGCATATACCAGCAAATATTTGTGTTAATTTAGGAGATGTTACTTGATATCATTCCTATTTGAAAAAATTCTTATTGCTTGAATATCGTGGCTTTCAGACACATTTTATTTTTTGACGGCGAGAAAGAATGTTTTATTAAGACCAGTGGTAGCCCAGTGGTCGAAATTCGAAATTCGACCTTAATTCATTAAAACATGTATTTGTAACACATTACACATAAATTTTATCTTTCTGCACTCTTTCTCCATATGAACTTTTGTCAAATCTCACACTCCTCCGTGCCGACAAAATGCTTAAAAAGGGTACAAACTTTTTTCTTCAAGTATTAATATATATATAATAAAATGCACTTTTTTGAAACCACCAATGATAAACAGGCGAGAGTAAGTCAATTTTGCTGCTACACAATTTATTTTCTTTTTACAACAGATGTATATTGAGCAATCTGTATTTCACTAATATATAAGCACAAATATCTATTAGACAAAATATACACTGTTTATACAATATATGTACAAAGTAAACAATGCATGTTTTATTTCATTTAGTTATATATAAATTCTTTAGGCATAATCTCCACTCAGTGCGACTGTTTGACCACAGACTTTTATGTTTGACATTCAGTATGAACGTTAACAATGAATGTTTTGTTTTATTTTATTTAATGTATTTGTAACACATATTATACATAAATTTTATCATTCTGCACTCCTTCTCCATATAAACTTTAACTATTCCAAATCTCATACTCCTCCGAGCGCGCAATTTGCTTAAAAAGGGGTACAACGTTTCTTTTTCACGTATTATTATAGATCTGGGTTATAAAGAATTTGTAATTATGTTAATGATATTTGCGAGAATGAATTATATATTAATTAGATATTATTTTATCTTCTACAATGAAAAGATATATTATTGTTATTATTATTATTATAAAATTGTATGATACTTATTATTTCTCGCATTGACTTGTATTTACAGTAGATATTGATGATTATTAATTATAATAGGATGAGCAATGTTTTATAGAAAACTGAAATTTAATATAACAAAAACAATTTGGTGTTGCTACAATAAAAGTGTTTTAAAATGTTTTAAATTATTAAAAAGTATAATCTTGCCAGTTAACACTGATATTGTTAATTAGCGAAATTGAATAATAAATAGTTTTAAATCTCCATTTCTTAATTCAGTGTAAAACGTTAGAATAGATTCATACTTATGTCTGCGCTCTGGTCCACAGCCGAGAAGCAGTTGGTTAGTTCGAAGGGTTCGAAAAACCTCCGAAGCGTAAATTCGAATCTTGACGGTGTGAAATTTTTATAATTTAATTTTGCTACTCACTGCCGATTGAGAAGAATATAATAATTTTTAAATAATAATCAATAATTCTAAACATCCCCTTATTAGAGAATATAAATATTTTTACATTTTATAAACAAGACAGGGATTTTATTAAAAATATGAAAACTTAATGTGTTCATGTTTTTTTTTTTTTAATTTTGACGAAATGAATTTCAAGTTGTACGTTTTATGTCTTTTGAAAAAGATGTTAAATAATACATCGAAACATTAAGTAAAATGTGTTATTTTTAATTCAAAATAAAAATCACGTACCCAAGAAAGAAGATAATTTTAATTTTAATTTTTTTCGGCATTTTTTTGAATATTAAAACACATTAAATTATAAAATGTTTTATTACATTATTGACGTTTCGACTCTTCTTCGAGCCATTTTCAAAACTAATGTTTCTACCTAGAATACAGTTGTCAATTATTTTAAACTAGAGGGGAAAAACACTTACAATTTAATGCGGACATCACTAACTTTTACATTGTTATAAAAAACTTGTTTCTTAACCCCTAATGGGTGAGGTGGAGTCTATCAGACTCCGGCAGATTTTTTTTTTTTCGCTATAACTACCTGGTGTATTAATTGGGAGAAACGCCCGCCTATGTACCTTTAGTTTGAATACGTGAGTCTTGTTTGCTGCTTTAGTTACAGTTCTACATGGAACGTGTGTCAGTATACTTGTGTTTTTGTATGTCAGGGAGTCTCGCTGACTCCACCTCACTATTAACGTACGTTTTTGTGGATAAGAATGTTAATGTTTGTTTTTACATTTATAATATTTTAGATGGATTTACGTGATAGTACTTCAAAAAATAGTGCTAGATTTAATCAGCACTGACGTTAGAAATTCAATCGGGTGCATTCTTCGAATAGATACCCCAATTTCATATTAGGAAGATGAATTGGATGGTCGGAAGTATTGTCATTTATGCCCATCCAATATCCATACAAAAACGTCATTTTTATGCACAAGATGCAAAAAACCAATATATTTATCTTGCAGTCGTACACTATGCCCAAAATGCGTTGAACATTACGAGTGAAACTAAATATTGTTTTTCAATATATGTATTTCTGAAGGAATGTCATTTTTTTTGTTTAACACTGAAATCATTTGTTATTGTGTTTGACTACTTATTATGATCCTCCTTAATATAAAACACTCTTAAAATAAAAAAAAACACTGTTTTTTTATATTTCAAGATATTGCCAATCATTACCAAAATTATATAATTTTGTACGCTCCTGGGATTTTTCATCAAATTTAGATGTTTATATTAAAATTTATAACTAACTAAACACAAATACATAGTTTGAATAGACTCCAGACTATGCCATAATATTGAAATTAATCAGATACTAATTCGTATTAAAAAAAAATAATAATAAACTTAATTGGGTGTCGAGGGACTCCACCTCACACTCGACGTGACAAAAGTCGCACCTCACCGGTTACGGGTTAAAAAACATTTTAAAAATCACTTTCTTTTCAAATTTCAAAACTTTGTTCCAAAACTTAATTAAAAATTGTATATATATATATATATATATATGTGTGTGTGTGTGTATGTGAGGTGGGGGGGTTCCTTTTTTGTGACCTTGTATAACATTTTACTTTTGGTTTTTTTTTTGACGTTTATTAGGTCAATATTACTTTTAAGTGGGTAATAAGAACATAATTGCAAAAGGTCCACTGAGCCAAAACATTTATTAAATTAAAAAAAAAACAAATGCATACTAGCGCTGATGTTTTATTACCCACTTAAACATAATACATATTGACTTAATAAACACCAAAAAAAAAACAAAGGTAATATATATATATGCGCGCGCGCGAATGTATGTACGTGGCTTTAAACAACGAGTGGGGGAATTTTTGGAGATGATCACTCCCCTATATAATTTTTTGGTGGATTTTTTGACTTTTCATACTGAATTTCTTTCTCAATCTTCTTTGGGTCGTCCTTCACATCTTGTATCCATGGTGATTTTTATCTGCCTCTGTGTCTTCTGTTTGCTGGCTCCCATTCCATTACTATACTCGTCACATTTTCTCGGTATACTCTCCACTCATGTCCTAGCCACCCTAATATTTGCTCATTAATAATAATAATAATAATAATCTTTATTCCAACTCGACTCAAAAAGAGTATGGGACACGTCACAAATATTGTAAATATAAGTAAAATATAAAGTACATCAATAGATATATACATAAAAGTCAAATACATATAAAAATAAAACACTATCTATCACAATAGTGTATCTCCTAAGAATTCATTTACTGAGCAATTAGCAATTCCCTAGTTGCCTTTTTAAATTGATCGTAGGATATTGTTTTATATTTTTTTGGTAATCTATTATATAATTTAATGGCCAGATATCTGGGACTTTTTTCGCTAAAACTCTTCTCTTTTTATCATGGTGGGCTTTATTAACTTTTATATATCATCATCTTTGTTCTTTGCGGTAATTTCTTATTTGCATGTAGTGCTTTATTTGCAGATATGATTTTTTAATTTCACTTTTTCTATCTCTATTATTGGTTAACACGACTCCCAAATGTGTGACTTAATCCGCCTCTTCGAATTCGTGTTTTCCTACTTACCTTTTATAATAAAATAGATCAAAACCTCTTTGAATTTTTCGTTTAAATATTCATAATCTTGGTGTTTTAATGTATATTACTGAAGAGGAATTTGTGTTAAATAAATAAATAAATGCAAAACCATTAAATTTATTTAATGAAAATTTATCAAAAAATAAATTATTGCTATAACGGCAAACATCACATTTGTATTTTATATTTTATAATTATAAACATTTGAGATCGTTCCTATAACCACTAAAATAAAATGGTTCACGTTGACTTAAGCCACTTTTTTCTGTTTTCTTTGACTAAATAAATAAAAAAAAATACTATATAAAATACACTAAAGACACCATTACCACTGCTAACTGATTAATAAAAACATTGTTGTTTGTTGACTGTAGTGCATACAGAACAACACTCTTTTAATCAGTGCCACTGATGATGACGACAGAATTGCTGAAATACGTATTTAGCTTTTTTATGCATTAGTGTGGTCACGATGTTTTTAGTGTGTTTTGTATCAAGCCACAGTCTCCGAACCAGTTTCACTTTATTCCTACAGAAATACGAATTAAACAGGAACTAGCAGGAATTTTGTTGGTGAAAAGGAACCGCAAACTATTTACTTAATTCGCTGCATTGGAATGGTTCGAATTAGTGTATGATTTCTGTTGGAATAAAGCACGCAATTGTCGCTGAACAATTCATTATCCATATCAGGATAACGAAGAAAGATAACAAGAAAAATGTGCAGCTTATCTTTCTAAATATCTAAAAATATATTATGTTCATATATATCTATATCTATATCTATATATATATATATATATATATATATGTATATACAATAAATAAAAATTAAACTATAAGGTACTTTAAAATGACTAAAAACCACCCCTTTAAGGCTGTATTACATAAAATATGGACATCGTAAGAAAAATGAAACAAAAGAAGCATAAATAATTACATTTACATAATAATGTATGTACATATATACAGTGTGATTTTTATTATATGAGCAAGTTTTCTGCCTTATTTTTAGCATATTTTACATTTTGTTGATGGCTCTTACAGTGATTATCTATATATCACTATAAACATTGTATTGTCCTATTATTTCCGTACTTCTATGCTTTATGCCTTTATATCAAAGGTATTCACAATTACTTACTGTTAGATTATTCATTATTAGGGTAAGTGGAATAAAAAGCTTAAATCAGTCATTTAAATTGATGCCTTTATTTTAAAAGCATTGTAGCAGTTCCAGTTTATGTTGCTCATTTCTCGGACAATATTTTGATTATAGATTGATTTATAATTAGTCATCACATTCACCTGAACTGACACCATTGGATTTTTATTTGTCGGTTATTTAAAAGAATTTCGAAACAAACCTTATTCTTTAGAAGAATTGCAAAGATTTTAAATAGTGTAGACGAACAATAATCCAATGCAGATTTGCCAATGTTATGAAAAGAGAATTCGTGAAGTCTCAATTTATTTATGTTATAATGATGTATTGGAATTTTTTGATCTTGTATTTATTAACTTTTGTGTATTATATTTTCTTATTAACTCTAACTTCACTTCAAATAAAAGCAAATTAATATTTTGTATTCCTTAAATATACCAACACGATTTAATAATTATTGATATTATTAAAATAAAGATACAACTTACAACATTTATTCATTTTCTTGGCTGCGCAGACGAGCATTTGCATTTGTTACCCTAATTGAAAGTTGTTGGGCACGTTCCACAATTTATTTACGTTTTTTCGACGAAACACCATGTGCAATTTCACCGCAGAATTTACGATTTTGCATCAACAATCTTTGACATTATGTATTAAAACTTTTCTGAAGCCAGTTGGTAGCATATGTCTGGTCTTAGCATTGGAACCATAACCGATATTGGGCATCAAATACTGTCCCTTGAAGCGCCTACGTACCCTGTTATCAATACCTTTCGGTTTACGCCAGTTCCTTTTGAGCTTTCCATAACGATCAGATTGATGCCTGATGAACTTCTTTGTTCTCTTTTTAACAATTTGGGGCCTATAAACTGGTCGGGTGGCCATTGGTTTAAGATTATCACTAATGCTGAACTAGTCATTTATTATTAGTTTTAATCTTCAGAATTTAAGTCTTTTCGAATGACGTAAAGTTTTAATAATAAATAGAATGAAATTGTGATATTAAAACTGTTTTTTTTCTTATTTAATATAAAGCCAGTCAATACGAGTCGCTACTGGAGAAAAATTGAATTGCAGCAATATTTAACTGTTACCAACTCGTGAACTATATTGTAGGGTGATAAAATAAAACGATTGTCAAACGTTAAAAATCACACTGTATGTATATAGGTATGTAAATTCATCCTATCTTATGTATGTACAAAAATTTAGGCACTACAGGTGGGCACTACTTCTCTAAAAGACAGTCGTTAATTCTTTCTTGTATATCTTGAAACTAATAAGCAACTTCAGCACCCCATGGCCGATAGGGCTTCATTCCTTGGGTACTTGGATTTGTTTGGTTATAATTTTGATGGTGACTGGTGGTTGGTATGCTGAATGAATTTACGGGATATTGATGCGGACTGTATCCCAAGGCCGAAGAGGTTGTTGTCGTGAGTGGTGTTAAAGCAGACGTGGAAGGCGCTGCTAATCTTGAGGCAGAATCACTTGAAGGAATTGTCGTTTGAGGACACGACGTAGAAATATCATAATGTGACAATTCGTGCATGTTTTGGTGATGTATAGGTGGTGGAGGTGGTGGTGGTTGATGAGGTATCGAGGCATGATTACCTACCGGCGAGGGAGGTAGAGGATTTGATAACGGGTTCAGAGGAGGGTAAGGTTGAGAAGATCCATAACTCCAAGGACCACCAGCTTGTTTTGTAGCTAATTCTCTTTGAGCCGCGCAGCATTGAAGATGTGAAGTTAGCCTTAAACGTAGAGGGTTTTGAATATCTAGCCCTTCTATTCTTTCTAAATACCTTGCTACTTCGGCAGCACATTCTCTGAAACCCATTCCATGATAATCCATTGCGTATTTGTGGGGGTCATATGCGAATGAATCTAAACCTGGAAATAAAAATTTTAAAAATCAATTTTAGGAAATTATATTCGACGCTGATAAAATTAATTAGCGAAATTTTATTGTACTATGAACATTTTAACTATTTTAGCTAAACGTGAATAAAAAATAAATAATGCGACTATTCATCGTTCCGTAAATATAGTTTTGAATTTAAAATATGTTAAGGAAATAACCGCGTTTGTTGCAAATATTTTTGATTATTTCTTAATGTTCCATCTGTATAACACTGACATATACATACATTCCCCCTGAGCTGAAGGGATTTGTTTATATAAAATGGACTGGTCTAACGGGTAAGCCTGCAATCTACATTCATAGTATGAGGGGCGGGCCGAGCAGGCTTCTTAGGTTAAGAATAAGCCTCGGACCTAATCGTTAGTAGTAGGTTTAAATCTAAATATGTATTACTTTATTATGTTAGAAACAACATGAAAATATGACTTAAAAGCTATAATATAAAAATGAGGTGTGGGTACCAGAAGACATTTTATACGTACGTGGGTTTCAAATTATACAAAAGAGGTTAACTTTAAATACCTTTATTTTCTTAAAAAAATTAACTTGTTTACTCACAAGTTATTTCAGGTCCGAATTTAAAAAAAAATCTACAAAAATTCTTCAACATCCTATTTTCAGTATTTTTATTCTCTAAATAAAATCTCTATAGAATGCTTAATTTGCGAGATATTTGCAAAAAAAAAGTGCTATTAGATACGAGTAAAGGTGTTACTTCCGGTCCAAATTTTTTATACAAAAATTGTTTCACATCCAGCTCTAAATACTTTTGTACTTGTGATAAATCTGTGTAGAATACATAATTTACGAAATATGTGCAAGAAATTGCTATTCGATAAGAGTAGAAATGTTACATCCGGTCCGAATTTTGGATTTTTTTTATACAAAAAGTGTTTATCAATCTTTAAATACTATTATATACATAATGTATCTGCCTGGATGACTTGTGAGATATTTGCAAAAAACTGATTTTTGGTAAGAGTAAAACACCTACTACGAAAACTTTCTTTAGTAAATTTTTCTCAAACTAACTTTTGAGTACATTTAAATTCTTTATAATTTGTTCAAACTTAGTAGTTGACGACATATTGGTAAAATTTGAATATAATCAAATATGA
Organism: Amphimallon solstitiale; assembly: GCA_963170755.1. Taxonomy (NCBI): domain Eukaryota; kingdom Metazoa; phylum Arthropoda; class Insecta; order Coleoptera; family Scarabaeidae; genus Amphimallon; species Amphimallon solstitiale. The sequence continues at coordinate 59,857,798 of OY720684.1, read as the reverse complement.
AATTTGGTAGTGAGAGGTTGACCCATTTGACTGCTATCGTGATCAGACCGGGAGGGAGGGAGAGAGAAACATTTTTTAAAAACTACTTCTTCGGTATCTGGGCACTTCATAAGACATGAACATTTTTTTTAACTAAATCAATCCATTACCTTTGTGTTATAATAAATGGTAACATTATATTAATATGACATATAACAAAACAGTGTAGAAAATTAGTAATATACTTCTATATTTACATATGTTTTATCATCATTTTCTATTATAAAACGGTTTATATGCTCTACTTCTAAAATCTTGGAGCCCGTACCGTTCAGATAATCTTTTAAACCTTCCTGCAGTGTTTTGGTTAAAATGACCCAATTTTGAAAGAAAAAAAAGTGCTATAATAGTGTAAAATAATTTTGATCAAGCTGATGATGGTTCATCTATTCGTTAGCAACATGAGTACCTATGTTTTAGTAGAAAAATACAAGGAAAAGTTTTGATACAATGTTTTGAGGTAATCTTAACCCAAATTATTATTGAACACGGCAATTGAATCATTTCTATGAATTCGTCTGCTAACAGTGAGTTCGTCACATTCAGATATTTTAGAATAGTTGCACAAAGAAGCAAAGTACGTTTTACTTTTATTTTTAACTTTTATGTATGTATTTCAAGTTTTAGAATTATTAATTTCTTTGAACTATTTCTTAACGATATTGAATTGCAGCAAATAGTGAATGGATGGTGATCTATTTGAAGAAACCGATAAGAATCAAGAGTTCATACAACAAACATGTGGACGAAGATTTGCAATCTAGTCTATCTTCAAACGAATACAGAGTGTGCAGGCAGAAGATTGCATTACTATAGAACAGCGGTTCTTAACCTATGGGGCGCGACCCAAAATTGGGTCGCGAAGCATATTTCTTGGGTCGCGCTGAGTCGAACCAAAAAAGTTAGTAATACACCAAATAAAAAGTAATACCAACACCTCCTAGAAGAGTTATTCCCTAATAACTCTTCTAGGAGGTGTTGGTAATACAATGTTTCGGTTTTACCGCTCTTCGCGAATGGCCTTCCGGAAGTGACGTGCAATTCCTGTCCTGAGGCTTTCTCTTCTAGGAGGTGTTGGTAATACGCACGCCATTGCTTTGCGTGCGCGCAGACTCAGTAAGTTCTCTGTCAAAAACTCGTTTCTGTTGTGTATTTTGTTGTGAATAACAGTGAAACGTGAAACGTGTAATAACAGTAAAACGTGAATACAAGCATTTTAGAAACAAATTTTGTCTTATTATTAATAGTGGAGTGATCAAGCTGCAGTGCGTATTGTAAAATTGTAATCACCCTAATAATGGCAAAACGTGAATACATGGAAGCATTTTTAGAATTAGGTTTTACTTGCATTAATGATCGAGGAGTGAACAAGCCGCAATGCGTGTTGTGCAGTGAAATATTAAGTAATGAATCGATGAAACCAAACAAACTTAAAAGAAATTTTGAAGCAAAACATAAAAATTTTTCCTTTGAGGGAAAAGATCGTACTTTTTTCGAAAGAAAAGAAGCCCATTTAAAAAGACAGCGTTTGGATGCACCAAGTAGTAGTGGTTTTATAAATTCTGCCAAACAAGCTACACTTGCTTCTTTTCATGTGGCTTGGCATATTGCAAGACAAAAGAAACCCCATAATATTGCTGAAAAACTTATAAAACCTGCTGCCATTAACATGGCACTTATCATGTGCGGAGATGAAAGTTCAAAGAAATTACAAAAGATACCATTATCAAATGATACAATTCGTTTACGAATTAATGATATGTCATTTGATATAAGAATCAACTTATTTCTGCTATAAAAATTGCTGGTTTATTTAGTATTCAACTGGATGAAACGACAGATGTAAGTAAAGATGCTCAACTCATGGTTTACGTGCGGTATCCAGGTTTAATAGATATACAGGAGGACATTTTATTTTGTAAACCAATGTCAACAACAACTAGAGGTGAAGATATTTTTCTTATGGTCGATTCGTTTTTTGAAGAAGAAGGATTAAATTGGAATCAGTGTTTCAGTATTTGCACCGACGGTGCAGCTACCATGACAGCATCTCAAAAGGGATTTTCGACAAAAGCAAAACAAATGAATCCACAAATTATATCGATTCATTGTTTGTTACATAGACAAAATCTTGCTTCAAAAAAATTATCACCCGAATTATGTATCGTTTTGGATGAAATTGTTGCGGTAGTCAATTTTATCAAATCAAGAGCTCTTAACTGTAGAATTTTCCGCGAACTGTGTTTCGAATTTGGTGCAGAATACGAACATTTATTATATTATTCTGAAGTTAGATGGCTGTCCCGGGGCAAAGTTGTTCAAAGAGTATTATCATTACGGACAGAAGTCGAATTATTTTTGAGAGAAAAGAAACACCCATTTGTATCTAAATTCTCCGAGTTGAAGTGGATTACTCAAGTTGCTTATTTGTCAGATATTTTATTTGAAATAAATAATCTAAATACGTCTATGCAAGGACGTAATCATACTATTATTGAATTAACTGAAAAAATTACATGTTTTAAAAATAAACTCAAATTATGGAGAAATAAGGTTGAAGTAAAGAAACTTGCTTCATTCCCGACTCTTAATTTACTTGTTGAAGACAATAATATTGATATCACAGATTTTGAAATACAGAAAATTATTATTAATCATTTAGAAAAACTAATAGCAGACTTTGATCGATATTTCCCTGCAGACGATGTTTTCAAATATAATTGGGTTCGAATGCCATTTAATTTTGATGTAAGTGATTTGCATGAGGAATTTGTTAATATTAATCAATTTCAAGAACAATTAATAGAAATACAAAGTGACCAAGCATTTCGATACAATTTCTACAAAAACACTGAATCTTTATGTGCTTTCTGGTTAAAATTAAAAACCGAAAAGCCAATAATTGTTAAAGAAGCCCTAAAAGTATTATTGCCCTTTTCAACAACATATATGTGTGAGGCTGGTTTTTCGGCTCTGTGTGTAATCAAAAACAATTACCGGAACAAGTTAAATCCTGAAATAGATATAAGGTGCTCCTTGACAAGTATTCAACCGAGGTTTGAAGATCTTTCAAAATGTATTCAAGCACAAGGTTCTCATTAAAACTGTATAAATCATTTAAAATTTAAAAGACTTAATATATGTATTGATATTTTTTTTTTAGGAATAAGTTAAAATGTCAATTATTTTCAAAAAGTTATAAATATATTTTAATTTGATCAATAAAAATTATTAAAAACACTTGATTATTAATTAAATTTTCCTTGGATCGAAAAGTACTTTTGTTTATCTTTATTATTAAAAAAATAAATAAAAAATTTGTAAGTTAAAGAAAATCATCATCGTAGGATTGAAGATTTTTTAAAAATACGATCTAAAATAAAGCAATGAAAAAATTTTGACTTTTTTTTGGGTCGCGACATGAACATATTTCTCAAATTTGGGTCGCGGCTTAAAAAGGTTAAGAACCGCTGCTATAGAACACAATAGTTCGCTTGTTTACTTATAAAAGGATAGGAATATCCAATGAAAGGAACAGCTACACTCCGGATAAGCAACATTTCCTGAAACCACGAAAACTTTTTTCAAAAAAAGCCCTTATTCTAGTTATTAGTTGGTGAAAATGTAATTTTATCCTCTAAACCTTGGCCCGGAAAATTTGCAATATCTATGGTCACAGATATGAAATCATCATTTGGTTTATTTATGTCTCAAAGTCTGAAAAGTAGTTGAAATTGAATGAGTGACATAAAAGGACTATATACTGGAGACGCGTTAAGTTCAGTTGCACGTCATCGATGACGTTTGCATGTTGTCATAACTGTATTAGAGAAACTAAAAAAGTTACTTTGTTAAATTATACTTGAGGGCATTTATTTCATTAGCTTAAATAGAAGATTTATAAATTGATCGTAATATGTAATTCATGGCAAATAAACACATAATTTCCGTTTCAATATTAAATTTCTTTATTACATATTTTTAATAGACTAATAGTTCAATTCGGTGTTGGCAGATAAATCATATCTGTCAAAACGACTTGCGTTGTGTATATTCTTCCTGTCAAATTTTACATGTTTATTTTTGATTTGATATACATTGTTTAAAAACAGTGCTTCTTAGAAATGTATTTATTATTTATTTGCGTCCATTGAATATAATCCGAAAGGTTTCTGTAAACAGTCGAGGCTATTTACAAACTTTTCTATAAACATGTGTTAAATTAAATGTGAATAGCGTAAGTATTGCTTATTTTAAATTATATTATGGATACGTAATGAAACATTTAAGGTTTTTGGACAATCTAAATCAATATAATAAATAAGTTGAGAAAAACTGAAGTCTTAGAGCATTTTAATTACTAAATATATTAGGTTATAGTTATTGTATTGTGAATAATTTTTTTCTTTGGTTATATCAAATCTCACTGACAGAAATAAATATAGATCCGGCAACATATACAAGGCGAGTCGTCATGGATCTAGTATGACGTGCAACTGAATGTAACGCGTTTCCACCATAGTTATATGGCAAAAGTTGGGACAGGATAAATATGATAGAGTTGTATATAATTCACATGGCGAAAATCACGCGTATTTTCCAATCAACAATAAGTCTACTGCGATTGACGAACATTTGAAAATGCCTTCGATTTCGGCTTTTCTGAAGACAGAAAGGAGAAAAGTTTGCTTAAGAAGCATTGGGAAAAATGTTACAATCAATTAATATTTCTGTATCGTCCACATGAGAATGTTACAGTTGGTGAGATTTGGCGACTATTGCGGTTTATGGCCGGCAAAGTATGGAATAAATATATTGCCCTTTGCTATGAAACAAGTAAATATGCGTGGATTATGAATGTTTGGTTAGGGCGGGCAAGTAATTCTCGACCAGAAAGAAATCAGTGTGAAATATATTTATTTGGTGTTATATAAGTGTATATTTTTTTTTATGTCTTTAAGTGAACGTGTTGTTCTTGCATTGTCGGAATCACTTCCGAAAGGTCACACTCTCACATGTATAACGTTTTTACAACGTACGACCTTGCTATTATAACTTTAGTAGGCACAGTAAGAAACAACAATTTTCTTTTCGCACTTAAGGATATAGATATGAAAAAGAAGCCAATTTTCCATTCAGAGTTTTTCTTCACAAATAATATGACCATTGTACCGCATGTTCCAACAAAAATATAAGTTCGTTATTGCGCTGAGTTATCTTCGCCATTCTGCCGCTCTAAGTAACGAGAAGAAGAAAAACTAGCAGTCATCCTTCATTGCAAGACAAAAAAAGCTGGGGTTGATGCATTTGATCAGTTCGTTGCGAATTACACATGGAAGCGCCATACCAAACGCTGGCCAGTGGTATTATTTTCTAACATGATTGATGTTTGGGCGTCAAAGGCAAACTTTATCTAGTGAAACTTGCCAATTAAAAAATAATTGTATAGCGCAGCGGCAAAGATTACCACATGTAATATCAGCAAAACCGTTGTTACAAAAATTCAACAAATTGCATCTACCTCAGGTGCATCTAGTACGATAATATCTTCTTCAAGCAAACGTGTAGCACTGAGTCTACAAGAAGGACATCCGGAAAAAGACAGCGATGTTTGTTTTCCAACATATATTAAATTCAAGCAAATACTCAAATGTGTGATAACTGCAACAAATGTATCTGCAAGGGCGCAGCAGTAAAGTTACGTTATCGATGAGCTGTCAAAATGCCCAAGATTTTTTCAAACTCTTCTTATAACTCTTATGAACATACAAAACGCATTTTTAATTTTGTTAAAGATAAACACATACATGCAAAAAATAAAAACCGAATTCAATTCAAAGTATTTTTTTCCTTAAAATGTATTCGTTTTTATTATTGTGTCATATTGACCCTAAAACATTATACAAGAGGTATAACTTCAAACTCTGCAGAAGGGTTAAATATTCAAGTAGCCTAGAAAATTTTGATATGACTGCATTTTACTTTCTTATACGTAGTATGTATAAGGAAGTCTTGTGATGATGAAAATTTTCGACCTGGAGATTTTTGCAGATGTTCACGTTTTGAAGTCCCCTGATACAAAAAAAATTGGTTTTTAAAAAATGTCTCTCTCTCTCTCCCTCTCTCTCTCTCCCTCTCTCTGTCTCTCTCCCTCTCTCTCTCTCCCTCTCTCTCTCTCCCTCTCTCTCTCTCTCCCTCTCCCTCTCTCTCTCTCTCTCTCTGTGTGTGTGTGTCTGTCTGTATGTGTGTGTGTGTGTGACCACGATAGCGGTCAAACAGCTATCAATTCCAAATATGATATTTACGAGTTTAATTTTCCTCTTGAGATCCGATTAGATTTTCAGTAAAATTGGCAGGCCGGAAGTAGTAGTTTACTTCAGCGAAAAAATCAAATTTTGCCAATATTTCGTCAAGTATAGTTGAGTCGTTTTGACAACCGACACGGCCAAAGTACGAACTAAAGACGACGATTCAATACCACTACAAATTTCGATCGGCCGGAACAATATCAAAACAATAAGATTAAAGTAATTAATTAATATTTGAGGATAGATATATACCTTCCCATAGTAAAATACTATTACATGAAAGCCAGTTACAAATTAAATATTATAAATAAAGCAATTATATATTATTTTTTCTACACCTATATTTTATATAACACTTGGCTATACTGCTTAGGAGGCAAGCATTGTTGACAAATTTAAAATGTTTAGATGACACTTATATGAAACGTTAAAAGATAATTATGACAAATATCCAAAGGTGTATGAATATTATTATTTATGCTAGTCCTGAAATGGCTTTGTAGGTTATATTACTTGACAGGTAAAATTTTGACGCCATTTTAATTTAGTGGCGCATGTCGGTTGTGAGAGCGACTCAACTATACTAAGTTTAAACAAATTTATGCAGAATTTTTAAGAAGGATTTTATTAGAAAAGTTTTTCGAAATTCCTACCGAAAGTAGGTCTTTTACTCTTATTTACTCTTATCGAATAACGATTTACACTTACAGCTTTATTTTTCTAAGAAGATAAAAGTATTTAAAGCAATTTAGAAAAACTTGTGTATAATTTGAAACGCTCATATGTATAAGAAAGTCGTGTGGTGGCCACACTTCATTATTTAGAAATATTTTAACATCATCGTAACGTAGCATATTTGGGACGGACGATGCTTTTTTTTATCTTGCTTTCTTATCAACATAAGCAATCATTATATTTTGGGTAACATTCGCGATACTATTTTCGTTACACCAAGGAAGAAAGTGCTTGCATTATTTTTTTTTAGTAAATTTGATTGAGGAAGATTATGTAAATTGCCTTATTTCCCAAATCTCTTTGGTTAGTCCATTTTGTTGCTTATTTGAAATAATATATTACATAAATCAATCTAAATTTTAAACTTAAAGTGACACACATATTATAACTCCGCCGACATTCAAATATTTGGAATTTTCTCGTTAAAAATCACTGTAACTAACTTCAAAAAATCTAGATTTTCAAAATTTTCAAATAAAACATGTAATTTTAAACTTTTAATAACCGAATTAGAGAAAATAGTAGGTATAAAATACATGTTTCATAAGACATTTTGCTCACTCGTTTTTTAGAAAACGAGCAACTTTTTGGTTTTGCCAATATTACGGCTTAAAATGTATGTTTTGTCCAACTTCCTAGAAGCAGACATTATAAAAAATAAAAATAATAGTAAAAAAATCATTGTTATAATAACATTTTGTAATACTAACTAAATTTGCAATATAATGGTTTTATTAAGATCGCCACCCTGTACAGATGTGACGATGTTATCACAAAGTCGTTTAAAATTAACAGTGGTAGTAGCTGTGTACATAAATTGTAAAGATTAAAACCGTAAGTAGCTGTAGAGTCAGGTGACTAGAAGGGTAAAAGTGCGTGGGAATATAAGGGCAACCAGGTGTGGTAGGGGATCGTGGGAACATGGTATCACCGATCATTGATATATCTACACTTGTTTAAGTGTAAATACGGTACCTACCATCTGTTATATTTTGTTCATTTCTGGTATCAAATCATGTTATGTAGTAAAATGATTTCCTATTGGAATGTATAGACACCAACTATTATTATTATAGAATATTTCTAAATCTTATAATATTAATATTCTTTTGAATAAGAGAAAATATATAAAACGTCCAATTTACTGCGTGCTTTTAATACTGACATAAGAAAATACAGATTACACCAATAATAATGTATAAAAATGGTTTAAACTCAAATTATAGTGGGTAATTAAATTTTATGATTTTGCATTAAAAAAAATAATGTTGAATTTATTATGTACTTTTAACAATTAGGTAGGTAACGTTATACAGATTATTACAATGATAATAAAAAGAAAAAATACTAATGCTGTATGATACTCAAGCTGGTTTTGTTTAAAAAAAAATAATTTTGCATTTATTGGGCATTTTTATCACTAACGTAACATTATAAAAATCAGTTCAATAAATGTAAACAAAAGAAAAGCTGAACTTGAAATGTACACTAGCCGGTTTTGTTTTTAAAAAAATTAAATGTGCAATTTAATGTATATTTACTTGTCATATTAACTATGAGCAAGAATAAATATTTTTTTTAAATTCTATAAACATTATTAAAAGAGAAATAGGCAAATCTGGTTGAAAATAATTATTATGTGAATTTGCATATTTTAACATTATTTCCATTTTAAAAAATGGAAATAAACGAAACCAAATTTTCACAAAATTTACAATTTTGTAAATGAAATATAATTAGTTAACATGGCAAAAAAGTCAAATTTAATAATATACTTCTTTACTATTATTGCTAAACTTTCGCTACACATTTTTAGCTTCATCAAGGTATCTATTAAAGTAAAAAAAAAGCTTTTCAGAAATATGTAATTAGATAGTGTTAGAAATTGTAGTGTATTTTTAAGGAAAATCTAAAATTGATTTTATTACCTTCCTTGCAACGTATTTGAAAAAAGTGAATTGGTGCATTTTTCGCGAAAGACATTCCTTAATAAAGAAGGTTATTACAAATATAAGACATAAAAAAGTTCTTGGAGCATGTTTTGGAAATGTTGGACATTTTTAAAAGAAAGCTTAATCATGTCATTAAATGGAATTAATTTAAACTTCAACAATAAATCCTGGTTCAAAAAATATCAGATGTATGTTTACTATCTCAGACTCATCCACTTCATATGAAAGTATCATTACCGTTACCTACCACTTTTCAATTCACAGGATTACTTGTTAAGCTTGATCAACATCACATATAGTAGTAGTACTCTATATTGTAATACGTACAATGAAAAAAAAATGAGGTGTGGCCACCACACGACTTTCTTATACGTATGAAAGTGTTACTTCCGGTCCAAATTTTGAAATTTCATTTATACAAAAAATATTCCAAATCCAACTCTAAATACTTTTGTACCCTTCATAAATATATATAGAATGCATAATTTACGACATATTTGCAAAAAATCGTTATTCGGTAAGAGTAAAAGTGATACTTCCGGTCCGAATTTTGAAATTTTTTTTATACAAAAGATATTGGAAATTAAGTTCTAAATACTTTTATATTCGTAGCGTACCTGTCTAAAAAGCATGACTTGCAAAATATTTGCAAAAAACTAATTTTCGATAAGAGTAAAAGACCTACTTCAGGTAGGAATTTAGAAAAACTTTTTAATAAAATTGTTCACAATTTCAATTTTAAGTACATATGAATTCTTTATAAATTAATCTAAACTTAGTAGTTGACGAAATATTGACAAAATTCGATTTTTTCACTGAAGTAAACTACTACTTCCGGTCTACCGATTTTACTGAAAAACTAATCAGATCTCAAGAGGAATATTATACACGTATAAGAAAGTAAAAGCTTATAATTCTTTGTAAATGGTCTTCCAATAGGAAATATTCATTATAATCAAATGTTACAATATCATGAGAAACAACGTGAAATTGAACGATTATTTGTCTTAAATTTCCCATAATGTAGAGTGAACTTTTTCAAATTTCAAAAAATTGACATATATTTGAGTTTAAGCGAAACATTCAAACAGGTTTGAAAAGAATTTATGTATATATGTAACATATAATTCTATAAATATTTGTTAAACATTTTTAATATCCCTCACTAATATATTCATTTTGATTTTAACGTACCTGACTTATAATTAGTCATGCATTGAAATCATTACATAAACCGGATGTTTCAACACGAATTTTACAGGGGTGATTTTACAAGTCCGTGCAACAGGTGTTTTCATTTCCTTGTTTTATAACTGACACACAGCGGACTCAAAATCCAAACATATCGCACTGCCCGTCTATTATTCACACATATTGAAGCACTTTACTGAAAACACTAAACGTACATTATTCTTACCTTTGGCATGTAACATCTTTAAATGATCGACTGTCATCTGTAGAATTTCGGCTTTCTCAAGTTTAGCGGAACCTTGTTTCTCGAAAGCGCTCGGTACAAGACGTTTTAACTCGGATAGAGATGTATTTATCCTATCGCGACGTTTCTTTTCTATGACACCCCTTCTCTTCTTCCTGGATAACATTTGACAACTGTCGGCATCTCCAGGAGAAGTACATCTATAAAATCGCGATTTATTCGATAGAATACTTTAAATTTATGCGGGAAACTTACTGTTCTTTGGAAGATTCTTCTGAGAAAACGTCATCACAGTCGTCGCTTTCTGACAGTGGACGTTTTAAAGATCTCGAAACCGGCGCCCAAGTTGTCCCCGTGTGCTGGTTATTCCCCGAGTATCCCCAGTGTAATGGTGTGTTTTGCGATAAAGAATGATCCATTATTGTACTGACCACTAACACTAGATCCTCTAAGACAAGTTGATAACACTTGTGGAAGATAGTTTCGGAAATAGGTCGCGTGTTTAGGGTATGTAGCGTCGCTATAACGCGTGCAAGACCAGTGGCTGAATGTGTTCTACCCTGTTGATCTGACGGCTGTCTCAGCGACGTTCGGACACGTTTTTTCACCCCACCACTATCCCCACTCGCCAACCACCGAACTCCTTACACGCGACTACCTACCCTCTTGCTCGCTTACCCTTATTTTCTACTATCCCCGTCCCGTTCCATCGTTTTCAATTACTCTAGAACTCGTGTGTACTCTGCTAACCAAGTTTTCCCACACAACTTACTACATATTATCAAATAGAATGGTGTATAATCACTTACTACACTTATGCATGATTTGTTTGGATCATATTTAAGATTATTCACTTACTAGCATTAGTTTTATCAATAATTTTTATAAATATATCAAATTATATTACACATCTTCCGTTAGCAGATTGCTCTGCAATAAATTGTGCACAATTATCTAATCTTATGTTTTAATTTTTGGATAGATTTGACGTGTTGTGTGGCAGACAACACGGTTTTAGGAATCATCGTTCTACAATTACAGCTATTCACGAATTTATAAATGATGTTGTACAGGCTCTAGATGTGGGGAACAGTGTTGCGGGCGTTTTCTGTGACCTAACTCAGGCTTTTGATTGTGTTAATCACCAAGTATTACTGGGAAAATTAGAAAAATATGGGATTAGCGGTCTCGTTGCAGATTGGATCGAATCATATCTCTCGGGTCGGATGCAGTTTGTTAGAGTAAGGCACAAGACAAATAATTTAATAAAAACGGATGTGTCTTCTTTTCTGCCGGTGACGATTGGCGTCCCACAGGGTTCTATTCTTGGGCCTATATTGTTTATTTATTTATAAACGATATAGTACAATTCATTAATTACTCGCTATATTTATATGCGGATGATACTTCCCTTGTGATAACAGGCTCAAGTGTGTCTGAAATTGAAAATTATATAAATAACGCCCTCAAGGATCTTGGTCGCTGGTTTAGTAGTAATGGCCTTCACATAAATTTAAGTAAGACGCACACTCTCTTGGTACATACCCCTCAATCTAGGCTGGATCGATTGAGGCTGGTGTGAATGATGCGCCTATGGAGGCCCAGCAGTCTGCAAAGTTTCTGGGCCTTATATTGGATGCACATATGAGTTGGAAGGATCACTGTGATACCCTTGTAAAAAAAGCTAAATTCTTCATGCTACTTAATAAGAAATTTAAAATTTATTTTATCCCATGACTATCTGCTATTGTTTTATTATGATGAGGTACAGTCACGTATTTCATATGGTGTTGCATTTTGGAGCAACTCAGTATCGTCGCGTGACGTATTCTTGGCGCAAAAGCGAATAGTACGCTGTATAGCGGGTATTACCAGTTCTGAGTGTTGTCGGCCTCTTTTCAAGAGTTACAATATTTTGACAGTCCCGAGTCTCCACATTCGAGAGACTCTATAATACGTTTTTAAAAATAAGGAATGTTTCAAAAAAATTCAGACGTACATAGTTATAACACCAGAAGTAAGGATGACTATGTCATTAACAATGATAGATTGGTCATGACGAGGAAAATGCCTCTCTGGCTGGGTACTAAACTATTTAATTCGCTACCCCCCTATTTGAAAGGGGAAACATGTGGGCAGAAATTTAAAGGCCGCTTAAAATCATTTCTTATCAGTAATAGTGTATATTCCGTTGAAGAATTTTGTGGACTAATTAAGGTTTAGGGGTCTGACAACAAGTAAATACCTCAGGATATAGAATGTAATCCTTAGTGTTCTAGTGTTTTTATACTTTTACACCAACTGCTTTATTATTTGACATATGTCTTATGATAGGTGTTTGTTAGTTACCTATTTTTTTATTATATATACATTTTGACGTATTGTATCCATTACTGGCAACTTCAATAAATAAAACTACTACTACTACTACTACTACTACTACTAAATATATTTTTGTTTTTAAACTATATCTCTCTATATTGTTATATTTAAATTGCTGTTTCTCGATTGATAGTGATAAATTTATTCATTCTGACATCATGCATGGCAGCAGGGAAATAATTATATGTGGAAGGGATCAAAATAAAAATATGTGCATTTCTAGTCATGTGAGTTGATAGTGTTCTAACCAAAACATTTGTTCTTGCTCTGGCAATTAAAAAAATATGTGTCGAACGCGTTGCATACGTTGGGAAAAAAGTCCACAGCAGACAGAAACTAGAGTGAGTCAATTCGATTATTAACTAGTTCTCTTAAATACTCCTTACTGATCATCTTCCGTCTTGAAGTCAAGCTCAAGGAAATGATGTTTATTGTAAGAATCTCTTCTGCACTCTCTCCACCCTGCTACCCCTGCTGGTATACATAGCAGGGGTGCCATATGATTGTATTCTAATTTTGGACGAACTAGTGTATAATAAAGGGTGGTAAATGCTCTGAGATTGGAAAAACCCCAAACATCACCTTATTAAAAAGCCCAGAGTGCTTAAAGCAGAAGCACAAGTAACACACCCAAATCTTTAATGTTTTGCTATCATTGCTATCTCGAAAGAATAGTTAAGTAAGACCGATTTGTTAATTCTTGAGAATCAAATCGTAATTTTCTGTTCCTGACACCAGTTGCAATTGCAACGTTCCTTTGTAATTGATGGCAATCGGACACGTTAATTTTCAAGAATATTTTTCAAATCATAGGCATATGCAAGGATCCCACAATCTAATCTGTTTAATAGATCGTTAATGTATAACTTTGAATAATATAGACTCCTAGATTTGGCTTTGGCGAAATTAGTATATAGAAAATCTAACTGTTGACTTTTGTCCATGGATGTACTAAGATGCTGATCAATTTCACCCAAATTAAAAAGATAGACCTTTCTGGAATGATACTGTAATATATCAAGTACTGTAAAGTGCATGCGCTACCCCTCCCTTAGCAGTGTAGAGAGTGAATGAAGAATGTATAGACCACAGTATATAACTATGTAATAGAAACAGTAGTTTCTCTCGAGGGAAATAATTGTCCTCCTACCAACGACTTTGAACCGACGCGTGCGTGAACATTTCTGAATGCGCAGTAGTCAGCCATCAGCTGTTGAGTTGGCGGGATTATTTGATGCGACTGCTGGGCATGCGATTTGTGAATGGCTGTTAATATAAGTTATGCTGTACACCAATTATACAAAATGTTTGACAAACAATTTATTATGAACACTAATTTTACAAATTAATGGGTAGTTGTACACAGATTGGCATTTGTAAAACTAAATTATACATTCTTTTGGCATTTATAATTAACGTCAAATAAATTTATTAACACATTATTAATTTAGAATTTGTGTTTAAAATGTGTGTCAAACATTTTTGTTTGATTATTGTGCATTTCCTTGAAACATTTCCATATAATTTAATGGATGCTGACGTACTTCCAACATTTTTGACAAACAAATTGTTTTTTATAATTAGTGTGCACGCAGCATAACGTTTTATCAATAATTGTAGTGTTTCGTTTCGCGAATACTTGGAACAAAAATGCCTCATTATTGTTGTGCACCTCGGTGCAAGAATAGTTCGAACAATTCTAAATTAAGCTTTTTCAGGTTTCCGAAAGAACCAATGCGGTAAGATCCCCAGGCGCATTAAAATGTCCTCAACTGTTAAAATGTGCATATTGTGTATTGTAGTTGTGAGTAATTACTCAAACTTCATGACAAATTCACTACCACCAACGCAAAATTTAATTTTCGAAGATTGATTACCGACAATGGGAAAATATAACTGAACAAAATGCCTTCACTTATTTTATAGGTTATTTGGGACACAAATGTTTTGAAAAGTATAGTTTTCCAACAATTATACGTTTAAAATACAAGAAATGAATGAATTCAAATTTTACACTTATTTTAAGGCATGTCCTAACTTTGTGAAACAGCTTTACTAATTTGGCAACGCCCGACCATAATTTCAGTATACCTATATATAAATACCGCATTAGGAAAAAGCCTTCTGTGAATTTTTTTCTTCATTTTCCTTCGAACCAAATGTTAGCTTTAAATTAAAACAGAAGTTGGAGGAGATATCATATAAACATCCCTGCGAAAATTTTCCTACTTAATTTTTGATAAAGCTATTTATTCGTGTAAGAATTTTTTATACTTTGAAATTTTGCAATAGAAATTTCAAAGTTAGTGGCAATTCAAATAAAATAACAATTTTACAACACCATTGATGAATTGTGTCAAGAAATTTAAGTAATCTTTAGGTTAGAGGAGCCTTTTTTTGTGTTGTACGTATAATGTATTACATTTTAAATGCGTGTGTAATATGTACTTAATAAAAAGCAGTGTTTTATCATCGTTTTTTGTATTATTGATAAGTATAGCTTTTTCATAATTTTAAAAATAGATTAACATAATTATCTCATAAACGATTTGGTTCTGCGTCACTGGCTTATTCCTGAATAGAAAAATTTACTACACCTCTGGTTGCGCGTGCGTGAATGCGCAGTACTATTTTGGGACACAAACATCAAAGGTGCCGACGGCGAGAGAAACTACTGTGTCTATACAGCTCTATACTGTGGTATAGACACTCGTATGTAGATAGCTAAGGAAGTTGTTTCAAATAAAGTAGTATATAATAAAAGAGTGTTTTATTGTAAGATAATAGAGAGTAACAAGCAAGAATGTAACAGTGGCGACGAGGATAAAGAAAAAGTATAAATATATATAGTGACTAAAGTGATGGAAGTAACGAAATAAAGAAAAACCGGAAATAAAAATGGAAAGTAGCCACGAGGTCAGTCATATACCGAACTTTAAATTGAATGTTTCGGATTGGAAAATTTTTAAAGCAAGGCTATATAATTATTTCGAAGCAAACGATATAATTATAACGGAGAAGAAAAGAGCAATTTTATTAAATGCGTTAGATGAAGAATCATACAGGTTAGTCTGTAATTTATGTTCGCCAGCGTCCCCGGAAGAAAAAGAGTTCGATGAATTATTAGTAGTAACAGATAATTATTTCGCGCCTAGAAAATCCATTTTTGCCGAAAGAATTAAATTTTATGAAGCTAAACGGGAGAGTGGAGAAGCTGTAAAAGATTAGGCGGCTAGAGTGAGAAGTTTAGCGGCTTCATGTGATTTCAAAGAGTATTTAGACACAGCGACTAGGGACAAATTCGTATGCGGCATCGGAAGAGGACCTGTTCTAGACCGATTATTAGAAGAAAAGTTATCATTGACGTTAGAAGAAGCGATCGGAATAGCGGAAGTTAAGATGGCGGCGCAAGCATCGTACGATATTCCAGTGGAGGCGAAGATCCACATGGTAAGGAAGCCGGAAGGACGACATGACGTAGTCCAATCACGTCATAAGTGGAGAAACTACAGCGCATCTGGCGGCGCAGCCAGTACTTGTCCCAAGCAAAAAGCTCCAGACAAGGATCAACCTCGTACCAGTAACAACAACAACAACGAGAGGCGATGCGGTGTATGCGGAAAAAAAGGACACAAAACAGATAAGTGTTATTTTAAAATGTATGATTGTAGAGTATGCCATAAAAGAGGACATTTAGCTAAAATGTGCAGAAATAAACAATTGTTTAGAGAATATTCTAATTTTGTAAATGTAAAACCCATTGATAATGAGGATGAATTAGTTCTTTATAACATAGATACTAGAGAATCTGACGTACCTTATTATGTTAATGTTAGCTTAAATAATTATGAGATAAAGGGTCAAATAGATACAGGGTCGAGTGTGTCATTAATTTCAAATAAATTGTATAGGGAAAAGTTTAGTTACGTCAAGATAAATAGAGATACTAAGGTTTTATGTTTTTATAATGGAGACAGAGTTAAACCAGTGGGTATGTGTACTTTATTAGTTAATTATAAAGATAGAGAATGTCCTATAGAATTTTATATTATGGAAGGTGGTGGATCACCTCTTTTAGGTAGAGATTTTTTAAATAAATTTAAAATACATTTAAATATATCATATGTTAATGAGTCCAGAAATTTAAATTTAGATCAATTGTTGTTAGAATATAAACATTTATTTGATGGCAAATTAGGTCATTTTAACAAGGGTTTAGCTACCATAAAATTAAAAGATGCTAATGTTACTCCTAAATTTATAAAAGCACGACCAGTACCTTATGCCATCAGATCTAAAGTTGAATCTGAAATTAAACGATTAATTTCTTTAGGTATACTGTCATCAATGGGCGAGTGGTCTTCACCTGTAGTGCCGGTAGTAAAGAAAGATGGGTCATTACGTTTGTGTGGCGATTACAAAGGAACTTTAAATCCTGTAATTGAAGTAGATCAATTCCCAATTCCAAGAATAGAGGACATTTTCAGCACGCTACAAGAAGAAAAGTCTTTTTCAAAACTAGACATGGGTCAGGCTTATCAACAAATTGATTTGGATGAAAAATCTAAAGATTTATTAACAATATCGACACATTTGGGCTTGTTTAAGCAGAATAGACTTCCTTTTGGCATTGCTTCAGCACCATCAAAATTTCAGAAAATTATGCAGTCATTACTAGGAGGTATGGAAGGAGTTATATATTTTTTAGATGATATTTTAGTAACGGGTAAAGATAATTCCGAACATTGTAATAGATTAAAGTTAGTTTTTGATAAGTTAAGTAAAGCAGGACTGAAATTAAATAAAGATAAATGTAATTTTTTTCAAAAGGAAATTGAGTATTTAGGGTATGTTATAAATTCTGAGGGGCTTCACCCCAGTAAAAGTAAAACAGAGACAATAGAAAAAGTACAGAGGCCTAAGAGTATTTGTGAATTAAAATCATTTTTAGGAATGATAAATTATTATGGAAAGTTTTTAAATCAATTATCAACAGTTTTATATCCTTTATATCAATTGTTAAAGAAAGATGTACAATGGTATTGGTCAGAAGAGTGTGAACGGGCTTTTAATGAAGTAAAAAGAATGTTAATATCCGCTGAAATTTTAATTCATTTTGATTCAAATTTACCTATTAGATTAACTACAGATGCATCATCATATGGGGTAGGTGCTATTCTGAGTCACGTGTATCCCTCAAATGTAGAAAGACCGATAGCTTATGCGTCGCGTACATTGTCAAATGCAGAGAAACACTATTCTCAAATAGAAAAGGAAAGTTTAGCAATAATCTTCGGAGTTTTAAAATTTAATCAGTACTTGCTGGGTCGGAGATTTGAGTTACTTACAGATCATAAACCGTTAGTGTCAATTTTTGGGGAGAAGAAAGGTTTTCCTGAATTTTCAGCGAACAGGCCTAGGCGTTGGGCGGTTATTTTATCTAATTATAATTATGACATAAAATATGTGAATTCAAAGCAAAACGCTGCAGATTGTTTATCAAGAATGTTAGGAAAAGATGATGGGGAGAATAATAGTAAAGATGTAGATATTGAATATTGCTTTTTCTTAGAAAATAGTGAAGATTTTAATTTAAACTTTAAAAATATAGTAAGTGAGACCTACAAAGATTCAGATTTATCAAAAGTTATAGAATTAGTTAAAAAAGGATGGCCTTCATATTGTAAAGATCAAGATGTGAAATTGTATTTTTCTAAACGTTTTGAATTTTTTATAAGTAATAATGCTTTATTTTGGAATCATAGAATAGTTATACCAAAACAATTAAGGTCAAATATTTTAAATCAACTTCATATGACTCATATGGGCATATCGAAAATGAAGGAGTTAGCTAGATCTAATTTTTGGTGGCCTGGGTTAGATAACGATATTGAGAAAGTAATTAAAAATTGCCATGTATGTAACGCTCACTTGAATAATCCACCTAAATGTAATCTTTCCAATTGCGAATGGCCTATTAATCCATGGGAACGATTACATATGGATTTTTTAGGACCCCTTAAAGGAAAATATTATTTGATTGTATTAGATGCACACAGTAAATGGTTGGAGGTGGCAAAAACAAACGCTACATCTTCAAACGCAGTCATTATAGCTTTAAGGACAATGTTTGCGAGATTTGGTTTGCCAAAGTACGTCATATCAGACAATGCAACATGCTTTACATCAAATGAATTTCAAATGTTTTTAACTAGAAATGGTATTAATCATATCACATCTCCTCCGTATCATCCACAGTCTAATGGTGCTGCTGAAAATGCTGTAAAAACAGTTAAAATGTCGCTTAAGAAAGCAATAGATGTAAATGCAGATTTAGATTTGAGTATCTGTAGATACCTTTTTGATTATAGAAATACGCCACATTGCACTACCGGTGTGAGACCCTCACAGTTAATGTTTGGTAGACAGTTGAGAACTAGATTTGATGTAATATTACCAAATAGAAATAATGATGTAGTTAATGTAAGTAAAAATAGAGTTAAATATAAGCAATACAAACAAAGGAATTATTATAAAGGAAAAAAAGAAATTAGTTTTAAAATAGGAGAAATTGTTTTAGTTAGGCACTATAGAAATGTAAATAATAATTCCTGGTTAAAAGGCAAAATTGTTATGAAAATTAGTAATTGTATATACTTGGTTGAAATTGCATCTCTTAATATAGTAGTTAAACGGCATGTAAATCAACTGAGGAAAACTCTTCAACCATTGGAGATAAGAGATGGAATTTCATTCAAGAACATGGAGAATCAGGGACAATTGGGGGTGGAAGAACAACCTTGTACTTCTAAGTCACCAACCAAGTATGATTTAAGGCGCAGATCACAAATTAATCCGCCTTGTAGATTAGAGTATTAGTTAAATCAGTTATGGATATAAACATTGTAGAGTTATAGTTGTAAGCTAGGGGAGGAGAAATGTAATATATCAAGTACTGTAAAGTGCATGCGCTACCCCTCCCTTAGCAGTGTAGAGAGTGAATGAAGAATGTATAGACACTCGTATGTAGATAGCTAAGGAAGTTGTTTCAAATAAAGTAGTATATAATAAAAGAGTGTTTTATTGTAAGATAATAGAGAGTAACAAGCAAGAATGTAACAGATACCATTTTGTACTATAGAGGTGTAAGGTTTTACGCAGCTGTATAACTTCTTACACAACATGTGTTCAAATACTCTGGAACAGGTTGACAAAATGTTAATCGGACTAATATCATTTTTATTTGCGTTTTAAAAGACAGAATTAATCATACTCATCTTCCAAACTTCACGAAATGTCGATGTACGAAGAGATAAATTGAAAATTGCACATAAAAGCTAAATCAGTTATGGATATAAACATTGTAGAGTTATAGTTGTAAGCTAGGGGAGGAGAAATGTAATATATCAAGTACTGTAAAGTGCATGCGCTACCCCTCCCTTAGCAGTGTAGAGAGTGAATGAAGAATGTATAGACACTCGTATGTAGATAGCTAAGGAAGTTGTTTCAAATAAAGTAGTATATTATAAAAGAGTGTTTTATTGTAAGATAATAGAGAGTAACAAGCAAGAATGTAACAGATACCATTTTGTACTGTAGAGGTGTAAGGTTTTACGCAGCTGTATAACTTCTTACACAACATGTGTTCAAATACTCTGGAACAGGTTGACAAAATGTTAATCGGACTAATATCATTTTTATTTGCGTTTTAAAAGACAGAATTAATCATACTCATCTTCCAAACTTCACGAAATGTCGATGTACGAAGAGATAAATTGAAAATTGCACATAAAAGCTTGCATAAAATTCATCCATGTCCCCGAAAAATAAGTTAGGAATCTCATCGTGCCCAGTAATCCATCTTAACCCTTTCCAAAGAAATTTTGACCCTTTCCAAAGAAATTTTGACTTCATCAATATAAAATGTGTTTATGTAGAAGCAATTAAAGACCTCACAATCACTCAAGACAGGCGATGTATATGGCGAAGTTGAAAAACATCGGAGAAGCTATTTGTGGATTTATAATCTCATTATCGTCAAAATTTTTCATTCAACCTCTCGGATCCCTTGAAATCTCATTCTCACAAATATAGAATGGGGAATAAATGGTAGCTGAGGAAGTTAGTCATTATAAAGTTTAGCGGTAAAAATATGTGGTATAAAGAATATAAGGCTACCCAAAAACAGAACTAAAAGGGAAAATTCAGCAAAAGAAAGAGATATGGAAGAAGCATAATAATAACAAAGGTGCGAAAGAGAAAATAGACTATTTAGAAATTAACAGATTGACAATTACAAAGATGATACAAGAAATTTTGTGGAAGAATGAAAGTCATGAGAAGAAGAAAAATAAAAGAAATAAGAAGGATAAAAGATAAAGAAAACGAAATAACAGTATCAAGAAGATTAGATATTGAGAATTTACTATACAGACAAATTTAATGAAAGGCATGCGGAAACAATGAGAATTATATTGCGGGCCCCTCAAAAACGCGTGTTTCTGCTACTTCCACACATGGAGTAGCGGCCTCCTGGGCGTGCGTTCGTTGAGGAATCCATAATCTTCTGGAACGCCCTTGACTGTATATCATCTGCATGTGTAATGTACAAAATATGATCAAGTGTTAGACTTGTAATCCTCGTATAAAAATGCATATATTTCACAAAAAAATTATATATAATATGTACGAGGTAGGCGCCATAAATTCTCGGCCTGACAGGCTTATACAGGTTCAAACGTATTCAAACTCCGTCACGTCATGCATGCACATACGCGAGGTGTACGCTATAAATATGACGGTTCGCAGCCTAGTAGTGTTTAGTAACCAGCCAACTAACGTGACTAGCGCACGAAAATGTCTTCGTATTCAACTGTAAAAAACTGGGCAAAATGTTTCCGTTTGGGACAAGAATCCCTGGAAGATGCTGATCGGTCGGGTCGACCAATTGAAGTTATAACGCCTCAACAAATTTCAATTATTGAACATTTGGTGTTAGAAGATCGCCGTTTGAAAGTGAAGGAATTAGCAATGATAACAAACATTTCCGAAACAAGTGTTCGCCGAATTGTCCATGACCATTTGGGTATGAATAAAATTAGTGCTAGATGGGTACCGCGACTTCTTTCTGCTCTCCAACGTGAACGTCGAATCGAATGTGGCCAGTCGTTTTTAGACATGTGTGGAGACGACCCAAAACCGATTTTGGAGTCCATTGTCACAAGGGATGAAACAATGGTTCTGTTTGACGATCCTCTATCGAAAACGGAGTCCATGGAATGGCGGAGACCTGATGAACCTCGTCCCAGGAAGGCGAAAGTCGTTCAATCAACGAAAAAGGTGATGGCCACAATATTCTGGGATTGTGAGGGCATTTTGCTAATTGACTTTAAAGAGCGCAATACAAGTGTGAACGGCACATATTATGCGTCTTTATTGCATAAATTAAGGGACAGTATTCGTGCAAAACGTAGTGGAAAATTGACAAAGGGTGTGCGAATATTGCACGACAATGCTTCCGTCCATTTCACAAGCTGCCATCTGCGAATGCGGCTTTCAAGAATTGGAACATCCACCGTATAGTCCGGATATGGCTCCTTGTGATTTTTTTTGTTTTCTAATTTAAAAAAGACGACAGTGAGTTGCAAGCAGCTGTTATAGAACATTTTGACGGAAAAACTTCAGATTATTTTTACAAGGGTATCGAATTATTAATTAAGTTAGGGGAGATTACATTGAAAAATAAAAATTCTTATATTGTTCCATGTTTCTTTTTTGTATATCAGGCCGAGAATTTATAACACCTACCTCATATACAATGTGAATTTAAACAGCATTTAACATACATTTATGGGAATACCAACACGATTTATATCGCAATTTCTAAATATTAAACCTGACCTTTTAAACAATTAAAAATCTCTCGAAATTAACAAATTTAAAAACACCGCCTTATTAGTAAACACCCAATGTTAGCACAGACCACAGCCAGAAATTTCAACCTGTCATTTAGGTTACATTAGCATTTTTAGTTGTCAAAACTACTACTACTATGTGTGCGCATCATTATGTAATCATGACAGTATATTATGTGATCATCTCAATATATTTTGCCAAAATAAGGACCAGCTTGATCACAATATCGTAAAACTACAGTTAATTTGTTATTATTTAATTTTAAATTAAGAAAATGTCATAAAAGCTTAATGTATTTTAATTAACTATTTTTAATTTTAATTATACATCAATTACATTTACACAATTTTGCAATTGCAGTGTAAAAATAACAATAAAACGTAAACTGAAGACGCGTACCTAAAATAAGATTCGCCATTAGTTATAAATGGTGACAGCTGATCATTGATAATATAATTAGTGTAAATTTAATACTTTGTTTAATGCAGAGTATATTATTATTTTGTTGTGATTTTATATAGGTATCTACTATATTTACTCATATTTGAAAAAATCAACTGAAAATAATAACGCTTGTATTTAATATAAATAGAAAATTAAAAAACATGAACTTCATTATATTCCCGTATAAATCCCTGTATATATATATATAAAAATTATATTTCTTTCAGACGCGTGGCGGTAGTGTGATATAGCGAACTTCTTGTTTCCCACGAAGCACCGACAAACAAGCCCCCACCCTACCGGTCCACAGAAGCAAACTTACCCCGCAAAATTGACTAATCCCCGTCCTTTTTATCTTTTATTTGATAGGTCCTTGTCTATTTCATTGGATTATTGTTATAACGTGTGTGTTCACGCTGTCCTGAGAATATACAGAACGTCGTAAACATAAAATTGATTATGTAATAAGTAAAACAAAAAAGAGAAATAGATAAAGTAGTCAAATAAGAACTTTGGATGTTAATTTTGCTTTACGAAACTATTATATAAGAATCTTAAAAATAAGATTTTAAACTTTGACGGTAATAATTCGTCAAAAGCAATGAATCTTTGCATTAATAATACTTTTATTGAAGTTTTACATATTTTTTAATTAATGTTACAATTATGGGGATATAGGGAAAACATTGGCGTTAATTATAATTTAACATAGCATTCACCCGTTAATCTTTAACAGCAAATGCAAATTTACCTTTGGGATCACTATAGTAATGTGGAAACTAAGCGTCGACTGAATGTAAAGCTTATAATGCGCGAGATGCTCGCTCTATTATAACGAAAGCGAAATAGTTATTTACGAACCAAGTGCGAGAAGACTATGTTCCGCATGAGCGCATTTTGAAAGCACGAGCGACCGAAGGAAGCGGCTGCTTTTAATTACGCGAATGCGTAGAAGATACTTTCACGCAAGTGGTTTGTACAGTATTTTTTGTACGAGCAGTAAATTAAAAGAATATTATTGATTAAAGTGATTAGTATCATACCTAATTAATTTAAGCATTTCGTGTACGTACCTATTACTCACATTAATTAAGTTTAAGTTACTAGATTCTTGCATATGACGTTTTTATTCGTATATTTATAGTGTATTTACCGCTTTTTGGGTTTGATTACAATTAACTGTCAATATGAATGTTGCTTGTGAGATCGTCGAATAGATGGCGCTTACAAATTTTATGAAAAAATTTTTAGGAAGTAGTATTTTATAGACTAAATTCATTTTATAATTTGATAAAGACAAAATATATGTCGAAACGTTGTGATACACCTCCTTTTTGTTTTAATTACTTTGTAGTCAGTAATTTTAATTTGTGTTAAATAATTTCAACAAGGCCGCTACACCAAGAAACTCATAAAAGGAATTTCCGAAGGGAACTTTTGGCGAATGTGAGGAACGTAGAAAGGTGGGTGTTTGCTCCGAAAGTATTTTATTTAAATCGTAACCGCTGTGTGTAGCGGACCGATCTATTGTTTACTTGTATTAGTTACTTGTACTTGTATTAGTTATTGCGTAAATAGCCCTCTGCCCCACATCAGTCTTGAGATATTGGTAAAAGGTGGATAAGAGTTTGCTTGCGCTAGAATTCGACGATATTCAACAATTCGCAATGTATTACTGTCGTAGGAACTGACAACCTGCGTATAAAAACAAGTGTTGTCGGGTACACATAAAGCACGTATTGCTGGCTCTGCAACTACTTATGAATAGCAGAAAGCATTTAATTCGGATCTCCTTAAAGTGCTAGTTGCTTGTAATATTCCATGGAAAAGTTTACTCATTTTTTAGAAAATTGTGGAATGTAGAAACTCGAGCGGATACAACAAAAGCGAAGAGCATGATGAAGGCAGCAGAGATGAAGCCATTGAGAAATATTAAGGGAGTAAGCTTGACAGACCAGATAAGAAGCAAAGATATGCTAGCATATCTCAAAATTCAAGATATGGTGCAGTTTACGAGATCGAGACGACAATATTGGAGAGATGGGCAAAGGATGAAAAGCCGAGGTCAAGGAGACCCCCGGTCGACCTCCCAAAAGATGGTGCGAGAGCTGGACATCTGCTTCCCAAGAGGCTGAACGATACTAAGAAGAGTAGAAGAAACAATACTAAGACATAACAAAAGAGAAAGAAGAAGAAGAAGAAGAAGGGTGTCAGTAGAAGAAACTACTGATGTTAAACAACAAAATATTGCAAATGTTTTGGTTGGAGTGATGGACAGCGACTTGGACATGTCTACAATCTTCTCGCATCTAAGAGACTCGGAAGCACTAAAGCAGAATCCGTATCATATATTGTAACTTCGTGTTTGAAATCGCTACGGGGTGAAAAGCACGATAAAAAAAAGTACTATATTTTGTAACGGAGATGCATATATGAAGGCGGGTCGGCTCTTACAACAAACATACAGTATTTACATGTTATGCAGACTACAGAGACCTGATTACAAACTCTCGATTTACCAAACCAAATAACTTGTTAGTTGGATTTATGTGAAGATCATGTTGTCTACAAAAGTTCTGAATTGAATCCATGTTGATAGCTGTAACCTCACGCCAAAAATGGATCCTTTAAGAAAAATACGGTGTTTTATAATCAAAACTCGTTTCATGACGTGAACTTTATAGAACCGAAATGAACCGAAATAAAAAAAACTACTTACAATATATATTAAAATTTCAAATTGCTATTCCAATGAACGAAAGTTACAAAACAGAAACTATTTGTTGGAACAAATCCTTTATTGCATAGAAATATCACCAAATATTTATTATCTGTTGGTTACACAACTATAATGTTAATAACCAAGTACGACAAAATCTGTTAAAAATAGCTACCATTACACTGGTGGTCATTATTCATATTTTCATTTAAGCTGTCAGCACTTCCACTTCTACTTAAGCACAGATAATGTTATTAACAATGTTAATTAACATTACTCAAAAATCTGTTTCTTCGTCACTTTGCACATTGCTATAACGTCTATATTTCAGTGCTGTGTATTCTCAGTATTACCAAATTTTTACGTGTGTCAATGAAAATTCTTTCATTAGTTTCCTATATGTAGCTCTCAAATAGAGTTAAATTAAAAATATTTA
The DNA here is from genome assembly GCA_963170755.1 of Amphimallon solstitiale. Classification (NCBI taxonomy): domain Eukaryota; kingdom Metazoa; phylum Arthropoda; class Insecta; order Coleoptera; family Scarabaeidae; genus Amphimallon; species Amphimallon solstitiale. The sequence continues at coordinate 59,831,433 of OY720684.1, read as the reverse complement.
CACCTCTTCTACCACAACAGCTTTCGTTATTAATTATTATATTTCAAATTCGACACATTCCAAAACAAAGAGAAAGAAGATAATTGAGTTAATTATTCACTCGTGTCTGGTATGTGTGTATGTGAAGGAATACAAATGAAACAACTGCCCTCCTTTATACCTGTACACGTGACCTATACTTATTATCCCTATTAAAAAAAAGAGGCAGGGGAGAAGACTTTCGTTTTTGCCAAGCCGGGTGCCACAGTGTGCCTTATAAAAAATTGTAATCCATAAAGAAACAACCGTAAAATATTACAAGAAAGAACCATAAAATTATGTTTTTTTCTTCTTACTTGCGGTCCATGATAAGTACCTGTTGTGTGATGGTATAACTGTGTTACGGGTATGGAAAAAAGAGGAGATTCAAGATACTGTTACTTTCAATATGTGATTGTGAAACATGATACTTACACATGCACTGCTAGAATTTAAGAGGAAACTGCAGAATGAAAGGAACAGGAAATAACAGTACTGTAAATAGAATTGCAAAATGTTGTTTCATTTATTTACAAAGAGTGCCGTTATGTCCTGGTTATTATTATTCATATTATTATTTTTAATTATTTAACTTTCAATTCCTTAGCATTTTTCTATTTTCTATTCCAAACAGTTTATAAGAAAAATCTTGACAACCCTCATGCTTTCCCCGATCACAATAAAAACTAAAGGCAAAGGTACATCGGATTATATTAATTCTAACATTTGATTAAAATCCGGCCATGTTAAATATAGATGCTTTACCGAAGAACGTTTGCTTCCTATCCATTCCAGAAAATAATGTATATAACGCATTTACTTTTTTAACTATTTTTCCTATTAAATAATTAGCTGTGACTACCACACGACTTTCTTATACGTATGAGCGTTTCAAATTATGCAAAAGTTGTTCTGAATTGTTTTAAATACTTTTATCTTAGAAAAATAAACCTGTGAGTAAGAGTTACTTCAAGTCCAAATGTTAAGATTTTTTATATCAAAAATTATTTAAAATCCTATTATAAGTACTTCTATTCTCTTAATAAATCTCTATAGAATGCATGCAAAAAAGTGCTACTCGCTAAGAGTAAAAGTGTTAATTCCGATCCGAATTTTTAAATGTCATGTATACAGAAATATTGAAAATCCAGCTTTAAATACTTTTATACTCTTGATAAATATATATATATATATATATACAATGCACAATTTACGACATATTGCTGTGATCTGCTGTACTATGGTTGATAACCAATAGTCAATTTAATAAATTAATATTCTTTAATAATCTCAGGGTCTTAAAGGTAAATTTCTTTGTTTTTATAAAAAAGAAGAAATATGTCACAGCTTTTCCTTATTGTGAGTTCTAGCTGTGATTGTGATGTTTACTTTCCTAATGTTCTCCTTTGGGATGGGTGTAAATAAGTAAATAATGAATGTCAGCACAACTTATATTTATTTACAGTATGAAGATTTACAAAAACATAAAAAAATATTGACAACTATACAATATAATAGTTTATTTCATTTAGGTATATTATCTTCTCCGTTATGATACAAGCACCTTGCAAATCTTTTATTGTTTTAAAAATTGTAGAAGTCTACTAAATTACCTCTTCATGTATGCTTACAATTCAAAGGAAATTACTAAATTTATTTTCTTTACTCTTTACCGACGTATCCCCATTGGATCATCTCGACCTGAGATTTTCACGTCAAAATCGAGATTTAAACAATGAAGAACCTATTAGATATTTCAAATAATATTTTGAAACTATTGTTATTCAAGTGAAAACGTTAATACTTCGTTGAACCGTCCTAACTTGAGATTTTCACGTCAAGTCAAGACTTATCCAAAGAAGAATTTATTAAATGTTTAAATAATATTTTTATAATTATTGTTGTTCAGGCAAAATTGTCAACACTTCGTTGAATCGCCCTAACTCGAGATTTTCACGTCAAGTCAAGACTTATCCAAAGAAGAATTTATTAAATGTTTAAATAATATTTTAAATTGTTGTTATCCAGGTAAAATTGTTAACACTCCGTTGAATCGCCTTAACTTGAGATTTTCACGTCAAGTCAAGACTTACCCAAAGAAGGATTTATCAAATGTTCAAATAATGTTTTAAAACTATTGTTATCCAGTCATTTTATATAACACACATGAAGATTCTTTTATTTATTGACTGTAAGATTGCAAGATGAAGCTTTATTAAATAGTGCTTGTACTTACTTTTCTTGACTGTATATCATTTCGAATTCTTCTTGATAATTCTTGTCTTCCATTCCTTTGAAATTTATTATGGCGGGTTTTATAAAATCGAATAACAATATCCCGCGCTTTACTGTATTTTAGCGCGCACTTATTGTTTGAAAAACGAATTACACGTTTTGTTTCACTACGTGTTTCAATCTTAAAAGCGTTTATGCCTTTTTAGATTTTATTTAACTGAAGGACACTTGGAGCACCGATTTCAGTTTAAGGGACTACTGATCAACTTTTTCTTCTTAGGTATTCAAGATCTTCAGATGAACTCCCCTATAATTGCAAATGCACGTGTTTATATACCCCTTAACAATTGACAAACGCCTTATTTTGTTTCAAATTATTTTAGTTCTATTTGAATTTTCTTCTACTGCGCCCTCCGTGTTTGTTTTGGTAATTATCGATGTCATGTGATCACACGATTTTGCGTCCGCCATGTTATTGTTGTTGTTGTTTACATATTATGCATTTGCATATCTAATTAATATCGATTGATTTTTATCGACTGGTAGGTATTTTAAGCTGCTTTATATTATATACTGACTATTGTTTTATTTATTTTTAGCTTGGAATCTCTTGGAGCATTTTTATATGAAGGAAATTATGCCAATCGTACATTTAAATGTGTATCTATTGATGTCTTATGCAAAGAAAAATTACAATTGAATCTCTATGTAGTGATTAGAAAATTTTGAGTGGAATATGTTTATTTACGTGTAAAGACCCTTGTTTTTGCAGTAGTGTTTATTATTATGGCAATATGCTGAAATGCAGGCTTCTATTCATTGATTATTATTGCTGCTAAAGAATGTATTACTGAATGACCTACTTTCCTATTAATTACTAATAATACTGTTTAAATCATTATATATCCTTTTTTAGACTGAGGTCAGTATTTGAACATCATGTTTTGTATGATATTCAGTACAATTCTTGTGCTCTAATTTATTCAAAATTGAGGTCAACACTTTTAATTTCAATGCTCCCATTTTTGTTTTCTTTTGACGGGTGTGCAACCCACATTGCATTGATGTGTATTGTATTGCATGTTCATCAGTTCGAATATTTGTTGTGTTATCCAATAATTTAAACAAAATATATATATAAGTTAATGGATTATTCTATATATTTATATCTGATGAAATGTTAAATTATAACTAATGTTTCAAATATGTATACTTATATTTATTTAAAATAAATTGTGCTGGAATTTATTTTTGTTGGTATTTTATTTGTTTAATTTTTTATTCTTATATATAAAAGTATGTTAACCACATTCACTGATATCTGGTTATATTCACATTTATTCAGTAATAAGCACTTATATCTAGTTTTATCAATGTTTTTACATATATAAATTTTTTAATATTTTAATCTGGTTATATCCAGTTTCTCATTATTTTTTATTTTTAATTATATTTTTAAGAATACAGAAAAATACCACAGCAATATGTATTTGCAAAAAAATCGCTATTCGATACGAGTAAAAGTGTTACTTCCGCTGCGAATTTTGAATTTTTTTATACAAAAGATATTGAAAATTATGTTTTAAATACTTTTATACTCGTAATGTACCTGTCTAGTAAACATGACTTGCGAGATATTGGCAAAAAACTGATTGTACTTTCTTGTACGTAGTATAAGAAAGTATTGTGATGAAAATTTTTGACCTCGAGATTTTTGTAGATGTTCACGTTTTGAAGTCCCCTGATACCGAAAAAGTGGTTTTAAAAAAATCCCTCTCCCCCCCCTCTCCCTTTCCCCCGCCCCCCTCTCCCCCTCTCCACCCCCTTCCCCACCCCCTCCCTCTCCCTATCCCTCTCCCATTCCCCCTCCTGCTCCCGCCCCCACTCCCTCTCCCTCTAGCTCCCGGGGGCACGCGGTTAAAGTGGATGAGTCAACTTTTGCATAAAAAAATGGCCCGCACGATAATGCTTCGTACGTGTTTTAGGGAATTTAGATTTACAGAAATTTAGGGTGGGAAGTTTTGAAATGAACAACCTGTATAATTATGACGATAAATTCAAATACTTAATTAATTATTGGAACATTCTTCTGGGATTTTCACCACTGTATTTCATTTATTTCATATCTCGGGAAAAGATTGTTTCATGGAATATATGCGATTTAGCTACCATCTTAATAACTAATGGTCATACTCCTGTATCATTATAATATTTGAAAATTATTAATTTTCACTTCTAATAGGATTAAGCAAATAAGTTAAGAAATGAAAAGGCGTTGAGCTTGTTCATATTCTTTCATAAATTTCTGTTTTATGTTCTCTTTGGAACTTTTAACAATTGTGTCTACATTTTTTAATTCTTCAACTGCATTCTATCAAGGGTCATAGAGATTGCCTTTAATAATTATAGTCTTTAGCCTTTATTTTAGTTTGAATATTCGAAACATTTTAAAATATCACTGGCACAATGTCACGTTCATGCTCTTCACAAATTTGAAATAATTTTGACCATTCAGTGACATATATTTCAAATCAAAATGTATTCTATGCAGCACCTGCCCCGTTTCTCTTCATGCGAAGCATTAGGCGAATGGACATTTCAAACATATTTTACAATTACATATTCTTTTATTTGCTTAATTTCCAAATCTTTACATGAGGAGAATGACGAATAATAATTACGCATGCTCAGGATTCATAAGAATTTCAAATAGCAGCTAATCGGCAAAAACTGTTTGCAACGGTTTTTGTATTGCATTACAAGTTAGGAGAACCGGAGTGTGTGAAGTTAGCCCCCCGTTTTTCAAATATCGGAAATCTGACGGTTGTTCCAGGTTGTTCTAGGTTTGTTCTAAATTGTTCCAAAGTATTTCAAAAAAAAAGTCAAAATTGGCCGAGATATTTGAAAAAAACGACTTTGTCACCCAGCCCCCCTTTTTTCGAACATTGAAATTTTGAAGGTTGTTCTAGTTGTACTAAACATTGTTCCAAAAAATCTTGGGAAAAAAATCAAAATTGGCTGAGATAATCGGAAAAATCGAGTTTTTGCCAGCCCCTCTTTTCTTGAAAATTATAATTCTGGCCATTGTTCTAGGTTGCTCTAGGTTTGTTCTAAATTGTTCCAAAGTATTTCATAGAAAAAATCAAAAACATACGAGAAAATGGGGAAAAACGAAAGCCAAAAGTATGAAGTCGGACCCAGTTTTTGCAAAAATTAAAAATTTGGCGGTTGTTCTGGGTTTGTTCTAAACCTTGTTCGAATACGTCAAAACCGTATCTCTTATATATCAAAAGATATTGCAAAAAACCCAAATCCAAAAGTGTGAAGTTAGCCCCCCTTTTTTCGAAAATCTAAATTCTGACGGTTGTTCCAGGTTGTTCTAGGTTTGTTCTTATTTGTTCCAAAATGTTTCAAAAAATGAATCATAATTGGCCGGAAAAACGGCGAAAACAATTTTTCGCTGGCGCCCCTTTTTTCGAAAATCGAAATTTTGACGGTTGTTCTAGGTTGTTCCAAGTTTGTTTTAAATTGTTCTAAAGTATTTCAAAGAAAAAATCATAATTGGCCGAGATAATAGAAAAAAAAACGATTTTTATCCGGCCCCCCTTTTGCGAATATTGAAATTCTGAGGTTGTTCCAGGTTGTTCTAAACATTATTCTAATCAGAACCGTATCTCTTATATATCGAAAGATATTGCAAAAAAACCAAATCCAAAAGCGTGAAGTTAGGCCCCCTTTTTTCGAAAATCTAAATTCTGACAGTTCTTCCAGGAACTATCCTCATACATTTCTAAAAAGCATTATATACTAATGTAACATTTAATATATACATCTGGCATTTATAATTAATGTTCTGAAAAAAATATACACCAAGCTATACAAACATATACTCCGTAAAGCAAAAAATTAAAATAATATAATTTGTTTGGTGGACCTGAGGAAAATAAATGTGGGGGGTAAAATTAGGTGCTGTAATGTGGCGGTTCATGTTGGCAAATAGTCGAAGTTATTGTGGACAGCTACAGCAATGTAGATTCCTTTTAGCAAACAAATGTGTATGTATCATCGGCTCTTAAGTCAACAGCAGGATAGACATATTTAAAACAGGCACAAAAAATTGTTAAAGAAACATCTTGAACACGTGTTTGTTTAGATAGCATTTAAAATTTATGCTAGTATTTATTACGAACCTGCCTAATTAAACATACGTATATATATATATATATATATATATATATATATATAGAAAAACGTTTCGTTACTGCTTACCGCAGAATGATGGGTTTAGCTAATTAGTAAATAATACACAGTTTCATATGTATGTGACGTTTCGATCGTATTTCACGATCTTCATCAGACCTTTAATTAAAAGAAAAAAAACCAGGATATACAATATCGTCCAACATTACGTCATTTATCGACTTACACTAACAAGTACTGCTTAAGAAAAAACGTCCAACAAAGAACACATTACAAAAATTACTCCACCACAGTTACACCCATAACATATTAAAATGTAGTATAAAATTTCTTGATATATTAAAATGCAGTATAAAATGTCTTTTAATTTAAAAATAACAACAATTTGCGTACATATTACTGCTCGCAGGTATGAAACCAAATGCGTATATTGACCGTCTGTCTCACACCGACACTTCTTCACACGTTGCAATACGTTTTTCTTGACATCTTTTTTCTCCTTTGTGTATATATTATTGTATACCTTAATTGAACAGTATTCTCATTTAACAATTTCTAAAATCTATAGTTTCATGTTGTGTTGTCTGATTACATTTTAGGAAAACAAACAAAAAAAAAAAAATTTTTAAAATTATGTATATATAATTAATGCGATTGTCATGGATCGGGTCATCTCAGTTTGGCCTCGATCTTATGTTTAATTCGAGGGACCAACGCGGAGTAAATGTTACTGAAACTACCGCAATCACCCTTATTGTTTAAATTGGGTTGGATTGTCTTGATGGCAAGGGTTTCTAAAAATAGTCTCTTGATCAAGTTTGTTTCTTTGAATAACACTTTAGCGTTATTGAAAATTAAGTCGTGATTAGTGTGGCTCAAATGAGAAGCCAAAGCGCACCTCTCAGGATGTCTCCTGACGTCACTAGCATGTAATGTGTTGCGCTCTTTTAGGCGCTGCTTTGTCTGCCCTACGTAGTAATGGTTACAGCTGCATTTTAACAAATACACCACGTTGCTATTAATAAGGATAGTTAGAGGGTCCTTTAAAGGTGTATGTAGTCTGCTGACGGTGTTCGTAGTGGTGTATGCGATGGAAACAATATTCTGGAATAGCATTTTAATTTTGGTGGTGAGGCCAGGGATATATTGAATGCTTTTATATTTAATCAAAGAATCGTTCTTATTGGTGGTGGTGGATGCATTAGTGATTCGGGATAGCAACACCATCAAATTGAAATGGTACCGCAAACCATCCAATTCCAATAGGTTTCTGAATTATTTTTCCAATTGTCCAGCCAAATATAAAATAAACCTGGTGAAATGTTTAAAAAATCGGATAATGAAAATTTCACATCCAGAATTCCGACAGCAAGACCTACAGTGGTTGAAGAATATCTTATTACAATGCAACTATCCCAATGGTATATTAAATAAGATTATTTTCTCTTCTGATACCCAAGTTGCGAACGTTATAAATACTACTAATAACAACTCTAGAATATCCACCACCAATAAGAACGATTCTTTGATTAAATATAAAAGCATTCAATATATCCCTGGCCTCACCACCAAAATTAAAATGCTATTCCAGAATATTGTTTCCGTCGCATACACCACTACGAACACCGTCAGCAGACTACATACACCTTTAAAGGACCCTCTAACTACCCTTATTAATAGCAACGTGGTGTATTTGTTAAAATGCAGCTGTAACCATTACTACGTAGGGCAGACAAAGCAGCGCCTAAAAGAGCGCAACACATTACATGCTAGTGACGTCAGGAGACATCCTGAGAGGTGCGCTTTGGCTTCTCATTTGAGCCACACTAATCACGACTTAATTTTCAATAACGCTAAAGTGTTATTCAAAGAAACAAACTTGATCAAGAGACTATTTTTAGAAACCCTTGCCATCAAGACAATCCAACCCAATTTAAACAATAAGGGTGATTGCGGTAGTTTCAGTAACATTTATTCCGCATTGGTCCCTCGAATTAAAAATAAGATCGAGGCCAAACTGAGATGACCCGATCCATGACAATCGCATTAATTATATATACATAATTTTTAAAAATTTTTTTTTTTTTGTTTGTATTCCTAAAATGTAATCAGACAACACAACATGAAACTATAGATTTTAGAAATTGTTAAATGAGAATACTGTTCAATTAAGGTATACAATAATATATACACAAAGGAGAAAAAAGATGTCAAGAAAAACGTATTGCAACGTGTGAAGAAGTGTCGGTGTGAGACAGACGGTCAATATACGCATTTGGTTTCATACCTGCGAGCAGTAATATGTACGCAAATTGTTGTTATTTTTAAATTAAAAGAAATTTTATACTGCATTTTAATATATCAAGAAATTTTATACTACATTTTAATATGTTATGGGTGTAACTGTGGTGGAGTAATTTTTGTAATGTGTTCTTTGTTGGACGTTTTTTCTTAAGCAGTACTTGTTAGTGTAAGTCGATAAATGACATAATGTTGGACGATATTGTATATCCTGGTTTTTTTTTCTTTTAATTAAAGGTCTGATGAAGATCGTGAAATACGATCGAAACGTCACATACATATGAAACTGTGTATTATTTACTAATTAGCTAAACCCATCATTCTGCGGTAAGCAGTAACGAAACGTTTTTCAATACATTAGTCAGTTGACTGAAAGCCACTTGATATCTATATATATATATATATATATATATATATATATATATATATATATATATATATATATTGCTATTCTTTGTTGCCGTATTTATATATTGTTTGACCTCTTGATGAGAATAATTGGGATTTTTCGGCAAGTAATTAATCAAACACGCTTTAGAAAATCATAATGTTTGCATTTATTTTTACGTTTCGACCTTCTTTTTTTTTGGTCTTCCTCAGAAAAGACATATACAGCCGAGAAAAATTATTTTTTCCAAAAACACGTAACACACAATGTCCTTGCAACCTCTTTTAGAAATGCACAAACAAAATATACATTAACGTGTTTTAAATTTAAAACTTTAATATACATAACGTCAACGATTAAAATGTGACATTTTAATCGTTGACGTTATGTATATTAAAGTTTTAAATTTAAAACACGTTAATGTATATTTTGTTTGTGCATTTCTAAAAGAGGTTGCAAGGACATTGTGTGTTACGTGTTTTTGGAAAAAATAATTTTTCTCGGCTGTATATGTCTTTTCTGAGGAAGACCAAAAAAAAAGAAGGTCGAAACGTAAAAATAAATGCAAACATTATGATTTTCTAAAGCGTGTTTGATTAATTACTTGCCGAAAAATCCCAATTATTCTCATCAAGAGGTCAAACAATATATATATATATATATATATATATATATATATATATGTATGTTACTGTCAACAGTAACCAGAGTAATAAATACAAATATTTGTTTATATCAATTTTATAAAATTTACATGAAATTTCAAATACATTTTAAAAAATAAATAGGAATATAACGATTTATGTTGTGAAAACGCATTTTTTTTTAAAATGAATCAGTGGGAGGAATAAAATCATTTTCCAATATTCGGTTGGTGAAAGTCCATTGGTTATAGGTAGGACCATGATTTCAAATAACGGCATAATTCCGGGCTGATTTTACTCAACTAAAGTCAGCTTGTTCATAAATATTTTTAATAATTATTATGGTATGTACTAATCGAAAACATCTTACTGACTTTTAGAGGGGAATGTAAACCCCGCGAGGGTAGGCGGCCGTCGGCGTCGGGCCATAATAAGTAAAAGAACAAAACTAATAATTATTCTCATGCCTCTCAAATTATACAAAATTGCTCTAAATTGTTTTAAATAGTTTTATCTTCTTAGAAAAATAAGCCTGTGGGTAAATTTATATAACATTATTCAAAATCCTATTATAAATACATGGCAGTTAGTAAATCTCTGTAGAGTAAAAGTGTTACTTCCGGTCAGAATTTTGAAATTCCATTTATACAAAAAATATTCCAATTCGAGCACAAAATACTTTTGTACTTTTGATAAATATATATAGAATGCATAATTTACGACATATTGCTGTGACCTCGCAAATTTGTAAAATAAGAATAGTTTTAGAGATTGATTTAAGAATTAGTTTAAGCTTAGAAATAAAAGTAAAAATAAGAAAAAGTCCTATTTAGATATTATTGAGTAAAATTATGCAACAAGAACTACATGAAGGTATACAAAGTTGCATACTTATAGTCAAATTTTTATTATAACAGTAAATAATGAAATATGCAAAGTAAAGTTTATTAAATAAATATAAAACAAATGATGTAGAATAAAAATTTATTAAATAAAGAAATATATGAAATAAAGACAAAATAAATATAAGTAATATATTTCTTATGTAGAAAAGATACACAAAAAGTATGGTTTATAAATCATGAAAAGAAATGAAATTTATATGCATAAGGCAATAAAAATCTTATGAGAGTTTAAGAATTAAATAGTATTAAAGAATAAAATTTACCTTAGCTTACTACTAGACAAATAAAAAAGGATATAAAAATGTGTAAAACATGGAAGCAATCAGTAGTGACATATTTTTGTATTCAAAAGCAGACATTATAAGTAAATAAAAGGTATCTGTGTTCATGACTTGTTCGTAACACAATACTTCAGGGACTAGAGGCGGACGTGTTCTACAAGGACAGGCAGTGCGGAATAATGGTTATTTTCAACATGTTTCCCATTTTGTCAAGGCGCACTCCGGCTGAAAGAAAAGTGAAACTAACATAAATAAATGGAAAGAAAAATATGCATCGAACAATGAACAAGGTAATGGGTTCATTGACGAGTACAAGGAAGGATGGTATTAGTAACAAGAATAAACCTACCGTTGGGAATCATGTGCAAAGCAGAGGGGACCTTTGAATTGGAAGGTTATGTTGACGTTTAAGTGAATTGTGAACTGTCAGAACAAAATGTGTATGTGTGCGTGAATCAAGGCGGCAACATATGGGCAGCGATTTCACGGGAAAAGTGTATTCCAGTACCAACCTAAACATGGACTAGAGGGCGCAATGGTCAACATAGTTTATTTTTGCCGCTATAAATACGAAGACAAGATTCGACAAGACAGACTTTCTGATAACACCTCCGAGAGGTGAACTTCTCAGAACACTTACAAAAGGAAGATCTCTTAAAGAATAAGTTTTTTTTTAATTGTTATATTGTAGTTTTTCATTATTTCTTCAACACATATAGTAACAGTAATTTATTTTATTTAATACATTTGAATTCATTTGAAGCGTTCATAATGGACATTCAAAATAGATTTATTGATAACAAGTAAGTTTATTATTTCTTTTGAAAATTAAGTTATACGAGTTGTTGGACAGACATTGATTTTTACGTGCGAATGATTAATCAATGTATTGTTGGACAAAAAAAAATAGACAAGTAAATAATTTATCCTGTCAGGTTTATTTTGAATTTATATAGTTGGAATTACAACCAAATAGGATTAATGGTGTTGGTCAGTTGGAGAGATGTTACGTGAAAATGAGCATTTTCTTCATCGTATTGTCTAGACATCATTAATTTCTTTCAAATTAAGCGAATAATAAATTAGAATTTCACAAGGCATAGATTAAGAGCTCGATACAACACGTGCAAATGGTTGTCTAAAGCAATTAATTGAAGCCTATACATAAATATTATAACGTCGATGAGTATATTTATAAACGTACAATAAAAGTTTATTTTTGTTTATTTGCAGGATAAATATTTATTTTGTTTGGTAGAATAAATAAATAAACAAAAGATTTACATACATTACAACCGGCATTAGGTATAAATGATATGAGCATTTTTCAATTATGTATCTTGTTTAGAGCATAAAGGTGTGCATATAAAGGAAACTATATTTTTGAATCCATAAATTACAAAATAAAAAAAAAAAAAATACATGATTATGTTGAATAGACATACAGTTTTTTTCTTTGAACAAAACTATTACCTCTTTCCCTATAATGAGCAAGAGAAAAATCATCAGCAAATAAGAAGGAACCACAAACATTGCCAGGACCCACAATAGTTATAAGGTACATGACACAACAATATAAGATAAAACACAAAACCAATTATAAGTTCTTGGTGTGTAAAGAATAATTTAAAGAGTATAATGTGTACAAAAGACTATACCCTACGTGTGGTAATACACACAAAAGTATGTTGTTACAGCATATAAATTATATGGCAATATTGTTATTTAAAATAAATATTTATATGTCACAGCATTAATTTAAATGGCGCCCAACGTGGGGCAATGTATTCCTTTTCTTGTTGTTTATTAATCATGTATTTATTTAACGCCCAAAATAGAGAGGCAATGCATTATTTTTCATAATTGTTTAAAAGAAGAAAAAATATATATATATATATAATTAATGTTGCTTAACATAGTGGAGCATTGTATTCATTTTCTCGTTTGTCAATAATTATTTACATAACATTTAACGTTGTGAAGCAATGCAATTTTTGTTTTTTTAAATGTTTAAACAAAAAAATAATAATTTATTTTGTACAAATAATGGGTACAAAGTTTGTTTCATTTTTTTTTATTTATTAGTAAATAGAATAATTATTCAGTGTCCAAGTTAGAGACAGATTACCTTAATTTTCATTTACTGGTGAATTATCAATTTCTCTTGTTTAGAAAGGGATAAAAAAAAAAAAAAGAAAAAAAAAAAAAGGAATAGTATTTGATTAGATAAGTTTAGTTATTAATTTATAAGTTAGAAATAAGATAAAAATGGCAGATAAAGATAAAAATGATGGTGAAGGTTCACAGTTCACTAAATACAGGGACAATCGTCCGGTATATTCTGATTCAGATTCAGAAAAACCTGAATCAGAGGATCAAACACTTGATAGCAACGTACAAACAGAAAGCATCAGTAGCATAACTGGTGAACAAAAAATTGAGAATCTTTTTAATAAACTATTCAGCAGAATAGAAGAAAGTGATAAGAATTTAAATCAAAGATTAGTAGAAAATAATTTAAGTATAAATCAAAGATTAGAACAAAATAATTTAAGTATAAATCAAAGACTAGAAGAAAATAATTTGAGTATGAACAGGAAATTTGAGGAAAGCAATCAAAGATTAGAACAAAATAAAATAGAAATAAACTCAAGATTAGACAAGGTTCTCATGGAATTAAGAAAAGAAACTTTAGAGCTAAATGCAAAAGTAGAATTAAAGTTAGAACAGTCAGTGTCAACTTTAAATAAACAAATAAACATTAATGAAAAGAAATGTGAAGGTAAAGGCACATTCATAATAAAAGAAATCAACGAAAGATCTGCCAAAACACAAGCTAGTTTTGATAAGGTAGATGAGAAAATAAATTCTCTTGAAAATAAAGTTAAAGGGAATAATGTGCAATATCAAGAGCAAATACAAGAACTTTCACACCAAGTGGAAGATTGTAAAATAAAATATGGTGTTTGTACGGACACAATGTTGACCCTACAAAACAAAACTTTAAACTTCGAAAACACTATAAAAGGGTTAGAGAACAAAGTACATGGGGTTAGTACACCTAGTGTATCTTTGACACAAATACCTGGTAGCGCAGAGAATATACCAAAATTCTCAGGATTTTACAAAGATAATCCAATGGCGTTTATGAGAACGATAAAAACATACATGAGGGGAATATCTGATGAGATGTCAAGGCTACATTTCATAAGAGGTTGTTTGAAGGATTATGCACTTCAGTGGTACGATATGATAATAGATGAAGTAGTGGATTTCAAAGAATTTGAGATTCGTTTTGTGAGACAGTACTGGGGACAGACTCAGCAGAGGAAGATTAGACACGATTTAGTGTTTGGCAAATACAGAGCTGGATCTTCTAGAGAAAACTACATCATAAGAAAATATTCTTTTCTTAAATACATCCAACCAACCATTGAAGAAAGTGATATTGTTTCACAGCTAGCAGCACACTTTGACCACAACGTTACACAGGCGGTGGCACTTCAAGGAATTGATAACATTGAAGCACTCCTGGAACTGGTCAAGAGATTAGACGATGTGGATGAGAAGGGAAACAGCAAGAGTTATGGAAACATCAAATATACAAACGATCCACCCAGAAATGATAATAATAACTACAACAATGGAAATAATCCACATATAAACAAGACACCTCGTTACAATCAAGATAAACAGTACAATAATAATGGGTACAATCAAAATCAGGGTAAAAAGAATTATGGAAACAACCCTTATACATATAATAAGCCAAGCTATGGGAACAATCCATATTCATACAATAAAGCAAGAAACGATGAAAATGAGAGGAAGAAAGAACAGAATTATGGGAAGGAAGAAAGAAACCCTGAGAGGGAAAGAAGAGTGAACAATGTTCAAATAAGTGAAGAAAAAGAAGAAATAAGTACGAAGAAAAAAACAGAATCAAAAGGTGCAATACCCAAGGATTCAAGACAACTACCGACAAATAAAGAATGGGTAAATTCTACCTACTCAAATGCGACTTCGTTGGATTTTTAGAAAGGCCAGTCAAGAAGAAAAAGAAGGTACAAAACGTATATAACTTTGACGATCTAAAGAAAATCACGACGGAATTACCACACATAACAGTAAAAATAGGGAACGAAGAGATAGAAGCATTATTAGACACAGGAGCGCAATTATCTTTATTAGATAGTAGTATTATAAGTAAAGACATAGAAAAATTAGGATATTGTATGCCTATAAGAAAAGTAAATTTAATAAATGCAAATAAGAAACGCATCATTACTGTAGATAAAGTTTTTTGTATAAATGTTAGAATAGGTAGTTTAAATTTATTAACAGAATTCATAATAGTGCCTGATTTGAACAGCAATTGTATTTTGGGGATAGACTTTTTAAGTCAATATGGTACAAAAATAAATATGGAAAACAAAACATTTCATATTAAAAATTCAATAATCTCCTGGTGTAAGGAAACACAGGAAGATGAGATATTAATTAATAATTTATATATAAATAATGCTGAACAAAATCTCACAAATAAAATGGATAGTAGTTTATTAGACAATAAGTGTGCACATCCTGTGAAGCATCGTCAAAGTGAGGACTTCACGCAATATAGGGATGGTACGAATTTAAATTGCGATAAACAATACATAAGCCATGTGAGCAATCTTGTCAGCAAGTATAAAGAGTTATTTGATAATAAACCTGGTTTAGCAAAAGGCTATGAACACAGGCTAAAAGTAGATGAAACACAACCTTTTAAAGTTAAAAATTATCCTGTCCCCAATAAATACAGAGAACAAGTCAAATTAGAAATTAAAGAAATGTTAAAGAACAAAATTATAGAAAAAACGGAATCAACATTTATCAATCCTGTAGTCGAAATAAACAAAAGGGGTATAAGTGATCAAAGGGACACTATACTACCAAAATATTTAAATTCTAGAAACTCACCTTATTTTGAAGCTCAACAGAGCGTTACATTTTCATTAACAATGTGTGTAAATATCGAACAGTTCAAAAGGACCGATCGGAGGCGTACTTTTTGGCTGGCAACAATACGTAATGATTCAATAAATGATTGTTCATTCTTAGTAATGTTATTTATAATTAGAAAGAAAGGAGTCAAGTTTAAAAAGACTCATGAAAGAAGCAAAGTACAAAAGGATGAAAGGAAATATTTTGCCTTCATGCTTACATTAATTGCAATGACAAAGAAGGGAGTGAAATTTAAATGGACTCCTGAAACTCTCAAAATATTTGAAGAAGTGAAAGAGAATTTTTGCAAAGCATTAATAGTAAATCTACCCGATATTAATGAAGAATTTGTTTTAAGATGCGACGCATCAAATAATGCAATAGCTATAAGAAATTTAGCATTAAGTATCGTTAATCACATATCTATGCTCTATGATTATATAGACGTAGAAGATTAATAATCATTTGTGCGAGTTTTCACAATGGTTATTATATGTGTCGTTCACGCTTTAATAATCATTGTTGACGATTCACGACAAAGTATAATAACCAAGGGATATGCTGTGACCTCGCAAATTTGTAAAATAAGAATAGTTTTAGAGATTGATTTAAGAATTAGTTTAAGCTTAGAAATAAAAGTAAAAATAAGAAAAAGTCCTATTTAGATATTATTGAGTAAAATTATGCAACAAGAACTACATGAAGGTATACAAAGTTGCATACTTATAGTCAAATTTTTATTATAACAGTAAATAATGAAATATGCAAAGTAAAGTTTATTAAATAAATATAAAACAAATGATGTAGAATAAAAATTTATTAAATAAAGAAATATATGAAATAAAGACAAAATAAATATAAGTAATATATTTCTTATGTAGAAAAGATACACAAAAAGTATGGTTTATAAATCATGAAAAGAAATGAAATTTATATGCATAAGGCAATAAAAATCTTATGAGAGTTTAAGAATTAAATAGTATTAAAGAATAAAATTTACCTTAGCTTACTACTAGACAAATAAAAAAGGATATAAAAATGTGTAAAACATGGAAGCAATCAGTAGTGACATATTTTTGTATTCAAAAGCAGACATTATAAGTAAATAAAAGGTATCTGTGTTCATGACTTGTTCGTAACACAATACTTCAGGGACTAGAGGCGGACGTGTTCTACAAGGACAGGCAGTGCGGAATAATGGTTATTTTCAACATGTTTCCCATTTTGTCAAGGCGCACTCCGGCTGAAAGAAAAGTGAAACTAACATAAATAAATGGAAAGAAAAATATGCATCGAACAATGAACAAGGTAATGGGTTCATTGACGAGTACAAGGAAGGATGGTATTAGTAACAAGAATAAACCTACCGTTGGGAATCATGTGCAAAGCAGAGGGGACCTTTGAATTGGAAGGTTATGTTGACGTTTAAGTGAATTGTGAACTGTCAGAACAAAATGTGTATGTGTGCGTGAATCAAGGCGGCAACATATGGGCAGCGATTTCACGGGAAAAGTGTATTCCAGTACCAACCTAAACATGGACTAGAGGGCGCAATGGTCAACATAGTTTATTTTTGCCGCTATAAATACGAAGACAAGATTCGACAAGACAGACTTTCTGATAACACCTCCGAGAGGTGAACTTCTCAGAACACTTACAAAAGGAAGATCTCTTAAAGAATAAGTTTTTTTTTAATTGTTATATTGTAGTTTTTCATTATTTCTTCAACACATATAGTAACAGTAATTTATTTTATTTAATACATTTGAATTCATTTGAAGCGTTCATAATGGACATTCAAAATAGATTTATTGATAACAAGTAAGTTTATTATTTCTTTTGAAAATTAAGTTATACGAGTTGTTGGACAGACATTGATTTTTACGTGCGAATGATTAATCAATGTATTGTTGGACAAAAAAAAATAGACAAGTAAATAATTTATCCTGTAAGGTTTATTTTGAATTTATATAGTTGGAATTACAACCAAATAGGATTAATGGTGTTGGTCAGTTGGAGAGATGTTACGTGAAAATGAGCATTTTCTTCATCGTATTGTCTAGACATCATTAATTTCTTTCAAATTAAGCGAATAATAAATTAGAATTTCACAAGGCATAGATTAAGAGCTCGATACAACACGTGCAAATGGTTGTCTAAAGCAATTAATTGAAGCCTATACATAAATATTATAACGTCGATGAGTATATTTATAAACGTACAATAAAAGTTTATTTTTGTTTATTTGCAGGATAAATATTTATTTTGTTTGGTAGAATAAATAAATAAACAAAAGATTTACATACATTACAACCGGCATTAGGTATAAATGATATGAGCATTTTTCAATTATGTATCTTGTTTAGAGCATAAAGGTGTGCATATAAAGGAAACTATATTTTTGAATCCATAAATTACAAAATAAAAAAAAAATACATGATTATGTTGAATAGACATACAGTTTTTTTCTTTGAACAAAACTATTACCTCTTTCCCTATAATGAGCAAGAGAAAAATCATCAGCAAATAAGAAGGAACCACAAACATTGCCAGGACCCACAATAGTTATAAGGTACATGACACAACAATATAAGATAAAACACAAAACCAATTATAAGTTCTTGGTGTGTAAAGAATAATTTAAAGAGTATAATGTGTACAAAAGACTATACCCTACGTGTGGTAATACACACAAAAGTATGTTGTTACAGCATATAAATTATATGGCAATATTGTTATTTAAAATAAATATTTATATGTCACAGCAATATGTGTAAAAGATCGCTACTCGATAACAGTAAAATTGTTACTTCCGGTCCGAATTTTGAAACTTTTTTTAATTAAAAGGTATTTAAAATTAAGTTCTAAATACTTTTATACTCGTAATGTACCAGCCTAGAAAGCTTGACTTGCGAAATATTCGAAAAAAACTGATTCTTGATATGAGTAAAAGACCTACTTCCGGAAGGAATTTCAAAAAAAATTTTTTAATAAAATTCTTTTTAAATTTAATTTTGAGTACATATAAATTTGTTTAAACTTAGTAGTTGACAAAATATTGACAAAACTCGATTTTTTCACTGAAGTAAACTACTATACTACTTCCAGTCTGCCGATTTTACTGAAAATCTAATGAGATCTCAAGATGGAGATTTTTCTCGTAAATACAAAATTTGAAATTGATAGCTATAGCGGTTTGACCGCTATCGTAATCACACACACACACACACATACACACAGTAGCGCGCGCACACGCACACACACACACAGAGAGAGACTTTTTTAAAAACCACTTTTTCGGTATCGGGACTGCAAAATGTGGACATCTCGAAGTCGATAATTTTCATCATCACAATACTTTTAAATAGAAAATGTATAAACTGGTCGTAATATGTGCATTCGTGGCAAATAAACACGTAATTTCCGTTTCAATATTAAATTTCTATCTTACATACTCGTATTATTAATAGACTAATAGTTCAATTCGGTGTTGGCAGATAGGTACATCATACCTGTCAAAAAGGTATGCGTTGTGTATATCCAAAGAGGAAATATCTGCTATTACATTCAATAGACTTCCACCGAAAAAGCATCTACCTGACGAAACTCATTTCGGTGGGTTTTTGGGAAAGAACAGAGTCTGAAATAACTCTTCGTCAGCCGAAAAGCCTAATTTATTAACTTTCAGGTTAAAAAAGGCATGGTTGGTCACTGGTACAAAGATTTATTCCAGACGCTAGTATAAGCACATTATTAAAATTTTATTTTCGTCTTTTTCGGACTTACCTATTCAGATATATATTTGTCTCATTCACAATCATATACAGTTTCATGAGCTGATTCTCAACGCCAGTAATTGGCCGGGGGCACAGTCAAAAATAACAATGTTTTGCAACATTGAAATTAACGGCCGACTACTAGCATAGACGTCAAATGCTGATTTTGTCAGTTGTCGACCATAAGATTTTAAATCGTGTTTAGTGCTATTTTCGGACCGAAAATTTGAAATTACTAATCTTCAGAAGATGGCAAACCACCAAAAACGAAAATTCTTTGCATATTCTGAGGATATTATGCAAAAGCCGTTGCAAGCAGTACAAAATTATTCAAAAATCCGAGTATATTGCAGACATTTCGATATTCTTCGAGCAACACTACAGGGCCGGTTCAAGGAACGAGCTGCCAAGAAGCTACGAAGATCCATATTTGAATGTGGAAAGTGAAAAAAAGTAGAAGAATGGATGATTAGACGAAGAAAACCTTGATAAAGAAGAATTGAAACTAGAAAAAAATAACTAAAAAAAAATTGGAGGAAGAGAATTTAGGAGATGAAAATTTAATTGAAGAAAAACTGGATAAAACAACGTGGACAAGTAAAATTATATGAGGGAAAACTTAGCCCAAGCCAAGCATTCGTAGATATATTCATAAAGCATTTGAAGTATCCCAAAATACTAGAACAATCTAAGAAACCCAAGTCGGGACCATCCATGAGCGCCATATCTGCGCAAACTATGAAGAGCTTATTATATTGACGGAGAAAGATAGAAAGCGGAGAAAGAAAAATGAAAAAACCGGAAAGGAAATGAATCTGAAACCAAAAAGAACACAACTTCGAAGAAAAAAGTTCTTACCAAAATAAAAATAACCCAAAAACCAAACGTGCAACTAGCAGAAGCGAAGCTAAAGTGCGGTGTCTGCGAAAAAGAATTGTACAGTGATGCCGAAGAAGAAGGTGACGAAACTGTTGGATGTGATACTTGCTCAAGGTAGTTTCATTTAAATTGTACTAAGCTTGTAGGACAGCCATGTGAAGATGTTAAAAATCAAGATTTCTCCTGCGATTTCAAGTGACGATAAATAATTTAAAAAGCATTAAATATTGAATGTTTGTATTTACAATTACCATGACACATTTAGATATCTAGTTATTAATTTTTTTCATCAAGAGTTCATTTATGTTTCTTGTGAATCAGAAAATAATGTTTTTATTTTATTTATATGACTATTAGGGATTTAGAGTCTTTTTGTTACCTTATTTATAGAGAATTTGTGTTTGGTTTTGTACACTTATTTATTTAGCAGAATATATACATTTATTTTTTATTTACTGATTTCACCCCTTTACTTACTCGCTTTCATTGATAAGACAAAAAGCAAAACAAAACGGAAAGATTAATATGAGGGTACAAAAAGGTTATACGGACCTGGTGAAAATTGACCAGGCCGACAACTGGTGTACGGAGTGGCCGAGTACTGCCAAATATGTACTTTTTCAAAAGAATCAAAAAAGAAAAAAGTATGCTTCATCCTAAACATTTTCTGTCTTACTAATACAGTAATTAAATATATTTGTTTCGCTCTCAAGAATAAATTTTTAATATAATATGGAACTCCTCAATGTTATTAAAGCAGGTGAGGTTCATCAAAAAAGGCCGACTACTGGCGAATTCACTCTACTACTCTACCAATTATCAATCGGAATCATAGCAAATTAGACGTAAAAGTATTATTAGTAGGAATAATATAGATTTTGTTATGCTCTGCAGTAGTAAATCTTGTTTGTTTGTGTTGTTCGTGCATAATACAAAAAATACGTTCGTAAATTATTGATGTAATTCAAAGGTTCTTCTTCTATTTGCTATTTCTACATTCACATATTTCAACAGAGACTTATTATTATTAAATACATAGGTATATATTTTTTAATAATCTATTCATGTCTTGTATTGTGTATGTATGTATTGAAAATAAAGATGTTAGTTATTATTAATTATGTAATAAACACTTATTTAGAGTAATGTATACAATGATAATTTGTGTTAAGCCCTGGTAAATCTAAAAATTAATTTTATAAGTAAAAAACGTATTACTACTAGGTATCTAAATACCTTTGTAGTCCCATCGCAGAATTCCAGAAATTTTCAGAAGTAGACTATAAAATATACCTATAGTTGAGTTGTTATACCATCTTCTATAATATTGCCTAGTTTATTAATTACCTATAATGACCTATATAATATATTAAATCGATAAAGATTTTCACTTTTCGACCAGTTATCACAACATACATATTTCAAATTCGAAAATTATTATAAATATACATCGCTCAAAAGTAAACAATGTACTTATAAGTATAAGATTATTATATAGCAAATATATATATATATATATATATATATATATATATATTTGCTATATATATATATATATAGTACATTCAGCATTAGTTGGGATAGCAGTCAGGGCAATAAAACAAAAGTCCGCTCTTTTGAATAAATTCCAAGCTTTCGGCAATCTTTATTGCCTTCCTCAGGGCTGTTAACAACAAAAAAAATCTACAATGACCTACAGAAAATTTCAAATTGACAAAATGACATTTTGTTTACACTGATATCATTCATATTAAAAAACAATAAACGGTAATATAAAATTTAAAAAATTCTTAAAACCAAAAGGCAAGTGCACCGGCATTTGAATGTCAACTTCTCTTAACATCGGACTATTTCAAATGCCGTGTGCATACGATGTATATAGTCAGCCAGTCATGCATGCGTATCTTATTTGTTGTAACATAAATCTGAATTAATTAAGTATGTATAAATATTACTCAGGTTTGACAAATCTGTTCTTTTATTCATATTGTGAGGTTCGCTCTGAATGTGAAACATTTCCAAGAACGTGCGTTTGTGGTAATTTCTTTCAGTGTCTAAAATTTTTGTTTTTTCATAATCCATTTCATGTCCAGTCGTTCTAACGTGTTGCGTCAGTGCCGATGAACATTGTTTATTTTCATTCCTGGAGTCACTTTTATGAGAAATTAGTCTGCTGTGCAACGTTCGGGATGACTGGCCTATGTATTTCAACTCGCAACCCTTACATGGAACCTGATATACTACATCCGATTTAAATTTGTTTTCTATCGGATATTTTATTTTGCTGAACAGTGAACCAACCGTCAAGACAACTTTATTAGCAATTTTAATATTATCTTTAAACAGTTTAATCAGCTTGGGGGTTAGATTTTTTATATACGGGAGGGATCCGAACACCACGCTGTTATTCCCATTGGTCTTTTTCTGGTCAGGAGTGATTCTGGTTGGATTTGTACTAAATAGAAGTTTGTTAATTAGGTGCATAGGGTAACTGTTCTCTATGAGGGTGTTTTTTAGTAGGTTAATATTTTTATTATATAGGGATGAATGCGATATTTCTGTGATTCTGCGTTTGAGTTCTAAAATAAAATTTATTTTAATTTGGAGGGGATGATATGAAAGAAAGTTAATGTACCGACTGGAATTAGATGACTTTCTGTACCAATCCAAAATCAAAATATTGTTTTGACGTATAACTAAGGTGTCTAAAAATGGCACAGCATTGTTATTTTCTTTTTCTATGGTGAATTGGATGGTAGGGTGGTAGGCATTGAACTTCTTTAGAATTTCATCGGTGTTATTTATCGGGACTGTATGAGGTCATCAACAAACTTTTTCATGAAGGGGAGGGGGAAAGAGAGAACCGGAATACATGCCTCTAGGAGATCGTCTAAGATATATTGTGAAATAATAGGTGAAATAACACCTCCCATAGGGGCACCTAAGATTTGTTGGTAGTATTTGCCTTCGAAAACAAACACTGTAGATTCAAACACAAAGGTCAGTAATTCTAGAAATGTACTTAACGGTATAGAGGTGTTTTGTAATATATAACTGTTATTATTATTTTACGAAGTATTGTGGGAAAGTATTTATTGGTTATTACGTTATTAGTACTATGCACTTTTGCATAAAAAAACGTAACTATCTTTTAATTTGTAATACATATAATACCCCCAATGTGCACTACCATCTGAAGTTCAGAGGCTACACTAATTCGAGATAAATATTTGGTGGGAATCTACATATTTGACGGTTTTTGTCCTCACTATGTTTGAATTATAACCCTAATGTCCAGTCTAATCAACGCATTCTTATATTTGATACCATTTACAAACAAAGTAATTATTTTCGATGCAGTATTTTTTGTTACAATGCAGACTAATTTTTTTAGGTCCAGGGGGGTGCAAGAATGCTATACCATATTCCAATATTACAAATAAAAAATATTTATTTTTACCTCTAAAAGGGGTATTTTATTCACAGTATATAGTGTCAAAACAGCCCAATTAGACATTTAAAAACCCCCTACGACCTCGAATCAAGTTTCCTTAACATAACTGTGTACTTTTTATAACAATTAAATTAATAGTTTCCATTTCTTATCAAAAAAATGTCAGCATGTTTTCAACGTAAATATTGTCCGGTGCAACGTACGGTACGCCAGCCTTAAAACATTTAAAATTTGTTTACCTATCTAATGTAGTGTTAAGAATATAAATTGATTAAATTATTAATGTTGGATTTAAGGCTCAGAAAAATAGTTTTCAATTTGTTTATAAATTATTCCTTCCTAAAATGTTATAATAGTTTCAATTCCTTGCCATTTTCATTGGCTCAAATATCTACACAAAATCAATCTTTCTTTAATTATATATCTAATGACTTTTGCAACATTTGAAAGATATAATAACATTATTTTACTGTTGGTGCCTGTTGCTACGTAACGTGGACAAAAAGAAATAGGTGCAATCACAAATTAACATTATGTAGAATCAAACGCGATGATTAATTAATTTTAAAAATTTGTTAATTAACTTTTTTTAAATATTTTAACGTATGCTATATGTAATACAAGTCATGGCAACTCATACTTTTAAATTAATAAGTCGTAATCTGATTTATCCAGATACCTATAACTTTTTTAAAGCAAAAATTAAGTTTAGCGAATGACATGTGTGTATATATATATATATATATATATATATATATATATATATATTGTGATTTTTTCCCTTTTTTTTCGTGGGTATTTTCGGCAAATTACAAATTAAAAATTAAAACAATTCATGTAGAATAAGAAATTTTGTTTATTTTACGTTTCGCCATTTTTTATGGCTTCTTCAGAAATATAATGTTATCTGTAAAACAATGTTCAATGTGTCAAACAATTATCCTAGTTCTGTTAAAAATTATTATCATAATAATCACATTACTACAAATCATTTCAAAGTCTTAGAACCATAAAAACAACAATTACAAAAACAATGTATATTACGTTATAAAATATGTGTATAAAATGAATGAAATTGAATAATTATTTCTCACCAAACTTTTTTGTATAAAAACAATAAACAATAAAACAAAACGGTTATGCCGCATTGAATCAATTACACGATATTAGGAAACATTAACAAGAAACTCACCTTATAATCACTAGAAAGCTTTTAGGTTGTAAATTCATTTTTCCCCCATGTTGTTTTCTTTTTTGTGCTTATAACATTACACTTTTCACCAAGAAAATAACAATTTTCATTTTACTAATGACTATAGAAAACATTCTTATTTTTATTATTTTGATTTATAACTTTATAGGAGTGAGCAAGACACATCTGCACTGAAATATCTTATTTGTCGGAATGATGTGGCAAGAAAACAAACAGTATCGAAAACAACTTTTTTCCATCCTCTTATTTGTATATTCTTCTTATACTTTAAAAATGTTTACAAAATTAATTCAGATATTGGAAACGTTCTAAGTAATTTATTTTTTTATTTTTATTATTATAGAAAATTTTGAGATGTCTATTGCAATAATTGAAAATATATTTTTGACAGATTTGCTATTTCACTCCTATCATTAACAGAGTTATGGTCTTTGTTAATTTCAATCATCTCCAATATGCCCCTTGCCTTGGTGTTTTGTTCTTTTTGTAGGATAGATACATTATTATAATTAAAAGTGTGTGCTAATTGATTAGTATGCTTTTTTAATGCTGTACTGTTTTTTGCGTACATGTGCGCTTTTATTCGTTCTCCCAAGCGTTGTTGGGTTTGACCGATATATATCCCCTGGCAGTCATTACATGGGATTTTATAGACAACATGGGTTTGTTTTTTTAATGGAATACTATCCTTTAATTTTGTGTATAGTGGCTTTAGGGTGTTATGATTCTTGTGGGCTATTATAATATTATATGGTCTAAGGACGTTATTTAGTTTTTGGGACAAATGATTGATAAATGGTAGAGACACATATTTTTTCGGGTGGTGGTTGTTTTCTTTAGGTTTAGTAGCAATCCCCGTGCTGTTATATATCTTATGGATTTCCTTTGTTGTTATTTTATCAATTAAATCAGGTGGGTAATCATTATTTTTTAAAATTGTCTTTGCCTTAAAAATAGCATTTTTTCTATATTCTATGTCCGTTAAACGTATTGCTCTACTTATTAAGTTACCTGCCACATTTTTTTTAAAAGAAAGGGGTTGTGTGGAATTGAAATTTAACAATATGCCAGACGAAGTATTTTTTACAAACCATTTTGTTGTGATATTCTCCTGTTTGTGGATTAGTGTGATATCTAAAAAGTTCAGTGTGTTATTTGTTTCGATCTCTGTTGTGAATTGTATACGCGGATGATAACTGTTAAATTGTTTTAGGATGTCCTGTAGTTTATCTAATGGGCATGCTGCGATACAATCATCAACACACCGTTTGTAAAAGGTGAGAGGAGTGTCTAAAAAAGGAACTATACTTTCTTCTAGGTCTTCGAGAATAAATTGTGCAATTATGCTAGATATTGGAGCACCCATGGCAAGACCAAATTTTTGTTTGTAGAACTTATCCCTAAAAGAAAAATAAGTGGTGGAGAGAGTGATATCTATTGCTTTTATAAACTCATTTAACGGTAATTTAGTGAATTGTTTAATTTTATTCCATCTATTAATTACAAGTTTTTTGGCCAGATCTAAAGGAATGTTGGTATACATGGATTTTATATCGAAAATACCCACGAAAAAAAAGGGGAAAAATCACAATATATTTCTACACGGCAACGAAAAGAAAAAAGAAAAAACTATATATATATATATACCATTCAATATCCATAATATCAAATAAAACGTGAAATTGAAAAATTAAAATACATAACTTATCCCTGTCAAGTTAAACGTTTAAGGTTAAGTTTCCTTAAATATTTTTAAGCAGAAGTGGTGCATTCGGACATTATAGATATATTACTTTTTAAATGCCCCTCGTATAAGAGTATTACCTTAAAATTATTTTTTTCCTCCAAAATTTAAAAGCTAGTTTATTTATGCAGCAACAGAGAAAATATATAACTAAAATATATTCTATGAAAAAGTCATGATATAAATACCTTTATTTAAAAAAAAATAAGCGGTGTCTTTTGTAATTATAAACCGTTTAATTTAATTCGTAATCAACAATACTCAGATTACACTCGTAAAATATACTAAACATTAGGTAAATTTAAATATCTATTTTTAAATATCATAGAGGTATGTTGATCAAGTACCTATATTGCAAACTATTTTTAGATGAACACCAATTTTTAAACTTATAATTAAACCAACACTGAAAATATATCCTTTGAAATATTGATAGATTTAATGTGACACAATTAAATTAAATTAATTATTCTTTAAGTTTTTCTTCTTTTCAGTTTATGTTGTTATTGTTCGTGAAATTCCGCCGGCCTTCGTCCATCCAACTTAACTTTAAATAAGACCAGTACCGCTCCAAGTGAGCAGCGTGTAGATGACTAGATCATTTAGATGTAGTGTATTTGCCTCGAATGCAGGGACATTGTTAGTCTAAATTTTGTATGAAATCGTTTATAATTTGAAAGCCCCGGCTCAAAATGTCGGGTGATGTACAACCAAAACGTAGAAGAGATAGGAAAAGGAAAAAAGGTATTTATTATGTCTTAAAAATTTACATTTCTATTGTCTAAAGTCTTCTATAAATATATCGTAATATATAAATTTCTAGAAAACTATTTTTAATGTTGTATAAAGGAAAAACGGGACGCTGTGGGATATTTTAATAACCCTCTTATATATCTCCCCCCCCCCCCCCTGCCTTAATTGCTATGATTATACCATTTTATTTAATTAACTATTTATTCACTTTAGCTAATAGATAGTGCATAAATTGATTATATGCAACGTTCGACGGAAAACTACTTGAATACCTTACAAGAACAGTATTTAAAATATATCATGATTCTTTGGCGGGAAAAGAAAATTATTCAATTTAAGAACTATATCAAAGTAATACTAATTGACAGCATTTAATAATAGCCGCCAGGATTGCTGATAAATGGTATGTCATAACATGCCAATTTTCTTTATTTGTTTACCTCGTCACGCTTACTCAACTGTGTTTGTGATTGTTGTTATGTCCATACTAGAAATATATGAGTGTATCAAATACAAATATGTAAGATGTAACAAAATATTTTCAAAAAATTATTCAAATCCATGTAGTATTATAAAAAGTATAGCCATTTCTCATCAGTACCGCAAATATGTATTTGCCTTTAGTTGTTTCATTATATAATGCAGAGGAGAAGCAAGTAATTAATTTGATAAATCAGATACTGTTGAAGCAAATTACAAAAAAGACAGAGCATACATACCTAACCACAATAAGAGCTATTAGGACGATCTTTACTAACAAACTACATATAAAATACTGTTAAAACTAGTATTTAGTAAAAGCCTTCAAGATCTGTTCTTTACCAAATCATCAGTGGGATAATGTTTAAATGCATATCTAGTTTGTTTAACCCAATTATGGTTAGAAATTTTCCCCTTTTCTATACTAAGATGACAGAATAAAATAGACAGGCACCAAATTAAGAAAAGTACTTTAAATTCGTCCACGTTTTCTAGTACATTACTCCATCTTTCTGTAACATCTGGTGTCAGCCCACTTTTCTTATTAGGCTTTCACGGCCGTTTAGAAAATTTTTGCTAGTTCATATGCCACAGTTGAAGTCATATTTAGCGATTGTCTAGATTATGGGCATGTTCTAATAATCCCTTGTACCTCTTTCCATGTAGTTGTCATTCGTGTTTTGTTTTAGAGGGCTCCATATTCCATGTATTATTGTCAAGAAGTAGCAAGAAACCGTTCGTTAATGTTTGTATATATTTAGCCGCATTAATGTTTCTGTCGTACATTACAAGCTTCGACCTTTGATGTGAAAAACGACTCCACATCATCATGGAACACCAAAAGATTCCCTGTTGGTCACGCATGTCTATCAGCCTAAATTATTATGTTGGTCTCCTGTACAGGAACAGGTAATTACCCCTGTTCCTTGGAAAATTTCATTATGAATTTTCTCAGTTTGTGTACTGTATGTTTTACTCTGTCACCATAGTGTAGATTGTTTCAGATTTTATATTTAGCCATAGTATCCACCATTCTGAAACTGAAACTATTAAGTAAAAAAAAAGAAGAATCAAATGATTTATTTAAATATCAAGCCATCGTTTTGTACTGATTTTGATAATACTACCAACTCTGAAGATGATAGCATAAAATTTTTAATACTTACATAAGAAAATGTTTTAGAAAAAAACATAAATATTGAAAACACCACTTGTATTTTTTACATAAATTAAAAATGTATTATTATATTGTGGCCATAGTTTTCACCATTCACCTCTCTAATAATCCAGAGGAACTCAAGGAAAGAAAAAATTGTAATAACCGCGTAGTACACTTGAGGACAATCCGCAATGAGCAAATACTTTGAGCGCTTTAAAACTGATGAAGACAATGAATAAAAAAAAATTGTCGAAACGTTTAAACAGAGACTTTCATTTTTGCTTGATGTCTTGTGTTTTTAATAATTTATTGCATTATATAGCGGGCCAAGAATAAATTCAAGAAACATGTTTCTTAAACGTGCAATATTATATATATACATATATAATATACGTATATTAAAGTTCTTTGCCGAAATATACAAGAAATGTATTTAAAGTAATCTCTCTCTCTCTCTTGGATGGCAACTTGCTTTCCTATTGTCATTTTTGTTATTAATTACTAATGAATCAAGTTGCCGTTATGTCAAGATGACAGATTACTATATGTATATATATATATATAATTAAGAAGCAACAACTGTCGTATCCTTCAAATTTTCTCTTAATAGCATATTTACTGTCTTCGGCATCAGGAACAACCAGCATCTTTCACAATTACATATTTAGAGATATAAAGAAATTACAGAGCTATGAAGAAGTTTGTTAATTAAACGAACGAAACGTTGTACATGTAATTGACAGTTTTTTATTTTTCCTTTTTATCCTAATACCGAAGACCGTATATATGTACTATTAATATACATAATTGCATACATGAAATATATCAAATTATTATCTTGAACTCCTGCATATACTTGTATAGTGAATTTAACATCTTTCTTAACTTCTATTTAATATATATTTTTCATTAAACGTTTATCTCCAACCTGCAACCCTAATACATTTTCAGATCTTCCAATTAGCTTGTATATGCCTTAATAAAAAAATATTTTGTCTGTGTTTGAAAAATACGCCGAAACTGCACGCTTTACTTCTTCATACCTCGTAAATGTCTTCCCACGCAGCTCTTTTTGCATTTTAAGGAACAGGTAAAAATCGCTAGAAGCTAGGTCTGGAGTATAGCGTGAGTGATTCAACATATCGAAGTCCACATTATGCATGACTCTTGTTGACGAAAGCATTGTCGAGCAGAAACAAGACATCTTGCGTCAATGTTCCTCTCCATTTAATGATTTCTTTAAACCGCTGCGGAATTGAGGCGTAGTATTCTCCAGTTATGGAAACGCCTTTACCTTTGTATTCAATTAACAAAGTCCCAAAAAACAGAAGCCATATGTTTTTGTAACCCCTTAAGCTTCTTGGGTGGTGGTATGCCTTTTTAATGCCACTGCGTGGGGTGTTGCTTAGGCTCGATTCACAATGATGAACCAAAGTTTTATCCCTAGTAAAAATGCGAATCAATACACCGTCTCTGCCTTCATTACAGAGGTCCAAAAACGCACGGGAACATTCCAGGCACTGTTGTTTTTGCGGTGGCATAAACATTCTCGGCAACAAACTTGCGCTTAGTTATGCCAAGATCATCATGAAGAATTCTCAAAATGGTTGAATCAGGTACTCCAGTCATTCCTGCAAGGGTCACTTTGATAGGCCGCGAGAGCCTTAGGTCATTTTCAAGTAATTCCCTACCTTGCTTAAAGCGACTGTGCCACTTAAAACCATAGTTTTTTTTTGTCAAGAATTCCCGTAAACAGGTGACATCTCTTCCAGTATGGTATGAGCAGACTTCCTTTGTTTTGTAAGGAGCTAGATAATGGCGCGATACTCGGTTTTTCGGTACCCATCTAGCACTAATTTTATTCATACCCAAATGGTCATGGAGAATTCGGCAAACACTTCGATTTTTCATTGAAGTAAACTACTACTTCCGGTCTGCTGATTTTACTGAAAATCTAATCAGATCTCAAGAGGGAGAGTGTACTCTTAAATACAAAATTTGGAATTGATAGCTGTAGTGGTTTGACATTTGTATTGCGCTCTTTAAAGTCAATTAGCAAAATGCCCTCACAATCCCAGAATATTGTGGCCATCACCGTTTTCGTTGATTGAGCGACTTTCGCCTTTCTCGGACGAGGTTCATCAGGTCGCCGCCATTCCATGGTATCCCTTTTCGATAGAGGATCATAAAACAGAACTATTGTGTCATCCCCTGTGACAATGGACTCCAAAATCGGTTTTGGGTCGTCACCACGCATGTTTAAAAACGACTGCGCACATTCAACTCGACGTTTACGTTGGAGAGCAGAAAGAAGTCGGGGTACCCATCTAACACTAATTTTATTCCTATGGTCATGGAGAATTCGGCGAACACTTGTTTCGGAAATATTGGTTATCACTGCTAATTCCTTCACTTTCAAACGGCGATCTTCTAGCACTAAATGATCAATAATTGAAATTTGTTGTGGTGTTATCACTTCAGTTGGTCGACTCGACTGATCAGCATCGTCCAGGGATTCTTGTACCAAACGGAAACATTTTGCCCACTTTTTTGCTGTTGAATACGAAGGAGATGAATCACCGTAAACGCCGTCTAAACGTTATTTAATGTGATAAGGTGTATGCCCTTCTTTTGTTAAAAATTTGATGACCGTGCGGTACTCAATTTTCGTTACTTCAGACATTTTCTTGCGCTAATCACGTTGGTTGGCTGGTTATTAAACTTCGAACCGTCATATTTATAGTGAACACCTCGCGTATGTGCATGGATGATGTGACGGAGTCTGAACACGTTTGAGAACGTATAAGCCTGTCAGGCCGAGAATTTATGGCGCCTATCTCGTATACGACCAGGCCCCATCGTTATAACTAGTTTAATAGTTTCGTTTTTTGGCTCAATTTTCTTTTTACTAGTTTATTGTTTTAGTCTATATCTTATCATTTTCTGACCTTTTCCGTCTTTATTTCCATCTTTACGTCTCAATTTTTTGGTCACTGTTCATTAAACTCTACAGCAATACATCAGTACTTCTATTTTTTGTTCCTTTGTTTTTATTATATTTCTCATCATCTATATACTGTCTTTTGCCTTGTAAAACTGCTTGTTCCTACCCAATCTTTCCTTTACAAAAATCTAAACATTTTTCTCTTTTATAAGCTTTGAAACATACTGATGGGGCATGTTACCCTGTATCTTATAATAATATACTGTTATTTTACTACTTTAATTGAAAATACGCTTAAGTGATACCTAATCTATCGAAGTTATAATAATTATTTGATATGGCGATAAAACCAGAAGACAAAAAGAAGTATACGACTGACACCTAATTACGTAGTCCATAGTAAGCCGAATTTAGATAAACTTCAAGAAACAGATAGGACTCACTAAAATTACAAAACGAAATTTTTTGAA
Organism: Amphimallon solstitiale; assembly: GCA_963170755.1. NCBI lineage: Eukaryota > Metazoa > Arthropoda > Insecta > Coleoptera > Scarabaeidae > Amphimallon > Amphimallon solstitiale. The sequence goes on along the minus strand of OY720684.1, from coordinate 59,798,603 downwards.
AGTGTAGCAAAATCCTCGTGCAAAAACTATCTGAGGATAATCCTGAATGGTTGAATTTTGTGAGGAAATGCTGAATATTTGTGATGATAATCTCTTGACTTAAAACAAATCGTGTTTTATAATGAAGCCTACTATTATTTGCCATAAGAGAAAGAAGCAAACTGGAACCACGAGAAATTATGATATTCACTAATTACTACGATTTCGATTTTCGCTCGCCCACAACATATAAAAATTATTATACAAAATATTCTATGAAGCTGCTTTCGTGCTGCGGAGGGTAAGTAAAATCATCGGTCCATTTCATCATATAAAATGGGGTAAAAGCAATGCATTTTGTTGGTTGTTCTTTTAAACCTGCCTTGATGCGATCCTAGAAATACCATCAACACCAAGAATCGCATAGACAATTAAAAAAAAGTATGTTTAGACATAAAAAAAATAAAGAAAAGAAATCACCAGCACATGAAGAAAGACGTAGGAAATGCAAAACTGATAATTAATATAAATAAAACAAGTGAAACACGAATCGGAGACATAAACACACATTGAAAGCTTTACATAAGCCCAATGGAAGTAAAGCAAATTAATAAAGTATGTTATCTTGGTAGCATGACATACGGATGCGTTTAGCGCATTTCAAAATATTCTTTGTTAATTATGGGACGAAATTGCCACTATGTGATTGGAAGAGCTAGTCCACAACGGAAATGATTATCACAATATATCGTCCTTTTTCAACAAGTCATAAGAATAATTCTGACAATCTTTCAGTCCAACATAATTTTCAACAAAGAAATTTAGAAAAGAAAATGAACGTTAATAGGACACAAATGAGGAAGGATAATTCGGGCGTAATTAAACATGAACTAACTTCATAAGGATGATCCCAGAACATTTGTAGATGACCTTTAAATGAGCAATTTTTTCGTCCATATCTCAATGTCAAATAAAATCTCCTAGAGCATTGTAAATATAATGGAAGCAAATGAGCTAACTCAAAAGTCGCTACTGTTGTGACGGTCCAGACGTGTGTAGACATAGACAAACGTGATCTACTAGTGTAGCATACATTCATTAGAACGATGTCATTTGCGAGATAGCAGTAAACCAGTAAGGACGTCACTAAGACTGCTTCGTGTGTCTATTGTGTATTACATATTAACAAATTTATTTCTATTAATTAGTTGTTGGTTACAAAATGCCTAGAGTGTGTTTAAATCATTCTAACAACTTTTGTTATATATGTGGTGAAGAGACGCTCAAGTCCCAAAAGCGATTCGTTACGCCATTAGTGAAAAAGTGTTATGGACTTTATTTTGGGTGTAAAGTGGAGGACAAGTAAAGTGGGGAACAAGGGCCTGTGCCCCACGTACATGTTTTTTATCGTGTTCTAGGCTTCTCACTGCATGGAAAAGTTGCACAGGCCACTAGCTATCCCTATGATTTGGAGGAAACCCAAAGATCACTCCCCCATCTGTTATGCCTGCTTAACAAAACAAACATTAAAGGGAGTACGTCAAAATCAAAATACATAGTGGTATACCGTAACTTGCAATATGCAATGAGATCAGTTCCACACAGCGAAGAGTTCCCCATACCATAGCCTCCTAAACATATTGACATTAAATGAAGAGAGCTCAGGTTCTGATAGATGTAAGGAAGATAACGAAACAGATTTTGCTGACACAACTTTTGAACTAAGCTGTTCATCTGAGCCCCATTTATTGACTCAAGAAGAACTGAACGATCTCATACGAGATTTAAAGTTCTCCAAAAGACAGTCTGAAATGCTTGGTTCCCGGCTAAAAGGATGGAATCTTCTTCGAAAGAATACAAAGATATGTAGTTATCGTAATTAACTCAACAGAATGACACTTATTCAATGATTCCTCTAAAGTTATCCTAAAGGCTGTATTTCTGCATGACGGTAATAATTTTTTTTCAATACCTGTGGCATATGAAAACTTGAAATTTTTATTGGAAAAGCCTTAATATGCAGTATAAATGGAATATTTGCGGTGATTTGAAGGTTATTCCACTTATTCTTGGTCTGCAACTTGGCTGCACTAAATACTCTCGTTTTTATGTAAATGGGATGGTAGGGATAGAAAAAACTACTACATTTGCAAAGAATGGCCTAAACGCCAATCATTGACCCCCTGGACAGAAGAATGTGAAACAGGGGATTTCATGTAATTCTAAAATTGCGTACTACCTCCGCTAGGATTAATGAAGAATTGCTGCAAAGCCATGGACAATATTATACTCCTAGTTTAATGTACTAAAAGCAGAAGATTTCTAAATTCGTAATGCAAAAATGTAAGAAGGAATATTTGTGTGTCTACAAATACGGTCATTTATGCATGGTAAAAAGTTGACGGACTATTGAATCGACTGGAGAAAGCAGCTTAGCAAGCATTCAGAAATAGTACTGACAGTTTTTAAGGAATCTAGAGGCGGAAAATTACCGTTATATTGTCAGCGATCATATAACATCTTATAAAAATGTGGGTTGTAATATGTCCTTAAAAGTACAGTTCCTGCACTCTCATATAGATTTCTCCCCGAAAAATCTTGGCGCAGTGAGCACAGGGAACACTTTTATCAGAAGATGTCAGCTATATAAAAGAGGTATCAAGGCAAATTAAATCCTAATATGATGGTCGAAAGTAGTGCCGGAAATCGTCATTTCTTACTGTCTAGGTGGGTCAGAATGTTTGAATCTTGAGTAATTAAGAATGTAAAAATTTTAAACTGTTTGATATAAATGCCTGTCTCTCGGAAACCTTGCATGATAAGGAAACCCATAATTGGATTCAGGAGAAAAAATACTATTATAATCGGACTTTTTTAAGTGAAGAATAATAAGTATTATTCTACACTTAAAAAAAATTCATTTAAATATCCGAATAGCCCGAAAGATCTGAAGCCCTTAATCAGATTAGAAGTTAATTTAATAACTCCATCCACGACTGAAAATCTCTTTCAAAAATTAAATAAAACAGTAAATGCTTTCAGTGTTGACCAAGTAATTCAATTTATTTTATCATTTAACTCTTGTTTTCGTTCATAAATGAAAATCATGTATCCAACCTTTTTTTTGAAGTATTTTCTTATGTAAGGTAACATTTATATGTTGCCACGTTCAGAATGATTAATTTGTCAGAAGAATACACCAACAAGAATAATAATTTTTCAATTCTTCTATATTCCAGTTCCGACTTACTTACATAATTAATTATGTTTTAATATAGATGACAATACTTTTAGTTTAATTAATTGCTGATACGATTTCATTCACAAATCTTTCAACAGCCACTTACTTACATGTAGAGAAAGTGTTTCAAAAATAAACATACAGGAGAAACCTAAAGTGTTATCGAAGTACAATAACATTCACCAACATACGTCAAGTACATAACAACGTATAAGTAAATAATGCTGTGCCCCTATTAGGGGCACAGCATTATTTACTTATGCGTTAGTCCACTTCTGTATTTCTAGTATATAATTTCACTAAGAGATTCAAGAAAACATTTGAATGTACTGTATAAAATCAAAATATCTATGAATTCAGAACCACAGTGAATGTTTTGATTTAGAAGAACAAGTCGAAGAAACTACAGTATACCAACAACCACAGGCACCAACAACACCTTCCATTTTAACCAACGATGATATAACCATACATGTTCATATAGAAACATCTTTAGGAGGAGGAGTTTGCGCAAAATGTGTCTTCTTTGTCCTCATGATAGTAATTAGTGTAGTAATTGGTATCACCATCACCGCACATCGAGGACAAACTGATCGTAAGATATGAATGTTTTTGACGATACATCCTGTGAACCATAATATCTTTTCAGTCGACATACCCGCATCAGAATCACGTTTTGCTAGCATCTTCGACGGTTGGATAGATAAAAATTTAAAGACTCATGATGACGATAATCTGCATACTGATTCAGAGGAAGTAAGTCACGAAGACGAAGAAGATATAGCCGAATATGATGCCAGTGATGAGCATGGTGATGACGAGGATGAAGAGGAAGAAACTGCTTCCGATGAAGAAGTCGAAGCGGATGATTCAAAGCCAGAAATGAGTGAAGAGGAAGAGGAAGGAACCGAAGAAGAAGAGGAAGAAGAAGAAGAACAAGAAGACGAAGACCAAAGTGCTCAGGAAGATGAGGAAAGTCAGGAGGATTATGGAGTTGATCAAGTTGACGATGAATCTCAAGAAAACGAAGACAAATCTGAATCTCAAGAAGATGCTGACACAGAAGCTGAAGATACCGAGGAAGATATAGTTGCAGAAGAATCTGAACCTGATGAACAAGAAAATAGCAATGAAAAAATAGCGAGCGAAGAAGAAAATGATGAAAGGGAAGATGTACATTCCGAAGAAGCAGAGGAGAGCGAAGAAGAAATTTATAATAAAAATGACAAATCTCCATCTCAGACTGAAGGAATTCAAGTATGTTCTTCCCAAAGAGAAGATAATAATAACAATAAATGCACATATTATGTCTCTTGCAATATTATTTTTCGTTTTTTTATAGGATATTGAAGAAGACGATCAAAATGACGATGATGATAACTATATACCAGAAGTCGACAACGCTGAAATTAACACTGCTAACAGTAAGTATATAATACTTTTATTATTCATTACTTCAATTACTGTAATACTATTGCAATAAATAATTAATAGTATTAGTTTTATTGTTTCTTCGAGAAAAAAAAAGAGAGACCTACTTTTAAATTATTAGTAATAAGAAATCTATTCGCGCTTTGGAAAATAATCCCAAAATTTGGACAACCTCTGCGAAAGCCTACTAATGAATTTAAACCAGAATTTTGGGAACTTAAAATATAATGCAATTAATTATATATATTTCACTGATATATTTGAGGATAATTTTTACGAAAGTAAGTTTATTTCTATTATTTGCACCAGTATTTACCTTATAAGCAGAGACTTCTGCTATATTATGCCTTCTCATTTTATTTACTTTTACTGTACAGTTTTTTTTTTTTTTGGCTTATTTCAATATCTAAATCTGATAATGATGACTGAATTATTAAACTTTCTAAATTCCCATGATTGGTAACTTGAACATATGTTTGACAATATTTGACATTTCATTAAATTCTGTGTAATCCTTAAAACTGATCAGTTGTTCAAATTGAATTCATAATAGGATTTAATTATCATACTTGTTAATCATTATAGTTGCCCATGATGAAGCTTCTGCTTAAAAGTGAAATATTGGTGAAGATCTAAAGAACTTCAACTAATTTTTTGGATATATTATTACCGGATTCCCCAGTATCTTATTTTTCTACGATTTGCTCTAGCACTTCTTTCTACACGCGCGCACACACACATACACACGCACGCACACACGTACACACACGCGCGCGCGCGTGCGTACTCGCACACTCACTCACTCAGTCACACATGTATAATAATATATAAATAAGAACTATAATTAGAATAATTTATTTATTACTAAATATATGTCTATTCGAATAATCATAGCTAATAAAGGAACGATGCTTAATTTTGAATAGCTTTTGAAATTAAACCTTATTTTTTGGTATCCGAAATTGGGATCCAATTTTTTTCGGGAAAAAAAACTACATATAAACACATTTAATAACACACCTGATCCACTCTTCTCCTTGGATATATTGTGGGAAGAGTCCGTTGCAAAACACGTTTTACTGTTTCCTCATCAACATCCCCGCCCGGATCGTCATTTTGTGATGAATTATTGTTCTCAACTTTGTTTCTGCCACTTCTTTTTGTTATTTTGCCTTTCTTCTAGTGAGCTTATTCGCTAATTTAGTCTGGGCATTTTCTCTTTTTCCAATGATTATTTATTTTTCAGTGCCTATTTCTCCTTCTGTGTCTCTTTTTCTATTACATTTTTATGTATATTACTAGTTATTACCCAACTAAAGCTGTGGCGTAACGAACTTCTTTCCTAGCTTCTCTTTGTTTTTAGTGCACCACCACAAGTCAGTAACGGACTAATATCTTATACTTTTACGTATACTCTGATAGTGCAACTTGTCTTGGACGGGTATCTTGTCCCACTTGCATAGCTAGCGATATTGACCTTTCTCTTAACTGAAACATGTGCAACTGCACTTTTTAAATATGCAGAACACATATTTATTCTTAACCACGACTGAATTTCTTGCGAATAGTAAGTTTTGAATGCACATAATGATATGGTTTTCTCGAGCTATATTTATATCATTTCTGGTATGGCTATAATGACCATCAAGGATAAATAGTACAGGGTCATCGTTGGATGGTTTTACATGTGCAATAGAGTTTTTACCTAATAGCTGCACCAGCTATTGGGTAAAAATTTGTTGTTGAAGCCAACCACACAACCCATCAATTTCGTGTTCATATTTTTTTCGAAGAAAGACGAATAATGGCGGAACAAGCCCTCCAGCGGCATTCATACACATTACTAACTAGCGCGACTTCTTCTGTAGCTGTAACGACACCTACCTGCTTTTCTCTTTTCAATGTCATAACTCGTGCGTTTTTGCCGGCTTGAATTTAATTTTTTACTTTCGTTTTGAAATACCTTGAGATTTCTTGAAGACAGATGCGGATGACTTTTCACAAAATTCAATCTTTTTTTAAGCAAGCTTACTCACTCTTAAAAGGGAATGAATAATATAACTTTTATAGCCAATTGAAGGCAAGTCTTCTAACATCAGTGGAGTTCACGCCGACGTAATGCCAATTTTCAAACATTAATCAACTAAGTCGTCTTCTGTTTTTTTAGAAGTACCGTCTTTCTCCCGGGTCGTTTATGAACTAACTCTGTGGGGGGTTTTTAACGGAACTGTCTAAATAAAGTTTGGGACCCCGAAAGTTTGGGCGGCTTTGAGGTAACCGATTTCTTTCCCACTGCTTTTACCTGATTTATTTCCAGAGCATTTTCACCTTCAAAAAATATTTTGTGGTTGTATTATAAAGGTAGGTCACAAATCTATAAATTCGGATATCCGAAATTAGGATACCATGACTATCCGAAAATAGGCAACTGTTACATTTTAGGTTAATAATTTTGCAGGTTTCTCAGTTTTTAAAATTTATTGCTATTGAACAGTAGAGAAGCTTCAAGAGATTCTCAACTTACTGCAGTGATAAATTCACTTTTTTAAGAGTGTATAACTCCACAAACATCCTTTACTTCGAAGTTCGAAAAAATAAAATCGTACAAGACATTTTACTCCTATCATTACCCTAGTAATAGGGTATGCGGCAAAATAAACAGTACTGAAATGCGCATGTGTCAAATGTGTATGTGTCATGCGCTGAAACGTACCGAGTGGTTTACGAACGTGGTTACAACGTATGTGAATGTCTCTTTAATGTTAGTTGCTTCAGGATGGTTCTCACTGTTGCAGAAAAAGTTTTTATCGTGGAGCACTATTTTCGGTCATACGGAAAAGGGCGCGAAAACGGTCCAAGCTTAAAAGAAGTTGCCGACAAATTTAGGCATAATTTTTTGAAACAGGCTCCGAGCAACGCCGTTATGTTAGCAGTTGTTGACAAGTTTCGTCGTACGGGAAGTGTGCTTAGCCAACGTAAACGTCACGTGGGTCGCGCGGTGACAGTCACAACCAATACGAATCACGAGCGTGTTTTGAATCAGGTGCTGCAATCGCCAAAACGAAGCCTCCGAAGATCATCATTAAAATTGAATATCAGTGATCGATCGCTCCGTCGAATGTTCAAGAATATTGGTGGGTTTGCAGTTTGCATACAAAATACAGACCGGACAGCGTCTGACTGCATCTCACAAGCGTGTAAGAGCCGAATACTGCGCACGTGTGTTGGCTACGGATTATGTGGACGCATCGTTCTTGTCGAATGTTTGGTTTTCCGATGAAAGCCATATTCATTTAAACGAACACATTAACAAGCAGACAACACGTTTTCTTGGATTCGAACGCCCCGACATAATTGTCGAGCAACCCCTTCATAGTGACCGTGTTACCATTTGGTGTGCTGTATCCGCACATGGCATATTGGGCCCGTATTTCATTGAAGCAGACGATGGAACGCCGTTAACTGTGAATCAGGAGCGCTACAGAGAACAGGTTATCACACCATTTCTGCATGATCTTCAGCGATTTTGTCGTGCCAGGAACCTAGCATGTAATCAACAATGGTTTCAGCAGGACAGGGTAACCTGTCACGCGGCTAGGGAGTCTCTTCGAATGCTGCGCACACATTTTGGGGATCGCCTTATTTCGCGTAGCACTGATTTTCCATACCCATCGCACTCACCAGACCTAACATAACCTGATGCGTACATATGGGGAATGCTGAAGGAGGCTGTTTTCCGTACCGATCCACCGTCTGACATTCCGGAAGTGCGTGTTAAAATTCAAGGTTTTTTTCATACCATGCAACAACCTGTGTTCACAGACATGTTTGTGAACCTTCGCGAACACTATAAATACTGCTTGAAATTGCATTTTGTCTTGAACGTCTGTTTTATCGGGAACGTCGTCGTGAATAATGTTTGCAACGCTATATAATGTGTTAAAGTATCGCTAAATAATGAAAAGCAAATACATAAATAATAAACGTTTCATAATTTCAGTATACTGTTTATTTTGCCGCATACCGTAGTTATTAGCTCAAATTGTATATGGCCACTATCCGAAATTAAGCCCCTTTCCTCTACGTACATACCTTGCATGGTCTCTTTTTAAATATAATGTTTGAACGCGACACATAAATAATAAAATTCGAGTATAAACATCTTTATGCCTCACATCTTGCACATAAAAAGAAATTCTCTTTAAGGCGTAATTTAGTCAACTTTTGACATCTGAAACAAAATAATTCCTAATTCATTTACGTCCATATATTTACTTGAAATTTGTTTTATTTGATATTCATTCATAATCTACACAAACTAATAGCTAAAAAATCAGAAAATATAAACTGACACAGACGTTTTATATTTTTGGCGCTCAGTGTATATACAAACATATTTGTTTCAATACTTTTACACAACACTATACATGTGACGTGTTATAAATAAGTGGACTTTACTACGTAAATTTAAACGAAAATTACTGTATTATTAGGTGATGTAAGTCAGGAAATGCAGATTGTTTTTTAAGATGCCACTATATGTTTCAGTGGCTGCCAAATTTGGCGTCGGAGTTTCTCTGTTAATTGTGGCATACGTAGTATTGGTTAAAAAATGGAAATCGGGTAATTAGCATGCATAATTGTTGTTTTATTCTTATCATTTGTTGTTTGCTAAACACGAAAAAAGCAAATCATACACATTTTTTGTTCTAAAACTAATATAAGCCTAACTTTTCTTTCGACATGTTAGATTTTAGTTTTTTGTTTCTCTAATGCACCACACTACTCCTTGGCTTCTTTACAAATAACTAACAACAAGCATTTCCTGATAATCAAATATTTGTAATAATCTGTTTACTTACCTCTTTTAAAATAAAATTTATCGTATCAATATTTTCTATTATAGAGATTTTTACATGTAACTAATTTCCAAATTTAAGGAGTGAAAGCATCTTTAGTAACAATCTCTATATATTTCCAGTTTGATTTTTAATACACATTACGATGAAATTAGATTAATTCAATGAACCCTAATCATTTTGAAAATCAAATACATTTGAGTATAATAAAACAATATTTAAAATCAAATTGGAGCATTCTGCATATATAGTTGTTAAGATTAAAACATATATAGCAATTTATAGTAGACATGATCTACTCCTAAACGAATCCCGATATGTGTGTTAAAGATAAGGATTTTTTTAATGTAAATATCCTTTAGTCTTTTTAGATATTCTTAAAAGTACAACCAACCATCAGTCACATAAAATACAATGAATTTCTCATGAATCACTTCTTCACTTAAATAATACAAAACATTTTATAATTTTCTACTAAGAAATAATAAATTAATACGATACACAAATTTTATCGTGTTATTTATTAATAAAATATTCTTGAGACGAAATTCAGGAAGGGAATACATCTTCAGGTAACAAAAAAATTTAAAACGGAGCTTTCTACACCAATATTATATTTATTACTTTTTGTTCGCCTAATATGATATACGTTTTTGATAAATTTTTATTGTCATTTGCTTGTTACTAGTGCCATATGATGTAACTCTTTTATACTCGAGAAAACCATGATTTTATCTATTCAAACATATTATATTGCACTTGACAAACTAAATACAACTGGCACTCTTCAAAAATGTTTAAGATATATGACAAAGATGTCAGTATCGAAAGCAGTGAGAACAGTAAGGTTTAGAAGATTTTCTGAAAAAAATTCCTTATGATTGTTTGTAGCATATAGGTAATTCAAGAATTTGTTAAGAAAGACGGTTGTGGCAGTCTTAGAAAATACCAGATGATAGTAACACAGATGTTGAGGAACAAATGACGCAGCAGTCCATTCGAAATATTACACAGCTAGAACAACTATCATATCAGACATGTCAGTTAATCCTTAAAGAAGAGCTTTATATCTGCCATACAAGTTTCGCTGCGTGCGGGCGTTCTTGTCCGTTGATGAATGGTCAAGCGCGAGTTAATAACTATCAATGGACTCTAAATCAAGTTAAATAATGATGCCTTTCTTAACAAATTATTATGTGGCAGTGTTGATCTAACGGTTGTCCACTGGATTATCAACCTATAGGTTCTGGATTCGATTCCTGACTACTCCATTTGGAATTTTTTTACAAAAATTTCTCTGGACGACTGCCGTGCTCCGGAGGGTACGTAAACCCGTTAGTCCCGGTTATTTCATTAGTCAATAGGTCATGATGGGCGAGCCACTTACGCAGTCTGAGAACGAAATACCATAGCCAAGCAAAATTTAAGAAATTACTTCAATAATGTGATCCAAAGAGTGGACATTGTATATTCAAAATGAAGGAACGCTGTGAATATTTATTGTTACCTATATTTTTTATTACCTCATTTATAATGGAAAATTGAGTTTGAATTGAAAAGAATTTCATGGTCTTCCGAAGTATACAAGATCATAGTATAAAAGTAAAGCTTTCTTGAAAGTTAAATGATAAAATGGTGTAAGTGCACATTTAGCTATTTTCGTCAAATTCTACAGGCTGCCAAAGAACAGTATGACAAACATATGTTTGTGTTGAGCAGGATGAAAAAGTCTGTCAATCCTCCACATTTGTAAAATTTTTCCATTAAAACTTTAAAACGATGATACTTTTGGTATTGGCTTTCTATTCTTTTGACATTTTTTTTTTATTTTGACTGTGGTCCATAATAGTAATTTTTAGCAGAAACATAATTATTACTGTCAATGGCTCTCTGTAACGTATTAGGAAATTAGAAGCTTACTAGATCAATTTCTGTTATGTTTTTCAAGATAAATTCCGTTGTTTTTATTTCTATCAAAAGTACATGCTCAAAGATACACACTTTGTTCTAATCTAAAATATTGCTATTTATTCATATATATGTAGAGTCTATATAAATAACTATGCATGATGTATTTTACCGTATGGGATATTTTATGCTTCAGGAAAACATAACTAAAACACTTAAATGTTTATATGAAAAATTTGACGTCACGTATGCTTATTTTTACTCACTCTATATATACACAAATTACTACATATCTTAAATTTAGATAGAACTTCCGAAAAGGGTGATAAAGTTGAAGAAGAACAGTTACCGGATCTAGCTAGAAGAAATACATTTGTGCCTCCTCCGACACTTGAAGAAGTCGAGCAAGATATTGAAAATGTCGATGAAGGTATGCTCAATGGAATGACGATTGCATATCTTTAACATATTAATGGCTCAATCTCATTTAAATTCATAAATGTAGAGAATTTTTAAAATAGCTAAAATCGAACCTAACCTCTAATTTATAACTTGTCTACTAACAAAACTATTATTTTCTAGGAGGTATAATGAACCTCTTAAAATCTATATAATTTTTAAAAAATGTTACAACTTCAAACCGGTAAACGCAATTTAATCACAATTTAATATTATTAGTTAGTAGTTATATATTCTAAAATTATCTTTACGATCTAACTTCTTCCGATCAGAATATTCAGAAGAAGGGGAAGAAAGTGAGGAAAGTGAAGGCGAGAGAAGAAGCATGCCACCTGGGAAGAGGCACTACGAAGAATTAAGAACCACATATAACAGATCGCTAACGCCAGATAGTGATTCAGAATACAACAGAAAACCAAAAAACAGAGAACCTAACGACGAAGAAGAAGAAGAGGATGATGATTATGACAACAAAGAGCAAGAGGAATATGAAGATGAGGAAGAAGAAGAAGAGGGAGATGATCAGGAAGAAAGGGACGAGGAATACGAAGACGATGAGGATGAGGAATTGATGAAAAAATTAGAAGCTAAATACGGAAGACTGGATACGAAGTCTTCGAAATACGTCGACGAAGAAGATGAGTATGGTGATGATGCAGATGAAGAAGAGGAAGAAAACTTTTCTTCTTGGAAACGTAATTTAAATAAATAGATGTCTTTATATTTGTGTTGTGTTCAATTTGTTTAGCTTATGTAAACATAATAAGCATAGTATTTTATATATGGATTATTCATGATCACAATAGTTATACATTGAGTAAATACATACGGTAGTAATATATCTGCCTACATATTAGTATCGAAAAGGAAATCCAAAGACTCATTACATAAGAAAATAATAATATATAAAAATAGGAAATTTCTCCATTATTATTCGCACTAAAGACTTATTCAAAATGCGTTTTAAAAGCCATTTCAAAATAAAATTTCCTCATTATTTTTATCATATTATTTACTCTCAGAGTATCTTGTATAGAACTTTCATAATATTCTTTTTCAAATTAGAATCACAGTAGGCTTTTGCGTTTGTTGTTCAATACAAATAACGCCTGCATGAGATTAATCGGAAGTAAATACGGGGACACAAATAGGTGGAAAAGAGACGTTTACTTGTTATATTACTCGAGCTTGTGCAGTATTTTTTATTTTTTCAGTTATACACTGGCGCCAGATCAACTCTACGTGGAAATAAAAACCAAATTTCTACTACTCGTAATAATATTATTTACATAAAAACTTTCATATTTTTTTAACGAAAATATTATAGTGGACTGTTTCTTGATGAAGCAATAAATTGCTGCAGAAGCTCATGTATCATTAAACAATTTTTTCCACCTGTTACAACACATATGTGCTTCTTTTTCTAATAAGAATCTGAAATATTTAATGGAATCTTTCTTTATTAGATGTTAAGTCAGGTACTAAAGGTGACGCAGAATCAGATTCTGACGACCAACATATTGGCGTGAATAGAAGGACAAGAAGTGGTGCTCAAAGTGCGTATGCCTACGAGAACGTTACAAATGCTGATGATTATGTAATAAGGAATGAACTTGATCAAGCACAAAAGCATCTTGTCGATGTATGTATAATAATATTCCATGTACAAGACGTAGATCTAATACTCATGACAATTGCTGAAACAAATGTACTAAGAGTGAATGAAATAGTACATAGACATTTAATCTTAATAGTGAGGTTAAAAATGCATATTGATAATTGATGGTGTTAGAACGTACGCAATTAAATACAATAAATGCAGTAGATCAGTGGTTCTTTAACTATTGGGGGCTTTACGTCCAATACATGAACAGGACAAGACATCAAAAATAATTGTTTACCTTTTTATTTCAAATATAAATAAAAATAACTTTCAACCACAGAGCCTGTCCGGATTTTGTCTTATAGTGGAAGTAGAGACTTTGAGCTTATTTTCTATTTGAAATTTATTTCTTGTCAAGATTATAAAGTAGTCAGATCGGAAAAATCGGTTTCATAAAAATTTATATAGCTTTTATAAAAAAATCTATATAGAAAAAATTTATTCTATTTCCATGTAAAATTATATATAAAATATTGTTCCTTAGTGCAAATAACGCCAGCAGTCATGTTTAATAGAAGTATCAAACAACAACAAACATATTTTCCTTCTGATTGTTTTTTTTTCAAAATTTGTGCTAAATAAAATGTAGCAGTAGGAGGGAATATTATATTTTGTTTGTCACAAGGCTATCCACCAGGCAAATTGTTATTTATGACTCTTACTACACATTCCTTACATTTTACATGATTTTGTATCTGGCTTTCTTTTTCTAGCCGATTACAAATTACTGTTGTATATACTTATGTGTCGATTTAAATTTATATGCACGAAATATTTTGTAAAGTATCATTGGTTCTAAGTTATCAGTGGCGGCCGGAGATTTTTTGGAACGGGAGGGCATCGGGGGGGGGGGGCTGAGTGTTTAATATCAAAAATTAAGTATAGACAAAAAATAAACTCAATATGTTATTTAATTAATTCGTTTGAAAATAAAATCCATTCGCCGTTTCTTACGATTAGCAAAATGATTAACAACTAATTCATTGAAGTTTGATGTTCATGAGTTTATCTTTATTATAAAATTCATTTAGAAATGTTTTGTTTGCTGTAAAATTGTCAAATTGTATTGTATATTTAAAAAATGTGTTCCTAGTTGCTTTAACAAGATGTGGTAGGTACATCAAAAAAATAAAATATTTTATGTTCTAAGTAAAAGTATGGTGATTCTGGAGTAACTCCTTTTTCTTTTGAATATTTACAAAAATTTGATCCGACATCAGATACTAGTGCTCGAACAAAAAGCCCAACTGCAAATAACTTTAGTATTGTATTATCTACAGTCTCCTCTAAAGCTTTACCATTACATGTGCTGCTGACTAATACATAACCAACTGGCTGTTTCCAATTCATATGAATGCCCTTAGCAAAGAGAACCATAGCAAATTTTGCTGGTTTATATGTTGTTTGACCATTTATTTTATGAAATCCTACAATTTCGTCTTTAGTTATATTACAAAATAAATTAGCTTTTAGTCACATTTCATCAATGCGTAAAATGCATTCACGTGCTTCTGGTGTAAAATAAGCAGTTTTCATTTCAATTGCAGAATACACAAAATCAACACTTGTGGAGTTATATTCCAATTCTGTGTTAATCTTTGTAATGTTCTTACGCTTGCCAATTGAAGTATTTTACTTAAGTATTTATAAACTCTTGATCCCAAAAAATATATATTTAAAGCAAATTGTGTACTGTATGCTGTATCTAGCAATATTCTTATTTTTATTAACTGCATAAATTTAACAACAGTTGCCAGTTCATTTGATAAATATCTGTCACAAAGCCCTAGAAAATATTGTAAATTCTCCTGTTTAGGATAGGATTTCTTTTAGATTTAGTAGCTATAACTCGATGCTGTTTTAGAGATTTTCTCAGTCTTTCCTTCCTGGGTGTATGGGCAGAAAGATTTTTTCTGTTTGAACCCCAACATAGGGTAGGAATTTCCATAACTGCTAAAATACAATTGAAAAATTATACATTTCATTAAAACAAATTAATTGTATGTTTGTAACTGAAAAGTTCTAAATTATTCTACTTTATACTAGATTAAATACATATGTGTTGAATTTTTGTTCAAAAATGACTTCGAATTCTTCAGTTAACAACTAAACGTATTTTATGTTTTGCTCATAAAATAATTTTGTATTGTAAATATTAATTGTCATACCTATAGGTGGTTCACTTTCTGCTAAATTTTGGGATCCAACATCACTTGTGCTAGGAACATTCATAGTTTCCACACATTCTAAAATACATTTTGAAATCAGTATGCTTTTAAAATTTCGAATAATACTTGGTTCTTATCAAATAATATTTTATAATAAACATTTACCTTTAGATAGTTTCTTAACCAGTGAGGTTTGAATTGGTTTCTTTTCATTATGATGACGGCTGTGAGAGATAACGATGTTCTCTAAAATTCTTATTTTCGAAGGAGGTTCCTTCACTATATAAAAAGTTTCATTCAAAGTGTTTGCTAGAAAGATGAATTATTACAAATTATCTGTTACTCAATAGCTAAAACTTACCGATTTTCTTCATTAGGAAACGAAAGGAAATTGTAGAATATACTTTGGTGCTGAACATTTTTACAAGTAAAAATACAACGTACATAGACGCCGGAATTCTTCTTTCGTACAGTTTCCATTATTTATATCAACAACAATTTAACTGGCACCTTTACTTATTATTTTTTCGTAAATTATACGTTATAAAATTAAGACAGGTTATATTTACGCAAGTACACAACAAAACAAAAGACGCCATTTTGTTTGATTTTGCGCACAAAGATCGGAATTATGCAAGTGAGGCTTTTGTCACTTCTGTTATTCTGTGATATTACATACTGGATGTTATCCGGCATCACAGTCTAGTGCCCGCTCGCTGACATATACCGCTCTCGCCCCGCGCCACTTTTTATCCACTCGATTTCTAATACAAACGGTGCACTCGCCTGAGATGCTCCCGAGCCTACGTCAGACTTTTAAACGCGCTGAAGAAACGGACTGTTACTTCCGAAAAAATCCCAAGCAGCAAAATCACAATTTTAGATAAGGATAAAAATATATATTTGCTAATGTAGTACAAGTGTGCATATAGTGATTTTGCTGCTAGGGATATTATTTGTTATCAAACAAATCAGAAAAATTACATACAAGTTAGGTATTTATAATTTTCAATTGCAAAGTAATATTTTTGCAGCTACACATGCTAGTACAATATGGCTATTAATTTACAATACTGAAACGGTAGGCCTTCTAGTGGTTAAACCACTAACAATTGACACTGTTATTTGACATAAACATTGACGTTCGGTTTTGGTTAGATGTACTGATATGTTTGCAAATTCGTAAATAAGGTTATCTACTGAAGAAAAAGTCTTTTTAGTTGAGTACTATTTTCGCTCATACGGTTTAGGTAGACAAAATGGTCCAGGCACTAAATTCGTGCGCTATCAATTTTCGGAGCATTTCAATAAACAGGCACCAAGTAATGCTATTGTACTGAACCAAGTTTAGAAGAACTGGAAGTGTGCTACACCAAGGTAAAGACAGAAATGGACGAAGAAAAACAGTGATTACCAACGAAAATCACGAACGAGTATTCAGTCAAATTATGAACTCACCACGTTGTAGTCAACAGAAATCCGCTGCAAAATTTAATATGAACTGGAGGACTCTTCAGAAGATATTGAAACAACTTGTTTCATTCATATGTTATTCAGACGACTGAAAAATTGAGAATGGGTGATTATGTTGCAAGACTTGAATATTGTGTCAGAATCCTTGCTTTGCAATATGATAATCCCAGTTTTATCAGCAACATGTGGTACAGCGACGAATATCATTTTCATTTGTCAGGTCATGTAAGTAGGCGTAGCAATAGATTTTTAGGTTTCCCACGACCAGAAGAGGTGCAAAAAAAACCTTTGCATAGTACGTCTGGTGCGCAGTTTCTGGACGAGAAACTATAGGGCCTTCCTTCATTGAGGAAGACGGACGTCCAGCAACTATATTACTCAAGTTTTCACAGCGTTTATAGATTGCCCTTCGAATGTTTTGCAGATCAAAAAAGTTATCTTTCGATAGCCAGTTTTTTCAGCAAGGTGGATCAACGTGCCACACATCATATGCTACAAGAACTGCGGGAGACATTTGGAAATAATGTAATTTTACGTTTCACCAATTTTTCTGCTCCATCTCACTCTCGGTACTTAACATTATTGGATGCATATGTTTAGAGTATGTTGAAACTATGGGTTTTCCGAAATAACCCTCCGTCTACAATACAACAGTTAAAAGAGCAAATTACAGAAGCGATACGACAAATGCAACAGCCTCTATTTTCAGATATGGTCACAAATATGCAAGAACGATATGATTCGTCCGTTCAACGTAATGGAGGACACTTGGAACATGTTATTTGTAACGCTAATACTTAAGTGTTAATTTATTACTACGTATTAATTTGATTGAATGAAGTTTGAAAGTTTCAGTACTGTAAATTAATAGCCATACTGTAGTACATTTTTTCTTGCAATTGCAACGTTTATAGCTCTGCTCTCCACTTTTCGGATTGGCAATTGCCGTTTCTCGCAAAGATACTTCATTTGATAAAATTTCACCAACAGACAGTAAGTTGTCTTTACAAAGTATGAACTGATTTCGGGTATAGATTTGTTTGAGAGTACCGTTTTTGTTTGCTAATTTATACAAATAAGAATCCTCTACGCCGACAACCGTGGCCAACACATTTCGAGGATCAGTACGGCCTCCATCAACATCTCCTATTTGTACTCGGTACGGTATCACCAACTTGAACGGAATGAAACTTCTTTTTTGATGTTTGCAGCATTTTTGATGCCTGTAGTTCGATGCTCTCTTTTGCGGATGCCCTTTTCGTAGAAATTGCCTCATGTTGTTCATGCAACTTTGCCCGTAAAGAAGAGTCACATATATCTTCACCACCATCGCTGTTATTTCCTTTAACATCACCGTTATCCGCCTCAGAATAGTCTGGATCTTCTTCAGCTTCATTAGTGCATTGCTCCATTAACTTTTCGTTTCCAGAAACATTGCTGACAAGTTCTTCAAGTTATTCCTCTGTTTCAATCTTTTCAATTTCCTCACGAGGAAAAGTCGTATGATGCTATTCCTCTTTTTTGTTAAACCCCAAACATGACTTCGTATGGAGTCTGCTGAATAGTCTCATGGCGTGCTTTTTGCAAACTGAACAAAATGAAGGCATTCCGACTACTTTGTTTCGTATACATCCAAGCAGTTAACACATTTTGTATATTTTGCTTGGCTCTTTCCACGGTGCCTGGTGTTTGGTTGTGTCACGGTTTTCCATCAAGTATCTTTACATCTTTCCACAACGAATAAAGTTCAGCTATTATTCGGTTACTAAATTATCTACCTTTGTCTGAATGTAGTATAAACGTAGCTCTAAATGTCAAAAAATGTTGAAGAAAATAGTATGCAACTTCTTCGGCAGTCTATGTTTTTAAAGGCCTTAACTGCACAAATGTTTGTTAGATGGTCTTGATAGACCAGTTGATATCGCTGTCTTTATGGTATTGCAAGTCTATGAGATCGCTTCATCTGACACTGTTTCTATAAATTTAGAAATAGCAGCACAACTTCATAAGTAATATTTTTATACCTACTTAATTTGGAGTTCATTAAGCATTCTTGTTCTTCCCCCATGTCCTATTCTAACATGTGTTTTGGAACTATATTTCTTCATTGGTAACCTAATAACGAATATTTGTTTCCCCGGGCTTTATGGCCACAAATAACTTGTTTTCGTCGATTACTTGTAAGCCATTAAAACGTTTTATTCTCCGGTCATCCAACGGTTAAAATTTTTGAATACTTATTTTATTTAAAATAGAAACAATTATCCTATCGCTTTCTGTTGACTAAGGTGTTAACTTTTCAAGAAATTGTTTACGGTTCATTGCATTCACCAATGTAATATGGAACTAGGCACTTAGAATATCAAAAACTCGGAACGTGATTACCATCGTGTTGACAAATAAGAGTAGCGAATTCTGTGGTACGGCGATGAAATGGAAAACAGCTGATTTGGTGCACACCGCGCATGCTCATATTTCTTCATTTACTATTTAAATAACATTCACCACTACCGAGCGGTGTATTTTAACACACCAGTGAATGTTACAATACAAATAATATTTTGGTCTCGGCGTATTTGGTGTACGTCGACATTCACTGGTGAATCGTGACATTTACTACTTTCTCTCCTTAGAGTAACATATATACAACAAGACAATAATTACAAAACAGTTCATTCCAAAAATTTGTTAAGACGTGATTTTTCTGCTTTTTCTGAAAAAAAATCTGTTACTTTTCTTTTTGGAACCGAATTCATTGATTTCTAAAAAGAAATTCAAGAAAGAAAAAAGCATTTGATTCAAAGTTTGCGGTGCATTTTGTCCCTATTCTCCACTTAAATCCATACCTTGCACTGCAGCCAGTAAGGCTCATTCTGCTGAGCGTATGTGATCTAGGCTTTACAGGTCCTTTACTATGTGTTTATTGAGCATCTCAATTTACTAAGATATGCCTGACTGTTTTTAGTTCCTCATTGCAGAGTCTGAAGTTAAGGTCTGCATCATTCAAGTCCTTGTCGTATATTACACGTATTCAAAATTTATATTAAAAAATGAGGTGTGGCCACCACACGACTTTCTTATACGTATGAGCGTTTCAAACTATAGAAATTAAGCTTGGAGTCTGTGGCTTACAGAACAACAGAGTGTTGTTCTGTACGCTACGGTGTGTGGACGGCGCGATTTTTAATCAGTGCTACTGATGATGACAACTTGTTGAAATACGTATTTAGCCATTTTTGTGCTTTAGTGTGGTGAAGGTGTTTTAGTGTTTTAGTGTTTTTGTGTCAAACTATAGAGTTTTAAATTTTTTTTATATAAAAATTATATAAAATCCTATTATAAATACTTCTATTCTCTTAATAAATCTCTATAGAATGCATACTTTGCGAGATATTCGAAAGAAGGTGATACTCGCTAAGAGTGAAAATGTTACTTCCGGTCCGAATTTTGAAACTTCATTTATTCAAAAAATATTTCAAAGCCCACTCTAAATACTTTTGTACTGTTGACAAATATTTATAGAATGCATAATTTACGACATATTGGCAAAAAATCGTTATTCGATAAGAGTGATACTTCCGGTCCGAATTTTGAAATTTTGTTTATACAAAAGATATTGAAAATGAAGTTGTAAATACTTTTATAATCGTAGCGTACCTGTTTAAAAAGCACGGCTTGCGAAATATTTGCAAAAAACTGATTTTTGATAAGAGTAAAAGACCTACTTCCGGTATCAATTTCGAAAAACTTTCATAATAAAATTCTTCTCAAATTCAATTTGGAGTACATATGAATTCTTTATAAATTTGTTTAAACTAAAGTAGACAAAATATTGGCAAAACTCGATTTTTACTTTCTTATACGTTGTATAAGGAAGTATTGTGATGATGAAAATTTTCGACCTCGAGATTTTTGCATATGTCCACGATTTGAAGTCCCCTGATATCCAAAACGTGGTTTTTAAAAAATGTCTGTATGTGTGTCTGTGTTTGACCACGATAGCGGTCAAACCGCTGTAAATATCAATTCCAAATTTTGTATTTACGTGTACAATCTCATCTGAGATCTGATTAGTTTTTCAGTAAAATCGGTAGACCGAAAGTAGCAGTTTACTTCAGCAAAAAAATCGAATTTTGCCAATATTTCATCAACTAATAAGTTTAAACAAATTTATAAAGAATTCATATACTTAAAATTAAAATTGAGAATAATTCTATTTAAAAAGTTTTTCGAAATTCCTACCGGAAGTAGGTCTTTTACTCTTATCGAAAATCAGTTTTTGCGAATATTTCGCAAGTCATGCTTTTTAGACAAGTACGTTGCTGGTATAAAAGTATTTAAAACATAATTTTCAATATCTTTTGTATAAAAAAAAATTCAAAATTCAGACCGGAAGTACCACTTTTACTCTTATCGAATAGCGACTTTTTGCAAATATGTCGTAAGTTATGCATTCTATATATATTTATCAAGAGTACAAAAGCATTTAGAACTAGATTTGCAATATTTTTTGTATTTATGAAATTTCAAAATTCGGACCGGAAGTAGCACTTTTACTCTTAGCGAGGAGCACTTTTTTGATAATATCTTGCAAAGTATGCATTCTATAGAGATTTATTAAGAGAATAGAAGTACTTAGAATAGGATTTTGAATAATTTTTGTATAAAAAATTCTTAAAATTCTATAATTTGAAACGCTCATACGTATAAGAAAGTCGTGTGGTGGCCACACCTCATTTTTTCACTGAAGTAAACTACTACTTCCGGTTTGCCGATTTTACTGAAAATCTAATCAGATCTCAAGAGGTAGATTGTATTTGTAAATATAAAATTTGGAATTGATACCTATAGCGGTTTGACCGCTATCGTGGTCACAGACACACACACACACACACTGACACATAGACATTTTTTAAAAACCACTTTTTCGGTATTAGGGGACTTCAAAACGTGAACATCTGCAAAAATCTCGAGGTCGAAATTTTCATCATCACAATACCTCCTTATACTACGTATAAGAAAGTAAAAGCAACAAGATAATGGAAAAAATTAGTTTGATATTTTGAATTATTTAATACGAGGTATGTCTCAGAAGTAATGAGAATGAATTGTTTACGCTAAATATGACAACGACTGCAGCCGACTGGAGTCGACTACATGTGAGTGGAATGTCTAAGAACGCAACCAACAGGCGCAGCCCACTAAGTCTAGTGTTAGTGGCATGAGCCCTACGTATTTACCGTTAAGTTCCAATACCACGTTACACTCCTTCAGAGACACTACAAATGGTAAGAACAACATATGGAAATGTTACGTTGTCGTCAGCAGAAGTTTTCAGATGGTACAAGGCTTTCAAAGATTGCCGCGACACCATCGAAGATTACCATTGCTCCGGACTGCCGACCACCTCAAAAACCGATGAAAGCGTGGCGAATGTGCGGTCTGCGTTAGCAGACGGTTGATGGCACATGAGGTCGGCATGAGTAAGAACACTGTTTATCGAATTGTGACAAAGGAACTGAGCTTGCGGAAAATTTGTGCAAAGCTGGTGCCCAAGAACTTGTCTGATGAACAAAAGGAAAATCGCTTCTCCATTAGTCAACAATTGCGGGATCGCTTAACAACCCAACCCAACTTCATGCACAAAGTGAGAACAGGTGATTGATAAGTCATGGGTAATTGAATATGATCCAGAAACAAAGCGACAAAGAGCTGAGTGGCACACACCTGCATCACCGCGACCTAAGAAAGCTCGCATGAGCAAATCCTGAATCAAGTCGATGCTTATCATCAATTTTGATTCGCGTGAAATTGTCCACAAATTCGTACCGCCGGGCCAGACAGTGAATCAAACTCTTTATCGCAACGTCCTTGAACGTTTTCGGAAGAGAGTTCTGCGTGTGCGGCCTGACATTGCCAGCTCATTGTCGGTTGGAGAATTTTTGGCAGAGAAAAATATTCTAGTACCTACTCCCACAACCACCCTACATTCCAAACATGGCTCCATGTGATTTTTTTTCTTGTTCCAACGCTTAAGCGGTAATTGAAATGTTTCCACTACGGAACAATAAACAACATCCAAACAGTCACGACACAGGTTCTAAACAGCCTAACGAAAAAAGACTTCCAGAACTGTTACCAAGCATGGAAAACTCACTAAAGACGCTGTGTGCATTCGCAAGGGACATAGGTACTTTGAAGGGAACAATATTAATTTGTAGATACATTCGATAAAACTCTTGAAAACCAATCATTCTCATTAATTCTGAGACACACCTCGTATTGTAAAAGAATTATATACTTAAATTGTAATATTCGCTAACCATTACGCCGGGGTTTAAACATTAATAAAACCCTAGACTTAAGAATTGTGCTATTATTAGTACGTATTTGTTTACTTATTACTCCATTGTTTGAACATTTTCTGAGCTCACAAGAAAGTACGAAGGATCGTTTTTAAATTCGCGGAATGGTGGGGTTGAGTTGGGTTGGGTTGGGTTGGGTTGGATGGTAAAGCTATTTCGTTTTGTAACGTGTTTAGTGACTCATAAATATAGTTTTCATACAATCGTATCAGTAGGCTTTAATCTATCGTCGACCAAGCAACTTAATCGGGAAGACACATTTAGAGAAAATCGTGTATCACGTCGTTTTATTTGCAAAACCACGAAAGTCTGTTTATATCATACTGGAATATCGGTTTACGGGGATTATAGCCCAATATAATTTTTTAGTATCACAGTCGCTTGAAGCAAGGTAGAGAATCACTTGAAGACGATCCACGGTCTATCGAAGTGGCCATCCAGAACATTTTAAAAAAGTAGAAAAATTGATAGTGGAAGATGCTCGACTAAAGAATACACAACTCGCAAGAACGACTGGAGTATCTAATACAACCATTTCTAAAATTCTTTATGATAATCTTGGCATGATTAAGGTCGGCGCAAGATGGGTGCCGAGAATGCTCAAGCCGCCGCAAAAACAACATCGCGTGGAATGTTTCCGTGCGTTTTTGCACCTCTGTAATGAAAACAGGGATAGTATATTGAGCCTAATTGTTACTGCTGATGAAACTTGGGTTCATCAGTATGAACCTGAATTCAAGCAAGACTTTATGCAGTGGCATAAAAAAGCCGCTCCACCACCACCCAAAAAGTGTAAGATGTTACATTCGGCCGGAAACTCATAGCTACTGTTTTTTGTGACTCAGAAGATATCTTGTTAATTGATTACAAAGATAAAGGCGTCTCCATAACTGAGGAATACTGCGCTTCACTCCTGTAGTGGTTAAAATAAATCATTGGAGAAAACAGATGGAGATATTGCCGAAAGGTGTCCTGCTGCTGCGCGACAGAGCTCCTGTCCACAAGAGTCGTGTTGCGCTGGTAGCCCTGCATAAAGTAGGCTTCGGTATTTTGAATCACTCACCCTATAGTCCAGACCTGGCTCCTAGCGATTTTTACTTATTTTCGAAACTGAAAGATGAGCTGCGTGGGAAGAAATTTTCGAGCGGTGAAGACATAAACGAAGTAGTTTCAGCGTATTTTTCAGACAAAGATAAAACATTTTGTTTATGTGGGCATACACAAGCTAATTAAAAGACCTGAAAAATGTATTAGGGTTGCAGAAAAGAAGAAAAATAATTTTGTATTCTTATTTTCCCCCATTCCTCGAATTTAAAACGCTCCCTTATATCTACCAAAAATATTATACACACTGTACACTATTGGTGTATAAGTGAAACGAACAACGAAGCTTTATTAATGAATATCTTCTAATTAACGTATTCTCTGATGATGACAGATCAGTCAACTCCCACATCTAGTACATATACGTCTGTTTTATATCATGTTATGATAATAATGTGCATTTGCATTGGATCTACTCTTGTACAAATATTTACATGGAAGAGATTAATAATTTGATGTATTTTCTTTAGGAATAAAAAAGAAATTATTAACCTAACTTTCCTATTTCTTAGCTTGATTAATTGATATACTAACGCGCTTTGTCAAGATTTAAGTAACACTACATTGTTTCATTGTTAATTTTTTGTATTTTCATACACTTCTTTTTGTTTGGATTTTCTATTTATTTGCGATTTCTCTTCAAAATTCATTAAATCTGATGATTATTTACATGTGTATATGTAAAAGCAAATCTAAAATTGGAATGTTTGTCTTTTTGCGTGTGGTTTAATAATATAATTAATGAAATAATTTTGGTACATTACTGTAAAAAACAGGAAAGTAGTTATTTTTACTAGATTCCGCACAAACTAGTAAAAATACTTTGCATCTTGCCTTCAGTAAATTAACAATATATTAGTTAATATACTTTAGTATTTCTTTTACTGCAGATTCCACATCCTCATCCGTACATTTCCTCACTATTCTGTCTAATTTTGTTTGTTTTATTTATAAGGTAAGTTTTTGTTTTTGTTACTGAACTAATAGCTATTTTAATTTTTTTCGCCAATTATCCATTCCTTGAATTAGAACGTACAGTTAGCACTAAACCTATTCACACAAATCCTTGAAAATCATCCTAATTCTCCTAGAGCTTTGTACGGTAAAGCTCAAGCGTTAGACTTATTGGCCGAAGAGAAACAAAGCAATGTAATACTCCAGGCGGCGATTCATGCTTATGTACAAGTTCTGAACGCATATGGTGCTGTACCTGATCCATTATTTTCAATTGCTGGAGAACGTTGCATCAACAGGATGAGATTTATCGGTAAAATTTGTTTATTATCTCAGAGAAGATAGTGTATTAGTAACTGTTATGTTTTGGTTAACTTTCAGGAAACTATGCGCGTGCCATATATATTCACAAAACACTCATAAATAGGTTTCCAAATGACGTTAAATATAGAAACGAATTGGCAGTCACATACCTGACGACTAACAAGTTAGTATTCAACTTAAAGCTGATAATGCTTGCATGCCCCATTTTGCTAACAGTAGCATGCAATCAAAAATGACTAACCTGATTCTACAGTATTGTTTCTTCTAAACAAAGACAGTAGTATAGGCATCATTCCAAGCAGTTATTAGCTCCATGGCATTATAAAGACATCTCGTGTCATTAAAAATTTGCATACGAGAATAGTCTAAAACCGTTAGAAGTTCTGGTCAAAACAAAGAATGATTTAAGAACAATGGTTACAAATTTTAACTTTATTTAATCGTCAGAAATAAAATTTACTTTATTAAAGTAACTTTTTTAGACACATTTTAAACATGCTGTGCCATGTTCAGTAGAAAAACCTTTAAACAGTGGGATAACACACAGGGTTATCTAACTATTTTCATCTACCAACGCGGTCATCAGATTCCGTTCTTTGTTCCTGGGAAAGCCGTGAATCTACTGGTGATATGTGGTATGGTATAGTTTCAAACAACATTTCTGACAACACGAAAATTTAAAAAAAAATGGAAACGTATTTCGACAACTAAGTTGTCATCTTTACTGTAACCACCAACGCCGGCAACCGCTTCCATTTCTTCTTTCTGCGATAGTCGAATCTTTAGAAAATGATCATTTGGTTTCTTCCTTCTACCATATTTTCGGATTCTATATATGACCTTATACGAGAAAGGTTACAAGCCAGGAAGAAACGAGGTTTGACATTTCAAAAATTGCCGAATTTTTACTGCATTGAGTACCATGATAAGCCACATTTTGTTGCCTGTGTCTATGGAGTTAAAAGAAATAGATTTCCGAGAGTCAAACTCTTGACATAATTTAACTCTCTGAAGTTGTGTCGGATTCGTTTCTCTCTAAATCTCTAAGATACCCACAGAGTAAAATGATTTGTCATTGGTAAATGATCATATAGAAATTCATAGAAAGAAGATGCAGCGAATGGGCGATATGAATAAGTATTGATGGATGATCTGAATGGTATCACTGCTTCGGTGATGTGGACACCACACGACTTTCTTATACGTACGTGCGTTCCCAAATGTGTATACAGAAGTTGTTAATTCATAATAATAAATTCTAAATTCTGTATCTTCATAATAAAATAAACCTCTGCGTAAATGCTACTTACGATCCGAATTTTGAATTGTTTTTATATAAAAATTATTTAATATGCAGCTCTAAATATTTGTGTTTTCTTAATAACTCTGTATATGATACAACATTTGCCAGATATTTGCAAAAAAAACTCTTGTTTGATCAAGTAGAAGTATTACTTCCGAGCCAAATTTTAAAATTGTTTATGAACAAAATTGTGCTAATTCGAACTCTTAATACATTTGTATTCCAAATAAATCTGTATAGAATGCATAATTCGTGAAATATTTTCAAAAAAACTGTTTTTTGCTAAGACAAAAACCCACTTCCAGTAGGATTTCGAAACACTTTTTTATAAAATGTTTCTAGAATTCACTTTTGAGGTCTTTTGTATATTTTAATAATTTGTCTAATCTTAGTAGTTGACGCAGTTTTGATTTTTTTACTGAAGTAAAATACTACTTCGGGTCTACCAACTTTACTTAAAATCTAATCAGATCTCATGAGGAGGATTAAACTCGTAAATATAAAGTTTGATATTGATAGATGTGGCCGTTTGGCCACTATCCTTGTTACACATAAACAGGCACGCACAGATATGTTTGCAAAAACCACTTTTTCGGTATCAAAGGACTTCAAAACGCGGACATCTGCAAAAAGCTCGACATTGAACATTTTCGTTACCGCAATACTTCTTTATACTACTACTCTAAGAAAGTAAAAATTATACCCACCTGGTATAGGTGTTCTTCCTTTCTAACAACGTAGAAGTTAAATAACAAAATCATTAAACACACACATGACACTGCACACAGCTGAATGTACTATTTGCTATAAATTATGCGGCAGTTTTTCTTAATAAGCATTTTTATTACACCCATATTTTCCAGAGTAGTCATTACTGTAAATCTCCTAGAACAAGATTCATCACCCAAATTATAATGACTGCTTTCAGTGTTTTTGGACTTCCGTTTTATTATCTTTCAGTAACGACAGAACTCGCTAAATACACCCAAAACACAGTAATGTAAGATATGGCATCTTACTGACTTTAGTTTACCTTTCTACCTTTAGTCTTGCTATTCTGAAACTTAATATTTCAATAAAATCTTGTTGAACTCATCATAAAAGCCTACATGATCAGAATTGCAAAAGAATCATAACAAACTTGCACATGTCGCACTCGAACTCGAGATAACTCGCAATAACATTTTCCGTTTTGAATAAAAAAATCGATTATTGGTATTGGATTATGATTCTGACTTTTCAACTCAACCATATTCCCTTCATTTTGGGACAGGCCAACCACTAGCAAACTATGTGTAATCGAATGTGACTGCACTGCATACTTATTCTTTTAAACTCATACTAATACGTAGAAATTTCGTAACTCCCTTTTTCCGTCGCTCTTTCATCCAAACAAAACTGTGTCCAGTTCTTCTAATAGAAACTTCGTCTCCTGATAGCAAAGGAAGAATTGCTTGCAGGTCAAAACACGCCATTATGGATTTACTTTCCGGTGCATCTTCAACGACGAATTCTTTTTGCTTTCTAGACAGGACCTTTTGGATGTGATGGGATTCTACACATCTTCCGCATTGGTAAAAGGGAAATATTAAATTTGGCTTTGAACATTCTTGCGTACATAGGAGAATTTCCAGAGGGCAAATAAATAAATCAGCTAGTAATTTACTACCTTCGATAATATCTGTAGGTTTGTGCCCTTAGATAATGTGATTCCATTCGTGATATTCAATTTATGTGATTGAATATACGGTCTCTAATTGTGTGATCGGCTTTCTTGTGGTTACAAAGTTTGCCTCGTTTATCTTCTTGTAGAAAAACTTCCAAATATTTTGCTTGCACCGGATCCTAATGCTTAAAGTTTTTCTAAAAAACACTTTACACACTCGTACTTCTTTATGTAATTCATAGCAATGGTAACTATAATTCTTGCGGGCTTTAAAGTCATTTTTATGCTTAATTTGGGTCATGCTTTTCAAAATGAAAAGTTTCTGTTTTTCCAGATATCGGATACAGCCATATTATTGAAAAATTTCTCTTTTTTGCTCAGTAATAATTCGTTGGGCACATTGAAATTTACATTTACCTTCATGGTGGATTTATTGTTTTCCAACAGATTTATTCCTTGAGCTGATATAATCCTTTCCTAAATTTCGTAGTGTTTTTGCGTTGTTTTTCTTTTTATTAGATAAATATCGTTTTTATTGTATTTTCCATCATATTCTTTAAAATCCTTTTCTACTTCATTTTCCAGTATCTCATTTTGTTCGTGTAAAATTTCTTCCTTTTCATTGTGTAAAATTTCATTTTCTGGTTTGTCGGTATTATTCAAATAATAATTCTCACTTTTCTAATAAAAAAAGTAATTATTTGCTTTGATTTACAACTTACAACTATGGGAGTAACAAAAATAATATTGTTAGAAGAGAATATCATTTTTGATATTGTTTTCTAAAGGTTCATTCAATTATTGAGAATATTTATTGCAATAAATGTTATCTTGGTACTGGTCAGCTAACAGATAAGGCTCTGTTTTCTGGTAAACACACATTTTTTGTACCTTCACGTCCGTACAATTAACCGTTTTTTTTTGCTGAGCACGTTTTAAAAGTAATCTCTCTCTGTAACTTATTTGATATACCGTAAGCGTCAAATTTTAATTTCGGTTTGCACTTCTATCATATGCAGAAGTTGATTTTATCATATACAACGATGCCTGCTTGCTAACAGTGGAGGGAGAGCAACGGAGTGGCGGGCGACCCCCACGCCTTACAAATGTCCAGTGTGGCAGCCTGGCTTATGTCTATCTTTAGTTTAATTCGTCGCGCTCTTTTCCTCTTACCACTTTCCTATCAGAAATTAAAATATGTCGACCTCGGTATAATATTCAAGCCTAATAAAACTTCTTGTCACAACTTTGTCACCACATTATCGTCATCACAAACAATGACACATCTGAGATGTGCCCAGTGGTCTTGCTTCGTTGAAGTATTATTGCAGTAACGTAAAACGCAGCAAATCAAATATAGCAGTTTCCTTGCAAACACGGTGAATATTTATAAACATGAGCACAGACAAATAAATGTTCATAATATTTTATGAGGGCAAGATAAGTTTATGCCTATATTCCTACCAGACTTAACGCCTAAAATGCGACTTCGTCCATACAACACCTGTTATTCAATTTTTTCGGGGTTGTGCCGCTGTTCCTGTTGGTGTGTGATATGTAGTGCAAGTCCGGCTAAATCATAAATTATAAATAAGGTCTTCATATATTTTCTTTTTATTTTCAACTACTGTCACATTGAATTTTTAATCCTAAAGAAGATGGCATGCATAATTTAGCTGAAAAGATTATTACTTCTGATCTAAGATATGCCTTTATATTACCTTTGATTTTATTTGTAGAATTGACGAAGCACGAATTGTATTAATGGATATACTAAAAAGATGGTCAAATGATGGTTTTGCTCTCGTACATTACGGATTTATTTTAAAAACTGTCGACAATAAATTAAATGACGCCATTGAGTATTTAAGAAAAGGTATAAAAACCAAAGAAACGGGCGTTATTGATGGCAGATTTTATTTTCATTTAGGAGATGCTTTAACACGATTGGGCAAAAGAGATGAAGCAATGAAGGTTTGCAATTCATACATAATTTTACGACGAGACTCAAATACAAATATGTAAGATGATGTTCAACTCTAGTGTCAATTTAACTGTCCACATTTTTTCTTTAATTTATTAATATATTTCTGTAATCTTTTGGGAGAGCTCTTGTCTATTCTATAGCCATAACTTATCTCAGTCCATTAAAAACAAGTATCAGCAGGTAAAACTCTAAGTAATGACTCTCAGTCGGTGCGTAACGCTAACCACATTACTATTATAGTAAAAAAGAGTTACAAAAAATTATTATTAATATTAAATGTATTTGTAGGTCTATGAAGATGGTGTTGCAAATAAAGTGTTTCTCTCAAAGTATCAAAGGTCTTTGTACAATGTGGAACGATTGCCTGCTAGACCTTGGTGGAATAAAAAACATACACCATATGCCAGCCTATATAAAAAGCTTGAGCATCATTTTACTGAGATTCGTGATGAAGCTTTAGCTATATTAAACAAGGAAGGCTATTTTAAAGATGAATCTGAAAATTTGAGAGACGTCGGAGATTGGAAGCAGTTTGAATTGTATGCTAGAGGTGTGAGAAATTCAGAAAATTGCAGACGTTCTCCCGTGACTTGCAGCATAGTGCAATCTGAACCAGATGTTAAAGGTTGTAAGCGTGGCCAAGTGAAATTCAGCGTAATGCATCCCGGTACTCATGTTTGGCCTCATTGTGGACCAACTAACTGCAGGCTTCGCATACATTTAGGTTTGAAAGTCCCACAAAAGACATACATTCGTGTAGCAGAAGAAACAAGGTATGTATGAATATTTTCTTATTTAGATATTGGTAATATTGCAAATAAAAAAATAATGTAGAATTCATTTTTTTTTGTTCGCCTCTGTTTTTTGTATGTACATCGGAATTTGCAAAAATGGAACAGACTTCTTTGCGCATAATTTATTAGATTAATTTCTTTTGCAGGTCATGGGAAGAGGGAAAAATATTTATTTTCGATGACAGTTTCGAACATGAAGTTTGGCATAACGGTACTCAGTTTAGGCTGGTATTGATCATTGATATCTGGCATCCGGATTTAACAAAAGCTGAAAAATATAAATTATCAGCTATTTAATATTATTAATTATACCAAATGTTATTATGTTAATCAATCAATGTACAATTCTTTAATCATATTTACGACTATGTTTTAAAGCCCCAATAAAACTGAAATATATACATTGGTGTTTTATTATCAGTTCCCTAACACTTAGGCTGCCGAGTGTCTCTGAGTATGCACACCAGGTCGTAAGACATATATATCACTATAAAGAACACTAATTGATAGTTTGAAATATTTTTTTGTACATTAAAATATTGTTTCGCTATACAATGAATTCATCAGGTGAAAAGACTAAGGATTATAAGATGACAAATACATTACTGGTTATGCAATGGTTAGCGAAAGTGCAGTCGGTGTGTTTTCCTTCATAGCATTTTTTATGCTCAGAGATGCGTTTTTTAAAGGTTCTCCCCGTTTGCCCAATAGATATTTTACTACATTCGCAAGTTAACTTATATACTCCAGAGTTTAAGCTTCTGTCCGTTTTATCCTTATTGTTTCTTCAAGTTAAAAGTAGCAAACTGAATTTATTGGATAATTTAGAAAACAATAAATATACTAGGTGTTGAGTCTTCCTGTTTTGAAAGACTTGAATCGTTATTCTTTCACTTGAATCTTCTTGGTTTAGAAGCAGAAAGAATAACTTCGCACTGAATTTACGTTATACGTGGTTATTCACAAATGAAATAACACTACACTGTTATATACAACTTTATTTACAATTTAATAAAATAACAACGCGAACACATGTCGGCTTCTTGCATTGGGCAAGTTGAACCGTACATAACAGGTTGAGTTTCGTTTGTAAACTGATTTCAATTTTCTGTTACAAACAAATTCAGTATTTCGAGTGGGGTAGTAAGTTTACAAAACTGTATCTCCTCTATTGTTGTCTGGAAAAACCGAACATTAAAGCGTTGTAAGTTTCATTAAAGGTTCTCGGAAGGCGCAAATAGCAATGCAATTATCTAATATAAATATATGAGCCCTGTTGTGGCGTTTACGGGTTTCTTCAATTACAGAATATCTATAATTCTGAAATCCGGCTAATATTTATGAATTTATAAGTACTACAACGGCATGATGTTAATAAAAGCAAGAAAATAAATGGTAATTTAGACAAAACATTTACCGATTTTCTAGAACGGACAATAGAAGAGTTTCTGAGAAAGAGATTACATTAGGAGACTGATGTCCTTCTTGGAGATTAAAGCTAAACATATATATGTTTTACATAGAACATAGAATATTACTTTATATTAACGAATAAAAGAAAAATAATAATGATAAACGTCATTAACACTAGGTTAGATTTAATTTTAACTTCTCTCAACGATATAAATACTGTAGTGGACAAATTTTAATTTCTGTTTACAGCTCTATACTACCTATCTATCCCATGCAGAAGATGGCCTTATAATATGCAGCGATGCCTGCTTTCCAACAGTGGTGGGAGAAGCAACGCATTCGGGGGATCTTCACATTTCATAGGAAACGTTTGCCGGGTGTACTTGGCAGCCTCGCCATATGTTTGTCTTTACTTTATTTTGCCGTGCTCTTTTCCTCTTCTACTTTCGTACCAGAAATTAAAATTTGTCGACTACGGTATATGTATGTATGTATTTGTAATCTCAGTCTTCACCGGATGAAGCCATTGTATGGCGAGAGAATATTGTAGTATACAATAAAAATATTTGAAATTAGTGTTCTTTATAATAGAATGGAGCTTCAAAAAGTATCTCCTCATCAATCAATTACATATATACAGTCAATATTAGATAAATAAATAATTAATATATATTCCTACAGTAATACCTTCTTTCACGCTATGAACGCGAATTTTACATGTTCTTACATAACAATATGTTATTGGTTATATGAAATAATTTAACCTAAATAAAAAATAGTAAACAGACTTATGGACTAATAATCAGTGTGACCGTGATGTGGCATCTCTTTCCAGCGCGAGGCCTTAATTGTACAATTTAGTACATAAAATACCAAAAGCAGTCACGCTGCTAATAATATACTTTACTTTCATTATATATATTACACAATATCAGCATTTGTCTATTAATACAATAACTTACTTAATTCAGTACAAATATGTACCAATTGTGTAACGTTTACTATATATAATTTAACATGACAAATCTACTTTAATAGTTATTTACGTATCAAAGAAGTAAAGTATAATATTTTACAGTCGAGACATGGATATTGCACAGTGTTCAAAATGAAGGAATTCATGATCGAAATTAATCTCGCTGTAAAAGTAGGTTAAAAATTGAATCTTGTTGAATTATTTTATTGAAAAATTGAAATGGATAGCGACCCATTCGATTTCAATCCCTTTCAACCCCTTAGGGGATAAAATAAGTACTTAGAGATGTCACGATCTCAACAATCGTTACTTCCCGTGATATTTAGCACATAAGTATTTGTTTATTAATAAATACCTAATAATATTTAGTTATAATGAGAGATGTTGTTGTAAGGGGAGGGGGTGGTTGATGTTTTTTAGCCAGTTGTCAGTTGTTTTACTGCAAGTACATATCATAGAAACTATTTCTGACATACACATAGCCAAGACAAGACAGAGACAAAACAAATATAAGACTAATAATCCTAGTCTTCACTTGCGTCTTCCCTATACATTTTGCTTTCGGAGTCATACTCGTACTCCTTAAGTTCAAGTTCGTCTTCGTCTGTAAGGTCAAGCGGTAGAATCATGCTCTGGTTTGATATGAAATCAGAAGAGGATCTAAGCTCAATAGGAGCCTGTAGAATAAGTCCTCATTGATTTTAACGGGGTTGATTTTTTTGCTTATGTCTGTCCCGGTACTTCCTTACGTCCTTATTTTTTGACTCTTGAACTTCTTCTGATAATTCACCGTTAGGCAATAGAACTTCCTTAATAATTGCAGCACCAGGAATAAGAATTTTATGTGCTGTAGGTAGCATCAAATACCAATTGTACAAAGATATATCTAATAATAACTTATCAATATTAATAGA
This sequence comes from Amphimallon solstitiale, assembly GCA_963170755.1. Lineage (NCBI taxonomy): Eukaryota > Metazoa > Arthropoda > Insecta > Coleoptera > Scarabaeidae > Amphimallon > Amphimallon solstitiale. The sequence continues at coordinate 59,763,622 of OY720684.1, read as the reverse complement.
ATACTACTATTTAAAACACACAAAATGACACCACTTTATAAGGTATACGGGAAAAACGATTATCTCGTTAAATTCTCGAGCGCACTAGTTGTAATTTCAACCCCATCTGTTTGAAAATGTTCTCTGAAATAGTCCAAAACATTTTGTTCACAGAAAAACCTCACCAGATACTTCCATCCTTATGTAGATCCAGATCTGTAATTTCCATAGCGGCAAAATGCCGAAAATGCACCAAAAACACTAACTAAACACCAAAATCACTAAGTAAACACTAATTAAAAGTAATTACACACTAAGTAAAAAAACAATTATGCGAAATTAAAAAGAAGAAAATATAAACTATACTTACGACTGCGTTTCTAATAAAAGACTAGATACGTACGGACTCATCGCACATTTATATACATTAGATTTTGTTCCGCTCCTTTTGTAGATAAAATAATAACTTCTTTAATTACCTACACTATAATCTTTCATTTCGTTAAAAATTCACGGACTAGCAAGTATTAGCAATAATCGTTAACCCTTATTCAATTATACATAGCTGTTATAGGATTACAGGCAGCCGATACTTACTTTCATGTGTAATAATTACTTTTAAATCGACTAAGACGTCTGGCTCAGGTAATAACAAACACAACTTAAGTTTCGGGTACTAAAATATACCATAGAAATATTGTTAATTTTGTAGTTTTGGATAATTAATACCTCTGGTTTTGACAGAGATAATACAGCAATTCCAGAGAAATAGAGTAGGGGAGAACGCGCTTAAAGATGCGCCAACTAAGTTAAATTGAATTCCGCCATTTTGAAGGTTGCTCACAAGCCTTACAAAAATGTTTGGAACAAATAACTTTATTTTTGGACCAGGTCCACGTTTCAACATTTTTTCCTAGCACATCTAACCACATTTTCAATGAATCACCCCGTGGAAATCTACAAATAGTGCAGAATTAATCGCGCTCTTAAAGATGCAATTCTTTCATTCTATTACGGTAATATTTATACCTAGCTCAACAATTCGCATGTAAAGTTCATTGACTTAGAAAAATGTAAACAAACTTACGTGTGAAAAGAAATGCCTTCCGGCTTAAATCTTCGACTGTTACTGCAGCCCAACACAGAGCACGACATGTTAATAACACACACAAGTCCTTTTTAATACAATTAATTAAAAATAACCTCCAAGCTTGACAATTACAACAACACAAGTGCCAATTACCCTGCAAAATGGCGACCACAATAGCGTTTGCTTAAAACTGGATGCGCACTCGTCGAAGCGCGTTCTCCCCTACTCTATTTCTCTGAGCAATTCTCAAGTTGTATGATGACACGTTCACACAAATACATATGTTAGAGGCAGGGGTGCTCAAACAGTCGATCGCGTGCATATTTATAAAAAGTATTCTAAATATCAACGTAAAATAAAACAACAAATTTGTTTAAATCTTCACTATATATAGTGAAGATTTAAACAAATTTGTTGTTTTATTTTACGTTGAGTTCAATGGATCTTCACCAAGTAAAAGCCACATCTATCCTATTCTAAATATTTTTTTGTCAAATATTGTAAGTTTTAATTTTGGTTAGTTTAGTAACGAACACTAGATGTAAAACTATCTGAAAGAATAATAGATGAAAATTTAACATTTAATAGATATTATTTATAATGAAGTAGATCAAATCACATTCCAAATAACAAACGTGTTTCAACCTACTGTGACACAACATACAATACATATCAATAAAAACGCACGAGAACTTCGCCTGTTAGCTATGCCCATACTTTACAACCTTTATCAATATAATTTTTGATTTCGCGGTATTAAACCCTAATTTGTAATAAACTTTATTTTGAATTTCTTGCTACCAAATACATTTTGAATCGCCCGCTATTTGCTTAGTGTTATTGTAAACTGTAATTTTTTGATGTCAGCGCCATCTGTATTGGCCTTCAGGCGATACAAACCGCGGATAAAAATTTTGGCTTGACTCCGCCCTCTCATTCTAATTTGTGCAAACTCGTGTACAAACTACAAACTGTCATGTCGCTGGGACAAGCAGAGATTTGTTTCAGGCAGTATTCTGTCAAATTTTTATATTTTGCTTGTTTTGTATTTACTTTTTGAAATTAAAACATACAAATATACATTATATTAAGGCTGGCGTTTAGTTTTCAGTTTGGTGAACCTGAGGAAAATAAATAAGCGGGGTAAGATGAGGTGCCGTAATGTGGCGGTTCATGTTGGCAAATAGTCGAACTTATTGTAGACAGCTACAGAAATGTAGATTTCTTTTACAGCAACAAATTTATGTCTTGGGCTTTTAAATGAACTCGAACATAGACAGAAACAAAAAAACAAACACACACAAAAAATTATTAAAGAAACACCATGAACACGTTTTTGTTTACATAGTATTTTAAATTTATGCGAGTATTTATTACGAACCTGACCAACTAAAGCATAAGAGTAATATATATATATAGAAATAATGTCAACAGTTAAGCATCAATAAATACAAGCATTCATTTATTGCAATTTTATAAAATTTAAATAAAATTTCAAATAGGTACACCTTATAAAATAAATAGGAATAAAACGATTTATGTTTGGAAAAACACATTTTTTGAAGTAATATTAATAATAATAATAATAATAATAATAATAATATTTATTAGTTCATGTGACCATAAACATGGTATAGAACAAGTCAATAAGTATAAAAATTAAGTAATAGAAACATTTTATGCCTGTCACCTTTCGGAATGGGATACGTCCTTATATCATTTAAACATTAAAAGACAGCATACTGGTTGTACATATAAAAAAACTAGAACTACAGTTTGATTACATTGAGGAGTCATTGAGGTACTCATCCTAAGAGTAGTAATCTTTTAAAAGCAGAAGTTTTTTAATATCATTTCTAAACCTTCTGTATGGCAACACTTTATGTTTGTTTGGTAATTTATTGTAGACTCTTATAGACACGTACATTGGACTTTTCTCACTGAAAGCGCATTTGGCCGTGGTATTTCTAATAATAAATTATTCCGTGTACTGTATGTATGAAAGCTGGTCAATTTAGTCAAAGCCTACTAGAGTGTCAAGCCACAGTCATGAGTTTTAATGGCCGCACTAGTGGTCCTACTATTGCAAGCGAAGTAAGCGGACGCGTTCATCTATCGATCGATTATATGCAATATTTAACTTATTTAAACGTCAATATGTGTACATAGTATTTAAAGTAATAAATAAATCTTTGTATTATACACGACGATAAAATGTAGGAGTACCTACTATTTATAAAAGCACGAATATAAATTAAATAGAGGTTTAAATTGGTACATATTGCACTTTATTTGAGACAAATCAGAGAATTTGTTTGACAACAAAATAGCTCACGAAATAAGTATAAAAAATAAAATATTTTATTCAAATGTAATGATTAATGAAACAATAAATAAAACTTTCTGTTAAATTAAAAACATTTGGAAAATAGCTAAAACTAGATATAACAAAAATAAACATTTCCTTTATGTAAAAAAATATAAAATAAACATTTAACGAGAAAACTCTTAATACTAATAACTTGTACTTACTATAAATACAACATTAATTATGAACTACCTAATTTTTTTTGTTTACGTTTGGTAGTACAATAAGAATGTACACAGGAATTTTTTACTTTTGAATAATTGTTTAACAATATGTTTGACAAATATTTAATACAATTATTAAGAAGAAGGCGATATTTCGTACCACATTCGCACCTATTACTTTCATGAACTAAAATTTCAATTTTTTCTTCACATAGATTTCTGAAAACATGTCTTTGCGACTTGACACTTAAGAATTTTTCTTCAAATCGTTCTGAAATTAAAGCACTAAATAAAGAGTATCCGTCTACTAATACTTGCATTAAAAGTTCTGTGGGATATTTTAAGCCACCCCGATCCCAGGACTTTAAGTATTCTAAACTATTAGAAGAAACATCTACTTCAATATTTTTTTCGCAGACTAGAGTCTTTGTACATAAATCACAGCTTAATTTCTTTATAACTTTCCTTCCAATATAGCCACCTATATATGTTAATACTGATAAGTCATTTTCCGACAACACAATTTTATTAGAGTAATTAACTGCTTCATCAAATGTTTCAAAAATATTTTCATCTGTTCTGTCTAATGCCGCATCTTCCTCAGAATCTGCTAAAAAATTTTTGATTTCAAAATCACCGTGTTTGGCTGATTTTATTTTTAGTAATGATAACAGCTTCAGTTTTTTTTCCGATTCCAATATTTGCTGCAAACTAATATGGTAATTTTGCCCAGACATACTACGATATTGGCCAAATCTTGCCTCTAACGGATCAGTCTGAAATTTTCCCAACAAAACGTAATCAAATTTTAAAACATTTAATAAATGATTTGATAAAAATATTAAAGTTTCTGTGGTATGTCTTAAAGCATTGTAAGTTTCATTAGTTAACTTTCCACAGCGACTACCAGGTTTTTCACCTTGGATTTGAATATCATTCCATTTCTTCAACCATATCAAAAAATTTCTTAAAAACAATATATTTTGATCATCCATAGTTCTAATGGGATCGCGGTAAGGATCTCCTTTAAGAACTCCACCATATAACGTTTTACAGTTTACAATTTTCCACCACCGTAGAATTGTTTCTAGGAATAAAACTGTTCCAGAACTAGTCTCAGTATACTTGAGTTTTAAAGTCGTAATATTTTTCTCGTCAAAAAGACGAACAAACATTTTGCCTTTCGATAGATGACGGATATAAAACCTTTTGGGACAAAGCTGGAGCCATTTTGACAAACCTGTTTTCTTCTTCTTTATATACTTTTTTTTAGATCGCTTAGGCAAGCTCTGCGAGTTATCGTAGAGTCAGTGAATTCGTTAATTTCCACAGAATTTGGAAAATTTGGAATTACGAACGTTTGTTGGGAATCTTTTTGATTCAACCAATTGTTGCGTATGCATTTAAAGATATGCACAGTATCAAATGAAAGTCCAATTTGATGTTCATCATCTTCTAAAGGATTTCTAATAAAATTTTTAATTTTTCCACCAGAGATTTTATCAAAACTTTTTCGATTGACAGAGTTATTATCTGATAATATACACAAAATATGCTAGCCCGATTCCGTTAACACTTTAATTACGTGTATTAATAGTTCTGATAAATAATTAGCTTGGATATTTTTTACTGGAAATAAACCTACTACATCACAATTGTTCGAAAAAACAGAAGTTATCATAAATGTTTGAACGGTGCCGGCTGCAATGGTATTACTGGTGGTCATACCTTTGTCCATACCTTCTATTTTACCGCCTTTATAAGTGATCCCAGGCTTAATATAAATTTCATCCAAGAGTAAATTTACATATCGCTCCTTTCGATCTAAGTTTTGTAACTTTTGCCTGAGGTAACTAATATGAGAGACACTTATTCCTGAATTTTCAGTGCCTAATTTTATAGAAAGCTTTTTTAAATATTCAATATGTGGCATTGTTAATACTCCACTGTCACGTAAGTGTTTATAAGCTCCAGGATAGCTGTAATAGAACGTAATTGACCACAAAAATAAATCTGGTGGATATCTAGGAACTTTACAAAAAATAAGTGATGTTTGATTTGCAATAAACTTAAGTTTGTTCTGAGTATCAGAACTTAAAATCGCAAAGTCGTCTGTGCAACGTGCTTTTTCTAAAAGGAAATGTGCCATCTCCACATAACATTGTGATGTGTATATTCTCAAATTTGGACCAAGTGTCTAGTATTAACTTATTGCCCAATATATCTACAATTTTTTTATTAGAAAGTGTTATATCGGTGTTTTCGTTATACATTTTAACATTTAAATCTTTGCTAACAACAAGTGACTTGGTAATTTTTGGTATTATGTCAGTGGAAATTTCGCAGAAACAAATTCTGTCTTCCTTTACAATTTCAACGCACGAATACTTCTTTCTTTTTTTAAGTTGTTCTTTGAATTCACAGAAATTGTTAATGGCGTCCGCTTGTTGAAATTGTTCTTCTTGAATTTGAATTCGTTTTGTGATTTCCTGATATCTTTCTTCTGGTATTTTTCGTTTTTTACCTAAGGTTTTAGACATATAGCTGGGTTGATTTTTAAATATTGTAGGGTATGCTTCATTGGCTAGCTTTGGTCTGTTTCTAGGAACTATAAGAAAACTACCGTCATCACGTTTAATTTTATCTTCACGAATTATGAAACGGTCATCGAAGTGGTCAATGCAGATAGCAGATGTCTGTGTTGGCACAACATTGTCTCTGTGTATAGCCCTTGCCCATTTATTCAGTTTATTTTTATCCTTTAGTGGAAAAAAAATACGGATTTATATTTTTCCTTTGTACTAGTGTAATTACTTAAACACCCAGGTACACAGCATCGATGTGGCATCTGAATTGAAAAAAACTATGTTATATATTGGTACAGTACCTCCGGTAGAAATAAAATACAAATAGGTAAAAAATTAAATGAAATAAAGAAAGGGCGGGAAAGCCGCGTAGGTTAACAGCATACATAACATCTTTGGCTGCAATTGCTAGTATAAAAACTGAATATTAATGCAGTATGCCAATGTATGTATCTTGTCTAATTTCTACATTTAAGATTATCATCAAAAAATAACTAGAAGTTCTTATAATATTGTAATAAACATACCTTGAAACAAATTATGCACATGCACTCAGCGCTGCAATATGACTAAGTTATGCTTCGAGTAGGACCACTACTGTGACGTCACACAGCCGTTCGAGTGCATGACTGTGGCTTGACAGTATACTTGTTTGCATTTTTCTTTGCATATAATAATAATTGAAATAAGTAATTGCAGGGCAGTCATTACGTGCATCCGTATGAATGCATCTCTACAGCTTGTTCGTCGACTGACACCACTCATTATTCAAAAACTATTCTCATGACGTTTCTAATCCATGTGTCATCATTTTCTCTAGCTGTTTGAAGTTTTCTTTCTCGCTTAATTTGTAGTGTGTTTAATGAATTTTGGATTTTAATCATGGGTCATTGTAAGAAGAATGTTGGACAATGCCATCAACCTTCTATTGCCGCACAAAAACTGTTAAAAACCAATGAAAATAAAATATTTATTAAGACATTTTGTGTGATGTGTTACAAAGAGTAGAAAGAGGAGAACAGTTGACCATAGACTGCAGTTTTATTCTAAACAATGTGTAATAATTCGGACATATGAGGCCGAAATTACGACGAACAAAAGAAATAATGTATAACATCACGCAGTTACTGAATAGCACTACTCATATGGTGAACTACAACATCTGTTTTCGTCGAGAAAACGGACAGCAAAAAAGTCGATTTTAATGTTAAATTCCTTTCTTCATGGACGTAGGTAGAAGCGTGAGGTATTTTTAAAATTTATTCTATTTACCATATATTTCGTAAGATTAATAAAATACGGGGAATTTACTCGATTTTAACTACAATATAAACAAATAATAACGTATTTTGTTTTTTATAGATCACCACCCACTTGTTATCCAATTGTATAAATAAAATTGAAAACTTTTTAAAAATATAAAATTTCAATAGTGCGCGCGTGGGTGATGAGCCATCGGCCGCTCATATCCGGTCTCTGAACATATGAACTAAAACTGACAGCATATATTGTGATTTTCAAAACTCTAACTGTGTGTGTGTAGGGGATATGATTCAGAATGTAACCAGAAAAAATCAATAGGTATTAATTACTTACGGTTGTATTTTAGTCCACAATTAATTTTTATAGTAAATTTGTTCAATTATAGGTTGTCTATAGGGGACACTAGTGTTTTTGGCAAAAATCAACTGCACTTATTTACTTAACATTAGTCATATTTTATTATCTTCTTAAATAATATTGGAGATGCGCAACATTCAGAAGAGAAAGTAATTATTTTACTTGTTAAACGTACCTGAATATATTTTACCGAATTGAAGTAAGTTTGTAAATATAAGGTTTAGATTTTTCATATTATCCAAAGATGACATATATACTATTATATTCGTTTAATAGACTTACCTAATATTTCACTATTAATAACAACATAAAGAATGTTTGGTATAAACCACCGAAAAAGAACCTATCTACCTGACGAAACGGTTGAACATGCAGAACACATAATTTAAGCCTATTGTGCCATATATTTATATGGTCTACCAAATCTAGTAAATTCAAGAAATATCTAAAACGTAGAATATTAACTTTCTGTGATAGAAACATCACCGATGTACCTAATATCCTTGGGGAATATACATATAGTCCAGTCAAACTATATACCAAAAAGTCTCGCATGGTTACACTAATTAGGGTAGTTTTGATTTGTTGATATGGTGTATGGATTGGTAGATTGTTGCAAAGTCCCAAGTTTTCTTATTTCCGCCACCACCGCTGACGCCGCCATCTTGAAAAAACAGCTAAATGTTTTGGCCTGTTTCTACAAAATATCTCCTAAAGTATTAGTTTGAGCAAAAAAAGCCGTGTACGCTTTTATTAAACTAGAGAAAATTTTCAACAATTTAATACAAAAACGGGATATTTAGCTCCAATACTTCCGGAGATAGACCTGCTCGAAATTTGATTTTTTTTTTTAAATCAGTTTTTGCGCGATAGTAAGTAAATGGTGTATTCTACGCTAAAGTCTGACATCGCATTTATAGTAGAGGTAAGTAGCTAAAGTTTAAGACCAGATCCAGTCCGATTATTGTGTATCGATACACCGATACACCGGACAATATTCACGTTGAAAACATGCTCACATTTTTTTGATAAAAAATGGAAACTATTAATTTAATTGTTATAAAAAGTACACAGTTATGTTAAGGAAACTTGATTCGAGGTCGTAGAGGGTTTTAAATGTCTAATTGGGCTGTTTTGAACCTGTGTGCTGTGAATAAAATACTCCTTTTAGAGATAAAAATAAATATTTTTTATCTGTAATTTTCAAATAAAGTATAGCATGCTTGTACCCCCCTGGACCTCAAAAAATTAGTTTGCATTGTTACAAAAAATACTGCAACGAAAATAATATCTTCGTTTGTAAATGGTATCAAAAATAAAAATGCGTGGATATTATGTGAAAATGGGGTTACAATTCAACTATAGTGTGGAGACAAACCGTCAAGATGTAGAATTATCACGTCAGGAACTTAAATATTAGTGTAGCTTCTGGACATTAGGTGGCACTGCAAATTAGGGCGTATATACGTATTATTTATTAAAAATTTCTAAAGGATAGCTACTTTTATTTATGCAAAAGTACAATTGCTCATTTGCTATTTGTCAAATAATAATAACAGTTATATATTATTATTATTTATTCAACCGTTTAACACTTTGCGGAATGTAATATAAAATATATATCTACCTATAAAAAACAAAAACGATGATAAATTTGCAATATAATAATCTTACACATTGTTTACTTTCGAGTGATGTATATATTTATAGTAATTTTTGAATTTTTGACATTATTTGAAATATGTATGTTGTGATAACTGGTGGAAAAGTGAAAACCTTTCTTGATTTAATATATGATTTAATTAACTTCTTATAATGTTATCTAATTATGATTACATGTGTGTTTATAATTGTACTGAAATAAGTAAAATCTGCAGAGGTACCTAGCTTATATCTTGATAATCTCGAAGACTTAAACAATGCTTCTGCTCATACTATTATCAGAAATTATGTTAAATTTTTAGAATATAATATCCAAATAATCTTTACTTACACACATAAACATGGATAAACTAGAAGATGGTATACCAACTATAGGTATAGGTATTTAATTTAGTCTACTTCAGAAAATTAAATAATTCTTGATGCACATATTTATGGAGGTCTGCGACGAGACTGAGATAGATATCTTAAAATTTAGAGATTTTTTCTTAAAAATGTAAAAATCACAGATTTTTAGTTGGTTTTTACTCGATAGTAAGTATATAGTGAATCCAAAGCTCCAAATGTGGCTTGTCGTCCAGGCACATTTTGTCTGTATATAACAAAATATCACCATTTGCTTCTTATTTATCACTTTTGTTGATGAAACTTATGTAGTATATAATTTATTGATAATTATTTATCAATTATTTATTTACTTACTAATTTATGATATATAATTCACAGACCTAGTGAATATATGTGATATACAAACTTAGCATTAATTTTCTAAGTATTATGTTATTTCGTGTTTTCCTAAAAATCTACAAAAATATTCAAAACATTGTATCATAGTCTAAACGAGCTAGAAGAATCAGTTTGGTCTTAAACTTTAGCTACTTACCTCTACTATAAATGCGATGTCAGACTTTAGCGTAGAATACACCATTTACTTACTATCGAGCAAAAACCGATTTAAAAAAAAATTTCAAATTTCGAAGAGGTCTATCTCCGGAAGTATTGGAGCTAAATATCCCGTTTTTGTATTAAATTGTTGAAAATTTTCTCTAGTTTAATAAAAGCGTAAACGGCTTTTTTACTTAAACTAATACTTTAGGAGATATTTTGTAAAAACAGGCCAAAACATTTAGCGGTTATTTCAAGATGGCGGCGTCCGCGGTGGTGGCGGAAATAAGAAAACTTGGGACTTTGCAACAATCTACCAATCCATACACCATATCAACAAATCAAAACTACCCTAATTAGTGTAACCATGCGAGACTTTTTGGTATAGTTTGACTGGACTATATGTATATTCTCCAAGGATATTAGGTACATGGGTGATGTTTCTATCACAGAAAGTTAATATTCACGTTTTAGATATTTCTTGAATTTACTACATTTGGTAGACCATATAAATATATGGCACAATAGGCTTAAATTATGTATTCTGCATGTTCAACCATTTCGTCAGGTAGATAGGTTCTTTTTCGGTGGTTTATACCAAAAATTCTTTATGTTGTTATTAATAGTGAAATATTAGGTAAGTCTATTAAACGAATATAATAGTATATATGTCATCTTTGGATAATATGAAAAATCTAAACCTTATTTTTACAAACTTACTTCAATTCGGTAAAATATATTCAGGTACGTTTAACAACTAAAATAATTACTTTCTCTTCTGAATGTTGCGCATCTCCAATATTACTTAAGAAGATAATAAAATATGACTAATGTTAAGTAAAGAAGTGCAGTTGATTTTTGCCAAAAACAACAGTGTCACCTATAGACAAATTATAATTGAACAGATTTACTATAAAAATTAATTGCGGACTAAAATACAACCGTAAGTAATTAATACCTATTGATTTTTTCTGGTTACATTCTGAATCATATCCCCTACACATACACAGTTAGAGTTTTGAAAATCACAATATATGCTGTCAGTTTTAGTTCATATCTTCAGAGACCGGACATGAGCGGCCGATGGCTCATCACCCACGCGCGCACTATTGATATTTTATATTATTAAAAAGTTTTTAATTTTATTTATATAATTGGATAACAATTGGGTGGTGATCTATAAAATACAAAATACGTTATTATTTGTTTATATTGTAGTTAAAATCGAGTAAATTCCCCGTATTTTATTAATCTTACGAAATATAAGGTAAATAGAATAAATTTTAAAAACACCTCACGCTTCTACCTACGTCCATGAAGAAAGGAATTTAACATTAAAGTCGACTTTTTTGCTGTCCGTTTTCTCGACGAAAACAGATGTTGTAGTTCACCATATGAATAGTGCTATTCATTAACTGCGTGATGTTATACATTATTTTTTTTGTTCGTCGTAATTTCGGCCTCATATGTCCGAATTATTACACATTGTTTAGAATAAAACTGCAGTCTATGGTCAACTGTTCTCCTCTTTCTACTTTTTGTAACACATCACACAAAATGTCACTTATAAATATTTTATTTTCATTGGTTTTTACCAGTTTTTGTGCGGCAATAGAAGGTTGATGGCATTGTCCAACATTCTTCTTACAATGACCCATGATTAAAATCCAAAATTCATTAAACACACTACAAATTAAGCGTGAAAGAAAACTTCAAACAGCTAGTGAAAATGATGACACATGGATTAGAAAGGTCATGAGAATAGTTTTTGAATAATGAGTGGTGTCAGTCGATGAACAAGCTGTAGAGATGCATTCATACGGATGCACGTAATGACTGCCCTGCAATTACTTATTTCAATTATTATTATATGCAAAAAAAATGCAAACAAGTATACTAAATTGACCAGCTTTCATACATACAGTACACGGAATAATTTATTATTAGAAATACCACGGCCAAATGCGCTTTCAGTGAGAAAAGTCCAACGTACGTGTCTATAAGAGTCTACAATACATTACCAAACAAATATAAAGTGTTGCCATACAGAAGGTTTAGAAATGATATTAAAAAACTTCTGCTTTTAAAAGATTACTACTCTTAGGATGAGTACCTCAATGACTCCTCCATGTAATCAAACTGTAGTTCTAGGTTTTTTATATGTACAACTATTATGCTGTCTTTTAATGTTTAAATGATATAAGGACGTATCCCATTCCGAAAGGTGACCGGCATAAAATGTTTCTATTACTTAATTTTTATACTTATTGACTTGTTCTATACCATGTTTATGGTCACATGAACTAATAAATATTATTATTATTATTATTATTATTAATATTACTTCAAAAAATGTGTTTTTCCAAACATAAATCGTTTTATTCCTATTTATTTTATAAAGTGTACCTATTTGAAATTTTATAAAATTGCAATAAATGAATGCTTGTATATTCATGCTTAACTGTTGACATTATTTCTATATATATATATATATTACTCTTATGCTTTAGTTGGTCAGGTTCGTAATAAATACTCGCATAAATTTAAAATACTATGTAAACAAAAACGTGTTCATGGTGTTTCTTTAATAATTTTTTGTGCGTGTTTGTTTTTTTGTTTCTGTCAATGTTCGAGTTCATTTAAGGCTGCGTTTGATAAGGTTTTGGCGGGAGAGAAATGTACATAAAAAATACCATTTTTATTTCCATTTTTTCGGGCGTAAGAAATCAAGGCATGTACATTTTATGCATTAAGCATGAAGATAAAGGTTAAACGAAGTGAACGGTCGTATTTTTTTTTAAATTAAGTTAATATATAAGCCGTAAATAAAATGGGAAGTTAGTGGTTTTGCAAGTACTAGAAAAAATGGCTACATTTAAAAATTACACCGTAAATTTATATGTAATATAGCAAGTACACTCGGTATTTATATTTGGAAGGTAAAAATAGTAACAGTAGTTAAATATATGTGTAATTTTTTAAGTGATCCATGAAATAAAATTTGTTTACATTTTGGGAGGGTCTTTACATACATTACAGATATCTGTTACATTTAAGTCGCCTTATAGTGTAGCACATATAGTATAGATGGCGCTATTATCTTGCAATTATTTAGAGGTTAGTTGTGTGTTTACGATACTTTTATTATTTATTATAATTAACAGCAATTTTTGCGGTTACTAATTATAAAATTTAGTATGTTACGAGTTATTTGAAAATACGTAATAGACAATGAGCAGTTGGCATCACAGGTTGGCACCACAAATCATAAAAAGTAACTACATAGTTTAATTTGTCAATTTAATCAAATTATATCATTTTAAAACATGGAGTTTTCTGTTATCTTTAATTGAAAGATGCCTACGGATTTTTTTACGCCAATAAAAGCCTAGTAGCCGTTTTATATTTACGAAGTGGAGAAGAAATTGTTAGCAAGAACCTTCTATATTTTTTTTCAAAATTTTTTTAAGGTTGTTGCTAATTACTTAAAATGTAAATATAGGTACATTTTATTTGATAGCAATTTTCAAAACTTTGAAATGCCGGAGGTCAGTTCGCCGGGTTTTTAGTTTTTAATAATAACAATAATCTTATAATAGCCTCATTATTTAAAATATATTAATATTAAAGTAATACCTTTACCTTACTTAATGTTTTGAAGATTTTACTACAATTGCTGTTTCCATAGCACAATGCCCCTAGCAGCATTTTTCGAATTTCACGGTTGTTTTAAGTTGGCTAGGATGACAATCGAGTAGAATACAGGTAGGCTAATTCACTTTTTATTGCGAAATTACTAGACACACCGTGTACTCAAACAAAAGATTTGTCAAAAAATAGATGTAGAAACATTTAATGACAAAATTATATTTTTGCAATTAGTACCGTAATCATACTAGTGCTGTAATAGGGTCTATTACAGCACTATACTCCATTCAGTCTAAGAATGGAGCATTGGGAAAGATAGGGCTTAAAATAAACGTTTGTGATTGGTTGAAATCGAGTGTGCATTTACACCGACAAAATAATCGCATTTAGCTCGTTCTGTCAAAAATTTGTTTACTGACAGTTTTGTTCAAAGAGTTTGTCGATTTCCGTATTTTACATAGTTATTTGTTGTTAATATTCTTAAAAAATAGTTCTTAGAACTCGCAGGTGAAATATTCATTTGTTAAGGTATTTTATCAATTTCTAGATATTGTAAATAAGATAATAATTGAAATATCTGCTAATGGAAATAGTATCTAAAATTTATTAGATTTTAACATGAAATATTGCCCTTTACACCTTTTACTCACATATTGATAATGATACCTACATTCTTGAATGTTGTAAAATGTATGCGTTCTATTTACATGTAGACACAACGTCTTATTCAATGTTTTCCTTATATTTTAATATTTTTTGTGTGAGCGATATTCTGTTTTGGAAAACTTATCAAAGACTGATTAGCTGTTTGCCTTTTCATGTTTGTTAGTATGGTTATCATTTTAAAAGCAATGTAAGCCTTACTTAAATAAATGTCAATAAACACGTAAAAGTCAAAATATAATATCATATACAATGTATATCCCTGCTATCCATCTGACAGTAAACATATGTTTTATTTGTTTTCAAAATACAAAATTCATCGTGTGTAAACTGTGCTCATATTGTAGCGCCATCTACTCCATTCTTAGACTGAATGGAGTATAGTTGCGTAATAGAAATGGAACATTTAAACAGATTTATTTTAAGTTGGTCACATTGCAACAGAAATGGAGATGTCAATATGACATTTTGTAAGCAAGTTTGAGGTTTTTATATTGAAATTCATTGTAAGATTTGATATTTTTAATTAATCTTTGAAATAGTACAACTATTATAAACATTTATATTAACGTTTGAATTATCCTTCGAAGTGATAGTGATACCGTGTGCAGTAGAAACATTCTGTTGAAAATTATCAAAAATGTGTCAATTTAAATCTTGTGCCAAACCAAGGTGACAACCGCCACAAAATTTCCCTTGATTATCAAATTTTTCTCGTTTTGCTTTTACAAAAAGAGAAATTTTAAAACTAATTGCAAAAAATAGCATAAAAGACACGTTTCATTTGACATTAAAGCACTCATTCAGTTAAGAAACTCGTGGCTACGCCACTCGTTTCTTAAACTCTGAATTCGTACTTTGAAACGTCAAAATGAAACTTGTCCTTTAATATACTATTTTATTAACTAATTTTGTAGTGAAATATAACGAGTACACCTCTATATGTTATTCAATTGCGCCCAGTGCAAACATAAAACACTGGCGAAATTCGAAAAATGCTGCTAGGCTATTCAATTTTGGTCGTTGTTTTTGAGTTAAAATTTTGTACATATTTGAAACTGTTTTTATCGTTTTTATTGTGCTAATACTTGACGCTGTTTGGGTGGTGAATTTCACGGTGTGGTTGGAAGCGCCTTATCTAATGTTCGTGACGTACTTACACTTACAGCTAGTGTTTAATAACACACTAAAATACAATAAATCAAAACAAAAATGCAAGAGAATGTTCACAGGTTACGGCTTGGTTATGTTATAAAATATAATAGATATCCCATATACTTATATCTCCTTGTTAAATTTGCTTACCCAGGAACCAATACAATCTGTTAAAAATAGTAGCGTTTCGGCGCGATATTTGAATTGAAAAGTTAAAATATGAACTAAAAAAAAAGACTGAAAATTCAGACTATATAAATCAAACGAACGGGCAAATTGACATTTAGGATTTGCAAATACTAACTTTATGTTTTATTTGGCACCACGCAAACACAATGCTGTTTATTTATTGTATAATTTTGTATGAAATAAGAAAGTCGAATGGATGAGTATCACGTACCTTCAGCGTTTAAGAATTTGTTAAAAAATAACTAAATCTATAAATAAAATAAATGTAACTGACTGTAAATGTATAAAAAGTAATTTAATTTAAATTATGTATTTAATAATGCAATCAACATTTTATTGAGGATATGTCAAACTATATTATATATATATGTATTAAGTTTTTCAATCTACAAATAAAATCAAATGAATGCTTAAAGTTCGCGCGTCTTTCTCCCTAATTCTGCATGAAAGTTGACAAGTACCGATTTCATTCATACGCATAAAATAAAATTGCAAAGAAAGTCGCACAGACCAAATTTACAAATCGTATGTAGAGGTAGAAATTTAACAGGTAAAATGACCTTGAAATGTTTGGAGGTAATTGCCATTTAATTTTAGAATGCATACCGTGGCGACATCCTATTATTACTAGTAGTATTTAAGATACAGGAAAATCTTAGTTCCGAACCGAAATGGATTTGCCAATATTGAAACGCACCCTTAAGCGTGCGTTTCAATCTTAGCAAATCCATTTCGGTTCGTATCTAAGATTTTAGCGTTTCTTAAGTACTACTAGTAATAATTGGAGGGCGCCACGATGTTAATTCTAAACCACAAACAAAACTAATTCTGAAGAAAAGATCTAAAGCATTTCAAGGTCATTTTACCTGCTTATTGATTTTCTACCTACAAACGTAGTTTTGCTCTGGCAGACTTTCTTTGCAATTTGATTTTATACGTATGAATCTAATCGATACTTGTCAACTTTCATGCTGAAGGGAGAAAGACGCGCGAACTTTAAGCATTCATTTGAATTTATTTGTAAAAATTTTAAATTACGTTTCTTTTATTTATAAATTAAGTTATTCTTAAACATATTCGCTAAAGGTAGGTGATACTCATCCATTCGACTTTCTTATTTTCTTATTTCATATATATTTATATTTTGTAATTTATATTAATACAATGTTGTTCTCTTATTTTGGAAATAAACTAATATTATTATTATATAAAACTACACAATAAATAATTTGTGTTATGAAAATAAAATATTTTCTGTAACTTGATACATTTAGTACGTAGCCTGCATCTTTGTTGATCATGTCTAATAATAATAATATGCAAAACAGAAATATAGTAATATTATTGTCTTCATAACGTACCTATTAGTTCAACATTTCTAATAAATATGTTTCACCTGCTAAAAATACATGTAAAGTTAGTATTTGCAAATCCCAAGTGCCTGCCAGTTTGACAGTTGATCAGTTTTTATCATGTTTTTATTTTATTTCTATTTTGTAATTTGGCTCCTGGACAGTTTTCAGAATGGATTTTTTTTGTGAGATTACTAAGTTCGAATAAGAGAAATTCTATATACATATTTTAAGGCAAATTTGGTCATAGGTACGTTGTTACTTTATATTATAACTTTTCAATTCAAATATCGCGCCAAAACGGTACCATTTTTAACAGAATGTATTGGTTCCTATGTAAGTTACTTTAACAAGGAATTATAAGTATGCGATATCTTTATATTTTATAACATAACCTAGCCATAATTTGTGAAGCTGTGAACATTCTCTTATTATATTTTACTGTGTTATTATACACTATCTGTACGTTTAAGTACGTCACGAACATATTAGATAAGGCACTTCTAACCAAACCGTGAAAATCGCCACCCAAACAGCTTCAAGTATTTTTACAATAAAGATGATAAAAACAGTTTTAAATATGTACAAAGATTTAACTCTACAAACACCAAAAATGAAAAGAATAGTAATTGTAATAAAAATCTTCAAAACTAAGTAAGGTAAAGGTATTATTTTAATGTTAATATATTATAAATAATGAGGCTATTATAAAGATTATTGTTATTAATCGAAACTAGAAAACCGGGCAACTGACCTCCGGAAGAAAGAGTGGGCAGGCATATGTGATTTGAACTAGGGATGCGCACGATATATTGTTTTGTAAAAAAGTATCGATGTTTTCTTTTCGATAATCGTGATTGAAATCGATATTTTTTTATTTAATAATATTGACTGTTATCGATTTTTTTATTCGATAATATCGTTTAATCTAAAATGCCATTTTAATCTTTGAAATTTCACACATTTATTTCACATTAATATACAAAAGAAACTGTTCATATTATACAGAATACAATAGAATATATTTTTAAGAAAGAAGTTGGAATTTGAAAAATGCCTACTGGGATGTTTGCTGTTTCGTAGAAATTATAATCGGGAAGCGGCAGGGGAATATTGCATTTCATAGACTTGACATCTCGTATAGTTCGCCGAATCGCCTTCATGGGGTGTTATCTTTATCACAATTACTATTTCCTCAAAATTGTAAAGAAGATATGTTTTAAGATGTTTATTTTTTATTTGTATTTATGTATGTGTTTTATACCACTAGAATTATATATTTGAGTTTTGGATTATCTTATACGTTATAGATACAAATTTATATTTTGCTTGTCTTTTTATTGGGTTTTTTTTATTTTTTGAGTAAATATATATTTTGAGTTAAAGATTTTATTATTTGTTACTAAATGGCTTGAAAAGCCACAGCAAAGAACTTTTAATATAAACATGATAAAAATGTCGATATCAAGGTATATCGATATTCTTCATTCAATATTTGTTTAAAATCGATTTTGAATTTTTGATACATTATTCGATTCTAATATCGATATTTTTGAAACGTTGCGCATTGGAATTTTTTTATTTACTAATTTGCTATATAGTTTGAACTATAAAATTTGATGAATATGTCAAAAATACTATAGACATGGTGTGCAGTTTCTATTTAAAAAATAAACGATTTCAAAGTTCTGAAAACTGCTAACAAATAAAATGTACCTATATTTACATTTTAAGTAATTAGCAACAACCTTAACAAATTTTGAAGAAAAATGTAAAACGTTCTTAGCCGACAATTTCTTTGCGAACTTCGTAAATATAAAACAGCTATTAGGCTTTTGTCGGCGTAAACAGTCCCAGTTTAATTGATTTACATAATTCATCTCATTAGTAAAAGCATAGGCATCTTTCAATTAAGGATAACAGAAAACTCCATATTTTAAAATATTGCAATTTCATTAAACTCGCAAAATAAACTATGTAGTTACTTTTTGGTTTTGTGGTGCCAACCAGTGATGCCAACTGTTGATTGTCTATTACGTACTTTCAAATAACTCGTAACATACCAAATTTTATAATTAGTAACCGCAAAAATTGTTGTTAATTATAATTTTAAATTATAATGAATATTTAAAGTATCGCATAACACACAACTAACCTCTAAATAATTGCAAGATAATAACGCCATCTATATTATATGTGCTACACTGTTAGGCGACGTAAATGTAACAGATATCTGTAATGTATGTAAAGACCCACCAAAAATGTAAACAAATTTTATTTCATGGATCACTTAAAAAATTACACATATATTTAGCTACTGTTACTATTTTTACCTTCCAAATATAAATACCGAGTGTACTTCCTATATTACATATAAATTTACTGTGTAATTTTTAAATGTAGCCATTTTTTCTAGTACTTGCAAAACCACTAACTTCCCATTTTATTTACGGCTTATATATTAACTTAATTTCAAAAAAAATACGACCGTTCACTTCGTATAACCTTTATCTTCATGCCTTAAGGCTGCGTTTGATAACGTTTTGGCGGGAGAGAAATGTACCGGAAAAATACCATTTTTATTTCCATTTTTTCAGGCGTATGATATCAAAACATGTAAATTTTATGCATTAAGCATGAAGATAAAGGTTATACGAAGTGAACGGTCGTATTTTTTTTTAAATTAAGTTAATATATAAGCCGTAAATAAAATGGGAAGTTAGTGGTTTTGCAAGTGCTAGAAAAAATGGCTACATTTAAAAATTACACGGTAAATGTATATGTAATATAGGAAGTACACTCGGTATTTATATTTGGAAGGTAAGAATAGTAACAGTAGCTAAATATATGTGTAATTTTTTAAGTGATCCATGAAATAAAATTAGTTTACATTTTTGGTAGGTCTTTACATACATTACAGATATCTGTTACATTTACGTCGCCTAACAGTGTAGCACATATAATATAGATGGCGCTATTATCTTGCAATTATTAGCAATTATTTAGAGGTTAGTTGTGTGTTATGCGATACTTTAAATATTCATTATAATTTAAAATTATAATTAACAACAATTTTTGCGGTTACTAATTATAAAATTTAGTATGTTACGAGTTATTTGAAAGTACGTAATAGACAATCAACAGTTGGCATCACTGGTTGGCACCACAAAACCAAAAAGTAACTACATAGTTTGGAGTTTTCTGTTATCCTTAATTGAAAGATGCCTATGCTTTTACTAATGAGATGAATTATGTAAATCAATTAAACTGGTACTGTTTACGACGACAAAAGCCTAATAGCTGTTTTATATTTACGAAGTTCGCAAAGAAATTGTCGGCTAAGAACGTTTTACATTTTTCTTCAAAATTTGTTAAGGTTGTTGCTAATTACTTAAAATGTAAATATAGGTACATTTTATTTGTTAGCAGTTTTCAGAACTTTGAAATCGTTTATTTTTTAAATAGAAACTGCACACCATGTCTATAGTATTTTTGACATATTCATCAAATTTTATAGTTCAAATTATATAGCAAATTAGCAAATAAAAAAATTCCAATGCGCAACGTTTCAAAAATATCGATATTAGAATCGAATAATGTATCAAAAATTCAAAATCGATTTTAAACAAATATTGAATGAAGAATATCGATATACCTTGACATCGACATTTTTATCATGTTTATATTAAAAGTTCTTTGCTGTGGCTTTTCAAGCCATTTAGTAACAAATAATAAAATCTTTAACTCATAATATATATTTACTCAAAAAATAAAAAAAATCCAATAAAAAGACAAACAAAATATAAATTTGTATCTATAACGTATAAGATAATCCAAAACTCAAATATATAATTCTAGTGGTATAAAACACATACATAAATACAAATAAAAAATAAACATCTTAAAACATATCTTCTTTACAATTTTGAGGAAATAGTAATTGTGATAAAGATAACACCCCATGAAGGCGATTCGGCGAACTATACGAGATGTCAAGTCTATGAAATGCAATATTCCGCTGCCGCTTCCCGATTATAATTTCTACGAAACAGCAAACATCCCAGTAGGCATTTTTCAAATTTCCAACTTCTTTCTTAAAAATATATTCTATTGTATTCTGTATAATATGAACAGTTTCTTTTGTATATTAATGTGAAATAAATGTGTGAAATTTCAAAGATTAAAATGGCATTTTTGATTAAACGATATTATCGAATAAAAAAATCGATAACAGTCAATATTATTAAATAAAAAAATATCGATTTCAATCACGATTATCGAAAAGAAAACATCGATACTTTTTTACAAAACAATATATCGTGCGCATCCCTAGTTCAAATCACATATGCCTGCCCACTCTTTCTTCCGGAGGTCAGTTCCCCGGTTTTCTAGTTTCGATTAATAACAATAATCTTTATAATAGCCTCATTATTTATAATATATTAACATTAAAATAATACCTTTACCTTACTTAGTTTTGAAGATTTTTATTACAATTACTGTTCTTTTCATTTTTGGTGTTTGTAGAGTTAAATCTTTGTACATATTTAAAACTGTTTTTATCATCTTTATTGTAAAAATACTTGACGCTGTTTGGGTGGCGATTTTCACGGTTTGGTTAGAAATGCCTTATCTAATATGTTCGTGACGTACTTAAACGTACAGATAGTATATAATAACACAGTAAAATATAATAAGAGAATGTTCACAGCTTCACAAATTATGGCTAGGTTATGTTATAAAATATACAGATATCGCATACTTATAATTCCTTGTTAAATTTACTTACATAGGAACCAATACATTCTGTTAAAAATGGTACCGTTTTGGCGCGATATTTGAATTGAAAAGTTATAATATAAAGTAACAACGTACCTATGACCAAATTTGCCTTAAAATATGTATATAGAATTTCTCTTATTCGAACTTAGTAATCTCACAAAAAAAAATCCATTCTGAAAACTGTCCAGGAGCCAAATTACAAAATAGAAATAAAATAAAAACATGAAAAAAACTGATCAACTGTCAAACTGGCACTTGGGATTTGCAAATACTAACTTTACATGTATTTTTAGCAGGTGAAATATATTTATTAGAATGTTGAACTAATAGGTACGTTATGAAGACAATAATATGACTATATTTCAGTTTTGCATATTATTATTATTATTTTATTATTAGACATGATCAACAGAGATGCAGGCTACGTACTAAATGTATCAAGTAACAGAAAATGTTTTATTTTGCATAACACAAACACACTGCTGTTTATTTATTGTGTCGTTTTATATAATAATAATAATATTAGTTTATTTCCAAAATAAGAGAACAACATTGTATTAATATAAATTACAAAATATAAATATATATGAAATAAGAAAATAAGAAAGTCGAATGGATGAGTATCACCTACCTTTAGCGAATATGTTTAAGAATAACTTAATTTATAAATAAAAGAAACGTAATTTTAAATTTTTACAAATAAATTCAAATGAATGCTTAAAGTTCGCGCGTCTTTCTCCCTTCAGCATGAAAGTTGACAAGTATCGATTAGATTCATATGTATAAAATCGAATTGCAAAGAAAGTCTGCCAGACCAAATCTACGTTTGTAGGTAGAAATTCAATAAGCAGGTAAAATGACCTTGAAATGTTTTTAGATCTTCAGAATTAGTTTAGTTTGTTTGAATTAACATCGTGGCGCCATCCAATTATTACTAGTAGTACTTAAGAAACGCTAAAATCTTAGATACGAACCGAAATGGATTTGTCAACTTTGAAACGCACCCTTAAGGGTTAAGGGAAGATTTTAGCGTTTCTTAAGTACTACTAGTAATAATTGGATGGCGCCACGATGTTAATTCTAACAAACTAAACTAATTCTGAAGATCTAAAAACATTTCAAGGTCATTTTACCTGCTTATTGAATTTCTACCTACAAACGTAGATTTGGTCTGGCAGACTTTCTTTGCAATTCGATTTTATACATATGAATCTAATCGATACTTGTCAACTTTCATGCTGAAGGGAGAAAGACGCGCGAACTTTAAGCATTCATTTGAATTTATTTGTAAAAATTTAAAATTACGTTTCTTTTATTTATAAATTAAGTTATTCTTAAACATATTCGCTAAAGGTAGGTGATACTCATCCATTCGACTTTCTTATTTTCTTATTTCATATATATTTATATTTTGTAATTTATATTAATACAATGTTGTTCTCTTATTTTGGAAATAAACTAATATTATTATTATTATATAAAACGACACAATAAATAAACAGCAGTGTGTTTGTGTTATGCAAAATAAAACATTTTCTGTTACTTGATACATTTAGTACGTAGCCTGCATCTCTGTTGATCATGTCTAATAATAAAATAATAATAATAATATGCAAAACTGAAATATAGTCATATTATTGTCTTCATAACGTACCTATTAGTTCAACATTCTAATAAATATATTTCACCTGCTAAAAATACATGTAAAGTTAGTATTTGCAAATCCCAAGTGCCAGTTTGACAGTTGATCAGTTTTTTTCATGTTTTTATTTTATTTCTATTTTGTAATTTGGCTCCTGGACAGTTTTCAGAATGGATTTTTTTTGTGAGATTACTAAGTTCGAATAAGAGAAATTCTATATACATATTTTAAGGCAAATTTGGTCATAGGTACGTTGTTACTTTATATTATAACTTTTCAATTCAAATATCGCGCCAAAACGGTACCATTTTTAACAGAATGTATTGGTTCCTATGTAAGTAAATTTAACAAGGAATTATAAGTATGCGATATCTGTATATTTTATAACATAACCTAGCCATAATTTGTGAAGCTGTGAACATTCTCTTATTATATTTTACTGTGTTATTATACACTATCTGTACGTTTAAGTACGTCACGAACATATTAGATAAGGCACTTCTAACCAAACCGTGAAAATCGCCACCCAAACAGCGTCAAGTATTTTTACAATAAAGATGATAAAAACAGTTTTAAATATGTACAAAGATTTAACTCTACAAACACCAAAAATGAAAAGAACAGTAATTGTAATAAAAATCTTCAAAACTAAGTAAGGTAAAGGTATTATTTTAATGTTAATATATTATAAATAATGAGGCTATTATAAAGATTATTGTTATTAATCGAAACTAGAAAACCGGCGAACTGACCTCCGGCAGAAAGAGTGGGCAGGCATATGTGATTTGAACTAGGGATGCGCACGATATATTGTTTTGTAAAAAAGTATCCATGTTTTCTTTTCGATAATCGTGATTGAAATCGATATTTTTTTATTTAATAATATTGACTGTTATCGATTTTTTTATTCGATAATATCGTTTAATCAAAAATGCCATTTTAATCTTTGAAATTTCACACATTTATTTCACATTAATATACAAAAGAAACTGTTCATATTATACAGAATACAATAGAATATATTTTTAAGAAAGAAGTTAAATATTTGAAAAATGCCTACTGGGATGTTTGCTGTTTCGTAGAAATTATAATCGGGAAGCGGCAGCGGAATATTGCATTTCATAGACTTGACATCTCGTATAGTTCGCCGAATCGCCTTCATGGGGTGTTATCTTTATCACAATTACTATTTCCTCAAAATTGTAAAGAAGATATGTTTTAAGATGTTTATTTTTTATTTGTATTTATGTATGTGTTTTATACCACTAGAATTATATATTTGAGTTTTGGATTATCTTATACGTTATAGATACAAATTTATATTTTGTTTGTCTTTTTATTGGATTTTTTTTTATTTTTTGAGTAAATATATATTTTGAGTTAAAGATTTTATTATTTGTTACTAAATGGCTTGAAAAGCCACAGCAAAGAACTTTTAATATAAACATGATAAAAATGTCGATGTCAAGGTATATCGATATTCTTCATTCAATATTTGTTTAAAATCGATTTTGAATTTTTGATACATTATTCGATTCTAATATCGATATTTTTGAAACGTTGCGCATTGGAATTTTTTTATTTGCTAATTTGCTATATAGTTTGAACTATAAAATTTGATGAATATGTCAAAAATACTATAGACATGGTGTGCAGTTTCTATTTAAAAAATAAACGATTTCAAAGTTCTGAAAACTGCTAACAAATAAAATGTACCTATATTTACATTTTAAGTAATTAGCAACAACCTTAACAAATTTTGAAGAAAAATGTAAAACGTTCTTAGCCGACAATTTCTTTGCGAACTTCGTAAATATAAAACAGCTATTAGGCTTTTGTCGGCGTAAACAGTACCAGTTTAATTGATTTACATAATTCATCTCATTAGTAAAAGCATAGGCATCTTTCAATTAAGGGGGCGTTTGAATCATAGAATACAACATAATTTTATAATTATGCAAATGTCGGTTATAAAATCATTAATTGTTTATTTTATTGTGCGTAATAAGTCATAATATCCTCCTACGTATGGTATAGGGGCATGATAGAAGGACTAAAAGAGATATGACATTGCGCATGTTTCCCCCACCGGTCATTGCTCGGTGACGTCAAGTGGTGACCATGTTGTGGTGATATGACGGACATGACTGACGTTTTACTCATCGTTTTACTTGTGAAATTAGAAATTATTTCTATTGGGTAATTAATTAACCTAAGTACAATGCGGTGCGCAGTGTTTGGTTGCTCCGTCAATAACAATTTAAAAAGTATTGGACCAAATGTACAATTTTTTCGTTTTCCTAAAGAGGAACCGACGCGAAGTGTATGGGTGAACTGTTGTTCTCGTGCCGACTGTTTCAACGTTGAAAATTCTCGAATCTGTTCGACACATTTCACAGACGATGACTACGTTCGAAATTTGAAACACGAATTACTGAACTACAATCCAAAAAACTGTCGTCAGTTGAAGGAGAGTGCCGTACCAAGTATAAACATCATGAAGGCAAAAACCTTGCCTTCAGAATGTAACAAATTTAGGCAGCAAAGGAGAGAAGCCAGAGAACGCAAGAAAATTGTTGATTCGGTTGTAAACAGGTAATATTGTACTATTTTGTATTCATAATACTATAAATTAACTTATGTAAATCTAACAATGCCTGCATTATTCTTCTGGGTTGTTGTAGTTCTTTTACACATGCAGTTAATACTGTTTCTTCGGATGGCGGTGGTACCCATAATAATCACCCGGCCCTACCTGGTTCTTCTCCAGATGCAGATGCTCTAGAAGGTGATGGTAACAATAACAAGCTTGTGGATACATGTGTTAGCAAGGGGTAAGTCTTACTATTATTATAATATGTATTGTTACATTTTATTTCTTGAATTCTTACATTTTGTTTTAGAGTAAATACGGAGTATGACGACAGGGATACAAAAATAGCTGATCTTAAAGCACAATTAGCAGTAATGGAAAAAGAACAAAACCAGCTGAAAAAATTATTTAGCCCTCAGCAGATAAGGAAAATACAAACTCCTAATAAACGATTGACATGGTCAGCTGAGGATATTTCAAAAGCAATAGCTATTCATGCAGCAGGGCCTAAAGCTTATAGACTTATGTTAAAACGTGGATTTCCATTTCCAGCAGTTTCAACTCTTCGATCATGGCTAAAAAAAATACTAATATCTCCAGGAATTTTAAAGAAGATTTTTCATATTATTAAAACTTCAGATATGACTAAAATGGATAAAGTATGCGTGTTATCGTTCGATGAAATGAAAATTAAAAAACAGTTTTTGTATGATAAAGTAAATGATGAAACAATAAAACCGTTTAGTTATGTCCAAGTGATCATGCTCAGAGGGTTGTTTAAAAGTTGGAAGCAACCAATATTTTTTGATTTTGACTGCAAACTGACCAAGGATAAGATATTTGATGTAATAAATTATGTTGAATCTGCAGGTAATTATATATGATGTTAAATCACTTAAATTACTTTATTATTTAGGTTTTCATGTGGTGGCAATGACAAGCGATTTAGGAGGCGGTAACCGTGCTTTACATTCAGAGATAGGAATTAATACTTCAAAAACGTGGTTCCTCAATCCTGCTAATGATGAAAAAATATTTGTATTTGCTGACGTTCCGCATCTAATAAAGTTGATACGAAATCACTTTGTGGATCAAGGTTTTATATTGGAAGGACAAGAAGTAAACAAAAATATTATTGAGGAATTGATTGATTTAACCAGTTGCTCAGATTTAAAAATTACACACAAAATTAACAAGGAAATGCTGAATGTTAAGGGAGCAGCTAGGCAGAAAGTGAAGTTTGCAACGAAGTTATTTTCACATACAATTGCTACTGCTATCTCTAGATGTGGAATGCTAGGTCGTTTCAAATCATCAACAAATTGGGCGCAGTGTTCAGAATTTTTCAAAACAGTAAAATATTATAAAATAATTACATTAGGTAAGTTATCAATAAAAATTATAATTTTAGGTGAACGACTGGTTTGATGTGTTAAATGTACGAGTCCCGGAAACTGATTCACGAGCAAGAACAAAAGCATATGGCTTAGCTTTGAATGAACAAAATATCATTTTGGATAAGATGTCTGACACCGTACTTTCTATGAAAATTTCCAACAAAAAACAGCTTTTGCCGTTCCAAAAGGGTATAAATGCTACATAAATCAATGCATGTCAATTTGTAGCTGGCATAAATTTTTTAGGAATTCTAATTACCAATACATCTTTAAAGCTTCTCTTTCATGAAATGCAAAATAAATTCAACATTAAATATTTGTTGACGTATAGACTAAACCAAGATGTTCTAGAAAACTTTTTTGGTGTAATCAGGGCCAAAGGAGGCCTCCATGATCACCCTACAGCTTTGGAATTCAAATATCACCTAAGAAAATATATCCTGGGAAAAAATGATGGGTCGCTGTCATTTGGTAATACTGAAGAAGATCATACTCCAGATTTGAATCTTGAATTAGGCGAAAACGTAAGAAGCAGTGAATTATGTTCGAAATTATTGACTGGTTAGTATTGATTCAAAATTAATAATTAATATATGTAGTTCATTTAATGTTTTTGTAGATCGTGACCTGAACAATGACCAAGACCATAACATGGAACTCGCTGATGAAGATGAATTAATTTACGACGGACTTGAAAATTTAGGTGGTTATATTTGTCATAGGTTAAAACATGTTACTCTTCCTCAAACCACTTCCACATCTACTTCAGCCAGTTTTACATGGACTGATCAATTATCTGAAGGAGGATTGACAAAAGCATCTCCAGAAATCATGGAAAAACTGGAAAAATTGGAGAAAATTTTTCAAGATATTAATAAAGACACATTAGTTATAACAAAAAATTATCTTCAGTATTTGATAAGGGAAAGCGAACATATACATTGTCATGTGGATGTAAAAACATTATTTTTTAGAAGTCGAATGTATTTTAGAATAAGACAGTTAAATAGTAATCTTCAAGAGTTAGAAAAATCTAGAAAAAGAAAACTTGACAAAATCATACATTAAAATGTTAATATTGTATTACATGTTTTTGTTTTATTAAATGAAACCCATTATTATCCTATGTGCAAACTGTATTATTTATTAACTATCTATTTAGACCAAAGTAGGCCATGGATATCTGGCATTTTAGTTGGACGGAGTGGATGGTTGACAATATTATAAATCCAGATTTTTAAATGAGAATATCACATTTGCGGCTAATCCCAAGGTCATATTTGAAAATAATATAACATCCAATTAGAGGACATTGCACTTCATTTACCAACTTTTGTGTCAACAGGCCTCATTTAATCCACAATCAACAGTAATGTACAATTTTACGTATTAAACTCGTGTAATTACGTTGTTGGTCGTCACCGCATGACGTCATTGCGCAGAAGGAACGAATTTTAACCACGGGAGTGTCATATCTCTTTTAGTCCTTCTATCATGGTATAGGGGTTTAATTTACATAAATTCTTTTTATAAAATTTTTATTTCAATTTTATCAAAAGAACCCCTTAACCCTATGACGCGTGTTTCGTAGAAGAGAAATATAACAGAAATTTCGGCAATGATGTATTAGTTTGGTTTATTTGCATATTTTAAATAATTGTTAAAGAACGGCCATATTTGTATTTTGTACTTTGTAGGATTCCCTAAGAGAGGGCGCGAGATCCGAAAATACTGTAGTGTAACTGGTTATCTAAGGAAATTACAGATAATCATAAATATCTAAGTTATTTAAAATGATTTAATAGTGATCGTATACCTATTTGTTATTTCAAACAAATTCTGCCAATTCAATTATCTGTATATTTGAGATGATGAGTTTTGATACAGCGCGCGACATCTTTAGGAGTAAAATATTGTTATTTTTTGACAGTAACGAAAGTACTTATGTTTTCTATGATTCAAACGCCCCCTTAAGGATAACAGAAAACTCCAAACTATGTAGTTACTTTTTGGTTTTGTGGTGCCAACCAGTGATGCCAACTGTTGATTGTCTATTACGTACTTTCAAATAACTCGGAACATACTAAATTTTATAATTAGTAACCGCAAAAATTGTTGTTAATTATAATTTTAAATTATAATGAATATTTAAAGTATCGCATAACACACAACTAACCTCTAAATAATTGCTAATAATTGCAAGATAATAGCGCCATCTATATTATATGTGCTACACTGTTAGGCGACGTAAATGTAACAGATATCTGTAATGTATGTAAAGACCTACCAAAAATGTAAACAAATTTTATTTCATGGATCACTTAAAAAATTACACATATATTTAGCTACTGTTACTATTTTTACCTTCCAAATATAAATACCGAGTGTACTTCCTATATTACATATACATTTACCGTGTAATTTTTAAATGTAGCCATTTTTTCTAGTACTTGCAAAACCACTAACTTCCCATTTTATTTACGGCTTATATATTAACTTAATTTAAAAAAAAATACGACCGTTCACTTCGTATAACCTTTATCTTCATGCTTAATGCATAAAATTTACATGTTTTGATATCATACGCCTGAAAAAATGGAAATAAAAATGGTATTTTTCCGGTACATTTCTCTCCCGCCAAAACGTTATCAAACGCAGCCTTAAGGCTGCGTTTGATAACGTTTTGGCGGGAGAGAAATGTACCCGAAAAATACCATTTTTATTTCCATTTTTTCAGGCGTATGATATCAAAACATGTAAATTTTATGCATTAAGCATGAAGATAAAGGTTAAACGAGGTGAAAGGTCGAATTCTTTTTTAAATTAAGTTAATATATAAGCCGTAAATAAAATGGGAAGTTAGTGGTTTTGCAACTACTAGAAAAAATGGCTACATTTAAAAATTACACGGTAAATTTATATGTAATATAGCAAGTACATTCGGTATTTATATTTGGAAGGTAAAAATAGTAACAGTAGCTAAATACATGTGTAATTTTTTAAGTGATCCATGAAATAAAATTTGTAACATTTTTGTAAGCAATTACATACATTTACAGATATCTGTTACATTTACGTCGCCTTATAGTGTAGCACATATAGTATAGATGGCGCTATTATCTTGCAATTATTTAGAGGTTAGTTGTGTGTTATACGATACTTTAATTATTTATTATAATTTAAAATTATAATTAACAGCAATTTTTGCGGTTACTAATTATAAAATTTAGTATGTTACGAGTTATTTGAAAGTACGTAATAGACAATGAGCAGTTGGCATCACAGGTTGGCACCACAAATCATAAAAAGTAACTACATAGTTTAATTTGTCAATTTAATCAAATTGAATCATTTTAAAATATGGAGTTTTCTGTTATCTTTAATTGAAAGATGCCTACGGATTTTTTTACGCCGATAAAAGCCTAGTAGCCGTTTTACATTTACGAAGTGGAGAAGAAATTGTTGACAAGAACCTTCTATATTTTTTTTCAAAATTTTTTTAAGGTTGTTGCTAATTACTTAAAATGTAAATATAGGTACATTTTATTTGATAGCAATTTTCAAAACTTTGAAATGCCGGAGGTCAGTTCGCCGGGTTTTTAGTTTTTAATAATAACAATAATCTTATACTAGCCTCATTATTTATAATATATTAACATTAAAGTAATACCTTTACCTTACTTAATGTTTTGAAGATTTTACTACAATTGCTATTCCCCCAGCACAATACCCTAGCAGCATTTTTCGAAATTCGCGGATGTTTTAAGTTGGCTAGGAAGACAATCGAGTTGAGTACAGGTAGGCTAATTCATTTTTTATTGCGAAATTACTAGACACACCGTGTACTCAAACAAAAGATTGGTCAAAAAATAGATGTACAAACATTGATTGACAAAATTATATTTCTATATATATAACTATTATAACTAATTTTATAGTGAAATATAGCGAGTACACCTCTATATATTATTTAATTGCGCCCAGTGCAAACATAAAACACTCGCGAAATTCGAAAAATGCTGCTAGGCTATTCAATTTTAGTTTTTGTAGAGTTAAAATTTTGTACATATTTAAAACTGTTTTTATCGTCTTTATTGTGCCAATACTTGACGCTGTTTGGGTGGTGAATTTCACGGTTTTGTTGGAAGCGCCTTATCTAATGTTCGTGACGTACCTATTTACACTTACAGATAATAATAATAATAATAGACTATATATTTGTAAGACCTCTGTTACATAAAATTGTCAATATTCTCAAACTTGTAATGCATTACAATTGTCAGATCATGATAAGTATAAATAAATAGTGTAGTGTATACTAATACTAACAACACTCTTAACAAATAACAAAGAAGACAGAAAAAAAAACACAAAATAATAAAATCAAATAAGTATATCGATAGTGTTTAATAACACACTAAAATACAATAAACCAAAACAAAAACGCAAGAGAATGTTCACAGGTTACGGCTTGGTTATGTTATAAAATATAACATATATCGCATATATTTATATTTCCTTGTTAAATTTGCTTACCTAGGAACCAATACAATCTGTTAAAAATAGTAGCGTTTCGGCGCGATATTTGAATTGAAAAGTTATAATATGAACTAAATAAAAAGACTGAAAATTCAGACTATTGGTGCGTTTTCGGGTTCCAAATAAACAACTCGTGCAATTTATTTATTTAAAACAGTCTGTATATTCACACACGTAAAATTAATTACAATATAAAAATATAAAACTAATCAAAATATAAAAATGTAAAATAAATGTAACGCACTTAAAATTATTACAAATAGATTAACACATGTATTTATTTCACTACTGTTATTTATGTAACACTGTACCGTATTTATATCACTTCTATTTACATTCCGTAATATTTATGTAACAACTACACTCACTTATTTATGCTTACTTTTCGACTACCACTTAAGGAACTATTTATTTATGTTTATTTATTTATCTGCCTGTTCCGCACGAGACTATTGAATGAATCTCTTATTCCGGAATAAGAAAGTCCTTAGTAGTCGTCGCGCGGAACAGACCAAAGTAAAAATAATATTAGAAATAAATAAATGGTTCCTTGAGTGGTATACCCTGTCTCAGAATAAGAAGGAGTGATTCAAATATCCCGCCAAAACATGGAACACATAGCTTAAAATTTAGTAGACAATTTGATATGACATCATGACAATTGAGGTTAGAAGAACTGTATTAATTCTAACCAAGGATTTAGCTGTTTTGTGTTTCATTTACTACTTTCGTTAAAATAGATGGATGTGCCGCTTTTCATTCTACCAGTCGAAGCAGCAATACGAGTGCACGGCAATTGGAAACAGGAGAGTAAAGTTATAAACACAAATAGGTGCATACCTATATCTATAATTTGATGAATACAAATCTCTTAACATTCAAATCTGTTCATTCTAGTTTTACAAAAAAAAATTAGAAGAATCTATGGATAAAGATATAGGCTCAATTTACAAATGAAAGCATATAGGCTTTGTTCTGAGCGTTTTGAGGAGGATTGTCGTTATAAATATATAATTACTGCACATTTTAGTGTATGTGCTACATCAACATGAAAATTGCGAATCAAGTCTATTTATTATTAAATATTTGTATCAGAGAGCAAGAATGAATCAAACCTTTTATCTCTTATCAAAATGTCCTTAAGAACTTGCAGAAAAAGTTTTACTTATTAGTTTCTATTTTAAATATCAATAAAGAACTTATATAGATAAATCATTCGTTTTACTGCTATACAAACCTTGAGGAGGTAAATTCAAGCAACTAGTCTTGGAAATGTGAATCTTACATACAACAGCAATAAATAGAAAAATTTACATCGGCTAAAATTGTTTACACGAACTGCAAAGATAATTACATATACCTACACATTACTAATTATTATTCCCTATTAAAATTTATTTATTATGAAAATATATAAAGTATAACAAATATTTATTTCTATTAAATATTGGAAATTAACAATATAATTTAGTGTTCACATCGTGTTAAAAAGATTAAAAATTTACATGCTCGGTACAATTTTTCCAAATACTTATTGTAACATTTGTAATTGCTTCTGTCAAAAGTTCTCATATAAGTGATATTCTGAAAGGGGATTTTTTTGAAGCAACTTCATCTTATGTATCAATTCAGATCCTATATGAAGTATTCTTAATTGCCTATCTTTATCGGTATGGCTATTTAATCCTACAGGTTTTCATCAAAGCTTGTCGTGCACTCATTATACTTGCAGCAATCCAATCTTTTTCCCATATTCTCCACCATATATTTTCACCTTTTTCTATTAGTACAGGTTTCTTTACGTTTGACATATCTGAAATATAACATGTACCTATATGAACATGTGGTAATATAATTAGTATTTAATTAACACTTACTTGAAATTAATGAGTCAATTCTAGAATATGTGTGAGTTGTCCAGTTCACTTATGGTATGAACTCATCTATAGTTATTTTTG
The DNA here is from genome assembly GCA_963170755.1 of Amphimallon solstitiale. NCBI lineage: Eukaryota > Metazoa > Arthropoda > Insecta > Coleoptera > Scarabaeidae > Amphimallon > Amphimallon solstitiale. Next base: position 59,729,351 of record OY720684.1, on the reverse strand, counting down.
CAATGATATTAATTGTTGAATGTTTGATTTTTGCACTGACGTACAGTATTTTTGACAGATTAATCAAATTCAAAGTTTCAAATGCATGATCAAGTATAATAAACCAAAGTAAAAATGTATGAGACTAGGTTATGGCTTGGCTATAAACATAAAATGACGTTTTGTCAAACCACTGTCAAACTTATTTTCCCATGTTAAACTTGCCTACGCAAGAACCAATGAAATACTTTAAAAATATACGCCATTTCGGCGCGATATTTGAATCACTCCTTCTTATTCTGAGACAAGGTATAGTCGAAGAGTAAACATAAATATAAGTAGTACAAAATAAATATAGTGGTGCGGTGTTATATAAATAGAAGTGATATAAATACACGGACATAAATATTAGTAATAGAAATAAATACCTGTGTTAATTTAAATCGTAGTAGTTTAAGTGTGATACATTAGTTTTACATTTTTTATATTGTAATTAATTTTACGTGTGTAAATATACAGACTGTTTTAAATAAATAAATTGCACGAGTTGTTTATTGCGAACCCGAAAACGCAACACTATATAAATCAAATGAACGGGCAAATTGACATTTAGGATTTGCAAATACTAACTTTACCCGTATTTTTAGCGTGTAAAACATATTTAGTAGAATGTTGAACTAATGGGTACATGAAGACAATATGACTATATTTCTGTTTTGCTTATTATTATTCTATATGATCAACAAAGGTATGATATACCGCACAGATGCAGTAGCCTGTAATAATTACAAATGTATCAAGTAAAAGAAAATGTTTTATTTGGCACCTCGCAAACACAAAGTTGTTTATTTATTATATAATTTTGTATGAAATAAGAAAGTCGAATGGACGAGTATCACTTACATTCAGCGTTAAAGAATTTGTTAAAAAATAACTAAATCTATAAATAAAATAAATGTAGCTGATTGTAAATGTATAAAAAGTAATTTAATTTAAATTATGTATTTAATAATGCAATCAACATTTTATGGAGGATATGTCAAACTATATTATATATATATATATATGTATTAAGTTTTTCAATTTACAAATAAATTCAAATGAATGCTTAAAGTTCGCGCGTCTTTCTCCCTAATTCTGCATGAAAGCTGACAAGTGCCGATTTGATTCATACGGCATAAAATGAAATTGCAAAGAAAGCCGCACCGACCATATTTACAAATCGTATGTAGAGGTAGAAATTTAAGAAGCAGGTAAAATGACCTTGAAATGGTTTGAGGTAATTGCTATTTAATTTTAGAATGCATACCGTGGCGACATCCTATTATTACTAGTAGTATTTAAGATACAGGAAAATCTTAGTTCCGAACCGAAATGGATTTGCCAATATTGAAACGCACCCTTAAGGGTGCGTTTCAATCCTGCCAAATCCATTTCGGTTCGTATCTAAGATTTTAGCGTTTCTTAAGTACTACTAGTAATAATTGGATGGCGCCACAATGTTTATTCTAACAAACTAAACTAATTCTGAAGAAAAGATCTAAAAACATTTCAAGGTCATTTTACCTGCTTATTGAATTTCTACCTACAAACGTAGATTTAGTCTGGCAGACTTTCTTTGCAATTTGATTTTATACATATGAATCTAATCGATACTTGTCAACTTTCATGCTGAGGGGAGAAAGACGCGCGAACTTTAAGCATTCATTTGAATTTATTTGTAAAAATTTAAATTAAATTACGTTTCTTTTATTTATAAATTAAGTTATTCTTTAACATATTCGCTAAAGGTAGGTGATACTCATCCATTCGACTTTCTTATTTTCTTATTTCATATATATTTATATTTTGTAATTTATATTAATACAATGTTGTTCTCTTATTTTGGAAATAAACTAATATTATTATATAAAACTACACAATAAATAAACAGCAGTGTGTTTGTGTTATGCAAAATAAAACATTTTCTGTTACTTGATGCATTTAGTACGTAGCCTGCATCTTTGTTGATCATGTCTAATAATAATAATAAGAATAATATGCAAAACTGAAATATAGTCATATTATTGTCTTCATAACGTACCTATTAGTTCAACATTCTAATAAATATGTTTCACCTGCTAAAAATACATGTAAAGTTAGTATTTGCAAATCCCAAGTGCCAGTTTGACAGTTGATCAGTTTTTTTCATGTTTTTATTTTATTTCTATTTTGTAATTTGGCTCCTGGACAGTTTTCAGAATGGATTTTTTTTGAGAGATTACTAATTTCGAATAAGAGAAATTCTATATACATATTTTAAGGCAAATTTGGTCATAGGTACGTTGTTACTTTATATTATAACTTTTCAATTCAAATATCGCGCCAAAACGGTACCATTTTTAACTGAATGTATTGGTTCCTATGTAAGTAAATTTAACAAGGAATTATAAGTATGCGATATCTTTATATTTTATAACATAACCTAGCCATAATTTGTGAAGCTGTGAACATTCTCTTATTATATTTTACTGTGTTATTATACACTATCTGTACGTTTAAGTACGTCACGAACATATTAGATAAGGCACTTTCTAACCAAACCGTGAAAATCGCCACCCAAACAGCTTCAAGTATTTTTACAATAAAGATGATAAAAACAGTTTTGAATATGTACAAAGATTTAACTCTACAAACACCAAAAATGAAAAGAACAGTAACTGTAATAAAAATCTTCAAAACTAAGTAAGGTAAAGGTATTATTTTAATGTTAATATATTATAAATATTGAGGCTATTATAAAGATTATTGTTATTAATCGAAACTAGAAAATCGGCGAACTGACCTCCGGAAGAAAGAGTGGGCAGGCATATGTGATTTGAACTAGGGATGCGCACGATATATTGTTTTGTAAATAAGTATCAATGTTTTCTTTTCGATAATCGTGATTGAAATCGATATTTTTTTATTTAATAATATTGACTGTTATCGATTTTTTTATTCGATAATATCGTTTAATCAAAAATGCCATTTTACTTATATCCTGGTAAACAATCTTTGAAATTTCACACATTTATTTCACATTAATATACAAAAGAAACTGTTCATATTATACAGAATACAATAGAATATATTTTTAAGAAAGAAGTTGGAAATTTGAAAAATGCCTACTGGGATGTTTGCTGTTTCGTAGAAATTATAATCGGAAAGCGGCAGCGGAATATTGCATTTCATAGACTTGACATCTCGTATAGTTCGCCGAATCGCCTTCATGGGGTGTTATCTTTATCTCAATTACTATTTCCTCAAAATTGTAAAGAAGATATGTTTTAAGATGTTTATTTTGTATTTGTATTTATGTATGTGTTTTATACCACTAGAATTATATATTTGAGTTTTGGATTATCTCATACGTTATAGATACAAATTTATATTTTGTTTGTCTTTTTATTGGATTTTTTTTATTTTTTGAGTAAATATATATTTTGAGTTAAAGATTTTATTATTTGTTAATAAATGGCTTGAAAAGCCACAGCAAAGAACTTTTAATATAAACATGATAAAAATGTCGATATCAAGGTATATCGATATTCTTTATTCAATATTTGTTTAAAATCGATTTTGAATTTTTGATACATTATTCGATTCTAATATCGATATTTTTGAAACGTTGCGTTAGTAACCGCAAAAATTGTTGTTAATTATAATTTTAAATTATAATGAATAATTAAAGTATCGCATAACACACAACTAACCTCTAAATAATTGCAAGATAATAACGCCATCTATATTATATGTGCTACACTGTTAGGCGACGTAAATGTAACAGATATCTGTAATGTATGTAAAGATCCACCAAAATTGTAAACAAATTTTATTTCATGGATCACTTAAGAAATTACACATGTACTTAGCTACTGTTACTATTTTTACCTTCCAAATATAAATACCGAGTGTACTTGCTATATTACATATAAATTTACCGTGTCATTTTTAAATGTAGCCATTTTTTCTAGTACTTGCAAAACCACTAACTTCCCATTTTATTTACGGCTTATATATTAACTTAATTTAAAAAAAAATACGAGCGTTCACTTCGTTTAACCTTTATCTTCATGCTTAATGCAGAAAATTTACATGTTTTGATATTTTACGCCCGTAAAAATGGAAATAAAAATGGTATTTTTTGGGTACATTTCTCTCCCGCCAAAACCTTATCAAACGCAGCCCAAGATATATATTTGTTGCTGTAAAAGGAATCTACATTTCTGTAGCTGTCTACAATAAGTTCGACTATTTGCCAACATGAACCGCCACATTACGACACCTCATCTTACCCCCCACATTTATTTTCCTCAGAAGAGGCTACATCAGTCCCACTATGTGATCCGTTCTTGTTGAACAATTTCTTAGAGCTATTATTAATTTAAATTAAAAAAGGTTTTTATAAAAAAGTATGGAAAATAAATAAAGAATAAGGCAATGTTATTTTCGAAAATTTTAGTTAAAAAAAGTATTTTTTAATTCTAAATGCAAATAGTTGCGGCAATGTAATTTACATTGGCAGAAAGTGCATTTTTTTCTAGGATTTTTTGCATGTTCTAATTTTTTTTTATTGTGACATTTCTTCATAAAATGTTTATAAAGTTTTTATTAAAAAGCACACCGTGCGCTGGCGCCCCCATGCGGTGAGTCGATACACTAGAATGCTTTAAGGCTGCGTTTGATAAGGTTTTGGCGGGAGAGAAATGTACCCAAAAAATACCATTTTTATTTCCATTTTTTCAGGCGTAAGAAATGAAAGCATGTAAATTTTATGCATTAAGCATGAAGATAAAGGTTAAAAGAAGTGAACGGTCGTATTCTTTTTCAAATTAAGTTAATATATAAGCCGTAAATAAAATGGGAAGACAGTGGTTTTGCAAGTACTACAAAAAGTGCCTACATTTAAAAATTACACAGTAAATTTATATGTAATATAGCAAGTACACTCGGTATTTATATTTGGAAGGTAAAATTGGTAACAGTAGCTAAATATATGCGTAATTTTTTAAGTGATCCATGAAATAAAATTTGTTTACATTTTTGGAGGGTCTTTACGTACATTACAGATATCTGTTACATTTACGTCGCCTTATAGTGTAGCACATATAGTATAGATGACGCTATCATCTTGCAATTATTTAGAGGTTAGTTGTGTGTTATACGATACTTTAATTATTTATTATAATCTAAAATTGTAATTAACAGCAATTTTTGCGGTTACTAATTATAAAATTTAGTATGTTACGAGTTATTTGAAAGTACGTAATAGATAGACAATGAGCAGTTGGCATCACAGGTTGGCACCACAAATCATAAAAAGTAACTACATAGTTTAATTTGTCAATTTAATCGAATTGTATCATTTTAAAATATGGAGTTTTCTGTTATCTTTAATTGAAAGATGCCTACGGATTTTTTTACCCCGATAAAAGCCTAGTAGCCGTTTTATATTTACGAAGTGGAGAAGAAATTGTTGACAAGAACCTTCTATATTTTTTTTTCAAAATTGTTTTAAAGTTGTTGCTAATTACTTAAAATGTAAATATAGGTACATTTTATTTGATAGCAATTTTCAAAACTTTGAAATGCCGGAGGTCAGTTCGCCGGGTTTTTAGTTTTTAATAATTACAATAATATTATAATAGCCTCATTAATTATAATATATTAATATTAAAGTAATACAAAGGTAAGGTAAAGACCTTACTTAATGTTTTGAAGATTTTACTACAATTGCTGTTCCCCTAGCACAATGCCCCTAGCAGAATTTTTCGAATTTCGCGGTTGTTTTAAGTTGGCTAGGAAGACAATCGAGTAGAATACAGGTAGGCTAATTCACTTTTTATAGACACACCGTGTACTCAAACAAAAGATTGGTCAAAAAATAGATGTAGAAACATTTAATGACAAAATTATATTTTTATTAACTAATTTTGTAGTGAAATATAACGAGTACACCTCTATATGTTATTCAATTGCGCCCAGTGCAAACATAAAACACTGGCGAAAATCGAAAAATGCTGCTAGGCTATTCAATTTTGGTTGTTGTTTTTGAGTTCAAATTTTGTACATATTTAAAACTGTTTTTATCGTTTTTATTGTGCTAATACTTGACGCTGTTTGGGTGGTGAATTTCACGGTGTGGTTGGAAGCGCCTTATCTAATGTTCGTGACGTACTTACACTTACAGATAGTGGTTAATAACACACTAAAATATAATAAATCAAAACAAAAAAGCAAGAGAATGTTCACAGGTTACGGCTTGGTTATGTTATAAAATATAACAGATATCCCATATACTTATATCTCCTTGTTAAATTTGCTTACCCAGGAACCAATACAATCTGTTAAAAATAGTAGCGTTTCGGCGCGATATTTGAATTGAAAAGTTAAAATATGAATTAAATAAAAAGACTGAAAATTCAGACTATATAAATCAAACGAACGGGCAAATTGACATTTAGGATTTGCAAATACTAACTTTACCCGTATTTTTATTGGGTAAGACATATTTAATAGAATGTTGAACTAATGATAGTACGTGAAGACAATATGACTATATTTCTGTTTTGCATATTATTATTCTATATGATCAACAAAGATATGATACCGCACAGATGCAGTAGCCTGTAATAATTACAAATGTATCAAGTAAAAGAAAATGTTTTATTTGGCACCACGCAAACACAATGCTGTTTATTTATTGCATAATTTTGTATGAAATAAGAAAGTCGAATGGATGAGTATCACGTACCTTCAGCGTTTAAGAATTTGTTAAAAAAAAACTAAATCTCTAAATAAAATAAATGTAACTGACTGTAAATGTATAAAAAGTAATTTAATTTAAATTATGTATTTAATAATGCAATCAACATTTTATTGAGGATATGTCAAACTATATTATATATATGTATTAAGTTTTTCAATTTACAAATAAATTCAAATGAATGCTTAAAGTTCGCGCGTCTTTCTCCCTAATTCTGCATGAAAGTTGACAAGTGTCGATTAGATTCATACACATAAAATAAAATTGCAAAGAAAGTCGCAAGACCAAATTTACAAATCGTATGTAGAATTGTAGAGGTAGAATGACCTTGAAATGTTTGGAGGTAATTGCTATTTAATTTTAGAATGCATACCGTGGCGACATCCTATTATTACTAGTAGTACTTAAGATACAGGAAAATCTTACTTCCGAACCGAAATGGATTTGCTAAGATTGAAACGCACCCTTAAGGGGAAGTTCTCAGTTAAGGGGGCGTTTGAATCATAGAAAACATAAGTACTTTCGTTACTGTCAAAAAATAACAACATTTTACTCCTAAAGATGTCGCGCGCTCTATCAAAACTCATCGTCTCAAATATACAAATAATTGAATTGGCAGAATTTGTTTGAAATAACAAATATGTATACGATCACTATTAAATCATTTTAAATAACTTAGATATTTATGATTATCTGTAATTTCCTTAGATAACCAGTTACACTACAGTATTTTCGGATCTCGCGCCCTCTCTTAGGGAATCCTACAAGGTACAAAATACAAATATCGCCGTTCTTTAACAATTATTTAAAATATGCAAATAAACCAAACTAATACATCATTGCCGAAATTTCTGTTATATTTCTCTTCTACGAAACACGCGTCATAGGGTTAAGGGGTTCTTTTGATAAAATTGAAATAAAAATTTTATAAAAAGAATTTATGTAAATTAAACCCCTATACCATACGTAGGAGGATATTATGACTTATTACACACAATAAAATAAACAATTAATGATTTTATAACCGACATTTGCATAATTATAAAATTATGTTGTATTCTATGATTCAAACGCCCCCTTAAGGGGAGGTGTTTAAAATGCGTGTGCCTTTTAGAGAATGCACATACACGACCCGATGTCTGGTCAACTGGAAAGCAAATACTACTTTATTCCAAATTTTTTTTGCTCTTTCTCATTCATTCACTCATTCTTCTGGCTTGCATTTATTTAGTTTTATGTAATTTGTAATTATTTTAATGATATTTGCCGGAATTAATTAGATAATAAAAATTTTATTCTGCAATAAATATAGTTATAGTTTTATTATTATTATGATTATTAATTATCTAAGTTGTATGTACTTCTTATTATTTCTTATCATAATTTGTAGTTGAGGCTTTTTAATAATATGAGCAATGTTTTAGAGAAAACTAAAATCTGACAAAAACAATTTTGTATTGCAACAGTGCCGGTGTTTCTTACAAAATGTAAAAACATTCATATTCTCTAAGTAGCGCACGTTTTAAATTATTAAAAATTATATTCTTCACAATCAACACTGATATTGTTAATTAGCAAAATTAAATTATAAAAATTTCAACGTCGGTAAGATAGGAACATAGAGTTTTGCCGGATTCATCGTAATCATTGATTTGAAGGAAATTTTAATACTACAATTTACAACCGATTGTTATTCATATATTTTTTATTAATAGTTTACATTGTTTATTTTTTTTCAGAAAAGCTTCTACGAACTTTTTATTTATAAATAACCGCTATGTGGCATAGAAAACGTCAACGCACTACTTTCTGCACTACCTTGGAGGTAGAAAGCAAAGCGCGCTTTTGTTCTCATGGTATCCCCAGTAGGCCTAAACTATGTTTTTTTTTGAAAAAAGATGTTCACAAAAACATAGAAAACGTAGAGGAATAGGCAAGTAGCCGTGTAGTCCCCTGGAAACTTTTCAAGGCTATTATTTATGATGTTCCGTTTGTAGGTGCAATAAAAAGAATGATTAATTTCTTGACATCCGCGTTTTTGTCTAAACGTGTGACAGTCAGTATTAATTCTCCAGTCTTTGTGTATTACCTCATACCAAACACTCTTCGGAGTCTAGACTATGAAATAACATACCGTAAGCGTCAAATTTTAATTTCGGTTTGCACTTCTATCATATGCAGAAGTTGATTTTATCATATACAACGATGCCTGCTTGCTAACAGTGGAGGGAGAGCAACGGAGTGGCGGGCGACCCCCACGCCTTACAAATGTCCAGTGTGGCAGCCTCGCTTATGTCTATCTTTAGTTTAATTCGTCGCGCTCTTTTCCTCTTACCACTTTCCTATCAGAAATTAAAATATGTCGACCTCGGTATATCTTTCTTATATCTCCTATCTAAAGCTGGGATCAGATGACTGGAGTACTTGACAAGTACGCCAATATTTGGGCACTTGGCAAGTACACCAGCCCACTGGTCGAATAGACAAGTGAATGCACTCACACGACGTTAACATTTGCAAATGAAAACGCGTCAGCAGCTGGTGCAATGTTGGCGGAATGAATATAAAAAATATAGATGAATATTTTACGAGCGATGGATACCGGTCATCCTGAAAATGTTATCGTTGCTTCTGCAGCTTTTGTGATAATGAGTGGGTGTTACTTACAACTACGGAAGAAAAGGAAGATTGGTAAAAAAAGAAGATGGTGGATGTTATCTTTGCATAGAAGTCGAGATCGGTAATTAGTACATTAACTTTTGTTATTATACCCATTGTTATATCCCTATTATTTATTAAAATAGAATGTCTCGCTAAATTTCTGTGGTGATGTATGTGATAATACCGAGCGATCAACAATTATTTTAAAAATATTAATAAGAAGAGTGGTTGTGAAATTTTATGGAGATCTACCTAGACAATGACATATGAAATAAACGTTCTGCTATCAAGAGGTTTCACAAATATGTATTTTCTGACGTTTATAGAGTGTTAAATTTAACATAAATAATTGGACACCGCTCGGTAAACTCAAGTCATCCAATCAATACTCATTACTTCTTTTTGTTATAGATATAGCGCAACTTACATGCTGCAGGATTTGCAACGAGAACCGTCAGGACATTTCGAAAATTTTTGTAGAATGACCGCTGAGGATTTTGAGTTTCTGTTAAACAAAATAGGCCCCTTGATAAAGAGATCTGATACTAATATGAGAAAAGCAATTCCTATCCAAGAAAGATTTGCTGTTGCACTTAGATTTTTTGCCACTGGTGATAGTTTTAAAAGCTTGTCTTATCTATTTAAATTTTCACCACAAACAGTATCCGAATGTGTTGTTGACGTATGCGATGCTATAATTCATGTTCTGTGGGATCAAATACAAGTAAGTCTTATTTTTACACGTTTGTATTTTACTTTCAAAATAAAAATATAACATTCTTAAGTAATAACTAATAAACAGTGGAACAAAAAAAAAATACTTTGTTATGGTGGTACAATTAAAATACAAAGTATAAATAAATTTAGAACATTCTGATTAAATAATAAATAATAAATGCAAATCTTTACATATTGAAAAAAAGACGAGGAGAAGCTGGGGTCTCACTAGATTGTGACTCCTCAGACGAAAGTTGTGAGGCACTTGGTGAAGGCGAGGCTTGAGGAGTATTATGATCATCAGGATAATAAGGTGTTGGGGATGGTGCTGAAGAATGTTGTGATGATGACGAAAGGCAGCCAGATTGCTGAGCATTGGGCGAGAAATTATTCACATAGTAACGAATGTTGGAAGAACATTGTTGGAGGGTAGTATTATTCTTATTATTATTACTGTTCGACGAATATGGATTGTATGTCTGTCTACCAATGTGCTGCATAGTGGCCCGGAATAACAAGTTGTCAATTTCATTCATCGCCACAACTCTGTCAATTGGGTCCAAAGCTTCCAGCTTCTGAGCCACCAACTGCCCATAAAGTGAAGTTGACTGGGCGTCGATTTTTCAACATTTACCGCCTTTTTTAAAATGTTGTACGCCTCGTCCATACGTCCCTGCACTTCATCTATAGCCTTTCGTTTTTGATTAGTTTTCGTGTTTCCTGGGACCTTAAAGTGCTTGCTTGGCGCATTATAATTACTAGGTCCTGATTGCGGGTTTGAAGTAACAGTTTCCAGGGCAACATTTCCTTCAGTAGTTTCTTCAGCAGTATTTGCATACTCCACTGATTCTACAGGGATTTGTTCAAAGGGTTCATCCACATTCAAATTGCCCAATTCCTAAAGGAAAAAACACATATGCATCATTACTTAACTTTAATTCTTAACTTCACGGTGAAACAATACACTATTCATCATTTTTTTTACAGATGCCAAAGACTGCCGACGCATGGAAACAAATAGCACAAGAGTTTGATACAAAGTGGAATTTTCCACACTGCCTGGGTTCTCTAGATGGCAAACATATTGTCATCCAATCTCCAAGGAAAAGTGGAACAGAATTCTACAATTATAAAAACACCTTCAGTGTCGTTTTAATGGCCCTGGTTGATGCTAACTACTGTTTCACCTTTGTAGATATTGGATGTCAAGGTCGTATTAGCGACGGGGGTGTATTTTGTAATACTGTTTTATTTAAAAAGCTTGAAGCTAACACTCTGTTGATACCTCAAGATGAACCACTACTGCATTACACAGAACAACTTTTTCCATATGTATTTGTCGCAGACGACGCGTTTGCTCTTGGTCCACATTTATTAAAACCATATGCAGGACTGTATGAACAAGGTAGTGACGAAAGAATTTTTAACTACCGTTTGTCACGTGCTCGACGTGTTGTTGAGAATGTATTTGGAATATTAGCATCGGTCTTTCGAGTTTTCAGAAAACCTATGTTACTTGAACCAGCAAAAGTTTCAAAAGTTACAATGGCTTGTGTTTTGTTACATAATTTTTTAAGAAAAAGCAAATCTTCTGCTTCCATCTATTCACCACAAGGTACTTTCGATTTAGAAAAAGATGGTGAAATTATCCCAGGCACATGGCGGCAAGATCAGCAAAATATGACGTCTTTTTTGCCGCTTAAGAGAATACCAAGAAGATCAGCTCGTGAAGCGCAAGAAATAAGAAAGTCGTTTTGTGATTATTTTAAAAGTGTTGGAAAAGTTCCCTGGCAAGATAGTTATTGTTTAAACTATATGAAGGTGCAAGTAATAAAGTTTTTTTTTCTATATTTACCTCTGTGTTTTGTGTGTCCCTTGGTTCACTAGTTCCTTGCAAAAAATTTGCCATTTTTTCATATGCAAACCAGCTTGGTTTAAACACCTCGTCTGCACCAGTGCCTGTTCCCGATGTAGCCTTCACTTTCCTGCAAAGGGGGCGAAAAGTTGCCATCAAACTTTCCTTCTTTTTTTTCAACTCCGCTATAGTACATTTGATACTCATTGTGTCTTGAATCCTTTTCCAGGCATCGTGAACTTTATTACGGTTTTTATGCTCAGGATGTTTAGCATTCCATATTATTGGTTCATTTTCATACAACGTAAGAAATTCCATGACTACTTCGTTATTAGACCACTCCATTTTAATAACTTAATAACACCACGCACTCACTTAAACCCCTTCTCTGCGCTACAAATGTAGAATGACTAGTAATTTGGCGAAACAAACCAGATTCCTCCATACAGTCGTCTGACAGCTTTTACAAGTATGAACTTGTCAAGTGTACCAATAATTGTGATTCCTTTGACTCGTACCTAAAAAACCGACAGGCGATGGAAAACAGACCACTGCTCACAAGTGACCAATAATTGCACGAGTGAAGTGCTCACACGCCTTGGCAAGTATATACCAGTAACAAATATTTGTCAAGTACGCCAGTCGTCTGATTCCGTCTTAAGAAAGATTTATGTTATTTCGTAGTCTGGATCCGCTGTTCTATTACATCAAAACCGTGTCTCTTAAATACGAAAAGATATTGTTGCAAAAAACTATATCCAAAAGAGAAGTTATCTCCTCATTTTTTAAAAATCTAAATTCTGATGGTTGTTCCAGGTTGTTCTAGGTTTGTTCTCAATTGTTCCAAAGTATTTCAAAAAATAAATCATCATCGGTCGAGTAAATTGTAAAAAACAACTTTTACCGCCAGTGCCCCTTTCTTCGAAAATCGAAATTCTGACAGTTATTCTAGGTTTGCTTTAAACTGTTCCAAAGTATTTCAAATAAAAAATAATAATTGGCTGAGTTAATAGGTAAAGGGATTTTCTTATAGCCCCTCTATTTGCGAAAATTCAAATTCTGACCGCTCTTCCAGGTTGTTCTAGATTTGTTCTAAACGCTGTTCTACTACATCAAAACCGTATTCCATATATCAAAATATATTGCAAAAAAACGAAATCTAAAAGTGAGAAGTTAGCCCTTCCTTTTTCGAAAATCTAAATTGTGACAGTTGTATCAGGTTGTTCTAGGTTCGTTCTAAATTGTTCCAACGCATTCAAAGAAAAAATCGAAATTTGGCAAAAATAATAGGAAAAAAACAATTTTCGAAGGGTCGGAATAACTTGCACTTTCCGCACATTACAGTGTTGAAAGAAGTTTTTGTATGATGCAATTCTATAACAATACTGTATTGTGATTTATAATAAACATCTAATATAAGCAGTAAATATTAAATATATATTTTTCCAACTAATATAATGTTCTATTATTACAAAACGATATTGTTACCAAATGCTGATGAAACTATTCCAAAGAAAAAATGAAAACCGGCTGAGGTAATAGGAAAAAATGATATTTTTCCTTAAATATTTTCCTTAAATATCGACATTCTGGCGGTTCCAAAGTAAAGTCATAATCGCTCGATATAAATAAAACCAAACAAAATCCGAAAGTCTGATTTCAGGTTATTTTATTTTCTGAACAAGTCTAGCCACTTTTTCTTTTCATGGTTTTTCTTCTGTGAATACAAACACGTGTGTTTCTTTTTCTGCATGCCTGCTTCGTAAGAGATTTGTCTATACTGCACTATTTAGAAGAAAATGCCCACTCTCTACGCAAAATTTGCACGATCGTACGCCTCTTAAATATTTGTGTTCATTTACGATTTATCGTTTAGACGCTTTGCTAATTTTAGTGATAAAAACGTTTGTGTTATTGTCTTTGCTTTTCTCTATATATAAAATGGGAAATAAAAAAGAATATAAAAAGAAAGGGAAACATTTGAGTCGACGATTGGCCCAGTTTAATTGAGGGATGAAAACGACTTTCTTATACGTATGAGCGTTTCAAACTATACAATTTTAGGATTTTTTTTATACAAAACTTATTCAAAATCCTATTCTAAGTACTTTCATTCTCTTAATAAATCGCTATAGAATGCATACTTTGCAAGATATTCGAAAAAAGGTGCTACTCGCTGAGAGTAAAAGTGCCACTTCCGGTCCGAATTTTGAAATTTTATATATACAAAAAATATTGCAAATCCAGTTCTAAATACTTTTGTACTCTTGATAAATATATATAGAATGCCTAAATTACGACATATTTGCAAAAAATCGCTATTCGATAAGACTAAAAGTGGTACTTCCGATCTGAATTTTGAAATTTTTGAAGTGTAAACTTCTTTAGGCGCGTTGCGCTGATTGTAGGCAGTGAACAAGACTGACCTGCAACGCTCGGATATGTAACGCTCTTCGGGTAAAGTCGGCTAAGGGAACAAGATAAATAAATATATCATATAGAGATATTTAATCTCAATTAAATTGAAATTTAAATGAATAAATAAATTCATGTGCCAGAGCAGATGTGAACCGGAGCCGCCTGGGTGAGAGGCCAGCACTTAACCATTAGACCAAGGGCGGGAGTCGAAAGCCAGTATTCATATCGTCTATTTATATATATATATACATGCGTCCGAAAATCTCCTTAATAATGCTTGCGGCCGAGGCAAGACAATCTCGAGTACGTTAAAGTTTCTCGCGGACAAGATATACACACAATTTTTTGGGCAACCGTTAAATTTTTCAATCGATTTAATTTAAATTGAGACACAATTTAATTTAATTTAGTTCTAAAGGTGCTAAATTAAAGTGGTTTACTTGCTTTACATGCGTTACCATGGAAATGAGACGAATATAATAAACTACAAATACTTGATAGTTGTCAAAATAAGTCGTAGAATGTGTGATTAAACATGTGTCAAAATGTGTATTTACTTTAACGGCCGCTGCAATAGCAACGGTCGCGAAATTGTATTTCGCGAACAGTATTGCGTTCGCGAATTGGTAACTTCGCGGACGATTATTTAAATGTAATATAGAACGAAAAAAAAGTTGTATTTCGTATTATTAACCTCGCCTTGATGAAGTTTACACTTCTGCTGTGTGGTTTTAAGCAAACCCATTTTCTTGTTTTTATACAAAAGATATTGAAAATTATGTTTTAAATACTTTTATATTCTTAACGTACTTGTCGAAAAAGCATGACTTGCGAGATATTCGCAAAAAACTGATTTTCGATAAGAGTAAAAGACCTACTTCCGGTTGGAATTTCCAAAAACTTTTTTAAGACAATTTGTCTCAAACTTAATTTTAAGTACATATGAATTCTTTATAAATTTGTTTAAACTTAGTAGTTGACGAAATATTGGCAAAGTTCGATTTTTTTACAGAAGTAAACTGCTACTTCCGGTCTACCGATTTTACTGAAAAACTAATCAGATCTCAAGAGGGAGAATATACACGAAAATACAAAATTTGGAATTGATAGCTATAGCGGTTTGACCGCTATCGTGGTTACAGACAGACACACAGACATTTTTTAAAGACCACTTTTTCGGTATCAGGGGACTTCAAAACGTGGACATCTGCAAAAATCTCGAGGTCGAAAATTTTCATCATCACAATACTTCCTTATACTGCGTATAAGAAAGTAAAAGGCATCGTCCTCGTGGTTGACATATTCACTATTACAATGTTGTTTAAATATTTATGAAAGTATAGATATTCTCTAGACTTCTTGTATGTTTAGAAAGATTATGTAAAGGTGACCAGCCTAAGAAATCTACAATTTTAGAAATAGATCATATTAACCGTTTTATAAAAGAAGCTGAGGATAAAGCATATTTAGCAATGAAAGTAAGTAATAAGGGCGACATTGCTGTAGTATTTTACTAATTTATAATTAAATTTTGATAATTGAGAGTATGTGTAGATTGTGAAGAATATAAATATATAAATATGCACTAATTAGAGAATACAAGTATTTTTATATTTTATAAGAAAAACAGGCACTGTTGTTACATAAATAACAATAAAATTGTTTTTATCAGATTTTAGTTTTCTCTAAACATTCCTCACATTATTAAACAGCTGCAACATGTAAGGTAAATACAAATCATGGTGAGAAATAATAAGTATGAAATTATGCAACTTAATAATTATTAATAATAATACTATATATTTACTGCCCAAGAAAACTAAATATATATTTTTTCTGGTCAATATCATTAAAATAAGTACAAATTCAATAAAGCGGTAACCTTGCTCTTGAAAAATAAGATACATTATGAAAGCGAGGAGAATAGTGAAGAAAAGGGAAAAAAGTCTAATAAAATGTTATCTCGTAATAAATCATAAATGAACACTGACAGATATCCTATGTTACCTGCGAAAAAATATTTATAATTTAATTTCGGTAATCAACACTGTCACTTCTCGATTTGGAACAATATTACATTCAATAATCCAAAATCTGCTTATTAGAGAATATAAATATTTTTACATTTTATAAAAAAAAAAAGAAAAAAAGGCACTGTTACTCTTACAACACCTGTTGTTGTAATATTTTAGATATCCACGGCATTGCTCATATTATTAGGATTAAAAAACTTCAACATTTAGAGTAAATACAACGGCCAGATATAATATATATTTATTCCAGACCAAGAATAATAAGACAAAAGAAAGCGGAGATCTGAATAAAACATTCATTCACCTGACAATAAAAGACAAAAGGATAAAAACCGCAAAAAGATGTATTCTAATAAATCAATATCAATACATATTATCATGCTATAAATAAAAGCACACATAACAAAAAAAGCATTTTGCACATTACACCCACACAACCAGTCTGATAAACTGTAAGAGCTTCTGTTGAATTTTCTCGTCACGGTTTTATTAGTTTTCGAATTGTAATCTTCTAATTTAATCAATAAATCTGGTCTAGGGGGACCTAGATTTTTTAATTCTATCTTCATATCATAGCTCAGTGTTTTATTTTCTATCATTTCGATTATGTTACTAACGCAATTCATGGTTTTGTTTGCACCGTTGTATATTACCACAAAATAACAGAAACAATATCGGCGGAAGCTTTGATGTTTGTGTGTCACGTTTTGAAGACCTTGAAGCAATTCACCATTTTGAAAAATGTGCCCGGCCGGCGGGAAATATTATATAGGTTTTATTATTAGATAAAATAGAACTTTCTGATGAATACTTTCTACGAGTTTAAATTAGAATAGTATTCCTTAAAACGCTTTGAATAATAGTAATTAAATTGACAAATAAATCAGTTTTAATAAAAATTACGGACAAATTACTATTGAACTAAAATTTTGCTTTTTTTATTGATTAAAATTATTAGTTACTACTACCTACTATTCGATCATTACATTCAATTAACCGCTCACATAATTATTCTTTCTGTAGCGCTACTTTAATTGCTTTTTTTATTCTCTTTATAAATATTTTCTCACTAACAATTTTTTTTAAATTGAAAGGAACACAATTGCCAAATAAAAAACAACACAATAAATGTATTTTTTTAATCATAAATGCTGTAAAATATTTAACTTTACAATTTTGCCTTTTTGAGAATTAAAATCTCTATTAACAAATTTCAGTGTATAAAATATTCTGAGACAAATGAACAATCAAAGCAAATAATCCTTCCCGAAAACCACTACAAGGTGGATTGTAAGCTATGCTTTTCAAAACGCCTAGTAGTTTAGCTCCAATTTGATTTGTTGTAGCAATTTCTGGAAAAATTTGTAGAAACATACACTCCAATCTGTATATATACAAAACAAAATGCTGTGTTGGTGTTTTTAAATTTTCAAATAATTCCTCATCAGTTGCTGCTTTGAAATGAGTAAATAAGGTCGATGGTGACAATAACTTAGATTCATCTTTTGCCATTTCCTCACACCTAAACATTTATTAATTAAATATCCGCTGACATACTGCCGTGAACTTTACTTTAGAAATTAAAACAATATTGTATATAATCATAAAATGTTAGAAGTAGATATAATTAACGTTGACACTAAGATATACTCGTGTATTTAAATCAATATTAGCAATAAGAAAACTCACTTATAGTCTAAGAAATATTTATTCTAAAATAAATATTTATTCGATCATACGATAATACAGGTATGCACATAGAATATAAGTATTTTAATTAAGAATATTATATATATATATATATATATATATATATATATATATATACATATCATTTAGAAATAAGTGAGGAAAAACCTCAACAATAACAGTCAATGACGCAAATGAATGCTTATTTTCAGAAGTGAAAAACCCGAGATAACATTCAAATTTGAAAATAAAGAACCTGACTATAAGTTAGGAACAAAAAGAGCTCTGAGTATATTATGCAAAGAACCTACATTTAAAAATGGAAAGACTCTTAAGACCAACAACCGTGAAAGAGTGATGTTAACTAACGGAACAATTATAAGAGTCAATCATCTAAAAGCAATTAAACTATACTCAGAGAATAAAATAAGATATGCTCGTAATGTATATGAAGAGGCTTAATGCACTCAAGTAACTTAGAAATAAAATACATACACTTGCGTTGAAAAGGATATTAAGATAAAGTATATCATAAAGAACATCACAAAATCGTATAATATTTTTAATATATACAACAAAGGTATCAATTCTCATTGTAATGCGAGTATTTGCAATCTTCTTCATGGTTCCAAACTTAGTGCACATACAAACGAACATCTGTAACCAAAGAAATAAGCAGCATTAATTAAAAAGCAATGATTTATTACAGCATATTAGATATTCAAAACTCACCACGCACAATGAGATGGTTCAAAGAGAGAACGGAGCCAATTTCTTTCCATTCTTTCCGATTAAAAGCACCAGAACAAAAATACGAGTAAGGTTAGCGCTTGGTCGAAGAATGTATCTACGAAACAACGAAAGTAGCAATGAGTGTATTTATAAGTACAATGAATGTTTACGATAGCAATAAACGAATAAAATAACGTAAGAAAAACATTAAAGTGAATATCAATATACTTACTGCACATTAGATATAAATATATGGAACAACAACAAATACTGTCGTTGGTGAATGTAGAAGACATCAAATGTCAAGATCAAACATACCAAAATAAATACCAACCTAAAAAACGACAAGAGGAAGAAGAGACAAGGCATAAATGTCGAGATATCCGCTAGAGGCGCTACAACGAACAATTCAAAAATAAAAGTCCGCAAAACAATCAAATAGCGTGTGGCATTTATTTTCAACTATAAAAAGCGCGTCGGAACAGAAAATTAGTTAGTTGTTAGCTGGTTCCTGTTACATTAAAAACTTCTAACTCACAACAAAGTAATAGTCTCTTGAAGAAAATAATACATCTACGTGTTGAGCGAATAATGGTCAAGTGGGGTCGTTACACGCTTACCATTATTACCGCAAAACAAATATAAAAGGATTACCTAACAATTCACAAACGAACAAGAAGCATATACGCTTCTATAGGAATAATTTCCAATTGTTTCTGGTCGCCATATTTTCAAAAAGTGAGCGTCATCATTTAATTTATAGAAGATTCCAATGAGAGAAGAATCCACAAAAATGGAAAACCAATTTCAACAAGAATTCGAGGAATTATATGAATCTACGGAGTGAGTAGTAAATAATATTGTTTTAACTATTAAATTGAATCAAATATATACAGGTTCTCTCTAATCACTCCATTTCTTTTAATACTTAGTTATTTAAATGATAGAACGTCAATATAGGGGCACAATTTTAATTAAAATTAAGAACATTAGTCTTAAAAGTGTACTGTGTGCGAATACTTACACAACGGACCAGTGTTCATTAAGAAAGACCTTAGAAAGTACTGTTTTGAACAATATTCAAACTTTTATAAACAGGAACGCCTAAACGCTTCGCACTAAGAATCTAAAGTCTCCGTGAGAATAGAGGTTTAGACAATTAGTTTGTGATGCATTAGGAATGTATCTGGGGTGGTGATTGATTCAAGCTTTATGTAGTACGTGTGAATGTTTGCATAAAGACGATTAGTCAGTACATTCATTATCAAGTCAATATAATTTGGCCTAAATATACAGGCTTTTTATAAGAAAAGAGTGAAAGCGGAGAAACCCTGTATTGATTCAATACACATTTAAGTGAACGAACACGATATTATTGTGAAAACTGTTATTTGTAAGAATTGTAAATAAATAATATAGTCTAAAATAAATTCTACCTATTGTTATTGATAACAGCTTGAGGACAAAGTAATACACGGGGTCCCTACACCTAGTGTGTCTTTGCCACAAACTGTGGGAAGCGTAGAAAATGCACCGAAATTCTCAGGATACTACAAGGACAATCCAATGATATTCCTGAGAACAATTAAGACATACATGAGAAGCATAACGGATGAGACATCCAAATTACACTTTATAAGAGCATGTCTCAAAGACTACGCACTCCAATGGTATCACATGATAATGGATGACGTGATAGACTTTAAAGATTTTGAATTCACAAGACAGTATTGGGGTCAAACGCAACAAAGAAAAAAATAAGACACGACCTGATATTTGGAAAGTATAGGTCCGGATCATCTCGAGAGAACTATGTTATAAGAAAATATTCTTCTCTCAAATACATTATACCCAGGATAGAAGAAAGTGACATAGTATCGCAATTGGCTGCACATTTTGATCACAATGTTACCCAGACCGTCGCACTTCAAGGCATTGAAACAATAGAAGAACTCCTTGAATTAGTAAAGAGATTAGATGATATAGACGAAAAGGGCTATAACGGGAACCGAGGGAATGTAAATATAAACAATCCACCTCGAAACAACGACGGCAATAACAGGAACAATTACAATGGGAATAGGAGAAATAACAATAATTATCAAAATACCTATAACCCGGACAGAAATAATGATGGTCAAAGGAAGAACAATAGCCAAAATTATAAGAGGGAAGAAAAGACAAATAAAGATGATAAAAGAATTCAAAACATACAAATTGAAAAGGAAGAGAAAGAAGCGACAACGAGACAAAATCAAGAATCAAGGGGTGCAATACCAAAAGAAAACAAGCACAACCCAACAAACAAAGAGTGGGTGAATGCAGCATATTATTCTGGTGCAACGTCGCTGGATTTTTAAATAAGCCAGCCAAGAGAAAACATAAAATACAAAACATCTACAATTACGATGATTTAAAAAAAATAACCACGGAGCTACCACATATAAAAATCAAGATTGGGGAACAAGAGATAGAAACACTGCTGGATACTGGAGCTCAACTTTCACTCTTAAGGCTGTTCTTACGCTCGGATTGGCTACCACGTTGCAAGCGTTTGGAAGAAAACTAACTGTGCACTCAAATTTGTGAATTTTTGGTTCTAGTTGATCTTAATATATTGTTTAAAGATCAATAGATGATTGTATAACGATAGATTTTAAATATTAATAACTGAATTAATGCGATATTCAACCGGAAATCAACGTTTTCCGTGTAATTAAAAAAAACAGTTTTAAATATGTTTGAAAAAAAGTTAAATTATACAATCATGCTTTCATATTTGCTGTTCAAGAATCCAAAATAAAAATTGAAAAAATTGTAAAAGTAAGCCGGTAATCAATTTTCCCCGAACCCGTTGCGAGGCAGTATTTAGGCACTGGGAAGTGGCGCCCCCTGCATGCAAAGCAGAGTTCGCCAGAAATTACTTTTGCAAGTATTAAAAGAAATTGAAGGGGCCCAAAAGATAAATTTCGTGTCGTTCATTATTTATGCTGCTATTTTTACATATGTATAGTAAATAGTAAATTCCAGGCAAACCGGAATACAAAATTCTTTTTATCTTACATTAACGGCTGTTGATGTATGCATGTACAGTTCTGTGCAATAAAGTGGTGTACATGTCTTATTGCTAATTTTGACATTATTTTGTCAATGTGAAAATTGCTTATTTTATCCTGTATTTGAAAGGTTAAATAATGCCTTCATTATTGACATTGGTCATCAAGATGATTGGCTCTAACTATCTTTTATCTTGATCATTATTATATTTGAAATTATTGTTTGTAAAGATATTAACATTAAATAAAACTTATTATATTATATAATTATTTAATAATCAACACGCAAATAAAATACAAATAAAAATAAATACAAAACAAAATAAGAAAACATTAATAAATTAATCATACTGCCGTTTTCTTCAACGACTTTATTTTAACGATGGGCATTGCATTAGTTAATTTTCATCTGCCACTAATTCTTCCCACGCCTTTTCTATATTATCCCAAAGAGATTCACATTTACAATTAGAGTAGGCTGTTTTTAAAGTTTTTTAGGTAATCAATTTTGGTGTACATGCTAAGCTTTTGAAAACTTCAAATTATGATAGTTGTCATACTTAAATTCAAATTATAGACGTCTATTATTATTTACGTGCCAACCAAACTATCAAAATTACCTACTACCAATCTATATTTGTAAATGGTCAACATTTACGTTGCCTTTCTCATCCTTCTTCTTGTCCTCTATCGCCTGTTTTCTGCAATCGGGTTTTCTTATAGGCATATTTCTCGTTTTTCTTGGATTCACAAGTTCAGGTAAAACACAATTTTTATAAAACGAAACTAAGTAAAGTCCCATTTCTTTTTTCAAAAAAAAATCCTTTCGAAAAATAGTTTCTGTTTTTAAGGCCTGAGGCGTCCATACTGCGAAGATGCAATATGACCACTTGGTAACGTGTAACTGTCCCAGGATCTGATAGTACCATTTGTGACTGGTGTTCAGCTAGTTGTTTGTCAAAAAAAAATATTTTCTTTTTCGTAATTCCTTCTTCAGGAGTAACCTCTCTCGCATACCAGGGACACTTAATTTCCACAATCTCCCTCTCTTCTATGAGGCCTTCTGCAGATGTTCCCAAGAAAGGAAACTTTGAGTCTATGAAAAAAACGCACGGCTGTATTTGCTATTTTTTTGAAGTACTTTCGAACGGCCGTGGATTTCCGTTTGGCGTTTTTTTCTTTATTTCGAATTTCTATTTCTGTTGCAAATTTTCCCGGACTGATTCCATACCCATGAAAACTGTATTACAAAGAGTACTCGCATCCACTGCACTGCTTCCAAGCTCTATCCAGTTTTTCTCTGCTTCTAGTATGTCGATTTGCAGACAACTACAAACAATATTAATGTTATTTCTTCTTTGGAGGCTTTTTTAAACCACACAGGATTTGGTCTGCTATCTTTGAAGACATTGTGTTTATGCATACAAAACTTCTAAAATGTATTTTGACTTCTGCATTTATTAAAACATAAAACTTACCAATGTTTCGTCTCGAATAAAGAGTACTTTTCCGTATATATCCTTTTAATGTTTTTAGATATAAGAATCATGTATTTACTACACGTTTAAATATGATAATAAAACTCTCTCATGAATTGAGATTATTGTACAAGTCTAAAATCTATTTTTATCCATTTAAATTAATGTTTTCATCATAATTTTTATATATACATTTTCTTAATGACATTACATAAAACAATTTCTCGCGACTGTACCTACTACCAATCTATATTTGTAAATGGTCAACATTTACGCTGCCTTTCTCCTCCTCCTTCTTCTTGTCTTCTATCGCCTGTTTTATGTAATCGGGATCTCTGATAGGCATATTTCTCGTTTTTCTTGGATCCACAAGTTCAGGTAAAAGACAATTTTTATAAAACGAAACTAATTGAAGTTCCATTTGTGTTTTCCAAAAAAAATCGTCTCGAAAAATAGTTTCTGTTTTTACGCCCTGAGGCGTCCACACTGCGAAAATGCAATATGACCGCTTGGTAACGTGTAATTGTCCCTGGATCTGATAGTACCATTTGTGACTGGTGTTCACCTGGTTGTTTATCCAAAAAGTTATTTTCTTTTTCGCAATTCCTTCTTCAGGAGTAACCTCTCTCGCAGACCAGGGACATTTAATTTCCACAATCCCCCTCTCTTCTATGAGGCCGTCTGGAGATGCTCCCAAGAAAGGAAACTCTGAGTCTATGAAAAAACCGCACGGTTGTATTTGCTTGCCAATAATTTCTTGTAGTTTTTTCTTGGCAACCTCCTCACTTTGTTTACCGTGTTCGCAAGATGCACTCGTAAATTGTTTCGGGTAAATTATGGACTCAACTATAACTCTGCAACTAGTTGTCTCCCTCATTCTGCATATGTCGCCAAATCTCGATGCTGTCAGTCTTTTTCGTCTTTCGAGGTACCACACTTCACACTGCTGCTGACAGCGAGTAGTAAATTCAATTTCGTTGATTTCACTTTCAGATTTGTGTAGCCTTTTTAGAAATGCTGTCTTTTCTAAACTAAACTCTCCTGGAAGCATATCAGGTTTTTCACAGTTTTCGCCATAATACTTATCACCACTTTTTGGTTTTTCCCCACTACTGTTATACTTTAAGTACCTTCGAACGGCGGGGGATTTCCTTTTGGCGTTTTTTTCTTTATTTCTAATTTCTATTTTCTTTGCAAATTTCCCCGGACTGACTCCACACCCTAGATGCTTTTTCATTGTATATATCGGTCTCTTTGTGTTGTGGCTTACCACGGCGGCAGCGCACCTACTTTTATATGATCTTTTCTTGCAAAAATTTACTCTTTTACCACCAACAAACTTGGCAATGATTGAGTTGAATTGTTCAACAATGTTGTTGTTAACGTCATAAATTAGACTTGATGCATGTCTTATGAGATGATTTTTATAAGTCAGAAGTTTGGCATATAAATCTAAAAAAAAGTATATTAAACATACACAAGCCTAAGCATACAAATCATGTGAATTTCGTACTTGTTCCTTTAATGGATGACATTACACAGCCGTTAGGAACATAGGACTCTTCGCAGAAGTAAGCAATCTTCTGGCAGTCTTTATGTTCTCGAAACACATGGCTCAACGAATTGTCAATATCACCTTTCAAGCGATTTATTTTTTCGCTAAGTGGCACTTCTTCGTCTTTTCTGAATGTTATTGCTTTGCTTATTGCCCAACCTAATCTTAAGTGATTTTTCTAAAATGAAAAACATCTCTATTGAGTTTCTGTTAACGATTGTGTGTTGAACATTGCTAACATTTTTATTTTTTTTTTTTGCTATTCAAACGTTAACGTAACGACACTTCGCATGAGACAACGATTGCTGTTCCCCGCACACTTGCCCCGCCAACCAATGCAAGTGATTGTGAGAGAACAGCCTTAAATAACAATGTCATGAACAAAAATATTGAAAGTTTGGGGTGTTATATACCCATAAAGAAAGTAAATCTTATTACTGCAAACAAAAAATGTATGATAACAGTAGATAAAATCTTCTGTATAAATATAAAGATAGATAATTTAAATTTATTAACCGAATTCATCATAGCACCTAATTTGAATAGCGATTGTATATTAGGGATGAACTTTTTAAGCCAATACGGTACAAAATTAAATATGGAAAATAAGTTATTCCATATAAGGGACTCAACAATATCATGGAGCAAAGAAGCCCATGAGGAAGAGATCCTTATTAATAATCTATATGTAGAAAATGCTCAAGAAGAAACCACAACAAAAATAGATTGTAGTTTATACAATGACGATAATAAAAGTGCACATCCTGTGAAGCAACTTCAATGCGAAGCCCTCACGCAAAATAGGGATGGTACTAAATTAAATTGTAATAAACAATATATAACCCATGTGAATTATCTTTTGAGTAAGCATATAAAATTATTTGATGACAGTCCAGGATTGGCCAAGGGTTACGAACATAAACTTAAAGTCGACGAGACACAGCCCTTCAGAATAAAGACTTACCCCATTCCGAAAAAGTATACAGAACAAGTCAAATTAGAAATAAAAGAGATGTTGAAAAACGGCATAATTACAAGAACGGAGTCAACGTTCATAAATCCTATGGTTGTAGTAATAAAGAAGAAACTTAATGATGAAAAAGACATCAAATTACGTGTATGTCTTGACGCCAGATGCCTGAACTCCAGAACGGCACCTAATTTTGAAGCCCCACAAAACATAGAAACCTTATTAACAAAATGTACAGACGCAAAGTGGTTTACGAAAATAGATTTAAAAAGTTCCTTTTGGCTGGTACCATTGCACAAAGATTCGAGGAAATATTGTTCCTTCATGTTTAACTCATTAGTATACTCCTACAATGTGGTTCCATTTGGATTATCGTCAGCTACTGCAGCACTAGTAAGAGCAATGCAGCAGATACTGGATCCACACGAAGAATACGTCTCACACTACGTAGACGATATTCTAATATTTAATAAAGACATAGAAAGTCACAAAGAATCAGTAGAGAAAGTTTTGAATACATTAGCAGAAAATGGTTTCAAAATAAACCTCGAGAACTGCGAATTCTATAAAAATAAAGTGAATTATCTGGGATACATAATTGATGGCAAGACGATCTCAATAGAAGAGGAAAAACTTGAGGCGATACGAAAATATCCCAAACCAAAAAATATTAAAATGCCTAGAGGATTTCTAGGAATGATAAACTATTATAAACATTTCATTCCAAGAATATCCGATCAAACACACACGTTATACAAAATGATCAAGAAAGGAGTAAAATTCAAATGGACTCCTGAAAGGGAAAAATCATTTATCGACATAAAAGAAAATTTCTACAAGGCATTAATCATAAATTTACCTGACTTCAATGAAGAATTGATACTAAGATGCGATGCTTCTAGCAATGCTGTAGCCGCAGAGCTCCTACAAATAAAAAATGGGGAAGAAATACCCATATGCTTCCTATCAAGAATTCTAAAAGATTATGAACAAAATTATTCTTCGTCAGAACGGGAATTATTATCCATAATATACGGGGTGTCAAAATTAAAATATTACCTACTAGGAAACACCTTCTTACTTGAAACGGATCATTTATCTCTAATATTCTTAATGAAAACAAGGTTTAATAATTCACGAATATACAGATGGTCTCTTATATTATCTGAATATTCATTTAAAATAAAACACAGAAAAGGTACAGACAACATAGTTGCAGACGCACTAAGCAGAGCCCATGGAGGTAACAAACAATTACATTCATACCAGATAAATGAATATGATATCGAACACGCTCCAAACTTATACAATCGAGAGGACATCGAAGATAGTCAACGAACACCTGAGATACTAGAAATAATGGAAAAGGTACGAACAGAAGGAAATTACAAAGGCTACAACATAAATAATCAAATACTATACAAAACATTAGGTAACAAAAACCTAATCGTTCTAGATGGAGACCTCACGTTAAACATAATTAGAAACATACATAACAATTTAGGACATCCTGGAAACAGGAAAACATTCCTTGTTTTCAGAGAACAGTTCTACGCATTCAAAGACAAAATTAATAGCGACAGAGAATAAAAAATGCAAGCAATGTCTGTCAGGGAAATATAAAAACAGAATCAATCAAAACATAGTGCACAGCACTAGAGTAGAAGAAAAACTCGAATTAGTAGCAGCAGATTTCCTTGGAAATCTAATACCAGGAGAACAAGGCTATTGTCATATTTTCGTGATGGTGGATATTCTTACAAAATACGTCAAACTATTTCCCACAAGAAAATATAATACTCAAACTGCAATAAATTGTATAAACCAATTTATAGCAGAAAATGGACCAATAAGAAAATTACTAGTAGACAATGCTTCATATTTCAATAATGAGAGGTTCATACTAGAACTAAGAGAAATGAACGTAGAAGTAATTTTCACTAGTATAAGAATGCTAACACACACACGACACAATGCCTGGGTGCAATACGTACAAGAAGTAGAAAATAATATGAATTATTTGCCTAGTGTGACGACTAATATAAGTCCATACACACTAATGCATGGGAAATATCCACCAAGACCTTGGAATCAAGAAACCCCAGCAGTAAACAATTTGGAGGAAATGATTGTACAAGGTAAAATACAGCAAAGAAACATTGCAGAAAAATATACAAGGTTAGAGAACGAAAAGATCAAAAAGAATAAAATATATCAAATTGGAGACCTAGTTGTAGTAAAGAACTATCGACTAGGTAGGAGACATTTAAATAAATGTGCAAAACTAAATTTACCCTACAGTGGACCTTACAGAATAAGTAGGACACTAGGAGATGTAACTTATGAACTACAAGAAATGGACAATAGAAATATAAAAGGAAAATACCATGTGTCCATGCTACATGACTACGATGCTATAAATGATCAATAAAATTGCATTTGTAGTTCACGTTAGTTGTGAAAACATAATTTACACATCTATCAATTCATTATTTCATGATGCCAAACCATGGTTTTAACAACTAAGGGATATGCCGTGAACTTTACTTTAGAAATTAAAACAATATTGTATATAATCATAAAATGTTAGAAGTAGATATAATTAACGTTGACACTAAGATATACTCGTGTATTTAAATCAATATTAGCAATAAGAAAACTCACTTATAGTCTAAGAAATATTTATTCTAAAATAAATATTTGTTCGATCATACGATAATACAGGTATGCACATAGAATATAAGTATTTTAATTAAGAATATTATATATATATATATATATATGCTTATTTTCAGAAGTGAAAAACCCGAGATAACATTCAAATTTGAAAATAAAGAACCTGACTATAAGTTAGGAACAAAAAGAGCTCTGAGTATATTATGCAAAGAACCTACATTTAAAAATGGAAAGACTCTTAAGACCAACAACCGTGAAAGAGTGATGTTAACTAACGGAACAATTATAAGAGTCAATCATCTAAAAGCAATTAAACTATACTCAGAGAATAAAATAAGATATGCTCGTAATATATATGAAGAGGCTTAATGCACTCAAGTAACTTAGAAATAAAATACATACACTTGCGTTGAAAAGGATATTAAGATAAAGTATATCATAAAGAACATCACAAAATCGTATAATATTTTTAATATATACAACAAAGGTATCAATTCTCATTGTAATGCGAGTAATTGCAATCTTCTTCATGGTTCCAAACTTAGTGCACATACAAACGAACATCTGTAACCAAAGAAATAAGCAGCATTAATATAAAAAGCAATGATTTATTACAGCATATTAGATATTCAAAACTCACCACGCACAATGAGATGGTTCAAAGAGAGAACGGAGCAGGCGGGGAAGCCGCAAACGGAGGGACTGACGATCGAAACAATATCCAATTTCTTTCCATTCTTTCCGATTAAAAGCACCAGAACAAAAATACGGGTAAGGTTAGCGCTTGGTCGAAGAATGTATCTACGAAACAACGAAAGTAGCAATGAGTGTATTTATAAGTACAATGAATGTTTACGATAGCAATAAACGAATAAAATAACGTAAGAAAAACATTAAAGTGAATATCAATATACTTACTGCACATTAGATATAAATATATGGAACAACAACAAATACTGTCGTTGGTGAATGTAGAAGACATCAAATGTCAAGATCAAACATACCAAAATAAATACCAACCTAAAAAACGACAAGAGGAAGAAGAGACAAGGCATAAATGTCGAGATATCCACTAGAGGCGCTACAACGAACAATTCAAAAATAAAAGTCCGCAAAACAATCAAATAGCGTGTGGCATTTATTTTCAACTATAAAAAGCGCGTCGGAACAGAAAATTAGTTAGTTGTTAGCTGGTTCCTGTTACATTAAAAACTTCTAACTCACAACAAAGTATAGAGTCTCTTGAAGAAAATAATACATCTACGTGTTGAGCGAATAATGGTCAAGTGGGGTCGTTACACGCTTACCATTATTACCGCAAAACAAATATAAAAGGATTACCTAACAATTCACAAACGAACAAGAAGCATATACGCTTCTATAGGAATAATTTCCAATTGTTTCTGGTCGCCATATTTTCAAAAAGTGAGCGTCATCATTTAATTTATAGAAGATTCCAATGAGAGAAGAATCCACAAAAATGGAAAACCAATTTCAACAAGAATTCGAGGAATTATATGAATCTACGCAGTGAGTAGTAAATAATATTGTTTTAACTATTAAATTGAATCAAATATATACAGGTTCTCTCTAATCACTCCATTTCTTTTAATACTTAGTTATTTAAATGATAGAACGTCAATATAGGGACACAATTTTAATTAAAATTAAGAACATTAGTCTTAAAAGTGTACTGTGTGCGAATACTTACACAACGGACCAGTGTTCATTAAGAAAGACCTTAGAAAGTACTGTTTTGAACAATATTCAAACTTTTATAAACAGGAACGCCTAAACGCTTCGCACTAAGAATCTAAAGTCTCCGTGAGAATAGAGGTTTAGACAATTAGTTTGTGATGCATTAGAAATGTATCTGGGGTGGTGATTGATTCAAGCTTTATGTAGTACGTGTGAATGTTTGCATAAAGACGATTAGTCAGTACCTTCATTATCAAGTCAATATAATTTGGCCTAAATATACAGGCTTTTTATAAGAAAAGAGTGAAAGCGGAGAAACCTTGTATTGTTTCAATACACATTTAAGTGAACGAACACGATATTATTGTGAAAACTGTTATTTACAAGAATTGTAAATAAATAATATACAGTCTAAAATAAATTCTACCTATTGTTATTGATAAGTATATAATACATTTTTCACACGAGTAATCTAGTGTCATAATTATTTATAACCCTATCCCACACAACATCACAATAATAAAGAAAGTGAAACAAGTAAGGAAAGAAGTAAATCACAGTAGAACCCACGAGAGATTATCAATTATGCTGTTTTACCTATAGAGCTAGTACAAACATCAGTTTTATAGACTCTTTAATAAATAAATTTTAAAAATTCTATTTAAACGGAAGGTTCACAGCAATACGTCAAAGCATTTTGCTCTGGTAAATCAAGAGTTTTATAGTCTCTGGTATATACTGAGAATTCTTGTGATTCATTGGTTTCATTATTGGAAAATAATTCTACTATGTCTGTTGGATTTACAGCGTCCAATTGATTTAAAATCACTTCAAAATCCTCAGCACAATTTGCACCATTCGAATGCTGCAGATAGTTCATACAGAGCAACTTTTTAAATGCTCTCTTAAATTGTATTGGTGTTGGATTTCTGACATTACACACATTATAAAATACATTTTGAAATCAGTATGCCTTTAAAATTTAAAATAATACTTAGTTCTTATAAAATAATATTTTATAATAAACATTTACCTGTAGATAGTTCTTTAACCGGTGAGGTTTGAATTAATTTCTTGCCAATATGGTCATGGCTGTGAGAGATAACGATGTTCTCTAAAATTCTTATTTTCGAAGGAGGTTCCTTCACTAATATAAAAAGATAAAAACCACATTAGAAGTATTTATTTTCAGGCTTCATCTTTAATAAAAACTTTAATTATAAGTGCAAACCTTATCAAAACATATTTAACAATGATAAAAAAGATCATATATTTTTTGTAGATAATAAATAAGTTTACAAATTTAAATTACGAAATACACTTATTAGAGAAATTAAAGTAAAACGTTATCATGTACAGATTTTTGGAATATTACAAATTATAAAGTCATGTTATTATATTTATTCTACTTCAATGATATTGATGATGTATGAAGTGACATATTTGCACATTACAATGCAACGGTATTGCAACATAATATAGACAAAAATTGTTGAATATATAAAAGATAAATGCTAAGAAATAATTTGGATATATTTTAATTTTATGATAGTTTATATTAAAAACACTTTTATGAAAAATAACCTGCCCATGTGAAATTTTGCATCAAAAGCTGTTTCTTTCTGGTGTTTCCATGCAGAGTGAGAGAAATAATGCGGGAATTGCATTGGATTCCTTAAATATAAACACATGTGTGATTCAAAGTGTTTACCACACACAAATATTGTTTGCCATAATTTTGACAAATCTTTACTTAGGTCATTCCGGTTGCAGCTGGTGTAAGACACTACAAAAAAGATGAATTATTATATTACAAATTAACTGTTACTCAATAGCTATAATTTACCGATTTTCTTCTTTAAGAAACGAAAAGAAACTGTAGAATATATTTTGTTGCTGAACATTTTTACAAGTAAAAATACAACACCCACATACGCCAGATTTCTTCTTTCGTACAGTTTCCATTATTTATATCAACAACAATTTAACTGGCACCTTTACTTATTATTCTTTCGTAAATTATAAGTTATAAAACTTAGACAGGTTATATTTATACAACAACAACAAAACGCCATTATGAAATGTGCGCTTGTTGGATTTTGCGCACAAGTATCGGAATTATGCAAGTGAGGCTTTTGTCACTTCTGTTATTCTGTGACATTACATACTGCGTTGCCAGCCGGCATCACAGTCTAGTGCCCTGTCGTGACATATACCGCTCTCGCCCCGCATCACTTTTTATACGCACGATTTCTAGTACAAACGGAGCAGTGGCGCGAGATGCTCCGGTGCCTACGTCAGACTGTGATTTTTAAACGCGCTGAAGAGACGGACTGTTACTTCCGAAAAAATACCCAAGCAGCAAAATCGCAATTTTAGAGAAGGATAAAAATATATATTTACTAATGTAGGACAAGTGTGCATATACTGGTTTTGCTGCTAGGGATATTATTTGTTATCAAACAAATCGGAAAAATTACATACAAATTAGGTATTTAAATTTATCTGTTAAAAGAAGTTTATCACGGGGGGCAGTGCCCCGTTGCCCTCCCTGCAGCAGCCGCCACTGCTACGAACCCTTGTGAGTTAATATTTGCTTCCATTACATTTAGTATATTCCGATAATGCATTGTCCATTTTATATTCGTTTTATGCATTATAGATATATTTGTATAAAATGCATTGTCCAACTAATACTAAAGGTCTTGCTTCATTCATAGTACACAAAAACAATGTTATGTATATGAAAATAGTTATAGATAAAATTTAGATAATAGTAATACCTTGTAAAGAAGTATAACCCTCTTCTATTGCATTGACTATTAAATATTCCTATTGTGCCTTGTAAATTTTAGATTTCTATAAAGTACTGTACTCCAAAACTATGAAAACCGCCATAGATTAAATTTCGTATATACGAGGGCGGGTCAATATGTCCGTGACTTTTTGAATGAAACACAGGTTTTTGGATAAAAAAATCATCTATTTAACAACATAGTGTCCTTTGAGCTCTCTACACTTTGTCCAACGTTTCTCTAAGTTTTTTATCCTTTCCAAAAAATAAGATTTGTCGAGGTCATCAAAATAGGTATTTGTTTGTGAGATGATTTAATCGTTGGAGTCACATCTCTTTCCGCCGAGCCATTTCTTTAGGTTTAGAAACAAGAAATAGTAACTCGGGACTAAATCCGGAGAATGAGGCGGATGAGGGAGCAATTCGTAGCCTAATTCAGGGATTTTTGCCATGGAAACTGCACATGTGTGCACCCTTGCATTGTTCTGGCGGAAAATAACTTTTTTCTTGGCCAAATGCGGTGTTTTTTTTTCAAATTGTCATTAAATCGACTCAATAAGTTGGCATAATATTCGCCATTGATTGTTTTACCCTTTTGAAGGTAGTCAATGTGGATTATACCGCGTGCATCCCAAAAACGGTCGCCATGACTTTATTGGCTGACAAACCCACCTTGGCCTTCTTTGGCGCCGATTCACCCCGAGAAACCCACTGTTTTGACTGCTGCTTGTCTCTGGTGTGTTGTGGTGGATCCACGTTTCGTCCACGGTTACGAAACGGAGCAAAAACTCGTCCATATTGCGGTTAAACAACGCCAAACACTTCCATCTTGCGGAAGGCTTTCTCATACCTAAGTCATAATTCGAAATTGAAACCACCGAGCCATGTGATATGCCTATGGCTTCCCCAATCTCTCGCACTTTCAATCTCCGATCGGCCAACACCATATCCTGAATTTTTTTAATTGTTTCGGGTGTAGAGACCTCTACTGGGCGTCCAGAATGTTCGGTATCTTCCGTGTTTGTACGGCCACAACGAAATTTAGTAAACCACTTTTTTACCATTGAAATTGATGGTTCAGAGTTCCCATAGTATTTATCAAGCTTGGTTTGAGTGATGGTTTTTTCCGCAAAAAAATTATGCTTAATGAGCACACGAAATTCACATTTTTCCATTTTCTCCACAAATCACGCTGTAGTCTGCTATTAATGGTTGTCAAACACAAACTAAATGACGCGGCTTGTTCAAATTTTGACAGGAGTCAACTGACAGATGTCTGTTGACAGGAGCAGTGTTGCCCTTTCAGTTAAGAAGCGGGAAATTCAAAAAGTCACGGACATATTGACCCACCCTCGTATATTCATGTTTTTTGAATTTCATTTAGTAGCCTAAAATAATTCGTTATTTCAACAAGTAAAATCAGTAAAGTAAATTATGTCAGGGAATAAGTGTCAGTATCTAAATTGAGCTCTGTCAAGTTGGCGTCCCGGAGTTACAATTTACATAGTATAAAATGTGTGTTAATTGTGCTCAATTATGCCATTATTAATTTTATTTGTGCTCGTCTGTTTTCAGAGATTTTTTAAAAAAAGAACTGACAGACGCAATATCTGCGTAAAAACTGAATTTGTAAGTGCGACAACAACAAAAATTGAATACAACAAGCAGTACATGTTGATAGAAGTAACTATCCGAAATAACATTATGCTGCTGATAATAATGTACCAAAGACCATGACCTAGGTGGCCTCATCGCTTACTCTGGGCCCCTTGGGGTCGTCGAGCAGAACGTCAGTGGCCATTTTAAAGCATACTCTTTCAGAATTAACGAAAAATGGGAAGTCTACGATCGTTTACTGCAACGCAAAGTAGACTGCAATGATAGTGAGATAGTGTATCCTCATGCAATATTATATAGAACATAAATAAAAGTAAATAAATCTTAACAAAATAATCTTTTATTAAAATTGTAATAACCCAAGCACTTTTTTGATAAGTAATTATTCTCAAGAAGAATGTGCTCCATAAAATTATCACATCTTTCTACTACTGTTGTTGAATGATATTCACTTTCGATCTTTTTTCTAATTTCCTTAAACAGTATAGCTGAGTCCAAATGAAACTAACAACAATTGAGTGCAAATGGAGCACATTTGATAAACATTTTATACTATACAAGTTATAACAAAGGTGCGGCAGGACAGTAGACTTTCGTCAGTTTCAGAACTTCTTTTTGGTGTAACTTCAAAAGTGAGTGGTTGGCGGGAAGATGCTATACGGTACAACTGAGCACAATTGGAGTGCTTTGCCAAGGCTTCAAGTTTTAAAAAGAATTTCAAATTTTTGGGGGCCAATCGTCAAGTTCGCCCCCCTTCGATTTTTTTTAAAAATCTTTGAAAACAGAAGAGCACAAATTAAACTAATAACGGCACAATTGAGCACAAATGGACCACAATTGATACCCATTTTATAATATATAAATTGAAACTGCGGGGGGGGGGGAGGGGCAACTTGACAGAGCTAAAATGAATCGTTCTCAATACACAACCTTCTTTTTTGTATTATAATTAGTAACATCGATCTGCGTAATATAAAAGCAACATTATTTCATAAACTGATCCTTTTTCCTCTTATCACATTTTGTGTTTCTGTTTGAATACAATTTTGAGCGCTAATAAATGCTTAAAAATTTATCGTTTAAAAATAAGAACTGCCGTTATAGACTTTCATATTTTAAATGGCGTCAAAGTATGCCGGGCACATTATTCCAAAGAAATTTTATAAGGAATTCAAAAGTGTATTCGGCATTTTTTGTCCGAGATAACAAAAAAAACAGTATTACCCTGTTCCTCCACAATTACTACCTAATTCATTCACTGACAGTAAACGTACTCTTTGTTTGTCAAATTGGTGTTAAATAAATCTAGGAACAAATTTTCTTCATATTATTTATAGTGTTTTGCATAGGTACTTTGACATTACTAGGTGTTTAGTATAAATATAAGAAATAAAACTTTACCATAATGTAAAATTTCTTTAAAATGCTTCTCAGTATATTTATAGAAAAATAAGGATGTAACCTTGAAGGTATACTTATCTAAGATTGTATCTTGAGTATCTTTTTATGGTCTATGTTATTCTTACTGACTATTTTTGTATAACATTTTATTAGATTTTAAATCCAGAAAAAAGAAAAATTGACCTTCTTTATTCAAATATAGAGAGAAAGAAGAAATAAATAAACCGGCTTCATACAATACTTCCTTTCATTCGCCCGTTCGTATATTATGTGTATGTATATATCATAGGTATATATCGTCACCTTAGTACTACAAGTAGGTAACTTGAAATTTTTCAATTTTGAGTTATCCAGTTTAAAATCCTCTACTAGAGATGCTCTACTATATGCTATAACTAGGTAACTCTCTACTGGCTCTTTTGTGACGCAGTTGGTCAATGCATCAAGTAGGTATGTGTCTCAGTAGGCTGTCGCTTATTGCTACAACTATATAACTTGACTTGTCTAGTTGTGCACGTAAAAATTTCTAAATAAAAGGAGTTATCTACTTGTTCCACTTAACAATACGTAGTGTTTATGAGTGATAATAATTATGGGTTCAAGAGGAAAAAAAATGATTGAAGCTGCTCTTCGAAATGTGGAATTTCAAGCAGGTATGTATCGAAAACAATTGTGCATTACTTTAACATAGACATAATCTACGTAAATTTTGAGGTTATGATTGCAAATTTGCTTTACTCTTTCTGTAATCGTCGTTTGATGAAAGAGGGATTGCGGATTGTGTTCTTCATCCTTGAATAGACGTGATGAATAAGCAAATAAAAATTTATTGCAGATTTTAATCATGTCCTGAGAAACCGCCCTCGTGAAAATAACCCAGTGCCTTCCACATCAAATGCGGCTGTTGGCATTGACAATTCTGATGTAGAATCAGAAGCGGAACCTTTCTCTCCAGATGTGTCTGAATATCACCCGTCGTCGGACGAAATCGAAAATGAAATTACTACTGAATATTTAGAGCGGTTAAACGAAGATGAATTAGAAGGCATGGAGGAGACCCCTACACAAGCGGAAAATCCTAGAAAGCGATTAAGACGTCCAGAAAAGTGGAGAAGAAATGTTGCAAAAAAAAGGCGGCAGTGTGGAGAAAGCTACGTTTCGTCTAGAGGAAACCATGTACCTGGTGTTGTCATGAGAGATCCATGTGGAGACAATTGCAGACAGCGGTGTAATCAGAAATTTTCATTGGAAGAAAGACTCGAAATTTTTCGAAGGTATTATAAATTAGAGACTTATGAAAGAAAACGCGATTTTATTCATTGCAACACAGATAAAATTGTAAAGAAAAGCACCACAACAACTGATTCAAAAAGACATTTTACTGTGGTTTTTTATTTACCACTAAACAACGAAAGAATCAAAGTTTGTAAGACCATGTTTTTGAATACAATTGGAATTCGCAAAGGTGTAGTAGATATCGCTATGACAAAGAGAACGGCAGAAAATACAAGTGAAAAAGACAAAAGAGGCCAGCATGTGAAAAGAACTACTTCAGATGAACTCTTGAACGGGGTGAGAAACCACATTGAAAGCTTCGCGGTTGTTGATTCCCATTATTGCCGCTCGGGAACTAAAAGAAAATATTTAGATCCATCGCTCAACATCACAATAATGTATTCTATGTACAAGTCGATATGCGCGAAAATAACCAAGAAACCGCTAAGATAGCTACGTATAGAAAGATTTTCACAGAGGAGTACAATCTAGGTTTCCACCGCCCAAAGAAGGATCAATGTCGCATATGCATGGTGTACAATACTCCTAGGAATGACAACAATGAAGGTAAAGACAATTATGACACCCATCTTTTAGCAAAAGACAGGGCTCGAGCTGAAAAAAGAAAGGACAAACAGCAAGCCGAAAACTCAGACGGGACCTTTGTGAGCTGTAATTTTGATCTTCAGCAAGTTCTGTTGGCTCCAACCGATCCAACCAACAATGCTCTATTCTATAAGCAACGGTTTAAATCTTTTAATTTTACTGTATACAACGTTACCACAAAACGAGGAGACTGTTTCATGTGGACCGAGATACAAGGAAAGAGAGGCAGTTGTGAGATTGCTAGCTGTCTATATCAATATTTTAAATCTCTTCCTCCATCGGTGAAGCACATTTCCTGTTTTAGTGACAGATGTGGTGGACAGAACTTGAACAAGTTTGTTGCTGCTATGTGTTTGACCGCAGTTCAGGAACTACCTAACATAGAAACCATTGATCTAAAATTTCTAGTTGTGGGCCATAGTGAAATGGAATGTGATTCAATGCATTCGGCCATAACTACTGAACAAAAAAGAGTCGGAAGAGTGAACTGGCCTGCCGATTGGACAACCATTGCCCGCAGTGCCAGACGAAAAGGTGACAAGCCGTACATTGTGCATGAGATTACCCATAAAGACATAATAGATTGGAAATATCACCTTGAGCAGCACATGGTTATGAGAAAAGAGGATGAAAATCGTAAACCAGTCGGCTGGCAGAAGATAAGCTGGTTGAATTTTACGAAAACCAGACCATTCATCATCCGCTTCAAAGAAAATTACGATGAAGAGTTTAGAACTCTTGACTGCAAGAAAAGGACGAGGAATAGTAATACAACACTGTCACATACAATGAAACCGTTATACAACTCCGTTATACCGATTCCAAAAGAAAAATATGATAATTTGAATTCCTTATTTTTGTTA
This sequence comes from Amphimallon solstitiale, assembly GCA_963170755.1. NCBI lineage: Eukaryota > Metazoa > Arthropoda > Insecta > Coleoptera > Scarabaeidae > Amphimallon > Amphimallon solstitiale. The sequence goes on along the minus strand of OY720684.1, from coordinate 59,690,491 downwards.
ACCCCTCCAGCGCTGGGACAAGAATACCGACCGTTTTACCAAAATTTGCCGTACCAAGGACAACAGGAGTCTTCAGGAAGTAGTGACATGGATTCTGAAAATGAATAGTGTATTCATTGTTTATTATATAAATTTTGATGACAATAAAAGCGCTTTAAAGTGGCTTCTGGTACTATTTCTTCTCAAATGCAAATGTGGTTAACTCCGTTTAATCTGATTTTCATGTTGATGTAACAAGTAGATATCTCGGTTTTTTCGAAAAATTTACATTATGGCAACTTTTTTATAAATACGTCTCAAAATATACACCACTTGTGATAAAGTTAGCAAGACACACTAAAACTTGAATGAATAGTTTATTGGCTATAAAACTTTAATTTTTTATGCAAATTTTCAAAGCAGTTTATTCCAAAACACAGGTTTTTAAGTTACCTAGTTGTAGTACTAAGGTGACGATATATATTAGTCATATTATTAAATATCTAAGAAAACATAATATGTGTTGGTTACATTGCTCTCTGCTTTTTGCAACAGTTTATAAACAGCCACTCGAACTATTCTTTCGTAGATAGCGCAACGAGTTGGTTTTAAACTTGAATGCAGTCACGCGCGAAATTGCAATTTTTCATGTTTGGATAGTTAGGCGACATCTTCCGCTGACATTTGTAACTATGTTGATTGTCAATGTACTTGGAATATCTTCTTATACATAATTAATGGCCTGGTCTTATACATTACAAAACTGTGAATAGAAGGGGCTTTGGAATTGTGTGTTGCCTATTTGCCAGTCGCTTCTCCACATACGTTTAGGCGTCTCGCTTTACCTCCCCCTTCACACCGCAAAAACCGTAGATGGTGACCGACCTGCTGCGGTAGGATAGTGTTACCGACCGAGTCCATTTTGTACCAGAGTCTTATTTCATGCTTTTTGTGAAAATAAGAATATGAATAATAAAATTTAAAAAGGGGAATCATGTATAATTAAGTAGTGATTAGTCTAAAGCAATTAATTGTTATAAATCGTAATCAACTAATTCTAAAAATCAAGAAATATAACCAAGGGCATAAGGATAGCATTAGGATAATGTACGCATGTTTTGCGAAAATATAGTGCAAACAGAAATAAAAAATATGCTTTTATTTTCCTGAAAAGCATGAAATACATATGATAAAAAACATAGGCGTTCTGTAAAACGCTGCTTCCTAATAGTGTGTACATTATTTCATAGATAGCACCACAAGATAAAATGGTCAAGGCCAATTGTGGTGTAGCAGGTACAGTTGGCCTTGAAATAGAAAATAATGTGGGAAGGAGAAAGAAAGCTATATACCCTTTCCTTATTAAAATATTACAAATACATTTGATACTTTTAATCAGAGATTAGATCAAATGGTTCACTTAAATACGGGGTTTTGCCGCCTAATCTACCTAACTGGGTCATTATAAGATGACGCCACGGTTGAGAAACAAGAGACCTATAAGTAAATTTGAATCATGAGTTTAACCGAATATCTTGAGATGTCGCTACTATAGCGCTGTCATTTTATGAAAATGCGTAGAAGCGTCAACCATTAAATTTTGTGTGTTGCTAAACATTATTTTTCTTATTGCTACTAGTTAATGGTGTTATAATCGTACCGTAAGTTCTGTAAAGAGTAATATAATTTTATTAAGTTAACATAAGGCATTTTTAGAATTGAAGGAGGAATAGAACCTGGTAGATCGTGTGTGGGGCGTACAAGCAGGGAGCAAGAGCGATGCATATTTTCCTAGAATGCGAACAAGTAACTAACGACACTAATAGTTGATATATAACCCGAAGGTGAGCTGGAGATTTTTTGTTTGTAGTTCTGATTCCAAGAGCAATAAGGACCACCTGGTTGTAGCAAGGATTTTGTTGGTTCCCCGATTACACCAATTAAAGTTTAAATGACAGTTAAGTAAGTAATTGGCAATTATTAGGAGTATAATATAAGTGGGAATAATTGAAGTTGAGGTGTCAGGCGATTTTTGACAAAATGATTAGTGTATCTCATAAAGGACCTCTAAATTTTCATATAAAATTATCAATGCGAACGTAGGGAAATGGAAATAAAAAATAAATTAGGTACTCACCGAGTCAATCTTGCAGGTTACAGCCCATGTGAGATATCCCATATAGAGCATTGAAATAATGAAAATCGCAATAAATGATGTTTATTTAAGCTCACAACACAACAATTACCTTGACATTCGATGGTGCTTTTAAAATCGCAGAAAAGTCATAAGAAAACATACAAATTGACCTAAATTGTGTGTGATTATGTGAAATAAACATCAATTATCGTGATTTTCATCATTTCAATGATCTATATGGGATACCTTTCATGAGATGTAAACTGCAAAATTGACTCGGTCAGTACCTAATTTATTTTTTATCTCCATTTCTCTATGTTTGCATTGATAATTTTATAAGAAAAAGTTGTTCAATTAGAGGTGCTCTATAAGGTACACTAGTCGCCTGACACCTCAACTGCAGTTTAACCCTGTAGGTGTATAAGAAAGCCTTTAAGGTACACGAAAAACTTACTACTTGTTTTTAAGTTTCTATATTATGTTTTTTCACAAGCAAACAATCGATGTTTAGCAGTGTTAATAGAAACTTCAGGTTTCTTGGTACTGAAGCATTCATGGTTTTTCCTAATGATTTTCCTAGGCAGTTTCCTTTAATGAAAACGTGCCTTTATACTATCGTTGATATTTGTTAGTATACAGTTGTAATTATTATATTTTATTATTCAGGAGTGAAACAACAGCAAATGGGCATGAAACCTGTGCTAGATGCCAGTACAACATGTAATAAGAAACTCTGCAGCCTACATTTTGACACAAACTGCTATGCACACCCTCATTCAGTACGCTTAAACAGAAATGCAGTGCCGACACTCCATCCCATGAGGCCACCACGGAGGCTAAGGCAGCCATATCATTGGAAGTCTCATTTGTTTTATGACAACAATAAATTAATCAATTTGGTCTTAGTTATTGCAGGTTTAATTTTTTTGTTTTCTTCTATAGCCATGTAATTAACGTTATTTAATTTTTAAGCCCTAATTGTCACTCTTTTAATTATATATTGATGAAAAGACTTCTACTAAATTTGTTGGATATCTTATGTATCCATATTTTTATTTATGTCACCTTATTTTATGTTCATCATTTATGTAATACAAGATTTTGTAAATGGTGCTAGTACACATGGGTGGGCTTAAGTCATTCTGTGTTTATCAGGTTTAATTACCTACTTTGTAGTATTTTGAGCATGTGCTTTTTCGACAGAAATTCTATCTTATTGTTAAAAATATGTTTGTTAGTCGAAAATTCTACTTTTGTTAGATTATCCTATTGTTCGTTAATTTATTTTTGTACTGGTAATTTAACTAAAACATAAGTGTTGGATGTTAGTTATAATTTTTCAATAGTAATCATAAATGTACTTTATAGCTTTTCTACTTTGTAGTATTTCGAGTATGTACTTGTGCCTTTTCGACAGAAATTCTATCTTATTGTTAAAAATATGTTTGTTAGTCGAATATTCTACTTTTGGTAGTTTATGCTATTGTTCGTTAATTTATTTTTGTACTGGTAATTTAACTAAAACATACGTGTTAGATGTTACTTATTAATAATCATAAATGTACTTTGTACCTTTTCTACGTAACAATATTAAAATGTAATTATTTAAGTAATTCTTTTCTTTAAAACGTTATTGTGTGGTTACAGCATTGTCATTGAATATCGTACTGTATACTGTTTTCCTTAGAAATGATTCCTCATTACTACGAGAACTAGTAAATAGTATGCAATTTAATTACAGTGTTGTAATGATGTATCGCGAGATCAAAAATTATATTGATGAAGGATTGTCATGTAATGTAAAACGTCTGTCTTAAGTTATATCATTGTCATATTGTCCATATTTGTCATTATATTTTCTCTTATAATGACAAATATTAATGACAGTATGACACTTAATGATATAATTTAAGACAGACGTTTTACATTCTATGACAAACCTTTATCAATATAATTTTTGATCTCGCGGTATTAAACCCTAATTTGTAATAAACTTTCTTTTGAATTTCCCGCTACCAAATACATTTTGAATCTCCCGCTATTTGCTTAGTGTTATTGAAAACTGTAATTTTTGATGTCGGCGTCATCTATATTTGACCCGAGGCAATACAAAACGCGGATAAAAATTTTGGCTTGACTGAGCCAACTCTTGGTGATCTGTGCTTTTAATACTAAACTTGAGGGGTAGCAGAATTTATTAGTTTGTGTAGGAATATTTTATTTTTTGAGCCGCATCCAACTAAAGAATAAATAGGTAAGTATATTTTATTACTTTCTTATACGTAGTATAAGGATGTATTTTGATGAAAATTTTCGACCTGGAGATTTTTACAGATGTCCACGTTTTGAAGTCCTCTGATACCAAATAATGAGGTATGGCCACCACACGACTTTCTTATACGTATGAGAGTTTCAAATTATAGAATTTTAAGAATTTTTTTATATAAAAATTATTCAAAATCGTATTATAAATACTTCTATTCTCTTAATAAATCCCTATAGAATGCATACTTTGCAAGACATTCGAAAAAAAATGAGGTGTGGCCACCACACGACGTTCTTATACGTATGAGCGTTTCAAATTATAAAGTTTTAATTTTTTTTTATATAAAAATTATCTAGAATTCTATTATAAGTACTTCTGTTCTCTTAATAAATCTCTATAGAGTGCATACTTTGCGAGATATTCGAAAGAAAGTGCTACTCGCTAAGAGTAAAAGTGTTACTTCCGGTCCGAATTTTGAAATTTCATTTATACAAAAAATATTTCAAAACCTACTCTAAATACTTTTGTACTCTTGACAAATATTTATAGAACGCATAATTTACGACATATTGGCAAAAAATCGCTATTCGATAAGAGTAAAAGTGATACTTCCGGTCCGAATTTTGAAAAATTTTTTATACAAAAGATATTGAAAATTAAGTTCTAAATACTTTTGTATTCGTAGCGTACCTGTCTAAAAAGCATGACTTGCGAAATATTTGCACAAAACTGATTTTTGATAGATAGATAGATAGATTTTATTCGTGCGAGAGAAAACAAATGTATGCACATGTCAATAAATATGTCTATATAATAAATGTACAATGCAAACACTAAACATATCTAAAAGATAAAAGTACAATGTAAACATTAAATATTACAAACTCTAATGTATACCGTGTGGCCGCCGTTCATAGCGCGATGCATGTATTAGTAACTACTGGTCGACTATAAATGGGCGTGCCAACTTGAATTGCCACACCGACAGCGGGCGTATAAGTTATACGTATAAATGTATTCGTAGGCAAATCAAGTGAAAAGCAGTGTAATAGGTATTGCGTTCCCCTTGTAAGTAATTATTTGTAGTCGTTTGAAGCATCAGATAATCACTGATAATATGTCAGTGAAGTAACTCATCACAGCTTCATAAACAACATAAAAGAGCAAAAATAAATAATAAATAACTCCTAGACTTTAAAATAAAAAAAACTTCTTAACTAAAATAATATTTTTCAACAAATATTATAATCTAAAAACTTAACTATAATAAAATACTGAAACATAAAATATTTACTTCTTAAAACAGAATTGTAATTCAATATTGCAATTAACTTGCAATTAGCTAAAAAAAATGTTATTCTTAAGCAATAATAAAACTCGAAATAAATTAATTAGTTAAGTGTTCAAATAAACCTCCCTCTTGACCCGAACAGTAACCCAACCGATTATAAAAATTCCGACGCACATTTGTTAACATATCTGCTGTGACAGTATTAGTGACTTCAATAATTTTTGCGCGAAGTTCCTCTAGGTTTGATGGCCGTTCATCACCGTATCCGTAGATCGAATTATGTAAAAAGGGCCATAAAAAGAAAACATTAGGTGCTAGATCAGGAGATCGCGCTGGCCATTTAATAGGACCCGAGTTACCGATCCATCTGTTTTCAAAAACCGCGTTTAAAAAGTTTGTTACATTACGGGTATTTTATGCGCTGGACAACCATCTTGCTGAAACCAAACTTCATTAATATTGAACCGCTCCCGTACTGCGAGGATAATACTATTTTCAAGTAACTCTAGATATCTATTCCCGTTTAAATTACCGTCAATAAAAAAAGGCCCAATTACATGATCCCCAATTATACCTGCCCATACGTTTAGCTTCTCTGGATACTGCGTTCGCGTTGGTATATTTAAATGTAGATTTTTACGCGACCAGTAGCGACAAACTGCGCGATTATGATGCCCGTGTAGCTGAAATGTCTTTTCATCTGCGAACAAAACGTTATTAAAAAAGAATTCATTATCGTGATATGTATTCATCATAATTTCGCAAAATTGCATACGGCGATAATAATCATCGGGAAAAAGTACTTGTGAACTTGTAAATTTGTATGAACGATATTTATTAGTACGTAAAATCTTTTGAACCGTTGTTTTACAGATACCTAATTCGTGGGCAATTTGTCGAGATGACATAGTAGGATTTACTTCAACTAAAGCACATACTCGAATTTCTATATCGCTTATATTCTTATCCGGAACAACTCTATTTTTATTAGTTACTAAAGAGAATGTAGTTTCGAACCGATTAACTGTCCTACGAATGGTGCTAGCATTGGGAATTTGACTTTCGGGGTAATTAGCTGCAAATAAATCTCTGGTTGCTTCCGCGGAATTACCACCGTAAAATTGTTTAATCATAAAGAGTTTTTGTTCCGGTATATAATACTCCATTTTTTAAATGACCGTTAGCTACCTACCAACAACGCGATTTATTAAACAGTATGAGCGAGTTGTTTACCCTGCGAAATATAAATTGCAACTGACGCTCATATATGGAAGCGACGGCTAATGCGACTGCGCGACTACACCGTATAAATGTGAATTTTTTGGACAAATACGAGTGCATCATAGGCATATCCAACATACTAGCTCTGTTGCAATCCAGATGAACATTGCGTCCTCTTGTTTACCGTTCTAATACACAGACATCTCTATCTGTTTCGCTTACCCTACAGCAGTGGTTCCCAAACTTATTTTGCCTACTGCCCACTTTGAGAATAAATTATTTTTTAGCGCCCCCATTTTTTCACCTACTCAAAAACCACTATAACTTCAAATTAAATTAATTATTGTGAGCTATATTAGCGGAGATTAAACATTCATTCTAAACGAGACTTTTACTATGGGTTATAGTAAAAGTCTCGTTTAGAATGAATGAGTTAACTTGAGACCTGAGCGTAGTAGGTAGTACACAACGGCGCTCAGGTCTCAAGTTAACTTTTACGGGCTACACCTGCCAATGAGAATGATTATTGAAACGCAACTTTATAGTATTCAGACAAAGTATCTTTTATTCAAAATTCAAAATAAAACAAACATAATCGATTCTAATATAAAAACTAATGTGAAGGATGAATCTGATGCTGTTTAATAAGTTTGTTGATATCAGGTTCCAATTTACTCAAGAACAGCCGCAAGTCACCACGTTCGGTAACATGCAAACGATTTCTCTTTTTAGTAAGCAGCGTTGCTACAGCACTAAATCCACGTTCACACAAATATGACGATGGGAATGCTATCAAGAATCGTTGAATGATTGACCACAATCCAGGGTACAATTGCGGGATCGGTTTTTGTAGCCAAAATTCTTGGTAGCCATTTTTGAACTTGATTTTTATTTCCTCGTTCGTTGTCAATTCTATAAGTTCTTCTTCCAGATGTGGTGATATTGCTGTGTTGACATTTGAAAACGGATCCAACACCCAGTCTGGTATTTCCAAGTTCAAAATATCCTGGTATCGTTCGGTGAAGTCAATGTGGAGCTTTTCCAAATGTTGGCAGTAGGCAAACAAGTCGTCGTTACTGCAGGATACTGATAAATTCGGAAAATTATGAAACTCACGTCTGCCCATATTCTTTTTGTGTAGAAGCAGTTTGGCTGCGAAAGCAGCAACGACATTTTTTGTTTTAATTAAATTTAGTTCATCGCCTTGCAGTTGGAGATTCATGTTGTTGAACAATTTATACAGGTCTGTCATGTAAGCTATATCATTTTTTGATGTAATGAGCTTGTTGCGCAATTCTGTATCTTTAGTTTCCAAAAACTCTATCACAGAGTCAAACAGGTTGTAAAATCGAGTTAGACAATTGCCTCTTGATAGCCAACGAACTTCGGTATGAAACAACAAACGGTTGAAATCTTCGTCATTAGTAACACAAAGCTGATGAAATAATCTATCATTCAAAGAGCAGTTACGGATTTTATTGACTGCGTTGATGACATATTGCAGTGATTGAAATAGTCGTTCACTTAAATTTCTAGCAACCAAATGTTGTCTATGAATAACGCAATGTACAGCAAGGACATCTGGAATTTTATTTTTTACGTACGCTATGAAGCCTTTATGGCACCCTGTCATAGCCGGAGCGCCATCCGTAGCAACTGATATAATATTTTTCAAGGGAATCTCTTTCTCATCACAAAACTTTTCCAATGTATTGAATATGGTTTCGCCTTTTGTATCGGTCTCTAAATTTCTAGCAAACAATAGTTCTTCACATATTTTCTCATCTTTAATAAACCTCACGTAAGACAGCAACAATGCTTCATTAGTTGGTAAAGTGGACTCATCGAGCTGAATTGAGAATTGACTAGTCCTCAGATGATTGCACAATGATTCTTCTATGTTTCCGGCCATTTCATCAATTCGTCTTTGCACAGAATTATTACTCAAAGGAATTTTTCCGATAATATCTGCGGCCGGTTTATGAAGCACAGTAGTTATTACTTCCTTTATTGCTGGCAAAATTAACACATTTCCGATGTTGTGTGGTTTGCCTTTTTGAGCAATTAACAAAGAGATGTTGTACGAAGCTCGAAGTCCGTCGTCATCTTGCTTAGCAGCCGCCGAAAAGAGTTTTGCTACACTTATTGGCCGAGTATTATGCTTCTTCTCTAGGTCTTGAAAATATGCTACATTCTTGTCTTTCTTATCTGGATGCATTTTATTCAAATGATCTTGAAGTCTTGAAGGCTTCATTGCTTCATTCGAAAATGTTTTTAGGCATAGAAGGCACAAAGGCGACGATGGGTTTGTAGGATTTTCAATGAATCCGAATTTAATATATTCCGCACAGTATTGCCGTCTCTTCTTTTTTACTTCCGACATTGTTTTGTTTTGAGAAATACGTAAGTATAAGTGTTGAACTTAAGTACTGCTTATCTATTACGCGCGAAACCGCAAATGAAAATAAAATAAATATTACGTTGTTTATATAGGATTGCATAAGCAGCACGCACCGACAGGAATAAGACAAACATGCATAAACTCGTTTATCTCATTCGACGCTCAATCGTACTCAACAAGTAAGAACAAGTATTCTATGAACCAGCCGATTGATACAGTTGCCTTTTTATTTGTTTGTTTGTGTCTCTTTTCGTTTCGAAACGGAGCGACCGATTGATATGTTTTTTATTTTATTTATTCAATAAAACAGGACAGATATATGAACTACTCGGAGAGAAATATCGAACCGAGTTGGTTTGAGCAATCTCTTAATTAATATTAGTTGATGTTCACAAGCTGTAGTCGAGAGTCGAGAGTCGAGAGCTCAGTCGGTGTGTAAGAGTCCTCCTAGATTCTAGATGAAATTACAAATCGCCCCCTAAGCCTTTACACAACGCCCCCATTTTTTTTCTGGGTCTCTTACCGCCCCCCTTTAGACCTGCAGCGCCCACAAGGGGGCGTTATCGCCCACTTTGGGAACCTATGCCCTACAGGTATCGCAATAATGCAGACGCACGCGGTCTTATGGTATATCAAACAATGTACGCCATTTCACAGAGCAAAAAAAGAGAACAAAAAAGAAATTAAAGCTTCTTGAGCATTTCCACAAACTCCTGGACATCATAAATTGGATTGTCTTTTAGGAAGTGTTTAAGGGTTAAGTTAAACTTTTTGTCATTCAGTTCTTTCCAGGTTTTCGGGAGTAAATTATATAATTTTATTGATTGATATCTAAATGAGTTGATATTCCGGGACAACTTAAAATGTGGTTGTTCGAAACATCCATGTCTGGTTTCGTACATGGTTTGCTTTGCAAAGAAAGTCAAATTATTCCTGGCGTATGTAATACAATCAAAAATATATTGACCAACACAAGTGATAATTCTCAACCGCTTGAACGACGGTCTGCATGAATCCATGTTACTTATACCCAGCATAGTTCTTATTGCTCTCTTCTGTGATATCAGAACCCGATGTATATGCGCCGAACCGCCCCACAATATAACACCATAACTCATGACACTATGAAAGAGAGCATAATATGCCATCAATAAAGCACTCTGATCCACCATCACCCGCAGTTGTTTTAAAACAAAAGTACTAGTAGACAGGCGCTTGGTCAAACTATCAATGTGGGGCCCCTATGTAAGCTTAGAGTCTAGGAGCAAACCCAGACATTTAATAGGCGCGGCATTCACCACCTTCATGTTGGGATTCAACGAAAGATCCAGCACCTGCGTTTTCCCGGAATTCATGCAAAGTCTATTCCCATTAAAGTAATCCCCAACCCGCCCCAGTGAACCCATCAGGGAGTTATGTAATTCGTCGTAATTTTTATTCGCAACTAGTATTGTAGTGTCATCAGCATACTGAACAGTCTTACACATAATATGCTCGTTTATATCGTTGACGTAGATAATAAATAGCAATGGTCCCAATATTGAGCCCTGAGGCACCCCGAAAGTGATTGCTTTCAATGGGTCCCCTTCTTTAATTTGAACACACTGCTGTCTGTCCATGACAAAACTTGTAATCAGTGAGAGAGCAGGTCCCCTAGAGCCATAGTATTCCAATTTAGTAGACAATATATCATGAGACACACAATCGAAGGCCTTGGCCAAGTCCAGGAAAGCCGCCGAAACGGCATTCCCCTTCTCCAGTTCGTCGCTAATGAAGTTGTATAATTCAACCAAGGCTTTTACCGTACCCTTATTACTTCTAAATCCAAACTGATTACTGTTTAAGATCTTTTTGCAGTCCAAATACTTTTCTATTCTGCTCTTCAATGCCAGTTCCATTAATTTTGATAACACCGGCACTATAGATATAATAATGAATTACAGTTCCCAGATAAGAGTAAAAGACCTACTTCCGGTGTCAATTTCGAAAAACTTTTTAAATAAAGTTGTTCTCAATTTTAATTTTAAGTACATATGAATTCTTTATAAATTTGTTTAAACTTAGTAGTTGAGAAAATATTGGCAAAATTCGATTATTTCACTGTAAACTACTACTTCCGGTCTATGAAAACCTAATCAGATCTCAAGAGGGAGATTGTACACGTCACGCGCACACCACACACACAGACAAACAGACATCTTTCAAAAAACACTTTTTTGGTGTCAGGCGACTTCAAAACGTGGACATCTGCAAAAATCTCGAGGTCGAAAACTTTTGTCGTCACAATACTTCCTTATACCACGTATAAGAAAGAAAAATGGTTTTTAAAAAATGTCTCTCTCTTTGTGTGTGCGTGTGACCACGATAGCGATCAAACCGCTATAACTATCAATTCCAAATATTACGAGTATAATCTCCCTCTTGAGATCTGATTAGATTTACAGTAAAATCGGCATACCGGAAGTAGTAATTTACTTAGTGAAAAAATGGAATTTTGCCAATATTTCGTCAACTAGTAAGTTTAAACAAATTTATATAGAATTCATATGTATTCTGAATTAAATTTGAGAAGAATTTTATTATGAAAGTTTTTTGAATTCCTGCCGGAAGTAGGTCTTTTGCTTATCGAAAATCAGTTTTTTGCCAATATTTCGCAATTCATGCTTTTTGGACAGGTGCGTTACGAGTATAAAAGTATTTAGAACATAATTTTCAATACCTTTTGTATCAAAAAAAATTCCAAATTTACACCGGAAGTAAAACTTTTACTCTTATTGAATAGCGACTTTTTGCAAATATGTCGTAAATTATGCATTCTATATATTTATCAAGAGTACAAAAGTATTTAGAGCTGGATTTGGAATATTTTTTGTATAAATAAAATTTCAAAATTTGGACCGGAAGTATCACTTTTACTCTTAGTGAGTTGCATTTTCTTTCGAATATCTCGCAAAGTATGCATTATATAGACATTTATTAAGAGAACAGAAGTACTTATAATAGGATTTTGAATAATTTTTATATAAAAAATTCTTAAAATTTGGCTATTTTTTCTATGAAATAACACTATTTCAAACAATTTTGTATAATTTGAAATGCTCATTCGTATATATATTTTTTAATTCTTTATTTCAAAAGTAGGACAATTTATTTTTTTAGATGAAGGAAATACAGCAAGAAAGTACTCCTTTTAAACTAAAAAATATATAAGTACATGGTAAATAATAAAATTTTATCATAGGCAATATAACTCAACAAATATAGGGAAACTTCTAATAAGTAATAAGCAATGTAGAGAACATATTTGTAGTTGAAAATAGAAATATATGCGCCTATCAGAAAAAAAAACATTTTTTAAATATATTAGACTGTTAAAGAAATTTACATTATTCGATCGTGTTTTCTATTTATTTTAAATCTCTCTTCTGACCGAATAAATATTATTTACACACTTATATTACCCCTTTAGCACATACCTCTGCTTTATATCTGTTACGGTAAAAGTAGATATTGCGGCAAATGTACACATTTTCCGGTAAATGTGCACATTTGCCTCCTCGTTTGGGTAATGTGCATTCAACTAACATTTACAATTTCAAAGAAGGGAAATGTACATTGAATTCACAATGACTATGTCGTTTTGGTAAATGTGAGCATACAAAATACGAAATCGCAAGTGCTAGTAATGTGGTGCGCATGCGCACTTGTAGTGGTACGCGAACTACCGTTTCGGCTAGTTCAGTAGGCGTAGGCGCTGCTGGGCGCTGCTATTTCACGTTATACATTTCGTGCAAGTGCTCTACCTATAATGTTAATGTTATTATGTTTATGTACCCTACAATAACTACATTACAAATTAATGCCATAGTACTGAAGATTTCTGGATATAATTTAAGATATTTAGAGAAATAAGACTCAGGTAAGTTAAAATTATCATAATTATAGATTTAAAATTTTAATTTTTCTACAAAAAAAATATTTTTTTAGTTAGAATTTTTGAAAACCAATGGAACAAAAAGAAAAATTTAAAAACCAACTAGAACAGATTGTATCACAAAAAAACAAAAATAATATTTATTTAAACCAACATCAGTATGAAAAAATATTATTGGAAGTAAGGGCAGCAAAATTAAAAGAAAAGAATAAAAGTGATGTAGATTACCGCCGGCTGAAAAGATACGATATAATAGTGGTAGGGAAGGAAGAAAAATTAATAAGTCCATTAAAAGAAGGGGGTAGCATAAAATATTTTGCAAGAATTGAAGAAACTTATGGAATTATACACGATGCTCATTTGGCAACTGGCCATGGTGGCCGAAACAGATTAGTGAAAGAAATTAATAACAAATACAACAACATTACTACTGAAGCAGTTATGTTGTATTTATCTTTATGTGAAGCATGTCAAAAAAAGGCAAAGGGCAAGAAAAAAGGAATTGTGATAAAACCAATTTTGACGAGTGAAATGAATTCTAGGTGTCAAGTGGATCTTATAGATTTACAGACACAACCAAATAATGAATTTAAATTTATTTTAAATTATCAAGATCATTTAACCAAATTTGTTGTGCTGCGCCCACTAAAAACAAAAACTGCGTCAGAAGTAGCAAAACAACTTATGAACATTTTCACTCTTTTGGGAGCCCCATCCATTCTTCAATGTGATAATGGTAGGGAGTTTGCAAATAAAATTATCCAAGAATTAGTAAATATGTGGGATGGTGTGAAAATAATACACGGGAAGCCTCGCCATTCCCAAAGCCAGGGCTCGATAGAGCGAGCGAATCAAGATGTTCAAAATATGCTTACAACCTGGCTTATCACTAACCAAACAACCAAGTGGTCAGAAGGTTTAAAATACATATGTTCAACTGATGAAAAATAGAGCTTTTCATGAGGGTATAAAGCAAACTCCCTATGAAGCTTTATTAGGAACTAGAATGAAATTGGGTTTGAAAACATCAAATTTACCTATGGAATCTGTTGAACAGCTGGAAACAGAAGAAGAGTTAGAGCAATTACTAGAAGGAGTACACAGCCAATTCACCACATAGCAAAGTCGCAGAAAACGATGAATTTTCCATTGAAACGTTAGACATAATTTTGGATGATGGTTTATTATGCAACCAAATTGAAGATAAAGATGGAAGTTTTGAGTTAAATTCTGTTTTAAACGAGAAGAAAATTTTAATTGATAATGCTCGAAAGAAAGCAAGGGAAAATTTAGAAAATCAAACTATCAAAATGTGTAGTCTTTCGAAAGAAAAATTTCCTGCTGCTGTGATTGGTGACAATGTTAGAGTTTCCATTCCAGACGTTGATCGTGGTAAAACGGATCCAAAAAATTTGATTTGCGTAGTTTTGTCTAGAGATAACGATAAAAATTTATATAAATTAGGAACTAAACAGGGAGTTTTAAAACAATCTTATTCTAGGCATGAATTCGCCATTTGCGAACAAAAGTTTATATCATACGAAGATGTTCCTCAAGATGTTGAGAAATCGGTAAGAGAAATTATAGGAATGCAGTCCCTTACTGGTGCACAAGGTTTTAAAAGATGCATCTGTAAAGGAACATGTTCCTCAAAAAAATGCAGTTGTAAAAATGCTGGAATATTATGTAATTCCAAGTGCCACAATAGCAATTCTTGCCCAAATAAATAAAACTTTTTTCATTATGAAATTTCTATATGTTCCTTTATAGTTTTATAAAATTTAACTGTTATAATAAAGAAAAGTATGTTATTATTATTATTTGTTTGATTCCCATCGTATTGGTCCTGAAATTATGTTTATTTAAATAAATATTTTTTTACTGCAACATTTTTAATTTATTTGTATTCCAACTTTTCTTAAAACATGAAGGTAAGAGTATACATTTACCAAAACGTGAAGGCAAGAGTACACATTTTACGGTAAAAGTGTACATTTCCCAAGAGTGTACATTTACCGTAACATATCCACTTACAATAATGTGTAGGACGGAAAGAGAGGTATACGACTTGCAAGGTATTCTCCCTCTTACGTTAGAAGATCGATATTCATTTATAATGTTACCTGCGCGATCCAGTTCGTTCTACAATTCAGTAAATAAATCGTTTGCTTTACTTTCGTCTGCATCCCCATGGCAACGAATTAAATTTTAATTTTAGTGTAATCCAATCCGTACATTTAGCGACATCTATATAGCATTAGATTTCGAACTCTAGCTAATTTCAATAGGTATGAAATTAGCTAGAGTTCGATTTTTTGCAAATACTTATATACAGCTTGAGCGCGCTGGGTATGATCACCCGATGCTAGTCGATATTCTTCGGACGTATATTCGGCAAATGATCTCCGCTAGCTGTGTTCGCCAGATATAGATATTAGATTTATTTTTCCAGAGTTGTTATTTCGTTATATTTACTGGAGAGAATCTCTAATTTTAATTTCTATTTCAAGGGTCGTTTTTATGTTATTTTATGGTATTCCTGTTATACTTATTTATAGTTTTTTTTTTACCATGAAATTTCTATTTATTTATTTTTCTCTAGACATCTTAGTTTATTCTGCAGATGTTTCAGGCGGGTTGTTTTTATTTCATTCTAAAACCCAGTTGTACTGCTATAACTTTGTACACAACTACATTATTATTTAATTTCATTAGGATAATCATAATTACGTTATAAGTATTACAATCTTCGCGTTATTATCGACTTAGTTATCTAAGCAATCGTCATCACTTAAAGAGAAAATTTAATTTGTTCTTTTTGTCAATCTGCAAAAAAATAATCAGATCACTATGAGTTCGAATATGAGCAGGCAATGCTAGTATGTTGTGCCGTTACTCTAATATGTATTATCGGACCACGTTTAGATGCGAGTTTACGTATACCATCGGGTGATCATACCTCGCGCGCTCTTGCTGTATATATATCTTAAATTATATATATATATATATATATATATATATATATATATATATATATATATATCTTAAATTATGCATTCTATAATATATTTATAAAGACTCTGTGTTGAGAGAAAATACGTCTGGGTTATTACGTCACATACTAGATTCGACCAAAAAATGCGAACGATTGACAGGCGCTGTTTAGCGGAAAGTTAAAATTTTGAATTCGGGGTTATTATTAATAAATATAAATTAACATTTATCAAGTTTAATTAAAAGGGAGTAAGAACAAATTTTTATGATTTTAAATGGCTACACTCCAAAAAAATTTTGTAATTATCAAATAGTAGTTGATCCAAATAATAAATTAATAATGGACTGCGAACACATCCTGCTAAAAAACATTATTGATAATAAATTTATACATCAATATAAATAAATAGAATTTGATTGCCGCCAATAAAAGTACATTTCAATAAAAATGTTTTTCTTTAGATAATACGGTAATATGCTTTACTTAAAACGCATCCATATTTTATTCTATTATTAAAAAATAGAACAATATATGTACTATACTAAATAAACTGAAAATAATACAATGCAAAAATAAAATAAACTTATGTTTGACTCGGTTAAATTTTTGTCAGATATTGTTTTGCTATATACTGCGCAGGGCGAGCAAGTTTCGTCCACCTCGGGAATAGACTGCCTAAGTGGTGACGTCATTAAATGGCGGTTATTTAAAAACCTTTCCAAACACTCTTGAATTGTGTAGTATTTGCTCATTTGATTTTTTATTTTGAGTTCTTATGAATTAATGCGACAAAGATGACCGAAATAGATAGTATAATCATTTAGTATATTGTTGAAACAAAGAAAGTGTATATTAGTATACGTGGTATGTATAGTGTCGATCATTTCTATGCTAATTAACTAAAAGTTTTGAGGTTATGTTACTTTTATCAGTATCTTATTGTTAATTTTGATATCCTTAATTTTTTAGTAGTGAAGACCCACTAAACATGTAATATTACAAAATATTCATGTAATAATTATTTGTCTATATGAAAGCAATATTTCAAAATAATATTTATGTATTATTACCCGCTAAACATGTAATATTACAAAGTATTTATGTAATATTTATTTGTCTATATGAAAGTAATATTTTGAAATAATGTTTTTGTATCATTACCACCTAAACATCAAATATTCC
The DNA here is from genome assembly GCA_963170755.1 of Amphimallon solstitiale. Taxonomy (NCBI): domain Eukaryota; kingdom Metazoa; phylum Arthropoda; class Insecta; order Coleoptera; family Scarabaeidae; genus Amphimallon; species Amphimallon solstitiale. The sequence goes on along the minus strand of OY720684.1, from coordinate 59,673,085 downwards.
AAAATATGTATGTAATATTTATTGGCGTATAAAAAAGCAATATTTCAAAATAATGTTTATGTATTATTACCAACTAAACATGTAATATTACAAAATATTTATGTAATATTTATTTGTCTATATGAAAGTAATATTTTGAAATAATGTTTTTGTATCATTACCAACTAAACATCAAATATTCCAAAATATGTATGTAATATTTATTTTTGTATATGAAAGTAACATTTAAAATAATGTTCTTGCATCATAACACACCTACGAAACATAAAATATCACAAAATATTTAAGTATTATCTATTATTATATGTGAAAATAATATTTGTATTATTACTGTTGAAGAAACAATTTTATGTTGGCAATAGATTTAAGACAAAAATGTAATGTAGAATAAGTTGGTAATAGTTTATGAAACTAAATAAACGTTAAGAAGTTGCACGGGTTTTCTTTACTTTGATTTTCAAGAATAGATTAATTAAATTAAAGTAATTAAACTGGAAAACACAACAGGTTATGACCCAGCAAACTGAGGCTGCGGAAAAGTGTTTTTTCTCTCGAAATTCAGGAAAAATTAGATTCGTTACAACAAAATGGCTGATAGCGAAAAGTACAAGATACCATTATTTGACGGATCTAATTATAGTAATTGGAAGTTTCGCATGGAAACGCTACTGGAAGAACTAGAATTAGTGAGTTTTACACAGGAAGACGTTAATGAAATGGTAAAAATAGATGAAAGAGAAGAACAAAACACTCGTGAAGAAAAGAAAAAATTACTTTCAGATCTCTTAAAGAAAGACAAAAAATGCAAATCTCAGATTATAATGAGAATATCCGATACCTATTTGGAGTATGTAAAAGATGAAAATACATCCTACAGAATATGGAAAAGCTTATCAGATATTTTTGAAAGGAAAAGTATTGCAAATCAGCTGTTGCTGAGAAAAAAATTATTAACAATGAAATTTAATCCACAAATAGAAAATATAGAAACACATTACCTGAAGTTTGATAAAACGATAAGGGAATTGAAAGCATCTGGTGCCACCTTGGAACAAACAGACATTGTGTGTCACTTGCTACTAACAATGCCCGTGGAGTATGACACTGTGGTTACAGCAATAGAAACCTTGTCCACAGATAAACTGACGTTAGGTTTTGTGAAAAGTAGACTGCTAGATGAACAATCAAAAAAAAAATGGAAAAAAGAATGATCACATAAAGCATAACTCTCAGATAGCATTTGTTACACCATCCACATCGTCTGTAAAGGAACAAAAGAATAAAGCGTCAGAGGATTCATTCAGATATAAGTGTTACTACTGTGGAATGATAGGACACAAGAGGTCAGATTGTAAAAAATTAAAGAATGTCCAACAAAAGAAAGTAGTAAAACAAAAATCTGGTTTAATGGCAACGAACGGAGACTTTGATGGAGAGGGAGAAAACTTTAGCTTTCCTGCTGTAGTAGGTAACAATACAGATTGTACATTTAATTTTGTTCTAGATTCAGGGGCAACTGAACATTTGGTAGACGATGAGAATAATTTAGTCAATATTAGAATGTTGGACAAACCAATAATAATAAAAGTTGCAAAGTCTGGAGAGTCGCTGGAAGCTTACAAAGCAGGTAATTTAGAAGGATGTACATATATTAATGGTGAACCACGTTTTATAACAATCAAAAATATTTTAATAGTACCTGGCTTACAGTACAACCTCTTATCAGTTTTAAAGTTAGAAAAGAATGGGTATGAGATTGTGTTTAAGGACTGTAAGGGAACTATAGTTAAAAATAACAAAACTGTGGCAATTGCATATCGTAAACATAAATTGTATGAAATAAACCTAACATTACAAAGCGAGAATGCAAATGTAGCAGTTGCAAATATAAAATCAGAAATATGGCACAAACGATTAGGTCATATAAGTAATACTTATTTAAAGCAGCTTCCAAATATAGTGAAGGGCTTAGCCCTGGATAAGAATGATTATTCTACAAGTTTGTGTCAGTATTGTGTTGAAGGTAAACAAACACGATTACCTCATACACAGCAAAGAACAAGGGCCAAAAGACCATTGCAATTAGTGCATAGTGATTTGTTTGGGCCAATAAATCCTATATCGTATGATGAAAAGAGATATGTATTAACATTTATTGATGATTATACACATTTTACAGTAGCTTATACATTGAAATCAAAGACTGAAGTCTTACGATATTTTAAAATGTATGAAGCAATGGCAACAGCACACTTTAATATTAAATTAAGTCGATTTAGATGTGATAATGGTAGAGAATACATATCAAATGAGACAAAAGATCATTTTGAAAGACAAGGTATACAATTTGAATTTACCATACGTTATACCCCTGCACAAAATGGTGTTGCAGAGAGAATGAACAGAACCATAATTGAAAAGGCAAGATGCATGCTACTTAACTCTAGATTGGAAAAAACTATGTGGACAGAAGCAGTAATGGCTAGTGTATATTTAATAAACCGTAGTCCTACTAATGCCTTAAAAAATAAAGTGCCTGCAGAAATGTGGTTTGGAAATATTCCTAACCTAAGTAAGTTAAGAATTTTTGGATGTGTGGCATACTTACACATACCAAATAAATTGAACAAGAACAAGTTTGATTCACAGTCACAAAAATGTTTCATGGTGGGATATTGTGCAAACGGATATCGCTTATGGAATCAACAGAAGAAAAAATAATATGTGGAAGAGATGTTATATTTGATGAAAATTGTTTCTCATATGATAATGATTTTTATGAAGCAGATGTGACTAGAATGAATTGTGAAGATAAGGTTTTGGTGGATACTAATGGTGAAAATAATGAAGAAGACATGGCAGAAGAAATAATACCTGATGAGGAAAACATGGCAGAAGAAACACTACTTGATGAAGAAAATAGTGTACTCAGGCGTAGCTCTAGAAAAACAAGTAAGCCTAAGTATTTGGAAGAATTTACAGCATTAGCTCTAAATGCAGAAACATACCTTGACGATGTACCAGGAGAGTATGATGAAATAAGATCCAGAAGCGATCAAGAACATTGGTACCAAGCTGTACATGAAGAATTAAAGTCACTAATGGAAAATCATACCTGGACTTTAACAGAATTACCAACTGGAAGCAAGGTCATTGACAGCAAATGGGTATTTAAAGTTAAACGTGATGATGAAGGTAACGTTGAAAGATATAAAGCACGTCTGGTCGCGAAGGGATGCTCTCAACGCAAGGGGTTTGACTACGATGAAACCTATGCACCAGTTGCACGACTTTCAACATTTAGAACGCTATTATCAATAATTAATAACGAAGAATTAAGTGCCAATCATTTGGATGTGAAAAATGCATTTCTTCATGGACACCTAAATGAAGAAATTTATATGAAGCCACCTCCAGGATTTAAAACTTCTGCAAATCTTGTATGTAAGCTCAAAAAGTCTCTATATGGACTTAAACAGGCACCAAGAGCATGGAACTTAAGATTTGATCTTTTTGTCAAATCACTTGGTTTAGAACAAACAAAAAATGACAAATGTTTATATGTATACTTAAAAGGTAACATAAAAGTTTATCTATTGTTATATGTGGATGATATAATTCTAGCTGGAAATAACAACTTGATGTTAGAAAAAATTAAAGCAGCATTAATGAAAGAATTTTCGATGAAAGACATAGGAAAACTACGACATTTCTTAGGGATAAAAATAGAAAGAAACAACAATGGTATGTTTCTTAGTCAACCACTTTATACTAAAAATTTGTTAAAGCGATTTAATATGGAAGAGTGTAGATCCACAAGAACACCAATGGAGACTCACCCTTTAAAAGAAATGGAACCAAACGAGGACTGCATTATTGACAGAAAACCATACAGGGAACTTGTTGGGTGCCTTATGTATTTGATGATAAATACTCGCCCGGACTTAAGTGCAGCAGTGAACATGTTCAGTAGATACCAACAGAACGCAAGTAGAACGCATTGGATCGGACTAAAGAGAATTCTACGATATTTAAAAGGAACCTCTAACTATGGATTATTTTATAGAAAACAGCAAACACCAGACCTAGTTTGTTACGCTGATTCCGATTGGGCCGGGGCTGTCGATAGAAAATCCACCTCAGGATATCTTATTGAAGTATTTGGCGCAAATGTGTGTTGGGCGACGAGGAAGCAATCTACGATAGCATTGTCTTCAACCGAAGCAGAATACATCGCCTTGGCAACCGCAGCAACGGAACTTCTGTGGTTAAAGAGTTTACTAAAAGAACTAAAAATACCAGTGCAAGAACCAGTAACAATGTTTGAAGACAATCAGTCATGCATTCATGTGCTACGAAAATGGGAACATAAAAGACTAAAACATGTGGATGTGAAGTATAACTTTATTAGAGATCTCTTCAACAACAGGGTTATTGATGTGCAGTATATAAGTACGAAGGAACAAAAGGCGGATATTCTAACTAAAGGACTGACAACACAGCCATTTGAATATCTGCGATATTATGCCGGAGTGGATAACTGCGAACTCGAAACCAACAGCAAAATTGAGAGGGAGTGTTGAAGAAACAATTTTATGTTGGCAATAGATTTAAGACAAAAATGTAATGTAGAATAAGTTGGTAATAGTTTATGAAACTAAATAAACGTTAAGAAGTTGCACGGGTTTTCTTTACTTTGATTTTCAAGAATAGATTAATTAAATTAAAGTAATTAAACTGGAAAACACAACAATTACTATAGTGAGGAACTTATTGCAGTAAATATTTCTGTATCATTATCACAAAATGGTAATGTTTTATATACATATCTACGCATGAAGAACCTTTTACAGTACGCCGCGCCGGCGCCAACATGTTAAATCGTGCTGCCACAGTATAAACCTTCCCAGTAGTTGCACTCCCAAAATTTATTGAGACCAAGTTGTTTCTTGCGCATTGTAATGCGCAGTGTCGCAGTGACGGTAAGAAACCGAATTAGACTTGTTTATAGTTTGTTTGTCAACAGATCTTAGTACGTGCTTTTGAAAATAACCAACCGTTTTTAAAGTGAATTAGGTTTTTGTGGATAATTGCGAAAGATTTATTTGATTTAGTATGTTAAATTAATCGAGTACAATGAGTATAAAGCGTTGTGTACCGCAGTGTAAAAGTGTGTATTCCAAGGACATAAAGACATTAGTTTTTTTAATATTCCATCTGAGGAAATAAGGTAAGCGTAAAATTCAAATAAATATTCAGATATAGGTACATGCACATAAGTACGACATAAAGGATTATAGAATTTATAAAAAGTTATTGTAAAATATAAAAAAATATTGACGTAAATTATTAATGGTTAAAATTGCTACATCATTCAAGCATACTTGTACATAATAATAGTTGCATACGATTAATAATTTTTTCTGCACTAGGCGTAAGGAGTGGATTGCTCGAATTGGAGAAACAAGTTCTGTAAAGAAAAATGCCAAAGTCTGTAGCATTCATTTTGAAAACTCTTACTTCAAAAATGTAATGAAAAACAGGCTAGAAATTACTGCAGTGCCCACTTTATTTCATACAGGTAAGCCCTAGGATAGATAAACTTATAAAATCAACTGTTTATTTTTTGAAATTAATCTTTTCTTAATAAAAAATTCTTTTAAATGATGATTATATCAAATTAATCACAAATATATTGATTGCAACTAGCTTTGCTATATTAATTTGATTTTGATGCCTCTGTGATTTTTCCAACAACCAAGATTACATACACCTTTTTTTATATATGATAATTCTATTTTACAGAATGTACAGATGTTACACCTGTGTTAAAAGATGATCCACTACCAGGCACAAGTAAAGATGTTAATGTGATTATCGATCAACATACTGAAACTCATACAGGTAATAACAGTTTTTGATGTTTTATGTGATATCATTATATTATATTTCTTATGTTTAGCTAACATTTATGTGCAAACACCGCAAAGCCTGTCAGCTACAAGTCCCAGGAAGAGCAAATTAAAAACTGAGATTCGGTATTTGAAAGGTGTTCTAAAGAGAGCGGAAGGGAAAGTTTCTACTCTGACAGAGAAGGAAAATCCGATTTCTGATGCTGATTTTATTACATTTTGTGAAAGCCATTTTAATGAGGCCACGGTTAATCTGTTTAAAATGCAGCTGAAATTATCAAGTAAAAGGGGCTCATGGTTTCAGATATACAAATGAATTTAAACAGTTTGCGTTAACTATATATTTTCTCAGCCCTAAAGTTTATAGATTTTTATCTGATATTCTCCATTTGCCATCAAAAGCAACTTTATGCAGATTAACCAGTAAATGGAACATAACAGTGGGGTTGAATGACTTTCTTTTTATGGTAACGAAGAAAAGTTGAAATTATTAGTGAAGAAGCGAGGCATTGTGTGCTGTGTTTTGACGAAATGTCATTAAAGACATTTCTTTTTTATAATAGATCTAAAGATGAAATAATAGGCTTTCATGAAACTACTACAAAAACATTTTTTTCCAAGATGGTTTTTAATTTTAAGTTATTTTGCAACATTTATAAAATATGTCAAATATTGTAAAATTTAAATGTAACTAGCATTAAAATATATAATTTTATTCCATCTATGAGACTTTTTTCCAAGATGGTTTTTAATTTTAAGTAATTTTGCAACATTTATAAAATATGTCAAATATTGTAAAATTTAAATGTAACTAGCATTAAAGTATATAATTTTATTCCATCTATGAGACTTTTTGCCACGATGGTTTTTAATTTTAAGTAATTTTGCGACATTTATAAAATATGTCAAGTATTGTAAAATTTAAATGTAACTAGCATTAAAATATATAACTTATTCCATCTATGAGACTTTTTTTCCAAGATAGTTTTTAATTTAAAGTTATTTTGCAACATTTACAAAATAAATCAAATATTGTAACATTTAAATGTAACTCATATATTCAAACTAACATTAAAATGTATAATTTTCTTCCAAATCATTTTATTCCATCTATGTAGTAGACTGTTTTCCAAAATAGTTTTCAACATTTTGTAAAATTTGTTAAATCGGCCACAGGTTTCAAATCTAAGACAATAATATGCATGACGTACATAATTATTGTTTAAATATTACTAATTTCAATACATTCATTTATCAACAAATTTAGTTAATCCGGCCCCGACTATTTTAAAATAGGGCTAGATCCGGACCTGCTTATTAAAGAACTTTCCGATCTCTCCGCTATGCGACATTGCGCCTTACAATGCGCAAACATACAACTTGGTTTCTAAAGATCAAAGGTGCCGACAGCGACTGCAACTACTGGATATGTTTATACTGTGGTCACAGACTACTCCAGACCGGTAACTAGCTTTACGAATTTATCCGGTAATATTCTGGTCTTGTCTAATACACAATAAAAGATACTCTTCTCATCCTCGTCACATTTTGATAAGGCAGCGAGATAGAGGCGCTGCTGTAGACAAGTACACGCATGCCTTAACTTAAATTTTTCGCCATTTTTGTTGTGTTGACAATTTCCATTTTGGTTATTGTTGTGGTTGCAAATAAGTAAACCGGAATATAATGAGTTGTATAATAATTAAAAAAAAGTGTACAATTTAATTGATTCAAATGGATCTTTCGTGTCACTATTAGGTCTAAAATTTGGCAAGAAGCAATGGGAATGTTTTTTTCTGGAGAAACTCTTCAAAATCATAGAATTAACAGTCGTCATTTCAGTGCAGTTTCATATAAAGAGCATACGTTTATTTTAAAACTTGATGCAGTGCCAACGTTACACCCAGCAACATCATTTTGTCCAACCATCACATTCACATCACCTGTAGCAAGTACTAGTGCTGCTATCGAACAAAAAGCATACTTGATATCAGATTGTTCAAGTACTGGATACCAACAGTCTGGAGATGAAATATGATGAGGAAGTCTTTATATCAGAGCAAGTACCTTCTGCATTGGGAAGCACAATAATAGAAAAGTCACCACTAATAAGGTAAAGTATAGTGATTATTTAAATATCAATAAACATCAATATTCTTCAAATATTGTGAAAATCAAAATAGTGAAAATATTAATTATTGACTATTTTAATCATATCAATCAATTTTGATTGCATCTTATCAACAACACCTACAAGTTCTTTTAAATTATTGAAAAATATTAAGTGAATATTATCTGTAGTTATGCAGATTGGCAAATAATACTGCGATAGATATGGGCATGGTTAAAGTTCATAGTCTTATTTATATTGGATTTTAAAAAAATGCTATTTTCTTTTTTAGTACTCCAGCATATTCAAGGAAGCGGAGTCCCCTTTTTAAGGGTGTGGAGGGATTTAGGTCCTGTGAGTTAATGCTTAGAGAAAGGACCTTGATAAATGTTATAAGGAAAAGAGAGGACCAAATTAGAAAAATAAAAAGAGAATGCAAGCGAAGAGCTAAAAGTATCAAAGATCTATGTAATATGGATTGTTAAAAAACTCTTTGATGATATTTCATCTCGCGCCAAACATTTTTTTAATATCGCAACATCGTTGTGCCAAGCGTTGTATTAAAGATTGCAATAGTTAAAGCGATATGCCAGATTGGTATCCCATGGTATTGCAAACAAGAAAGTGAACAACAGAAACAATTTCAAATAAATTGACGTAGTATCCAGCGCAAACTTAAAATACTAAGGCATGAATAAAGGATAAAATAATATAATTCAAAGGGGAGGTATATAACGTATTTTAATAATAGCAGTATAAAAGCATTTAGAACATAATTTACAAGTTTTGTATAGCATCATTTTCAAAATTCCGACTCGAAGTAACTCTTATTAGAAAGCAGTTTTTTTTGCAAATATCATATTATTAAGAGGGTAATTGTATTTAAAACTTAATGTAGAACAACTTTTGTATTTGTATTGGTGGATTTCTATAATAACATTGTTATTGTTGGGGTTTTTAAGATATAAAAATTGATATTTTATTACATATTTTAAATATTTATGAACTGCTTTATTGCCCATACTTTATATTATTAGTATATATGTTATATTGAAATGTTACCCAATCTGTACTATGCATGTATATGGTCGAACGGATGAATAAAATAGTATTATTATTACTTTAATATACTAAACTACCACTTATTGTGTTGTAAAATTATTATCTTATTATTATGTAAATGACATAGGTAAGTTTGCCTTGTTTAGCTACCAATTTGAAGTATGACCAGTTAAATAAAGGTAAATATTATTTATAACACGCCTTTAAAGACACACCAATTGCATATTTGCTAAATCTAAAATGTGTATTATTTAGTTATAAATAAATGTCTACTTGTTTATTCTCAAACAATTTTGCTTCACTTCCCTCTTTTACAAACTTCTTTATTTGTGAAAATAATCATAACTTCAAAATGTATGTTATTATTACTCAAGTATGTTTGAACACGAGATATTCTTTAAATTAATAAAAACCAGTTTTTTCAAATAGATGCTAGAAATTATTCATATTTTTAAGAATTCACTTAAATTAGCACTCTTTTGAAATACAGCTTATTAGAATAAAATTGCAATAACTACACAAAACGTTAATGAAAAATATACTTATAATAATTATAAATTTGATATTAAATTTTGTCGAGCAACTTAAATTGATGGTAACATTTATGCCCATATAAAATTCTATGGTTATATTACAGAAAAATAAATGGTGAGATATAATATTTCACCATTTATTTTTCTTGTAATATAAATCTTAGTATCCTAAATACTTCTTAATATTCGAATATATAATTTTACCGCCTAAATTTACTTGTGCTGCCATCTACGCTGCCTTATCAAAATATGTAAAGATAAGAGATATATCTATCCTTGTCATTATTTATGGATAAATTTTTGCCAAAGAGTTGCCTGTCTGGAGTAGTCTGTGCTGTGGTGCTGCACTCAGCACTGACTTGACTCGCATTTCCGCACATTCCGTCAGACGTCAGTAATAAGTGCATCTGTATCTGTAATAATCTGTATTATCTAATTGGATACTGTACCTTACTGCGGTATATATTAATCTATATATTATTATGGAATCGCCCGAAGTAAGTAAATACTATTTTAAGGCTGGCGTTTAGTTTTCAGTTTGGAGGTGATGAAGAATATAATGTGGGGGGGTAGGATTAGGTGTCGGTAATGTGGCGGTTCATGTTGGCAAATAGACGAACTTAATTGAGGATGAGAGATGAAGCAATAGAAATGTAGATTGCTATTACAGCAACAAATTTATATCTGGGGCTTTTAAATGAACTCGAACATAGACAGACAAAAAACTAACAGGCACAAAAAATTATTAAAGAAACGCTTTCAACACGTTTTTGTCTACATAGGTATTTTAAATTTATGCTAGTATTTATTACGAACCTGACTATATAGAAATAATCTCAACAGTCAAGCATCAATAAATACAAGCATTCATTTATAGCAATTTATAAAATTTCAAGTAGGTACACCTTATAAAATAAATAGGAATAAAACAATTTATGTTTGGAAAAAATATTTTTTGAAGTAATAATAATAACAATATTTAGTAATTCATGTGACTATAAACATGGTAAAGAACAAGTCAGTTTGAAGTATTCTTTCTCGCTTAATTTGTAATGTGTTTAATGAATTTTGGATTTAAATCATGGGTCATTGTAAAAAGAATGATGGACAATGCCATCAAGCTTCTATTGCCGCACAAAAACTGTTAAAAAGTAATGAAAATAAAATATTTATGAGTGACATTTTGTGTGATGTGTTACAAAGGGTAGAAAAAGTAGAACAGTCGACCATAGACTGCAGTTTTATTCTAAACATTGTGTAATGAATGACAAAAGAAATAATGTATAACATCACGCAGTTATTGAATAGCACTATTCGTATGGTGATGCAACATCTGGTTTCGTCGAGAAAACGGACAGCAAAAAAGTCGATTTTAATGTTAAATTCCTTTCTTCTATTTACCTACCTTATATTTCGTAAGATTAATAAAGTACGGAGAATTTACTCGATTTGAACTACAACATAAACAAATAAAAAAGTATTTTGTATTTTATAGATCACCACCCACTTGTTATCCAATTATATAAATAAAATTAAAAACTTTTTAAAAATACAAAATTTCAATAGTGCGCGTGGGTGATGAGTCATCGGCCGCTCGTGTCCGGTCCCTGAACATATGAACTAAAACATACAGCTTATATTGTGATTTTCGTAACTTTAACTGTGTGTTTAGGAGATATGATTCAGAATGTAACCAGAAAAGATCAATAGGTATTAATTACTTACGTTTATATTTTAGTCCACAATTAATTTTCATAGTAAATCTGTTTAATTATAGGTTGTCTATAGGTGACACTAGTGTTTTTGGCAAAAATCAACTGCGCTTCTGTACTTAACATTATTCATATTTTATTATCTTCTTAAATAATATTGGAGATGCGCAACATTCAGAAGTGAAAGTAATTATTTTAGTTGTTAAACGTACCTAAATATATTTTACCGAACTGAAGTAAGTTTGCCAAAATAAGGTTTTGATTTTCCATATTATCCAAAGATGACATATCAACTATTATATTCTTTTAATAGACTTACCTAATATTTCACTATTACCTAATGACAACATAAAGAATTTTTGGTATAAACCACCGAAAAAGAAGCTATCTACCTGACGAAATGGTTGAACATGCAGAACACATAATTTAAGCCTATTGTGCCATATTTTTATATGGTCTACCAAATCTAGTACCTTCAAGAGATATCTAAAACGTAGAATATTAACTTTCTGTGATAGAAACACCACCGATGTAATATCCTTGGAGAATATACATATAGCCCAGTCAAACTATACCAAAAAATCTCGCATGGTTCAATTAATTAGGGTACCTTTGATATTTTGATATGGTGTATGGATTGGTACACTGTTTCAAAGTCCCAAGTTTTCTTATTTTCCCCACTACCGCAGACGCCGCCATCTTGAAGAAACCGCTAAATTTTTTAGCCTCTTTTTACAAAATATCTCCTAAAGTATTAGTTTGAGCAAAAAAGCCGTTTACGTTCTTATTAAACTAGAGAAAATTTTCTACAATTTAATACAAAAACGGAATATTTAGCTTCATTACTTCCCAAGATAGACCTCTTTGAAATTAGAGAATTTTTTTTTAAAAATGTCAAAATAAAGATTTATAATCGGTTTTTGCTCGATAGTAAGTAACTGGTGTATTCTCCGCTAAAGTCTGACATAGCATTTATTTTAGGTAGCTAAAGTTTAAGACCAAACTGATTCTTCTAGCTCGTTTAGACTATGATACTCTCTTTTGAATATTTTTGTAGTCTTTTAGGAAGACACGTTACGCAATAACTTAATACTGACAAAATTAATGTATCTATTTATTAAAAACAAAAAAAAGTTCATTTATTGCTAAGTTTGTATATCTCATATATTCAATAGGTCTGTGAATTATATATCAATAAATTTGTAAGTAAATAAATAATTGATAAATAATTATAAATAAATTATATACTACATAAGTTTCATCAACAAAAGTGTCAGATATACCACAACTTTACATTATAAGAACCAAATGGTGATATTTTGTTATATAAGACAAAATGTGTCTGGACGACAAGCCACATTTGGAGCTTCGGAACTTTAGCTATTTACCTCTACTATAAATGCAGTGTCAAACTTTAGCGTAGGATTCACTATATACTTACTATCGAGCAAAAACCAACTAAAAATCTTTGATTTTTACATTTTTAAGAAAAAATCTGTAAATTCAAAGAGGTCTATCTCGGGAAGTATTGGAATACTTTGGAAGATATTTTGTAAAAACTGGTATAGTGCAAAAATTTAGCGGTTTTTTCAGATGGCGACTCATAAGCCAAAAAGTTTTCAAAAAAGCTTGTTATATTTATCGTGTATAGGTATTATATTTAATCCTTTCTACCAATTATCAATCGGAATCATAGCAAATTAGACGTATAAATATTATTAGTAGGAATAATATAGATTTTGTTATGCTCTGCAACAGTAAATCTTGCAGCTTCTTTGTTTGTGTGTACGTGTATAATATAAAAATTACTTTCGTAAGTTATTGATGTAATTTAAGCTATTGTACATTTACATATTTCAAATATACTCTTATTAATAAATACATAGGTACATATTTTTTAATTATTTAATCATACACTATGAATAAATGAATTAGTATTTATTTAGAGTAATGTACACAATGATAATTTGCGTTAAGCACCGGTAAATCTCAAAATTTATTGAATAAGTAAAAAATGTACCTATATATATTTATAGGTATCAAAATGCCTTTGTAGTCCCGTCGCAGAATTCAATAAATTTGTGCATCAAGAATTATTTAATTTTCTGAAGTAGACTAAATAAAATATACCTAGAGTTGGTATACCATCTTCTAGTTTATCCATGTTTATGTGATTGTTTGGATATTATATTCTGATAATAGTACGAGCAGAAGCATTGTTTAAGTCTTCGAGATTATCAAGATATAAGCTGTACCACTGCAGATTTTACTTATTTCAGTACAATACAATACACATGTAATCGTAATTAGATTATATATTATTATATATAACATTATAAGAAGTTAATTATATCATATATTAAATCAAGAAAGGTTTTCCCTTTTCGTCCAGTTATCACAACACACATATTTCAAATAATGTCAAACTGTCAAAAATTGCTATAAATATACATCGCTCGAAAGTAAACAATGTGTAAGATTATTATACCTATAGCAAATTTATTATCGTTTTTGTTTTTTATAGGTATATATTTTATATTACATTCCGCAAAGTGTTAAACTGTTGAATATATAATAATAATAATATATAACTGTTTTTATTATTAGACGAAGTATTGTGAGCAATTGTACTTTTGCGTAAATAAAAGTACCTATCCTGACATTTTTAATTAATAATAGGCACATATATACGCACAATTTCCAGTGCCCCCTAATGCCCAGAAGCTACACTAATATTCAAGTTCCTGGCGTGATAATTCTGCATCTTAACGGTTTTTCTCCACACTATAGTTGATTGTAACCCTAATTTCATATAATGTCCACGCATTTTTATTTTGGATACCATTTACAAACGAAGATATTATTTTCGTTGCAGTATTTTTTGTTACAATGCAAACTAATTTTTTGAGGTCAAGGGGGGTGCAAGAATGCTATACTTTATTTGAAAATTACAGATAAAAAATATTTATTTTTACCTCTAAAAGGGGTATTTTATTCACAGTATATAGTGTAAAAACAGCCCAATTAGACATTTAAAAACCCCCTACGACCTCGAATCAAGTTTCCTTAACATAACTGTGTACTTTTTATAACAATTAAATTAATAGTTTCCATTTCTTATCAAAAAAATGTGGGCATGTTTTCAACGTGGATATTGTCCGGTGCAGCGTACCGAGACGCCAGCCTTAACTAGATATAATAATACAAAAATAAATATTCAAATAATATGTTTACGTAGTTACATGACGCTTCTCGTGGTTTAACGTATGCATGTTTAATTATTTGAAAATTAGTATTTTCAAGATGACGACATAAATACTTTATATACTATAAATTGTGATTATGATTACGAGAGATATATATTATTTAAATTATCGTTAATATTACTAGTAAAGCCAAACTGCGTTGTTGCGTGATGTGAAAGAGTATGGTGTGCTATTGCTCATTCTGCGAGTGAGATACAGCATTCGATCTTTATTATCAATCTTAATGGCGATATAAAATTTCTGTGGAAACAGGGATTATTTCTTATGAGAAAATAATGTAATATGTTTTGATTATGTATTACCCTTAATGTATTGTATGGAATTGTATAGTTGCTGCAAAAAGTTTTGTCGGGACCTAAGACCACCGAAATGAAAACTACAATGGATTTTAACACCATATAAAGAGGCATTGTTTGAATTCGATTCTTTTAGGCTAGGCGCAAAATGAGACGCAGTTTGGTGAGGTGACGCAGCGTGAGTCACTGCGAGATTTTGTGAATCAAAGAAATGAATACAACTGCGCAAATTGATTCGCAGTGTGACGTGACGCAGGTTTAGCTTAGGTGAGCCCTGCGGAACGCAGTGTTGAAACCGCAGTTTCTTGCATATTCACGGCGCGTCTATAGTAAAAAAAATGGAAGAAAAACTGATTGAAGCCGTGCGGGTTCGGCAAATTTTGTACGATACCAGCCATGCAGACTATATGAGAACAAAACTAAAAACTGAAAAGTGGGAGGAAATCGCTAAAGAAATTGGAATGAAAAATGGTAAGTTTATTTATTTATTTTAAATAGTATATATCTCAGTATTTCCCTCTAGCAACACTTTCCCTATGCCAAGGTACCGCGCCCGCGGTGTTGAAATAATTTGTAAACTTTTGTCGAATCTCAAAAGCTTTCTGTGTACTTCGTGCATTGCTCGGGTGCAATGGGAGCAGATGATCTTCCGGCATGTCTTCCATTTCTTCCACTTCACTTTGAGGTACTGAATATTTTCTTAAATAATTGTGCAATACACATGATGCCTTCACAACATCAATGACACTTTCTACTTTAATCTCAAAAGGTGCTCGGAAAACTCGAAATCGCGAGGCAAGTATACCAAAAGCGCATTCAACAGTTTGGCGTGCTCGCGACAGTCTGTAATTGAAGACCTTGTTCTCATAATTATCTGTGACACTTCGTTTAGGATAAGGTCGCATCAAATTCTCAGATAATGGAAAGGCCTCATCTCCTACAAACACATATGGTATTGGGTCCGCAAGTGAAGGCAGTACAGTAGGTGCTGGAAGATGTAAAGTTTGCTTTAGCATTTTCTTTGCCAAAACGCTTGTATTGAAAACATTTCCATCACTAATCTTCCTTGTGATCCTACATCAATGGTGATGAATTTATAATCTGCGTCGACAACAGCCATTAACACAATGTAGAAAGTATGTTTATAATTGATATAAGAGGATCCACTTTTACCAGGCTTTTTAATGACCACATCTTTACCGTCAATGGCACCAATGCAATGTGGAAATTCCCATTTATTCTCAAATAAAACTGCAACTGATTTCCACTGTTCTCCAGTTGGTTCTGGTAAATATACTTGTTGCATCAACTTCCAAATTGCTTTAGATATATCTCGCACAATGTTGGAGACTGTCCGATCACCCATTCTGTAGCTGTACCCCATACTTTTGTAGCTGTTTCCTGTGGCCAAGTATCTGAAATAAAATAATCTGTTTAACAAAAAATTAATAATGGTTTTCAAAGTTTGTAATAGTAGTTTATATAACAGATGCCGTTCTGTCTGTCTGTCGGTTTGAATATTACATACATCATTACGACCCAATACGAGGGAAGTTCCGGGAATCTCATTCTGATTTTTTTATTAAGGGGTATATTATCAGGACTCTAAAATTAAATCATTGTTGTAGGATCGGAAGCAAAATCGTTGTGGGAAAAACTACGACATTCGTTGAGAGATGCGATTCGAAGACAGCAAAAATGTTTGAAAAGTGGAGCACCTGCGGAAGTTATAAAAGAATGTGTAATAAATCGGCTTACGCGATTTATTTGTTAAAATTTTATATTTTTGTTTCATGCATTTACTTAATTATTTTCTATTTTTTTATATCATTCCGGTCAATATTTGGTAAAAACCCCTCTCCTTTAAATTAAAAAGGGCGGCGCAAGGAATCTTATAAACTAAACTCCACCTATCGTCTATATACAAAGACCAATGAGAAATTTATACATATTACTTAAAGCAATATATTAGTTCTAAGATTGTCAAGGGAAATGAAATATAGAAGTACCTTTAAAGGAATACATAAATATCCGTTAAGGGAAAGTATAAGTGTGTCAAATAAAGCTGTTACGTATGAGTGATATACGCAACTGTTGGCACCAGCCACATTAAAGCAGACGGTCAGTAGATATCCTATACATGAGTCTCAAGTAGTTATTATAAGGTGGGTTAGAAACTCTATTGTTAAAAGGGCATAAATCTGTCAATAGTAATTGGTAATGATGAAAGTACGTAGAATTCCGAGTTCTAACAGGGCATAGACCACACGTATAGAACAACATGTGTTAGGACAGACCTCTAGTCAAGTGTGTTTTAGACATTCTTACGTCTACTGAAAAAATATTAGATCACACACAGTGGTGTTTAAATTATATTAATGACAAGACCAAGATAAGAAGGTACATGTAAAAGGCGTACTTTAAAGTAACATCAGCAAAATAATTTCCACCAATAAGAACTAAAAATGGATTCGTTAACTCTATACAGGGCGTGACATAATTAGACTAGAACTAATAAAACTAGGTGCAAGAGAGTTTTCGAGGCAGTTTTTTCGTCAGAGTTTTCGAGAGAGTTTCTTCGTCAGAGTTTTCGAGAGAGTTTTTCCGCAAAGGATCTCAACCTCGACTTGAGTTATCCTATAAACAATTGCAGTTTTAAGTTGTGTGTTAAAAAGTCGGTCTAATAGAGTATGAACTGTCTATAATTGTATAACCAGTTTAATTCTTTTTTTTTTGTAAATTTGTGTCTTATAATTTTTTTTGTATGTGTTTCTCTTTTCTGCGTTGTTAAGTTACGTTCAAGCTATTGTAATAAATAATTAAATTCACCAGTGAGTGATATTTGATTTGTGAGTTTGGTGAATTTGTGATGTTGTAGACGATAGGCTGGATGTCAATAAGGTCGGTAAGTCGTTAGTATATTTTGTTTTGTTTGTTGTGGTTAATGTTAAATTTGGGCTTAAATTTACGGAGAATCATCAGCGGGATTATTACAGCTTGCGTATATAAGATTTCAGAGGTCGAGATAGCGCCAAGTACATTCTTTTAGTTTTATTTATGTGTTTAATGTTTTGTGGCATTTTGTAATGTTTTTGTATTAAACGAAAGTACCTTAGCACTATTAAATATTTAGTTGTTATTACAAAATACATGTTTTCTTTATCTCAATCCCGTAACACCCCCACGCTGAAGAGATCATAGCTACTTGACCAGCTCGACGCGTTACTCAACAGCACGTTACATCTGAGTGGAAAAACATTAATATAATTACTATATCTAATTAATGTAACTATAGTTACATTTGGTGGCAGCGAAAACAACAATAATCTCCGATTCCACAGGTGTAGGTTGTTACAATTTGGTAGCACACGGTGTTGTTACAATTTGGTGACTAGCGGTGGGATAATTAATTTGTTTTTTATTTTTTTTTATTTCATTAGTTGATAATTCATTTTTTTTATTTTGTTGTGGATAATTTATTATTTACTAGTGGATAATTCATTTCTTTTTATTAGTTGATAATTTACTTTTAGAATTTACTAGTTTATAATTTACTTTTGCGATTTACTAGTTTTAGCTTCCTTTTAGAATTTGATGGATTTTGATTTATCTTTATATATGGGATTTTGAATTTACTTACTAAGTGAGAATTAAATAGAGAGAGTAATTAAAACATACGAAATTTTATTGAATTTACATAACAGATATGTAATAGAGTTAGGAAACAAAATATTCGAAGCAGTATTTTTTCTCTTTGTGTATAAACAAAAGGTATAAATATCTATACACGTATAATTTTAGTCTGCATAAACAATTAAGTATCAATCAATAATTTGTTTAGGCGCGTCTGCGACTTACAGGACTTTTGTAATGGTTTGGCAAGTCAACATAGATTAAACGTATTTTTTTTTATTATTTAAGCAGAGTGTATATCAATATACGAATTCGGTCGCATTAAACTGAAGTATATCCCTTTTTTTTTTTCTTGTCTTTTGTTTGTTTGTATTATCAGGTATAGTTACGGGTACCGTATAGGTAATAAAGAGAGATAAAGAATAGTTATTAGTTTTGAATAAGTGCAAGGTACTTGAACAGCGTTGTATGATTGCATAAGTTGATTTTTTTTTTCCCTTTAGGTGTTAAGAGAGGAACGTCTGGACCTTTTACTAAGGGTCAGCTACCTGACATAGTGTGACAGAAATAATTTATGGTCTAACGTCTAGACCGAAATTTTGTTTTGAAAAGTGAATTATAATTTAGACAGAATATGTTTGTTTACGCCGTTTGTTAAATATTTAATGTAATTATATATATAATTGTTTCTTTGGTAAGAGTGCTATTGTTTTTTTTTGTTTTGTTGTTTGTTTCATGATTGAAGTATTTGCAAATAAATTTCATTGTAGTAGGTTCATTTTTCATTTTAAAGATTACTTAAAGTAAAAGGAAAAATCCCGTTGTTTTGTTTTAAGAAGAAAAAAAAAACTTCTGTTCTATTTATTAGTATAAAATTGTGGTATATCTCTGTAGTTAACTTTTCATGAAAGGTTGTGAAGCGTATCAAAATAAATAAAATTCACGATGACGGACTCAAATGCATCAACTGCTACGAATCCATCAACACAAAACGCACCTGTCAACGTCTACACTAAACCTAATGTAACTTTAGCAGGTTTACCAGTATTTTCAGGGAAAGCTGGAGAGAATGTTAAAGAAGTTTTTTCGAAAATTTCCCAACGAGCAATTATTGATGGCTGGACGGAAAGTCAAACTATAGCAATTACAAAATATCAACTTACAGGTAGTGCTTTTGAATTATTAGAATCTGAAGATTCCCTAGACAGAGCAGATGCTACGGTTAAAGATATTGAAAAGTTTTTCCTCGACAAATATACTAAGAAAATAATACCGGGGCAAGGATTATTAAAATTAAACAAATGTATGCAGCAACATAAAGAAACGGTATCAGAGTATGCAACGCGACTTAAAATAGTTGGCGCAGAACTCTTAAAAGAAAACCTTGCGGGTATGGATTCAAAGGACCTGGCGGATATTAAAGCTACCAAGAGAAGGCATGAAAAGGATCTAATCCAGCAGTTACAACGTGGACTTAATGCCGATATAGCCAAAATGATAATGCTGGAGTTGCACAGAACACCTACAATGACATTCGAAAAAACAGTGGAATTGGCTCAACAAGCGGAAATTAGTAATGAAGTATTGCAACAACCGAAGCGGCAAAATGAATGGCGTATTTGTGAGGCATTTGAAAGAGAAGTTTCGTTAAGAGGACAACCTTCTAATGCAAATTTCAGTAGTCCTCGTAGAATACATTGTAATCGATGTCAGAGAGAAGGACACATAGCTAGATATTGTCAAGCTACATCCGAGCTGAAGTGCTATAATTGTGGTAAAGTGGGCCATAAGCAATATGAATGTCGCTTCCAAACGCATCAGGGTACACAATTTCGGGAAAACTATGAGAAAACTCGGCCGTCACATACAAATCGCCAAAATCAAGGATGGAATGCATCCACATCTAGGAGGAAGGATTTAAACTTCTAAAGGCCTCCGCCGATGCCCCATGCGGAGTGCCTTCATGTATAAATATTCCATGGATATCAGGTCGAAGTGAAGACGAGGGGTGTCAAGTACGAATAAACGTAAACTGTAAGCCTATACTATTTCTGATTGATACAGGTTCTGCAGTTACGATAATAAAAGAGAGTGTAATAAGGAATTTGAATATGAAAATATATGATTATGACAATTCAGTTTTAGTAGGTATATCGGGTGAAGCAATACCGCCAGTAGGTGTGACAACAATAGACATTGAGGTTGGTAAGGTGATAGAATCATTTAAATGTATAGTGTGTCCAGACACATTGTCCATTACGGCAGAGGGTATTTTAGGACGAGATCTACTAAGTGCAATGAACGCTAGAATAGACTTTAAAAATAAATATATTATATTAGCAAATGTTAAAATTGATATGCTAGGACATAATGATATTAATACAGTTAGTGCGGCACCGATATATAATAATAGGTGTGTATATAAGACAAATCAGAAGTTTAATCCGGTTATGAAAAAGGGTAGTGCATGCGAGGGAAGGAAAGATTTAGAAACGAATTATGTGAAGAAACGTGTAACGATATTCAAAGATACAATCGGTAATATATTAAGTGCACCTAACTATTATTCATTAGTGACTTACGTCGACGAGGGTATAAATTTAAAGTGGGGTATACAGAAGCAATTGGATAAAAAATTCGGTAGGCGCGATTTATTATTAAATCAAAGAAGAAAGGTAGGTGAATGCGCAATGCTGCACGATACTGTTTCAGAAAAGGGAATAAATAGGTATGTTTTCTATCTCATAACAAAGAAAAAGGGATGGGATCAACCTACTCGTAAAAACATAAGAAAAGCTTTACTACAATTAAGAGAACAGTGTTTGAAGAACTCAATCAGGTATTTAGCTATTCCTAAACTAACGCACGGTGCAAATCATATTGATTGTGTTGAGGAATGTGACATTATTAAGGAGATATTTAAAAACAGCGGCATATTCATTTCGTTTTACAGCAAAAGCAAACAACAAGAATCTGGAATCACTGGTCGGAAGAAAACAAATAAAACTACAGCCGAAGTGCCTAACGCCAACTCTAAAATAAAGCCCAACAGTCAACAACACTTTAACGAAATACAGGTTTTACCAGAAGAATCAGAAAGAATCGAGGCAATTCAATCGAAGGATGTAAAGGCACTACCAGAAAATCAGGGCCATTGCAATAATTCAGATGTACAAAAGCAAAAAGTAAACAACTTCCCTCACCCGCTGGAAGTTGAAGTGCGCGTGGAAGAACATGGGGAGATCAGCGAAACAGATGAAGACGAAAAACCTGTGGAAGAGTTATTTGTTCTAAATAAGGCAGGCAAAAATAACGTCTCAAAGAAGAAAACGTCGGTAAGTACGTTATATTCAATAGGATCAGAAGAAAAGCAGGAGTCAGGGAAATGGATACCACGGAAGATGTGGGATGAAATATTAGTGTTTCCTACAACAGAAAAAACAGAAGAAACCCCAGGTGATGAGGTAGTAACAACAAAACGCGAGTCAGATATAATTACGATGACTACTCGTCAGAAATGAAGGTCAAGCTATCCACCGCCTTCAATCAAGCACGAAACGCATTAGCCAAATCAGCTGAAACAAGAGAGCGACAATATAATAAGAAAGCCAGTGAACCTAAGATCAAGGTTTCACATAAAGTTTTTCTAAGGACTCCCGCAATCGGACCAGGAAAAAGCAAAAAACTGGCAAAATTGTGGAAAGGTCCATACTTAGTAGTGGAACGATTGGGGCCTGTGACCTATAGAATTCAAGGAATAATTGATGGTAGTGAGCAGATAGTGCACGTAAATAGGTTGAAGCGATATTACGACGAAGAAAGTGATGAAGAAAATCGCGAACACAGTCGAGAAGAAGATGACGGAGAAGAAGAAATATTAGAAGAGACAGAAGCGACCCGAGGGTTAGGGTACAACGAAGGTTATCACCCCATGATTAGAGACGAGTTGTCGCAAGAAAGTTTAATAGAAGGGCATGATGTAGAAGAAGAAGACGAAAGAGATGAAGAAGAAGAGGAAGAAGCGCGAATACCCAGGTATCAATTAAGAAGCCGTGGACCAGTCCCCGAATATCCGTGGATAATATAAAATAATTAAGGTACAAGGTTTAGAATATGTATTTAATTTTATTTGTTATGTATTTTTTTTAATGTATAAGTATAGATCCACTAGGTTAACGGATAAGTTGGCGGATCAACAGTTAATCCCAGTATGTTTTGTTTTGTTAGTTTAAGGTCCCTACAGTGCAATGGGTTCTGCGAGTATTTTCCGGCTATCAACTATTTAAACTGGAACCGCAAGAAGTATGGTAGGCGAATGTCCGAATCAACCTAGGAACCTCACAGTAGGAAGTCCAGTCAACATTGAGGTATGCTGTCAATCCATCAGGTGATTCAAATACAGAAGATGCCATTATTCCAATGCCACGAAGTTCAATGAAACAATCAACCATGAAGAGGAAAATATGCATCTACTAAATATACAACAGTAGAAGTGCAATCAGGCATATCCGTAGTAAAATGGGCCTACATAAATAATACCTCTTCGTCCTGTGCCACAGAAGTATCTCCAAAATTCAACAACAATGATGTTTCAGTGACGACACTGTTGTACCAGTATCAGTGTTGTCCATATGACTTTCCATGTTGGAAAGCTAAAGTTAGAAAAAGCTGTTGCTGACCATATGATGGCGTTTTACAAACACAAGCTAAAAGCAGAGAAGCCTCCAGAAAGCAGATAGATAGCAGAAGAAGAAGACTGTGCGAACATCGCGAGTGTCGCGAACAGTAAATGCCAACTGGCAACGGGTTGTACAAAGACTGCAGTGTTCAGATCCGGAGTTAACGGAAAAGTAGTGCGAAAAATTCGAACAGCGTACCTAAGAGTTTAGTGAACGCCAGGGACGATTATAGTGACGAATACCAAGAACTAGGGACCTTAAGATTAGTTAAGACTATGTAAAAAATTTAAGAGGTAAAGTGACACGACAAGAAAGTTGTTTTTCTAAATTAATTAATTTATTAGTATAAAGGACGTACATTTAAGTTGTTAGTTTGCTAGCATCAGTGAAATGATTGACGACTATAGCAAATTTCCATGTCGTGGCACGGCCCTCGTTTCTTTTTGTTAATAGTTGTTTAAGTAAGGTAAGAATTATTGGCAACAATTCTTTGATTTAAGGGGAGAGGAATGTAATAAATCGGCTTACGCGATTTATTTGTTAAAATTTTATATTTTTGTTTCATGCATTTACTTAATTATTTTCTATTTTTTTATATCATTCCGGTCAATATTTGGTAAAAACCCCTCTCCTTTAAATTAAAAAGGGCGGCGCAAGGAATCTTATAAACTAAACTCCACCTATCGTCTATATACAAAGACCAATGAGAAATTTATACATATTACTTAAAGCAATATATTAGTTCTAAGATTGTCAAGGGAAATGAAATATAGAAGTACCTTTAAAGGAATACATAAATATCCGTTAAGGGAAAGTATAAGTGTGTCAAATAAAGCTGTTACGTATGAGTGATATACGCAACTGTTGGCACCAGCCACATTAAAGCAGACGGTCAGTAGATATCCTATACATGAGTCTCAAGTAGTTATTATAAGGTGGGTTAGAAACTCTATTGTTAAAATGGCATAAATCTGTCAATAGTAATTGGTAATGATGAAAGTACGTAGAATTCCGAGTTCTAACAGGGCATAGACCACACGTATAGAACAACATGTGTTAGGACAGACCTCTAGTCAAGTGTGTTTTAGACATTCTTACGTCTACTGAAAAAATATTAGATCACACACAGTGGTGTTTAAATTATATTAATGACAAGACCAAGATAAGAAGGTACATGTAAAAGGCGTACTTTAAAGTAACATCAGCAAAATAATTTCCACCAATAAGAACTAAAAATGGATTCGTTAACTCTATACAGGGCGTGACATAATTAGACTAGAACTAATAAAACTAGGTGCAAGAGAGTTTTCGAGGCAGTTTTTTCGTCAGAGTTTTCGAGAGAGTTTCTTCGTCAGAGTTTTCGAGAGAGTTTTTCCGCAAAGGATCTCAACCTCGACTTGAGTTATCCTATAAACAATTGCAGTTTTAAGTTGTGTGTTAAAAAGTCGGTCTAATAGAGTATGAACTGTCTATAATTGTATAACCAGTTTAATTCTTTTTTTTTTGTAAATTTGTGTCTTATAATTTTTTTTGTATGTGTTTCTCTTTTCTGCGTTGTTAAGTTACGTTCAAGCTATTGTAATAAATAATTAAATTCACCAGTGAGTGATATTTGATTTGTGAGTTTGGTGAATTTGTGATGTTGTAGACGATAGGCTGGATGTCAATAAGGTCGGTAAGTCGTTAGTATATTTTGTTTTGTTTGTTGTGGTTAATGTTAAATTTGGGCTTAAATTTACGGAGAATCATCAGCGGGATTATTACAGCTTGCGTATATAAGATTTCAGAGGTCGAGATAGCGCCAAGTACATTCTTTTAGTTTTATTTATGTGTTTAATGTTTTGTGGCATTTTGTAATGTTTTTGTATTAAACGAAAGTACCTTAGCACTATTAAATATTTAGTTGTTATTACAAAATACATGTTTTCTTTATCTCAATCCCGTAACACCCCCACGCTGAAGAGATCATAGCTACTTGACCAGCTCGACGCGTTACTCAACAGCACGTTACATCTGAGTGGAAAAACATTAATATAATTACTATATCTAATTAATGTAACTATAGTTACATTTGGTGGCAGCGAAAACAACAATAATCTCCGATTCCACAGGTGTAGGTTGTTACAATTTGGTAGCACACGGTGTTGTTACAAATGGAAATTTCAAAAACAGATGGGATTTCTGCAGCCTTATATGGCCAATAAATCAAGAGAAGGCAACCTCCGAGAACACAGTGAAACTGAAAACCAAACACAAGATTTTGAAACAGATGTAGAAGCTGCAGAGCTAGACAATGAAAATATAGAACAAGTGAACACGCAGCAGTCAGTCGAAAATGTAGAGGATGAATCCCAACCACAGACACTTTCAGAAACGGTTCCTACAATGTTAGCTACAACGCCGAAGTCACGTACACCCCCTACTAAAAAAATGAAGAAAGATAATGTCACTACACTACTTAAAGAAAGTATTGACAAACGTGAGGAAAGAATTAAAGCAAGAACGGAAGATAGACGAAAACTGCTACAGGAATTACAAACGAAACAAAATGATCCCCTATATCACTTTTTTATGGCGATGTACCATTCTACTCATAGAATGCCACCCTCATATCAACACATTATTAGAAATCGCCTGTTAAATGAAATTTCACAAGCTGAGGACAAATTACTGGCCATTTCTAACCAGCAACAGCCTATGCATGCTGTCCAGCCGCAGTTCAGCTTTGTCCAGCAGCAGCCCTACTACCAGACTCTTCATCCTCCTCCAGCCAGTTCATCCAGTAGAAGATCATCAACATCAGCCAGTTATTATTCGGATAATTCACTCCTAAGCCCCTCTGATATGCATCTCGAACAAGACAATTACTCCACAGCCTCCAACCGACAAGAGATGATTGATATGATTAATAATTTCACAGATAAATAACTTGGTTAACAGAGTGAAATAATGAAAATTAATAAAACAACTTACCTTAGAAATACAGCTAGTTTTTCTTCAGTCCCGATGGGCCTTGTAGCGTTACATCCTTCTGCGTCAATTTCTTTCTTGATGATCTCATGCACTTCTCTAAACTGGTCACGATTTAGTCGAAAATAATTTTTAAACTGTTCGTTGTTCAATTCTTTACTTAGAAGAAATTCTCCGTGACTATTTCTTTTTTTTTAAGTGCAAACTTCTCGCTGCCTTTCTATTAGTAGTTTGGGGGAAAAAGTGTACCAGTTCCGACACGAACTCATCTTCCGATTCAGATTCAGAACTAATGTCAAACTCAAGTGCAATAGCTATTTCCATTGTTCTATGGGCCTACAGCAGAACTGCGTTCTATTTTTCTAGCGCAAACAACTGCGATCTAATTTGGGCGGTTCCCACGCTAGCAGTTACCTCCCACCAAAAATCTCGCCGTGACTCACGCTGCGTCGGTCACCAAACTGCGTCTCATTTTGCGCCTAGGCTTATACACAGGTTTCGGGATGTATATATATTATACTGAATTGTAGAAGAAACTACGTCTGGCTTATACGATCAGCAAATATATTTCAAATATAAATGTGTTCATTCATAGTTTATTCCCGGATAACAATGATGCTACTTTATTTTAAAATCTTTTTTCTTTACTGAATATCCTTTTGGCTTTTGGAATGCATTTTATTTTCAAGGGGGAGATCCAATGTTTATTAATATATCGGTTTTATGGAATTTTACGACTTGTTACTTATTATTTCTGGCCATGTTTTGTGTTTTCTTAAGATCTTGATGCTTTTAATTGTAATAAGAACATTTTACAAAAAAAATTAAAATATGACTAAGACAAATTCGTCTAACAATCGGCTTTTTTTTATAAAATATAAAAATATTTATATTCTCTAGTAAGGGGTTGTTAGAATTATTGAAAATTATATTCTTCCCATTTGACACGGGTATTTTTAATTACTGAAATCAAATTATAAAAATTTCGTATCCTGTAATGTTCGAACATCAATTTCTTAATACAATTTAAGCGGTTAAAAATGAATCGTATTTATTAAATTATCCCCATGGAAGTACATTACATTGAAAGTTATATTTATATATGCGAACGATGACAAGCCTGAACTCACAGCTTCGCGATATTGTCATTTGTAGGGAATCTGTAATATTTTATATCTCTTTCGTTTCCCTTTCTAGAATAGTGATTACAGAACGGACGATGGCAGTAACGAACATTAAGACATCGTTCAAATATGTTCCCCGCATGAGGTCATCAGCTGAACGTTTGCAAAACATGATTCTTTCATAGCACACCATATTTTATGCATACCACGCGTAGTTCTAATTATAAATAAATAACAAAAAAAAAGAAATAGGTGACAAGCTGTTATTAACATAAATATTAATAAGAAAAATAGCCATTCTATTATTGTCGAATACTTTTATTCATTTGTATAATTTTGGTGAACAGCATTTCTTCCTGCTTTACAATCGCACCTGCCAACTAGTTTTTGCAATTACCAAGCCACAGTTTGGATTAAGTTGACATTGTTTTTTGAATACTCTAGTTATTGATATATTATTTTTGATATTTTCATTTTTTTTTAAAGAGAAAACGTCGAAAGCCTTTATCCCAAATGAGTTCTAGACACCAACGAAGAATTCTTGCAGTCAGCTTAAAAGATGAAATCAACAATTTTAAAACGAGGGTTAGACAAAACAATTATGAAAGTACTATGCAAGAAGCTAGTGCAAGTAATGTTGATGTAAACTGTTCTGATGAGCAATGTTCAAGTACAAACACTACCAAATGCTGTAAAGGAACACCAGACAAATATTTCCATTTCCAAATAAGTAATTCTCATTTACCAACCAATACATTTCGCGGTCCACAATTGCGAGATAAGTTAGCAAGTTGGGCGTCTAAATATAAAATATCTCACACAGCCATTAATGACTTACTACAAATTTTACTGGAAGAGAAACATAACGACATACCGAGTGATGCTAGAATGTTATTAAAGACAAAACGTGACCAGGAAGTGATAAATATGGGTGAAGGAAGTTATTTTCATTTTGGGTTGCAAAATGGCATTAAACATATTTTAAAATTTTGTGATGTTAATGCTATTAATGACTTTCTAAAATTTGATATTAATATTGATGGCCTTCCTCTGGTTCTTGTTTATTAATACTATAGTTATACAACTGAAGGTTAGTTCGGGTAGGTAGCCAACAGAGGGGTTGGGCAGTAGGATGTGCCCATTCCTAAGTTTTCCCGCTAAATTTGTTGTAGTAAAAGCAGTCTTCTCGTAGTAGTAAAGAGAAGCCAATGGGAGCTTCAAGGAAGTGACGCAATTATCCAATTACACCAATCGTGTTTGTTACAATTTTGTAGGCGTTTTGCTTTAGATTTAAATATCTTAAAATATTTTGAATTAAGGGATATGATAAGTCTACTGACACTAATTTTTCAAATTCCAAAAATAAGTGATGATGTGATTGTGGATGTTAAATGTTATTCTAAAATACATATTGCAAGACGATGTAACGAAGAAATGTCATTTTTCCTATATATTTTATCTTATAATTGACAATGGATATTGCAGTTATACAAGCTGAAAAAGGTTCAAAGTACTAACCTTTAATAAAATCTTTGCTTGCTTATGAATTAGTTTGTTTGTATAACTTGTTGGGTATGTACTATCCTCAACAATAATTGATGATTATTCATTCAGACTTGTATCATGGCAATTGTTGTTACGATTCAGGCCTAGATAAAATAAAAATAACTAGAACCATAATAAAATAAGTAATGTCAAAGCCAAGTACATTTAAGTGTGTATCTAATTAACTTTTATGAAGTGATATACCTCACTTCAACCAGTATGAAGGCTAAAATTCTACATATATAACACAATAAAATCCATGAAGATTTCAAACAATTGCAATTAAATGTGGGTGAAAGAAAAATTAAATAGTAGAAATATAACTAAACTAGTTTGATAATGACGTGTAATGTCAAAACTGCAGTCACATAGTGGTTAAAATAAAGTGAAGTTATTCAAATTTAATTGAGTGTTTTATTTTACTTATGTATAAGTAACAGCCGAAAGTGTTACATATTTTAAACTAGTTTTGTTTGATAACCCCTACGTAACTTCAATTATTAGGAATTACTATTATTGAAAGCAATTTTTAAAATCGCAGGTAAATACAAATTGAAGAAACGTCCATATACAGACCATGTGTAGGCAGTACTTACTATATTGATAATTACCAAGAATGTAAATGTATAATGAAAGTTGCTGCGACTTCCCTGACGAGCTGAGGTATTGTGGGTGTAAAAGCAGGATTAATTATAACACTTCTATAGTAAGAAGGATAGTGTTTCTATTATAATAATAAATTTATTATATCAATAATAAGATATACATACAGTTTACACAATAGCACATCAAGCAAAAATGTAATGATAACATCAACACAGGGCTAATTTATGTCATTGACATTGTAGAATGCTTCGTGAAGGAGAATGTCCTTTATTTTCTCTTTAGATACGAAAGTAGAAAGATGTCTACACATAACTTTGATTTTGTTAAATAATTACCAGTGACGTGTTGTACTGAAGTGGCTTTTGTCCTATGTAATGCGGGATGTGCAGCAAATGGTGATGAGGTGGAGACTTCTGTAATCTCACCCCTAGTCATGAGGTGTGACAGCTTTTTCAAAGCCCTCCTTAGTTGTTGCAGAATATGTGTCTAGGCTAATGGACTTATCATAAGTTCTCTGAAGAGAGGTTTGCAGCGAATAGTTTGTGAAACACAGACAATTGCTCGAACAGCCTTCTTCTGCAGGATGAACACCTTTTCTACATAGGCCTACTTACCCCATATTGGTTAAACATTGTTGATATGTGATTTGATAGTCCATAGTATATCGTTATTCCAGTAGACTATCAGTTATAAATCTGATATGTCTAATTCCATAAGTAGCAGAAGATAAGTGTTTGACTAATTTAACTAATCTGCGGCTTCCATGTTAATCTTGTGTCTAGTCTAATATCAAGGAATTTTCAATTCGTAGAATATATGTTTGATCTATGTTTACTAGTAAAATAAATTGTCTCACATTTATCCTGGTTAAGTGATAAATGATTGGCTGTGAACCATTTAAATTTCTAAATTCTGAAGATACCAAAACCTTAAAATAATGTGGTGTTTATAATGCATTTTCTTTGTAAAACGTACTACATTACTGGTTTGAAAGCCTCACATAAACCAGTCAAGTTGATGAAACCATGCAAAGCAACTTAATAAATGTTGTGGTTCGGATAGCCTTTAATTACTTTTTCTTCTTTTACATAATACCTATATCTAGTCATACCAAATATATAGAAGACTGTTTTAGACATACCTGTTGAACACATAGAAAAAAATTAGAATAACCCCAAACTCTGAACCCGAAACAGACTGACATTTCATGTAGTTGAGTATTTAATAAAAATGCTGACTTTTTAATACCGTTTTCTTGTTTAGATTTATTTCTTTAAAAAACATGAATACGTTTTTTGAAAAGCCTTTTGTATGTCTTTTTTTTTATTATGTTATAAAAGGGTAATTGTGAGTATAATAAGAGAAAAAAATAGTAATCCTACGATTCTTCAATGAAACATTTACTTAAATCTACTTTATCACAGTTAAGCTATATAGGTTATGTTGATATGTAATTCAAGGGCAAACGATTAGACATGAGTAACGCAGCGCTGCGTTGAGTTAGTGCGTTGATACACTGGAGTGCGTTACAAGTATTAATACAGCAGTTTCAACGCAATAACGCATCAGCGCAATTCGTAATACACTTAATACAATATACACACTGCAGCTATATAAATGTCGTGCGTCGGGAACAATTTTCGATTAGTTTATAATAGGTATGTTGTTTCAATTGACAATGGGTTTCGAATTCGAAACTTAAAACAATTCCAATTCTCATTCATTTTTATTTAAAAATATATTCAAAAGTACTTCAAGATATGAAAACAAATATGTCAGAAGCAATTAAGGTTTTAAAATTAAATAACGAAATATGTAGGTACGAATAATGCACATAAATAAACATATAAATATCGATATGTATACATAATTAACAACATTAATTATATTTTCAAACAAAGAAATTTATTTTAAAAATATTGGTATACATAGGAACTAAAATAAAATATATAACATTTTTAACACAACAAACTTATTCAATATTCTAAAAATAATGTATAACATATAATAATTGTTTCTCAAATAAAAAATAAATATTTACTCTGTATTATTTAGATTGTAATTTAGAAATATCACCTGCGATATTTTACTAGTTTTAAGCTTTTCGTAGTATAACAAATACAAACAATTCTCGAGGGGTAAACACCACAGACCACATATATATTTGTGATTTATATTTTTGTATAGGAAATGCTCATGATGCATTTCTAACAATAATTATAAAAATAAAGTACTTTGGTCCTCAACGGCTCTACTACAGGTCACGCGTCGTATGTTCGAGTATCGCGTTCTATCATACTATATTCATGTACTGTATATAAAAATCACAAAATCATGGAAACCACCGGTCGCAGCTACACACATAAAAATAATTGTTAGCAACAAACGCTGATGCTTCAAATTAAATATACATGATACAAGAATATAAGCGATATTTAAAATGACTGTAAAGAAGTGCATATTAGCAATACATTGTCTATTTTAACTTTATTTTTAAAACATATACTATATTCAAATGAAGTAAATGAGAATCTTAGTTTGGATGATTACTTTCAAAATTACAAATGTATTTTTCAATGTAGACTATATTTTCAAATAAATCTGAATTCTTAAACTTAGAATACTTTTTGTGTGTAGTGTTGCTATTTCTATATGATAGATAAACTACAAATTTGGTTACAAAAACAATTACAATAAATTCTGGTATCTACAATTTTTTAAAAGTATATAAGCTATATTTATTATATTATTTGGAAACGATGCCTTTGTAAATTCCGCGACCTTTCTATCCCATAACTCAAGCGCTACGATAAGCCTGTAATCGGACGGAGTCACGGGATGCAAATATTAAATGTATCACATGGCGCTATAGCGCAATTGCGTTAACTCATTGCGTTGATACCTTAATGTGCGCTTGAGTTATTGTATCAGCGCCAATGATCTAATAATATAGAACTACTAGATGGACTGTAGAGAGAGAGGAATTGACCTCTACATACAAAGGAGACAGATATACAAAACCGTTAGTTGTGGGCAAAACATCGCGATATCGCATTGTTTTGTATATAAACTTTCTCAATTTTGTTGATTTATACATATTTATTTGTCTTTTTGGTAATTTGGATTATGTATTTTATTAATAGATTTCTTCTAGTATTGATTTTATTTCATACACCAGTGACTTTATTTTTATTTAAAGAAATAAGAGTATAAAGACAACTGTGGATTCATGATGATTCAATCAACTATTTTTATTTATAAAATTGTGATTGTAATTAGACACATTTTAAGAATTTCATTTTTATTTGATATAGGTAATGTATATAAATTGAGAATCATCAAGAATATTGGCAAATGTTAACTTCAGCTTATAATTTAACAGTGTTGTTCTCATGGATTTAGTGTAATATATATTTGGTCAGAAGTGCTATTATCAGTAACAAAATTAGAAATAAATATTTTAAATTGTTGAATATTATATATACCAGCTTCGCAGTGCTTGGAGTCACATATTTAAGACACAATGGAAATGTCATATGCAGCGTATGGTTGTACTAATAGGGCAGAAAAGGGAATGAACGTATCATTTCACAGGTTAACTATTCTTAATAAAATACATGATTTGTAGATTTGATATAAAAAATTTTAGTTTTCAATCTGATCAAGTACTATGCAAGCAGTGGATAATTTGTACTAAACGAAAGGATTTTAAGCCATCAAAATATTCAAGATTGTGTTCAGAGCGTTTTGTTCCTGAAGATTTTGTTATAAGTTATGGAAGAAAATATTTGCCCCAAAATGCAATTCAAAGTATTTTCAATTTTCCTGCTCACTTGAGAAAAATTCCCTGTAATAGCAGATATCAACGATTAAAAATTACTGATGCACCAAGCAAAGAACTGTTAAAGTAAGATTTCTAATTGTAGTTATTATTCTACCTAGATATTTTTAATGTTCTATTTACCTTATAGCTCAGAATCCCCAAATGTAACTAATGTTGAAGTATTTGAATTAGTCACAGAAAAAACATCTCACGAAATAATACAAGTTGTTATTCTAGCTTTATGTATTTTTAATATTTCTTTCTCCATTTTTCTTCGATCACATATTTACCATTTACATATTTGTTAATCCATATTAAATATATTTTAATAAAAAATTAAGCATCGTCTTTTATTTTGAATATATCAGAAGTTGTAAGGAACACCTAAGAAAAGCTGTCAGTTTCTATATTTATTTTTTCAGAACGTAATATCACAGGTAATATTTTGAAAAATTCTAGTGGTCAATTTAAAATTTCCAACTATCTGTAGTGATTTTTAAAATATTTTTCTAATACTACTGTTTTAACACGTTGACTGCCGCATCTAATCTCGGTCACTTTGTCCTGTGCCGGGTAATTTTTTTTAATGTAAGTAAGTTTATGTTTGCTTGAAATGATGCAGTTATTTGTTTTTAAAGTAATTTAGGTAAAATAGCAAAAAAAAAATTAACAACACACATGGTGTGTGATTGGCTTCCTACAAGAAATTTTTACTGGGAAGCCAATCACACACCATATGTGTTACCACATTTACAAAATTTATTACAAAATATTTATTTTATTAAAACACTTTTATAATAATAATATGTAAAAATTAAAGTAATTGTATAAAAAAAGATCAAATGCAGGCAAAAAGTGCTAAACTATATAATATCAAAAATTAATAATTATGATAAATTCTAAAACAGGGGTCCAAACAAAGACCAGGGGTATCCGGGCACAAGGGACAGCAAAATGATGATGCATTTCTAATTTTCTTGGCTCTGCAAACCCGACAATCTTTTCGTTTTATCTTTCCTCCATATGCCCTTGGTAAATGAGAAGGCAAGTGGACCAGTGAAGGTAGTTTCGGATCCTTCCTAGGGGCTGCTTTTGGAACCACAAGGTCTTCGATGATTGCCAACCGGAAATTGTGGAAACTGGTTCTACTTCCGGAAAACCGCTGGTATAAATACCAAGCATTCAAAACAAGAATTTGTAAGATATTGAGGCCAAGTTTCTTATACCATCTTATTGTTTTCTTGTCGCATGCATTGTAAGACAGCATTTGATCTTTACGATCTACCCCCGACATGTATTTATTGTACTGAATAATTGCTTCTGGCTTTATTTTTTCCGCGCCTCGTTTTGTGACCGTTTGCCTAAGGGTAGCACTATGTTCCGTACTCATAAATATTACTTCCCTCTTGTCGCGCCACTTTGCCATTGTAATGCCGCTAGCCTCGTCACATTTTTCAATAACTTCCCCTTTCCGCAATTTTGCCTTGACCACCTCCTGGCAATTATTTTTGCGCTTGCCCCTAAGCGTCCCTGTGCAATACGTTTTTCGTTGTAACAGCGCCTTTCCTAAGGAATGACTATTATAGAAATTATCCATATATAAACTATGGCCTTTGTCCAGTTGTTCAGCCATCAACAGCAGAACAACAGTTGAAGCATGCCCCTCAGGTCCGGTCATATCCTTTGACCCAGAATAAACGAATTGCTTTAATGTGAGACCATCAGGCTCCGTCAAAACATACATTTTTATGCCGTATTTGTGGCGTTTTCCTGGTAAATATTGGCGGAATACTAAACGACCCCGCCACGATACCATGGACTCGTCAAGACTGAGTTCGCGCCGTGGAGAGTAAACCTATAAAATATAATTTGTGGTTTTATTATGATTTTACATAGAAAATAATTTTACCTCCAACATTTTCTTATTAAAATAATCTAGCACGGGCCGTATTTTGTGCAGCCTGTCTTGTTTCTCGGCATGAGGTGCAACATTTTCTGCGAAGTGGAGACATCTGAGAATAAGCAGGAAACGGTTACGGGCCATATTCTCAGAAAAACAGGTCAAATTATATAGACTGTGTTTCTTCCAGTAGTCCTGCATCCGTTGAATTCGTATTGTTCCCGAATGCAAGAAAAGTCCCAAGAACACACGCAGTTCTTCCTTGGTTAGTGGCTTCCACTGCGTAATACGGGCTTGTTCCCTAGAGCCGAACTCCAAGAAAACCTCCTCCGCATAATTATTTGTCTCGGTAGTAATAAGATTATAAAAATCATCCGTTTCCAGAAGATTAAAATAATCTACAGGACGATTACCTGCAGGCTGTTGTAGCAACCCTGTCGGTTGAGTAAACAACAGATGTTGCCGTTTTTGCAACGGCGGATCGCTCCACACGACATTGTGAATTTCTTTTGGTGCGTCTTCTAGAGGACCCTTTTCTACTTCCTCTTCAATTGGTACATCGTCACCATCATCCGAATCGGAATCTGGTTGAAAAGATTCGCTGTCACTCGAAACGGCATCGATGTCAACGTCCTCTAAACTATCATCCGAATCGTCTAAATACGCCGCTAATTCCTCATCCGTTAACGCATCTGGATTTCTAAGAATCCTTCTTGCCCTTTTTATCTCAGAGGGACCTGCTACTGCTTCGTCGCCCATTATTTTAATAATCTACAAAAAAAACAAAAACAAATGGCAAAAACTCCGAACCGCAGTCACTATTAGATAGACTTGAACCTTCCCTTCAAGCCAACACAGACAAACTGAACCGGTTGTCAAGCCAACATTCAAACGGTACCACTAAAATGTAAAGCGCATGGCACACACCATGTGTGTTATTGGCTTCGTAGTATAAATCCACATCACACACCAGTTGCGTGATCGGCACTCAACGTGTTAAATAAAAACTGAATGATCATCAAACATGCTAAAATAGGTATTATTAGAAGAACAAAATCATATAGTTATCTCATAGTCATTAAAAGTCATTTATTTAATTTTCTTTCCTTAATGAAGAAAGGCAACTAGCATAGATACCTTTAAAATGTTATTAAACAGAATATATTTAATACCATATTTATAATATATATTTAATTATTTATCTTTTTGATTATTAAAGTTGCAATACCTTTACTTTCCTCTTAATATAGTATATTTTTAACAAAATAATACTTTTAAACATTATAAGCCATTACAAGCTATAGCAACATATTTGAATTTTGCCCACATAAAACGGTCAATTTTGTTCATCCTTGTCAAGCTTTCGACGCTCATATATTTTCCTTCTTTCTCCTATGGTGTGGGTCACTTCCTAATCAGCAAGACATAGCGTACACTGCATCTACCACGCGATCATTTAAATTCTAAATTATAGCAGGCGGGATTTTTTTTATTAGGTTGTCCAGAATGTCAATTATTGACTAATTAACATTGCTTTCATTCAGCAGGCGGATCAGGAACCGATCCCGCTCCAACCGTTCACTTCACAACAGTTGAGTATTCGGTGGACAGGACCGCTCACCTTTATGTCATCGTCTGTCATCTGGTACTTTTCATTGCTGCCATATGTTAAAATTTTACAAATTAAACCGAATAAGCATAATAATAAATTGTTTTTCTGCATTAAGTTTTGGCGTAGTTTTTAGTGTAAGGGCTGGTTTTTCCAACCCCGAATAAAATACTGGGTGAACTCCAATATTATAATACATTTATTTCTGCACAATACCTTTAATTTGTTGTTTCTTACTTTTCCAGTAACTTTCTTCAAAATTATGTATTAGGTTGGTCTTGGAATGCATCAATGGCGCATGCGTACAGAATACGCTCACTAAGTGAGCATAGAATTTTTCCGCTCACAAAAATGGCGACCGCTCCTGAACATGTTCAGAGTGAGCGCTCGTTTACTGCACATGATCACTGAACAGTTGCGCAACTGTTGTGTCTGCTGAATGAAAGCATTGCTTTCATTCAGCAGACACAACAGTTGCGCAACTGTTCAGTGATCATGTTCAGTAGACCAGCGCTCACTCTGAACATGTTCAGGAGCGGTCGCCATTTTTGTGAGCGGAAAAATTCTATGCTCACTTGGTGAGCGTATTCTGAACGCATGCGCCATTGATTCAATCCAAGACCAACCTAATACATACTTCTGAAGAAAGTTACTAGAAAAGTAAGATACAGCAAATTAAAGGTATTGTGCAGTAATAAATGTATTATAATATTGGAGTTCACTCAGTATTTTATTCGGGGTTGGAAAAATCAGCCCTTCCACTAAAAACTACGTCAAACCTTAATGCAGAAAAACAATTTATTATTATTGTTTATTCGGTTTAATCTCTATAATTTTAACAAATGGCAGCAATGAAAAGTACCAGATGACAGACGATGACATAAAGGGTGCATAAAGGTGAGCGGTCCTGTCCAGCGAACACACAACTGTTGTGAAGTGAACGGTTGGAGCTGGATCAGTTCCCGATCCGCCTGCTGAATGAAAGCATTTTGAAACGTCACTTTGACAAAATCCAAGCCACCAAATCCAGAAATATATTTAAGACCTTTTGTAAATGAATATAAAGATATTCAAAAAGAAGGAATTAAAATTAAAAACAAGACAGTTCACCTCGAGTTATATAAAATAATATGTGATGCACCAGCAAAATCATTTGTTTTGGGAATTAAGTCTTTTAATTCTTACTTTGGATGTACTAAATGTATTGTAGAAGGTGACTTTATAAACGGCAGAGTTTGTTTCATAGGAAAATAATTCATGTTTGCGATCTGATATGGATTTTCAAAATAGAAAATATGAGGACCAACAATATTATAAAACCTCCACGCCATTAACAGACTTACGTATAGGTTTAGTATCCCAAGTGCCGTTAGACTACATGCATCTAATTTGTTTAGGTGAAATGAAACGTATGATACAATTTTGGATACACGGTAATAAAACCGTAAGGCTATATACCGACGATATAAAAATTTTGGTAAGTTGCATAAGAGCATATATTATTTTCTACTTTACGTTATCATCCTTTCTTTCAGATATTTACTTTAGTAGAATTTGAGGCGACAAAGCCAAACGAAAAAAATAGTATTGGAGTAGTTCCTGCTACTTGGATAGTGAAAAGTAATGAGATTTATTACTGTAAGTGGCCCAAAAAAAATCATACATCATATATTGAAAAACAAAAATCTCCCAAGGAAGGATGGCAGCAGTTTCAAGTGAAAATCATAGGAAAATTTGGTAAGATTAGTATGAATATACATTACTTTTATATACATTCAAAAATAATCTTGTTATGATTTTATGCAGCCACATTTGAGGAAGCTAAAAGAAGAGAAAAACAATATGCAGAAACATCGGATTCGGAAACACTTCTTTGCTATGGAAAAGGTCAACGTAAAAGAAAATTAACAAAAAAAGCAAAGAACGAATGTAGTACTGATTCAGATTCTACTGATTCTAATATTAGCAATGAAAGAGGTGTCAACAAAGAGGTACCTTGTAAGTTAATATTGCTGTAAAGAAATCTAAATACATGAGGTAGATGAACTTTTTATTTTTAGCTCATAATGCTTGTCCTTCTAAATATTTCAAAATTGACACAGAAAATGTATCGAGTGAAAACTTTGAAAAATTGATGCAAAGTAAGTAATGTTATTTATAATTTAACAATCGCTTTTAGCATAGCTACTTCTACAACATTTTAGAATTTTGCGATGTGAATGACCACGAAAGAACAATTAGATGTGAGAGCGATTTAGAGGCGGTCAAAATTAATGAAAGTACTTCATGTAATAAAGATGTATCTATTGAAAAAGGCACTTCGGGTAAGAAAATAATATTTGTATGACTTTTGTATAAATGCATATATTTAAAACTTGAATTAGATGTATATTAGTGACTCCATCTGTTCTTAAAAATTCCGATATTGCAGCATTGTAAGAAGTACTTAAATTATGAATTTCTATTTCCATAAATTATTAATATTAAGAATTATTGATATTTCAGGAACTATTTGTTTTTATAATATTTTTAATATGTAATTGTAGTTATTATGAGTCATACATATTTGTTTATACATATAATTCTCTTTTTCTTTATTATTGTTACTTTATTAGACCAGTTATATAACATTTTATCTATACATAAATTCCTTATAAATTTCATATCTTAATAACAAATGTTACATAAAAATAATTTTATATTTACCAACATACTTATGTGGTAACATAATTTTAGGAGTGGGAGTAGATTTAACACATACAATTTTGAAAAATGTACTGAAGATTTTAACAGAACTGCAGATTTTAAGTGAAAGATTTACTCGATTAGAGCGCTACATATTGAAAGATGTCGTGGACACTCCAATTACAGAGGAGGCAAAGAAAATGCTATTAGATCTTCCCCTACAAACCTATGAACAATTGAAAAAATTTGAAGAACACTTAACAGAAAATGATTGTAATAAATATGCATTCGTCCAGTTCATTAGTCGAATTGGTGGAACTGAAAAAAAATATTGTGTGCGA
Organism: Amphimallon solstitiale; assembly: GCA_963170755.1. Classification (NCBI taxonomy): domain Eukaryota; kingdom Metazoa; phylum Arthropoda; class Insecta; order Coleoptera; family Scarabaeidae; genus Amphimallon; species Amphimallon solstitiale. The sequence goes on along the minus strand of OY720684.1, from coordinate 59,633,279 downwards.
AGAGCACTTAAAAGCGTTTTCACAAATTGTTTAGCAATGAAATGTTCGTGGACTGGCCAAAAAAATAATATTAAACTGAAAGATTACAATACAATCATTTATATTAAAGGTAAGAACAAAGTAATGGTGTATGAATTTCTACTACTTACTGTTATGGATATTGTTTGCTTTTAGAAGGGATAAGGACAATGTGAATATCACTGACCAAGAATTTGAAAGTATATTGATGGAATGGTTCCGGTATGCAAAACTTAGGCAAGAAAGGGGATCTAAATAAATACCCATAATATACGTCTATTTTGTTTTTCGTTATATGTATAAAGAAATGTTATTTAAGTTACAACAAGAAGGTTGAAAGTATAAAGTACTTATAGACAATTAAATATGTGCATCATTTTTCTAATATTAATTACAATCAGTGCTATGTACATTTTTTCAAAAATAATATATAGTGTACTAGCTCTATGCGGAAATTTTCAATTTTTGCATTGTATAAGTCTACCAATTGGTAGAAAAAATATAAGTTAATTAGTGCTTTCCATATTGTAGTTAAAAGCAATACTACATATAGGTAGGTACTGAGAAACATTTGATAAATGTTATGCTAATATTTCTATGTCATTATGTAATATTTCGTTACATATATACGGTGTTGTAAAAGTAACGTTACGGCGACTGTTCTATGTCCGCCTAAGCGATATTACGAAGTAATGTTTCTTTCAGATGTAGATGTAATATTCAAAAGAAAAGTTACTGTGATATTTCATTGAAACATCTACGGCATAATACTAGAATGATGTTGTTAAGATATTACAATGTAACATTTAAGATATATCGTATTGTAATATTTCAGGAACATTATTTTAGAAAAGATACTGTAACATTTCAATGAAACATTTATAAAATATTACAATATGTGATCTCTTATATGTTACATTGTCATATCTTAACAACATTATTCTAGTATTATGCCGTAAATATTTCAATGAAATGTAAGAGTAACTTTTTTTTTGAATATTACATTTACATTTGAAAGAAACATTACTTTGTAATATCGCTTAGGCGGACATAGAACAATCGCCGTAACGTTACTTTTACAGCACCGTACACATGTAACGAAATATTACATGTGACATAGAAATATTAGCATAACATTTATTAAATGTTTTTTTGTTTAGTGGGGATGGTGATGTGTTTTGTTCCCCATTACAGTGAAATGAAAACCTGTAAGTTTTTCTGTTTTCGGAAAAATTGGAGTATATGGGTGCAACCGATTTTTGACAAAATGACTAGTGTACCTTATAGAGGACATCTAATTGAACAACTTTTACTTATAAATTAATCGGCGTAAACGTACAGGAACGGAGATAATTAATAATTAAGGTGCTCATCGAGTGAATTTTCCATGTCACATTTTTAGTGGTATCTGTTATACACACTTTTGAAATTATGAAAATCGTAATAAATGATGTTTATTTCACTTTACCACACAACAATTACATTTAATTTTTATGTTTTTTAATCACTTTTCTGCGATTTTAAAATTCTAATATAACCTTCCCCTTCCCCCGACCCGCACACGCGAAAAATGCGAATTAAAACATAGCATTATATAAACAAATATGCAAAAATTGTAATACAAATTAAGCAGTTGATATGTTTAGTATACCATTAAACCAATTATAAGCTTGCAATACTCTGTTTTTACTCGATAAAATTATAATATAGCTTTAAATTATTTCTTATGAGAGATTACATACACTTTTCTAATGTTTGGAAAGGTTTTGTGAGCCCCGCCTCCTTGTGACGTCAGACTTAGGTAGTCCATAGGGCGCAAAGTTGTTTCACCCGGCAGATATATGAACGCTTGCTATCTTGTACCACAGTATATAGCTATGTAATAGAAACAGTAGTTTCCCTCGAGGGAAATAATTGTCCTCCTACCGACGACCTTGAACCGACGCGTGCGTGAAAATTTCTGAATGCGCAGTAGTCAGCCATCAGCTGTTGAGTTGGCGGGATTATTTGATGCGATTGCTGGGCATGCGATTTGAGAATGGCCGTTAATATAAGTTATGCTGTACACCAATTATACAAAATGTTTGACAAACAATTTATTATGAACACTAATTTTACAAATTAATGGGTAGTTGTACACAGATTAAACAAGGCATTTGTAAAACTAAATTATACATTCTTTTGGCATTTATAATTAACGTCAAATAAATTTATTAACACATTATTAATTTAGAATTTGTGTTTAAAATGTGTGTCAAAAATTTTTGTTTGATTATTGTGCATTTCTTGAAACATTTCCATATAATTTAATGGATGCTGACGTACTTCCAACATTTTTGACAAACAAATTGTTTTTTATAATTAGTGTGCACGCAGCATAACGTTTTATCAATAATTGTAGTGTTTCGTTTCGCGAATACTTGGAACAAAAATGCCCCATTATTGTTGTGCACCTCGGTGCAAGAATAGTTCGAACAATTCTAAATTAAGCTTTTTCAGGTTTCCGAAAGAACCAATGCGGTAAGATCCCCAGGTGCATTAAAATGTACTAAACTGTTAAAATGTGCATATTGTGTATTGTAGTTGTGAATAATTACTCAAACTTCAGGACAAATTCACCACCACCAACGCAAAATTTAATTTTCGAAGATTGATTACTGACAATGGGAAAATATAACTGAACAAAATGCCTTCACTTATTTTATAGGTTATTTGGGACACAAATGTTTTGAAAAGCATAGTTTTCCAACAATTATACGTTTAAAACACAAGAAATGAATGAATTCTAATTTTACACTTATTTTAAGGCATGTCCTAACTTTGTGAAACAGCTTCACTAATTTGGCAACGCCCGACCATAATTTCAGTATACCTATATATAAATACCGCATTAGGAAAACGCCTTCTGTGAATTTTTTTCTTCATTTTCCTTCGAACCAAATGTTAGCTTTAAATTAAAACAGAAGTTGGAGGAGATATCATATAAACATCTCTGCGAAAATTTTCCTACTGAATTTTTGATAAAGCTATTTATTCGTGTAAGAATTTTTTATACTTTGAAATTTTGCAATAGAAATTTCAAAGTTAGTGGCAATTCAAATAAAATAACAATTTTACAACACCATTGATTAATTGTGTCAAGAAATTTAAGTAATCTTTAGGTTAGAGGAGCCTTTTTTTGTGTTGTACGTATAATGTATTACATTTTAAATGCGTGTGTAATATGTACTTAATAAAAAGCAGTGTTTTATCATCGTTTTTTGTATTATTGATATAGCTTTTTCATAATTTTAAAAATAGATTAACATAATTATCTCATAAACGATTTGGTTCTGCGTCACTGGCTTATTCATGAATAGAAAAATTTACTACGCCTCTGGTTGCGCGTGCGTGAATGCGCAGTACTATTTTGGGACACAAACATCAAAGGTGCCGACGGCGAGAGAAACTACTGTGTCTCTATCCTTATGCCCTTGGTTATATTTCTTTATTTTCAGAATTAGTTGATTACGATTTATAACAATTAATTGCTTTAGACTAATCACTACTTAATTATACATCATTCCACTTTTTAAAATTTGTTATTCATATTCTTATTTTCACAAAAAGCATAAAATAAGATTTTGGTACAAAACAGACTAGGTCGGTAACACTATAACCGGGCCTAAGGCTGCGTTTGATAAGGTTTTGGCGGGAGAGAAATGTACCCAAAAAATACCATTTTTATTTCCATTTTTACGGGCGTAAAATATCAAAACATGTAAATTTTATGCATTAAGCATGAAGATAAAGGTTAAACGAAGTGAACGGTCGAATTCTTTTTTAAATTAAGTTAATATATAAGCCGTAAATAAAATGGGAAGTTAGTGGTTTTGCAAGTACTAGAAAAAATGGCTACATTTAAAAATTACACGGTAAATTTATATGTAATATAGCAAGTACACTCGGTATTTATATTTGGAAGGTAAAAATAGTAACAGTAGCTAAATACATGTGTAATTTTTTAAGTGATCCATGAAATAAAATTTGTTTACATTTTTGGTGGGTCTTTACATACATTACAGATATCTGTTACATTTACGTCGCCTAACAGTGTAGCACATATAATACAGATGGCGATATTATCTTGCAATTATTTAGAGGTTAGTTGTGTGTTATGCGATACTTTAATTATTCATTATAATTTAAAATTATAATTAACAACAATTTTTGCGTTTACTAATTATAAAATTTAGTATGTTACGAGTTATTTGAAAGTACGTAATAGACAATCAACAGTTGGCATCACTGGTTGGCACCACAAAACCAAAAAGTATCTACATAGTTTAATTTGCGAGTTTAATGAAATTGCAATATTTTAAAATATGGAGTTTTCTGTTATCCTTAATTGAAAGATGCCTATGCTTTTACTAATGAGATGAATTATGTAAATCAATTAAACTGGGACTGTTTACGCCGACAAAAGCCTAATAGCTGTTTTATATTTACGAAGTTCGCAAAGAAACTGTCGGCTAAGAACGTTTTACATTTTTCTTCAAAATTTGTTAAGGTTGTTGCTAATTACTTAAAATGTAAATATAGGTACATTTTATTTGTTAGCAGTTTTCAGAACTTGGAAATCGTTTATTTTTTAAATAGAAACTGCACACCATGTCTATAGTATTTTTGACATATTCATCAAATTTTATAGTTCAAACTATATAGCAAATTAGCAAATTAAAAAATTCCAATGCGCAACGTTTCAAAAATATCGATATTAGATCGAATAATGTATCAAAAATTCAAAATCGATTTTAAACAAATATTGAATGAAGAATATCGATATCGACATTTTTATCATGTTTATATTAAAAGTTCTTTGCTGTAGCTTTTCAAGCCATTTAGTAACAAATAAAATCTTTAACTTAAAATATATATTTACTCAAAAAACAAACAAAAAATCCAATAAAAAGACAAACAAAATATAAATTTGTATAATAATAATAATAATAATAATAATATATTTACTGCCATACAATTCCAAAAAGAACATCGACATTGTCATAATTACACACTCCACAATAATTGTAAAAAAGTCAACAAAAAACAGTGACAAAAAAAAGTTAAAAAGTGATTTAATGGAGAGTGTGTGCTCCATCGTGTCAAAGATTCGCATCCAAATATTCCTGAACGGAGTAGAATTCTCTCTCCATCAGCAGTTTGCGCAGCACTATTTTTGCCTTTGAGAATTGCAAACCGTTGATCTTATGGTGCACTTTATTATAAATTTTAATGGCTGCATAGTTCGTGCTTCCTTGTGCGCATTTTACTCGATGATGTGGCAGTGACAAATTGTTTTTGTTTCTGGTGTTGTATGTGTGGAAATCACTGTGCTCACTATAAACACCACGATTCTCCATCACATGCTTTACACAGGTAAGTATGTATACGCATGGAAGGGTAAGTATTCCATGCTGCCCAAAAAGTCCCCTGCAACTTGTTTGCTGATCGCCAATTTTACTTAATATTCTTATCGCTCTCTTTTGTTTCAGGAATACTTTACTAGCCGAGAAGGAACCACCCCAAAGTAAAATCCCGTAGGTAGCCACGCTGTGGAAATGACTAAAGTAGGTGACACGCGCCGCTTCGTAGGTAGCCACCTGACCTATCCTTCTAAGTGTATCTATAACGTATAAGAAATCCAAAACTCAAATATATAATTCTAGTTGTATAAAACACATATATAAATACAAGTAAAAAATAAACATCTTAAAACATATCTTCTTTACAATTTTGAGGAAATAGTAATTGTGATAAAGATAACAAACACCCCATGAAGGCGATTCGGCGAACTATACGAGATGTCAAGTCTATGAAATGCAATATTCCGCTGCCGCTTCCGGATAATAATTTCTACGAAACAGCAAACATCGCAGTAGGCATTTTTCAAATTTCCATCTTCTTCCTTAAAAATATATTCTATTGTATTCTGTATAATATGAACAGTTTCTTTTGTATATTAATGTAAAATATATGTGTAAAATGTCAAAGATTGTTTACTAGGATATAAGTAGAATGGCATTTTTGATTAAACGATATTATCGAATAAAAAAATCGATAACAGTCAATATTATTAAATAAAAAAATATCGATTTCAATCACGATTATCGAAAAGAAAACATCGATACTTTTTTACAAAACAATATATCGTGCGCATCCCTAGTTCAAATCAGATATGCCTGCCCACTCTTTCTTCCGGAGGTCAGTTCGCCGGTTTTCTAGTTTCGATTAATAACAATAATCTTTATAATAGCCTCATTATTTATAATATATTAACATTAAAATAATACCTTTACCTTACTTAGTTTTGAAGATTTTTATTACAATTACTGTTCTTTTTATTTTTGGTGTTTGTAGAGTTAAATCTTTGTACATATTTAAAACTGTTTTTATCATCTTTATTGTAAAAATACTTGACGCTGTTTGGGTGGCGATTTTCACGGTTTGGTTAGAAGTGCCTTATCTAATATGTTCGTGACGTACTTAAACGTACAGATAGTGTATAATAACACAGTAAAATATAATAAGAGAATGTTCACAGCTTCACAAATTATGGCTAGGTTATGTTATAAAATATACAGATATCGCATACTTATAATTCCTTGTTAAATTTACTTACATAGGAACCAATACATTCTGTTAAAAATGGTACCGTTTTGGCGCGATATTTGAATTGAAAAGTTATAATATAAAGTAACAACGTACCTATGACCAAATTTGCCTTAAAATATGTATATAGAATTTCTCTTATTCGAACTTAGTAATCTCACAAAAAAAATCCATTCTGAAAACTGTCCAGGAGCCAAATTACAAAATAGAAATACAATAAAAACATGAAAAAGCTGATCAACTGTCAAACTGTCACTTGGGATTTGCAAATACTAACTTTACATGTATTTTTAGCAGGTGAAACATATTTATTAGAATGTTGAACTAATAGGTACGTTATGAAGACAATAATATGACTATATTTCAGTTTTGCATATTATTATTATTATTAGACATGATCAACAGAGATGCAGGCTACGTACTAAATGTATCAAGTAACAGAAAATGTTTTATTTTGCATAACACAAACACACTGCTGTTTATTTATTGTGTGGTTTTATATAATAATAATAATATTAGTTTATTTCCAAAATAACAGAACAACATTGTATTAATATAAATTACAAAATATAAATATATATGAAATAAGAAAATAAGAAAGTCGAATGGATGAGTATCACTTACCTTTAGCGAATATGTTTAAGAATAACTTAATTTATAAATAAAAGAAACGTAATTTTAAATGTTTACAAATAAATTCAAATGAATGCTTAAAGTTCGCGCGTCTTTCTCCCTTCAGCATGAAAGTTGACAAGTATCGATTAGATTCATATGTATAAAATCGAATTGCAAAGAAAGTCTGCCAGACCAAATCTACGTTTGTAGGTAGAAATTCAATAAGCAGGTAAAATGACCTTGAAATGTTTTTAGATCTTCAGAATTAGTTTAAGGGTGCGTTTCAATCTAAGCAAATCCATTTCGGTTCGTATCTAAGATTTTAGCGTTTCTTAAGTACTACTAGTAATAATTGGAGGGCGCCACGATGTTAATTCTAAACCACAAACAAAACTAATTCTGAAGAAAAGATCTAAAGCATTTCAAGGTCATTTTACCTGTTTATTGATTTTCTACCTACAAACGTAGTTTTTGGTCTGGCAGACTTTCTTTGCAATTTGATTTTATACGTATGAATCTAATCGATACTTGTCAACTTTCATGCTGAAGGGAGAAAGACGCGCGAACTTTAAGCATTCATTTGAATTTATTTGTAAAAATTTTAAATTACGTTTCTTTTATTTATAAATTAAGTTATTCTTAAACATATTCGCTAAAGGTAGGTGATACTCATCCATTCGACTTTCTTATTTTCTTATTTCATATATATTTATATTTTGTAATTTATATTAATACAATGTTGTTCTCTTATTTTGGAAATAAACTAATATTATTATTATATAAAACTACACAATAAATAATTTGTGTTATGAAAATAAAATATTTTCTGTAACTTGATACATTTAGTACGTAGCCTGCATCTTTGTTGATCATGTCTAATAATAACAATATGCAAAACTGAAATATAGTAATATTATTGTCTTCATAACGTACCTATTAGTTCAACATTTCTAATAAATATGTTTCACCTGCTAAAAATACATGTAAAGTTAGTATTTGCAAATCCCAAGTGCCTGCCAGTTTGACAGTTGATCAGTTTTTATCATGTTTTTATTTTATTTCTATTTTGTAATTTGGCTCCTGGACAGTTTTCAGAATGGATTTTTTTTGTGAGATTACTAAGTTCGAATAAGAGAAATTCTATATACATATTTTAAGGCAAATTTGGTCATAGGTACGTTGTTACTTTATATTATAACTTTTCAATTCAAATATCGCGCCAAAACGGTACCATTTTTAACAGAATGTATTGGTTCCTATGTAAGTTAATTTAACAAGGAATTATAAGTATGCGATATCTTTATATTTTATAACATAACCTAGCCATAATTTGTGAAGCTGTGAACATTCTCTTATTATATTTTACTGTGTTATTATACACTATCTGTACGTTTAAGTACGTCACGAATATATTAGATAAGGCACTTTCTAACCAAACCGTCAAAAATCGCCACCCAAACAGCTTCAAGTATTTTTACAATAAAGATGATAAAAACAGCTTTAAATATGTACAAAGATTTAACTCTACAAACACCAAAAATGAAAAGAATAGTAATTGTAATAAAAATCTTCAAAACTAAGTAAGGTAAAGGTATTATTTTAATGTTAATATATTATAAATAATGAGGCTATTATAAAGATTATTGTTATTAATCGAAACTAGAAAACCGGGGAACTGACCTCCGGAAGAAAGAGTGGGCAGGCATATGTGATTTGAACTAGGGATGCGCACGATATATTGTTTTGTAAAAAAGTATCGATGTTTTCTTTTCGATAATCGTGATTGAAATCGATATTTTTTTATTTAATAATATTGACTGTTATCGATTTTTTTATTCGATAATATCGTTTAATCAAAAATGCCATTTTAATCTTTGAAATTTCACACATTTATTTCACATTAATATACAAAAGAAACTGTTCATATTATACAGAATACAATAGAATATATTTTTAAGAAAGAAGTTGGAAATTTGAAAAATGCCTACTGGGATGTTTGCTGTTTCGTAGAAATTATAATCGGGAAGCGGCAGCGGAATATTGCATTTCATAGACTTGACATCTCGTATATTTCGCCGAATCGCCTTCATGGGGTGTTATCTTTATCACAATTACTATTTCCTCAAAATTGTAAAGAAGATATGTTTTAAGATGTTTATTTTTTATTTGTATTTATGTATGTGTTTTATACCACTAGAATTATATATTTGAGTTTTGGATTATCTTATACGTTATAGATACAAATTTATATTTTGTTTGTCTTTTTATTGGATTTTTTTTATTTTTTTGAGTAAATATATATTTTGAGTTAAAGATTTTATTATTTGTTACTAAATGGCTTGAAAAGCCACAGCAAAGAACTTTTAATATAAACATGATAAAAATGTCGATATCAAGGTATATCGATATTCTTCATTCAATATTTGTTTAAAATCGATTTTGAATTTTTGATACATTATTCGATTCTAATATCGATATTTTTGAAACGTTGCGCATTGGAATTTTTTTATTTACTAATTTGCTATATAGTTTGAACTATAAAATTTGATGAATATGTCAAAAATACTATAGACATGGTGTGCAGTTTCTATTTAAAAAATAAACGATTTCAAAGTTCTGAAAACTGCTAACAAATAAAATGTACCTATATTTACATTTTAAGTAATTAGCAACAACCTTAACAAATTTTGAAGAAAAATGTAAAACGTTCTTAGCCGACAATTTCTTTGCGAACTTCGTAAATATAAAACAGCTATTAGGCTTTTGTCGGCGTAAACAGTCCCAGTTTAATTGATTTACATAATTCATCTCATTAGTAAAAGCATAGGCATCTTTCAATTAAGGATAACAGAAAACTCCATATTTTAAAATATTGCAATTTCATTAAACTCGCAAAATAAACTATGTAGTTACTTTTTGGTTTTGTGGTGCCAACCAGTGATGCCAACTGTTGATTGTCTATTACGTACTTTCAAATAACTCGTAACATACTAAATTTTATAATTAGTAACCGCAAAAATTGTTGTTAATTATAATTTTAAATTATAATGAATATTTAAAGTATCGCATAACACACAACTAACCTCTAAATAATTGCAAGATAATAGCGCCATCTATATTATATGTGCTACACTGTTAGGCGACGTAAATGTAACAGATATCTGTAATGTATGTAAAGACCCACCAAAAATGTAAACAAATTTTATTTCATGGATCACTTAAAAAATTACACATATATTTAGCTACTGTTACTATTTTTACCTTCCAAATATAAATACCGAGTGTACTTCCTATATTACATATAAATTTACTGTGTAATTTTTAAATGTAGCCATTTTTTCTAGTACTTGCAAAACCACTAACTTCCCATTTTATTTACGGCTTATATATTAACTTAATTTAAAAAAAAATACGAGCGTTCACTTCGTATAATCTTTATCTTCATGCTTAATGCATAAAATTTACATGTTTTGATATCATACGCCTGAAAAAATGGAAATAAAAATGGTATTTTTCCGGTACATTTCTCTCCCGCCAAAACGTTATCAAACGCAGCCTTAATTTGTTAGAATTAACATCGTGGCGCCATCCAATTATTACTAGTAGTACTTAAGAAACGCTAAAATCTTAGATACGAACCGAAATGGATTTGTCAACTTTGAAACGCACCCTTAAGAAGAAAACTATAACGTATATGGAAACTGTAATTGACATTAGTACCACAGACAATACTATACAGACAAACCGTCTTTAAACATTATTAGGCAGCGCTAAAAAGAATGCAAGCGTTAGGCGTCGCCACTGTATTTTTTAAATTCCACGAGCAAACTTTAGGTGGCACCACCAAAGAGGATTATGCTGACTTATTACTTTTAACCGATAGATGTCATTTTGTTTAAGATTAAGAAAACAAAATTTAAATTTTAGAATTAAATAAAATATAAATTCAAATATTCCATTTTAGAGACTTTTGAATATTACCTAGTATAAATATTTAAATAATATTTATAAATATACAGCATTTTTAATGGGCAGAATAAAAATAAAATAACTTGGCTAATATAGATAGAGATAGATGGATGGTACGTACTTCTTCCAAACCGAACTTCAGAAATTGCAGCAGACAGACACAGTTCCCAAAAGTAATTTATGACCGCGAAAAAAATTTCTTTTACACAGTCCCGTGTCCGGACGGTTATAAAAAGAGTTAATGTAAATAATGACTAAATTCTGGGGAAAGAATATGATTTAAAAAGCTTTAAAATCCAAATACATTGGATGTTATGATGCTTCCACTTATTATGATATAGAACACAGGCAAGAATAGAGATGCATAGGTATATACAGGGTGAGTCATCTAATAGGGTAAGGCCGATTATGCCTTTATGAGTAAAGATATTTCGAAGCGGTTCTTTCCTTGTGATAGCTGTTCATTAGGAGCACATTTATAAAATAATATACAGGATGTTCCATTTGAAAAAATTGGCTTTTTTGCAAAAACTAACAAAAGCATATCAAAAAACGACAATAACTCTGTAGTAGTCACTTTTACTGTATTAACGTCTTACATGTTTCTGACACAAAATTTAATAAACAATTCAAAAATGAACTGATATACAGGCTGTTCTATTTAAAAAAAATAACTTTTATACAAAAACGTGTCATCTAATTTTAATCCAGTTTCCTGCACATGCAGTTAGTAACTGTAAAAAAATAGAACATGCTTCTATTAGGACCTCTTATTGTAAACAATATTGCAAAACATTTTGTCCATCTAATACGTCGTTTTCGAGAAATATAATTTTATACAAACATTGAATTTTTCAGAAAAATGGGAATAAGTCAAAAACTTTACACTTTAGGCCTATACTATCTTATAACTTTTTGACTAAAAATAATACGGGGAATTCAAAAATGCAATAATATATAGGCTGTTCCGTTTAAAAAACTATAACTATGGTTAGCCACCAAGTTACGGAACACTCTGTATAATACAACATATTTTTAAAATGTGCCCCTAATGAACAGCTACCACAAGAAAAAAACCGTTTCGAAATATCTTTACTTGTAAAGGCACAATCGGCCTTACCCGCGTAGTTGACTCACCCTGTATATACATAGATAAGTACATAATAATGAACAATTATTAAATTTTTGATACTTTATATTAATAATAATAATAAAACAATGAAATTCGATTATCCATATAGAGATTATTTAATATTTGTGACTTTTTTATAGTATAAGGGAGTATTGTTATGACGAAAATTTTCGACCTCGAGTCCCCTGATACCGTAAAAGGGGTTTTTAAAAATGTCTGTGTGTCTCCTGTCTCTCTGTGTCTAGGTGTGACGGTCTATAGCGGTCAAACCGCTATAGATATCAATTCCAAATTTTGTATTTACGTGTTACTTTTTCAGTAAAATCGGTAGACCGGAAGTAGTAGTTTACTTCAGTGAAGAAATTGAATTTTGCCAATATTTCTTCACTTACTAAGTTTAAACAAATTTATAAAGAATTCAAATGTACTCAAAATTAAATTGGAGAAGAATTTTATTAAAAAAGTTTTTCGAAATTCCTACCGGAAATATGCCTTTTACTCTTATCGAAAATAAGTTTTTTGCGAATATTTCGCTAGTTATGCTTTTTAGACAGGTACGTTACGAGTATAAAAGTATTTAGAACTTAATTTTCAATACCTTTTGTATAAAAAAAATTTCAAAATTCGGACCGGAAGTAACACTTTTATAGTTATCGAATAACGAGTTTTTGCAAATATGTCGTTAATGATGCATTTCATATATATTTGTCAAGAGTACAAAAGTATTTAGAGCTGGATTTGCAATGTATTTGGCATACATGACATTTTAAAATTCGGACGAGAAGTAACACTTTACTCTTAGCGAGTAGCACTTTTTTTATAATATGTATCTTGCAAAGTATGCATTCTATAGAAATTTATTAAGGCAATAGAAGTACTTAGAATAGGATTTTGAATAATGTTTGATTAAAAAAAATCTGAAAATTCTATAATTTGATACGCTAATACGTATAAGAAAGTAGTGTGGTGGCCACACCTCATTTTTTATTCCTAATGTTTTGTTGAGTCGCTATGACTTCAGGTAGATCTCTAATCGGTATATTTCTTGTGTAACGCGAGGCTACTTGTTCTAGAAGTATACAGTTATGCATAGGCGTAACTAGACCTTGACCATAGGGGGGGTCACTGCAAAGATATGCCATGATCGTCCATTTTTCAAACCCGTTTTCTTTCGCATTTGTCAGTACTGGTAGTAGTTCTATTCCTTTCCATCAGAGTGTGTAAAAATAATACATTTGTCAAGACTTTTAAAAAAGTACTTAATGACCCAATTTTTCTTTTCTTTTTTATGATGGGGGCGGGGGGTTCTAACCCTCAAACCCCTCCTCCCCTGGTTACGCTTCTGCAGTTGTGAAAGTTTGGAAGTCACAGACCCTAAATCTAGTTTGCAAAGCATTTGCAAATATGTTTTGATGGATTGTTGCAAACAGTGAAAGGAGTGCTACAGCTGTTTCAAGGAGAAAAACAGTATATTTTAACTAGTCGGTTAAATCAAGACGTAATTGAAAATTTTTTCTCGGTTGTTCTACAAAAAGGTGGTTATAATCGTAATCCAACTGCAAGGGGGTGTCGCCATTAACTCACTGATGAAACCACCCCTCAAGTGCAAATTATGAACCTGACACTGACGAAATGATGGAAATAATGTCTCTACCAGACTATGATGAAGTCCACTGTGAATTCTCTTCTTTTTCTTCTTCTTCTTCCTCCTCTTCTTCTTTTTCTTCATCGTCACCAGTTAAGGAAATGTCAACGTTAACTGGGCCGACTACTGAAGCATATCTACAAGAATGCGCTATTGTTTATTTTGCGGCCTATTTAATTAGAAAGTGTTTGGAAGAATTTAATTGTTTGTCGTGTAAACTATTTTCAACAACAAACTTACACTTGAACGACGCTACAAAATTACTTATTTTGCACAAAACTTACGGTAACATAAGCATAAAATCTGAACATGGTCTTACAGCACGAGCACCAGAATTTATTGACATTATCGACAGATGTTTGTCACTATTTGAAAGATATTTTACTGCCATTTATTATCAAAAGAAATTAAAAACCAGATTACTTAAAAAGATTTATAAAAACTACCAAAGTACTGGGCATAACAAATTAATTTAAATTAAAGTATATATAACAAGATCACTGAATCAACTATATAATCAAATAATAAAAAAGGATAGAATGTTATATACTTCAGCAGCTCGCGTTAACTGCCAGAAAATCTTCGACGCCGTAGTACTTCCTCTCCATCAACAGCCCTTTGACCCTTTTCTTGAACTCGTCAGGTGGTAGGTCTTAAAGTTTTTCCTTCAAGTGGTATTGTATAGGTACGAAGTGCTGGTATACTTGCGTGTGCGAGTATTTAGTAATCCAAATAATTCTTAATTACTCACTCTGTGACATATTCCGGAAATACGAAAAATTCTTAACGATACACGCACATGTCGTTTTAGTTTCACTTTTGGGTGTGTGAAGTTAGACCTCTTTTTTCGGAATTCGGAATTGTGACGAATTGTTCCAGGTTGCTCTAAGTTGGTTCTCAATTGTTCCAAAGTATTTCAAAAATAAATCATAATCGGCCGAGAAAATGGGAAAAACAAAACAATTTTTTGCCAGGGCCCCTTTTTTCGAAAATCAAAATTCTGACGGTCGTTCCAGGTTTGTTTTAAATTGTTCCAAAGTATTTAAAAAAAAATCTTAATTGGCTGGAGTTAATAGGAAAAGCGATTTTCTTATAGCCCCTCTTTTTGAGAAAATTAAAATTCTGTTTCAGGTTGTTCTAGATTTGTTCGAAACACTGTTCTAATACATCAAGACCGTATCTCATATATCAAAAGATATTGCCAAAAAACTATATCCAAAAGTGAGAAGTTGGCCCCCCTTTTTTCGAAAATCGAAATTCTGACGGTTGTTCTAGGTTATCCTAGGTTTGTTTTAGATTGTTCCAAAGTATTTCAAATAAAAAATCATAATTGGCTGAGTTAATAGGAAAAAATGAGGTGTGACCACCACACGACTTTCTTATACGTATGAGCCTTTCAAATTATAGAGTTTTAAATTTTTTTTTATACAAAAATTAATTAAAAACCCATTATAAGTACCTCTATTCTCTTAATAAATCTCTATAGAATGCATACTTTGCCAGATATTCGAAAGAAAGTGCTACTCGCAAAGAGTAAAAGTGTTACTTCCGGTCTGAATTTTGAAATTTCGTTTATACAAAAATATTTCAAAACCAACTCTAAATACTTTCGTACTGTTGAGAAATATTTACAGAATGCATAATTTACTACATATTGGCAAAAAATAGCTATTCGATAAGAGTAAAACTGATACTTCCGGTCCGTATTTTGAATTTTTTTTATACAAAAAATATTTAAAATTAAGTTTTAAATACTTTTATATTCGTAGCGTACCTGTCTCAAAAGCATGACTTGCGAAATATTTGCAAAAAATTGATTTTTGATAAGAGTACCTAAAAGACCTACTTCCGGTATCAATTTCGAAAAACTTTCTGACAGTCGTTTCAGGTTGTTCTAGGTTTGTTCTAAATTGTCCCAACGTATTTCAAAGAAAAAGTCGAAATTGGCCAAGATAATAGGACAAAACGATTTTGCAAGGGGCGGAATGACTTGCACTTTCTGCACATTACAGTGTTCAAGAAAGTTTTTGTATGATGCAGTTCAATAACAATACTTTATTGTGATTTATAATAAACATCTAATATAAGCAGGGTTTATTAAATATTTTCTCAAGTAATATAATGTTCTATTATTACAAAATGATATTGTTACCAAATACTGATAAACTATTACAAAGAAAAAATCAAAACTGGCTCAGGTAATAGGAAAAATCGATATTTTTTCAGTCCCCTTTTCTTAAAAATCGAAATTCTGGTGGTTCGAAAATAAAGTTATAATCCACCGATATAAATAAAATTAAAATCAAACAAAATGCTGTTATTTTATTTTGTGAATAAGCCTAGACACTTTTTCTTTTCATGTTTTTTTTTTCTGTGAAGAAAAAACACGTATGTCGGAGTACAGTACAAAAATACAACTATATGGGGTAGACTCTGTCGCTCCTTTCGCTTTCTGCACGTCCGCTTCGTAATGGATTTGTCTAAACGTCCTAACAAGCTGCACTATTTAGAAGAAAATGCGCTCTCTCTACGCACAATTCGCACGAGTGTCATCTCGTATGTAATAGTGCGAACTATTTCTGTGCAGAAATTTGCCAAACTCGATGGCATTTCAACATGAGATAAATTTATTTTGCGTATTCGCACTATTAGTGGCCTCTTTTGGCGTATTTTTAAACTAAATATAGAGTTGCCGTTTGCTAGGTAAGGACGGTTTGTCTGGAAGTATTGTCTGTGTTAGTACGTACATCCTGGCCGTCTAGTGTGGTTAATGGTTTCTAGGTGTTTCTAGGGTAATTTCGGCAGGCAATCTGTCAAATAGAAACAAACGAAAGTATTATTATTATTTTAATTTGACTTTAGCGCTGTTGTTTTTAGATCCTTTTTTAGAGATGACAACTCACAGATAAGCTAATCTTGAACAGATTAATTAAAGTAAAATGTTTTATGGGAATTTCGCTTGATTTGTCTTGATTATAACTTCAAAAGTATTTAAAACACCAGTAAGTAACTTATTTCTATTATTAAAACGTAATTTTACATGAAACTGTATAATTTTAGATACAAGATGTCCACATATTCAGAACTAGTTAGTAGGGCTTATTTAAACGACACATGTATGGTTGTAATTCACGATAATATAACACAATTTGGAAACTTGTACGGAGGTATTCCTGAAACACTAATGCTTAATGTAGTATCCTGGCTCATATTGTTTCTATTGTTTGCAATATTACGAAACCGTGCTTGGGATTATGGTAGGTTAGCATTAGTTCAAAGTGAGAAATGGACACAATTATTTTATAAAACTGATAATGAAAATGGAGATTCATCAAGTGATAGTATTCTAACTACAGATACGGGATGTTCCTGGTTTCCTAGTATATTTAAGATAAATAAGCAGCGAATATTTAACAGATGTGGTCCTGATGCACTTCACTATTTATCTTTTCAACAGCATTTACTAGTTTTAATGGGAACAATTATGATCATTTCAATATGCATCATACTTCCAATTAATTTTCAAGGGACATTACAAGGTAATATTAATTCCTTTGGCCATTCCACTATAAGCAATTTAGAGCCTCAATCTAATTTGCTTTGGATTCATGTTATTGCTTCATTTTTATTTGTACCTTTAACTATTTTGATAATGAGAAGATGTTCAAGTCATATTCCAAGTGCTACATTGGTGTCATCACGCACAATCATGATAACAAATATATCACACCACCATCGTAATGAAGAAGATATTAAAAGTTACTTGGGTGTTTGCTTTCCTAATTTTGAGATAAAAGATATACAAATGGCTTATAAAATAAAAAACCTTATGAATGTTGAAGATCAGCGTATTGCAGCTCAGGATGCATATTCATATTGCGTGACTAATAAAGCTTTAAATATTCAAGTTCAGAAATATGGCTGTGTAATGTGCTGCCGATGTAACCTACAAGATGCCGAAACATACTATAGTAGAATAGAAAATGAGTTGAACCTAGTTGTAAGTAATGAACGCACAAAAGCATTGGAAACTCCTCTTGGAATGTGTTTTGTTACTGTTGGTACTGAAGAACAAGCAAAATATATTATAGACACATTCATGCCAGGTACATTAAGAGCATGGAATATGACTAAAGCTCCATCACCTTCTGACATAAATTGGGAAAATTTGGAAATATCAATGAAATATTGGTATTCAAAAGCAATAATTATTAATATCTTATTATTTGTAGCTCTATTCTTTTTAACAACACCTGCAATTGTTGTAAACACTCTAAGTATTTTTACATCAACACAAGAAGATTTCATTAGAAATATTAGCCCAGTAATTTCTGAATTCCTGCCCACTTTATTATTATTAACAATGTCTGCACTAATGCCTATTATTGTTGCCTATTCAGATCAATGGATGTCTCACTGGACAAAATCTAAACAAAACCTTGCTATCATGACTAAAACATTCTTCTTCTTGTTATTCATGGTACTTATATTGCCTTCATTGGGTTTAACAAGTGCTCAAGCTTTTGTAGAGTGGTCTCTGCAGCCAAAGAACAAAACACTAAGATGGGAGTGTATATTTTTAGCGGATAAAGGTGCATTCTTTGTAAATTATGTTATAACTTCAGCATTGATTGGTACAGCATTGGAATTACTACGATTTCCAGAATTGGCTATGTATGTATGGCGATTAATGTGGATGAAGTCTAAGGCTGAGAAAGTGACAATCCGTAAACAAATTTTATCAGTATTTCCATTTGGCATTCATTATGCATGGACATTACTAATATATACAGTTGCTACAGTATACAGTGTTATTTGTCCATTAATAACACCTTTTGGTTTACTATATCTTTCGTTAAAACACATAGTCGACAAACATAATATATATTATGTTTATAAACCAATCACAATGTCTGAAGAGGGACATCAAATTCATGGTTCAGCTGTTAGACTTGTCAGAGTTGCAGTCATCTTGCTTCAAGTTGCAATGGCTGCTTTTGCAACCATAAGAGGAGGATTGAGTTTAATGTCAGTAACTACAATTTTAGGATTCTTTGCCACATTAGGCTTATTTTTCATGTTAAGCCCATTCCCATCTTGCCGGTCAAGATCAAGAAGTACAGCTGACATTTCAATTGAAAATGAAAAATACCTAGCCCCTGTCCTAATAACATCAAAGGATGTCAAACCTGTCATAGCTTTCATCGGTAATCATAATGGATATGGTTCTTCCACGGTTACTAACGAAATAACTATTTCAAGACCTGGCTCCAGCATGGCGTGAATGATCGTTTAAATAAATATATTTATATATATATATTATTACAGTTAGGCTGTGAATGAATTGTATTTGTCTACCATTAACCTGCAAGCTTTAAAAAATACATATTTTAATTATTTGTAAAAATTAATTTTTTGGTGCATTCATATTGTTTGTAAAGATACCTAATGTTTGATTTTTAAGTATTTTAACATAATAAAATTTATGAAATCAATTTCTTTTTATTATCTTTTATATTGAGCTACTAAAATATATGTTTCTTGTCCTCCAAAGACGTCAATGACTAATTTAGAAGTTTCACTCGGTGTTTATCCTGTGGTAACAATTTTCTATTTTATAGTCTATGGGAGTCTGTGCAATCAGATATTCAGGAGATTACCTGTTGGCACTTAAGTAATGTATACTTATATATTTATATACAGCAAGAGCGCGCGAGGTATGATCACCCGATGGTATACGTAAACTCGCATCTAAACGTGGTCCGATAATACATATTAGAGTAACGGCACAACATACTAGCATTGCCTGCTCATATTCGAACTCATAGTGATCTGATTATTTTTTTGCAGATTGACAAAAAGAACAAATTAAATTTTCTCTTTAAGTGATGACGATTGCTTAGATAACTAAGTCGATAATAACGCGAAGATTGTAATACTTATAACGTAATTATGATTATCCTAATGAAATTAAATAATAATGTAGTTGTGTACAAAGTTATAGCAGTACAACTGGGTTTTAGAATGAAATAAAAACAACCCGGCTGAAACATCTGCAGAATAAACTAAGATGTCTAGAGAAAAATAAATAAATAGAAATTTCATGGTAAAAAAAAACTATAAATAAGTATAACAGGAATACCATAAAATAACATAAAAACGACCCTTGAAATAGAAATTAAAATTAGAGATTCTCTCCAGTAAATATAACGAAATAACAACTCTGGAAAAATAAATCTATATATCTATATCTGGCGAACACAGCTAGCGGAGATCATTTGCCGAATATATGTCCGAAGAATATCGACTAGCATCGGGTGATCATACCCCGCGCGCTCAAGCTGTATATACCACGATTCGATTAAAACTGCGTAGACATACATGTGTAAATTCCTTGTTTGATTGAAATTTCTATATGATTATTTACTCTGTGGTAACTTGTCAGTATAGACATAATGGTATCTTAATTTCCTGATTGGCCATTTGCATTTTAATAAATCTCCCGCTTTACAATTTCTACGCCTGCTTGGATTCAACAAAATTGCCAAATTTTACATTATTTCGTGCGTTCAGGGAGTTACGGCGCTGGAAGTGAATACCGCTAGAGCTTATGGCTAGCGCCAGAAGTCTGAACGGGTCACACTCGTCACAGTAAATTTTAAAGATGTGGCTTACGCATGCGTACTTTTACTACTTTCGAAGAATCACAATTTCTGACGGCAGCAATATGGTGTTCTGAAGTTTATTTTCATTTAATTTCTATTATTATTGTTTGAAGTATGAAGACGTGACATGTACTTTTAAAATCCAAACTAAAAATAAAGTCAACGTATTTGGTATGTAAATATAAAATTATTTTATAATTGAGACCGAGATGATGGTAAATTATTTACTGTAATATATATGTATCAAAATATTTAACACTACATTTTACAGCGGATTAGTAAATGGATTATTTGGACATTTTCAATGAAGATGATGTACTATTATCAATATTATATTAGGCGTTTTGGTTGGAATATTTATCGGCACTGTGAACAGTATTCCTTTCAATTTTAATTAGTTGATGAACTTTCTGAATGCTATGTTGTAGTAAAAGTATAACCACAGAATATATAACTGATATATAAATTTAATACAAAGATACAACTTTGTTTATTGCTGTAGTTGTAAAAACAATATTCTTCCAGTATTAAACTTATTGAAATCTGCTGTTAGCAAATTTTACCCTAATCAACTTTATTAATACAATATGAATTTAAAATTACTGGTTATTAATGAGATTATATACATAATTTGAAAATGATGTTTTGTAAATTAAATATGTAGGCACAACTCTGGCAGTGAGTAAATGGAGAAAGCCGTTTCCATGTTGCTGATATAATAACATGAAAATTTCTAAAGCCCAATGTGTAAATCATATACACACCAGCTACATTAGTTTCACTCCACGGAATGTTTTTAAAGACCAGAGGAATATGTTTTATATTGTTTTGCATATGGAATGTTATTTACTATGCATTCCTGGGTATATAACAGAGATTTTACAAGCTTAGCTCAATAATTGGAAGAAATTATTAATCGAAGTATAAGAGATCAATTGTTTCATTTTCTATTCTGCGCTGATGGATACAAGTTAGAATGGTAAAGGAACTGCCCCCGTATTAATCGAACAATAGTTTGTCACCAAATTTCGATATATTAAAAGCCGAAGGTTGATTTCAAATAAGTTATTATGATAAAATTATTTTACAAATTAAAGACGTTTCTGAATTATGCATTTCTATTTATAAAAAAAAAAAAACTAAATAAAATTTTTATGAGCTTATAACTTTTTCTTTAATTTACAGACCCTAAAAAATTTACCTATATTGTCTGTTTGCACCGCTTATACTTCAGGGCCAGATTTATTAAGAGTAATTACTTTTTGAATTTATGTAACACTTTGAGCTGGTACTTGGCAAGCGTTGTTCGGTTGAAAGTCTAAGCTCTGCAAATGGACATACAGTACCCAGCAAACAGGCATGTACCTATGTACATTTTTTAGATATCCGATAATAAATAGAAGCATTAAAACATCCAATTAGTAACTTATAATTCAAAGAGCTATATTAATAGAAGCAATAAAACTATCAAACATGCATATTAATGATATATATTGAGACAACTATTATAGCTTCAATTTTAATTTAGCTCTTTACTGCACAGCAACCCCAAGTAAGACTCCCCATATGAAGTGTGAGATTATTAAGTCATGATCAGAGATGTTTGATCAACCGGTGTTGTCCTCGGTTAGTCAACACTCGGAAGATGCGTAAATCCTGAACACCCTCCGATCTTACCTTCACAATCTACAATACCGAGTCGAGGAGTATGAAGTACGGAGTACCACAAGGGTCAAGCCTCGTACTGGTCTCCTTCCCTATGTACATACGTGACAGCTCCAGCAACATATGGCTCAAATCGAACTAGACTTGTTTCTACCATTTATGGGGTTTAACATCAATCCCAAGAAATCACAGACAGCTTTATTAGCCTATAATACAACCATGTGATATTGGTATGGCCGTGATATATGTACTTATGGAGAGTACATCCACCTTCCTTTCATAGAAAATGGAACACACAAAATATAAGATCAATTATGAATTGCTATCAGGGAGGAATAATGGAATATCATTCTCTAATAAATGCTAACCCGGTCCATACCATGCGCTTTTAGATGGTTGTGGGAACCCTACATATGTATTATTAATTTTTATATATTTATAAGAATTTATGTAATAAAAGTTCTATAAAATTGAATATACCCGTATTTTTTTTACACTAAAAATGCAACTAGGTTTTAATATTTTTCTAAAAATACATTAAAACTTCTTCAAACAAATTAAGAGAGAATAATATATATATTCAAACACTTGAATACTAAAATTAAAAGATTATATTAAAAAAACTTTTTTGAAGCTTATTATAATTTTTATGAAATATATGTTTAAGCAATCTAGTTTAATTTTCTGTAAGAGTAGAAATGAATTTAGAGATGCAATTTTCGGTATTTAGTAAATAATTTACTTTTGCATCATAATGAAATATAAGTTTCAATCGTTATTGTTGTCATTTGCTAATGACACTGAAGATTGTTCCATGTGTGTTCATATTTTATAGACGGCATCCCTACTAATACAAGAACTTTTGATTAAATTTGGTGACAAATTATTCGACCAATCGAAGCCGACATTTCTCTGCCCATCTATACTATTGGTAGAAATGGTTTTGATAGACTTTTTTAAATCTCGGAAAAACATACATGTGTTATAAATTACAACTTGGCGAAAAATATAAAATTATTATCACATGTAAACAGTACAGTCCTGTTTACTGTACACTTTCACATATACCTAAAAATATAAAAGTTATATGTTTACCAGAGATCGTTTGAAATAGCGTTGCTATGATACCATACATAAAAACAGTTTCTTGTTTATTAACTGTCGTCACAAATTTGAAAGTTATGGAAAGACTACAATTTGTTGTGCGTGAAATTAATAAATTATTGGGGACAAGTTACAATTTATTATCGTTTGATGCGCTAGGTAGTGCTAAATTGTTACAAATTGTTTGTGATGTTTTGCAGGCTGTGAACGCTTGTCCCAAGGTAAATAATTTGCTTAGTGCTGATTTTTGTATTACACTTCTATTTATTTTTTATTTTACTTATTACAGATGACTACAGTTGATCAGGATCTATCACAAGTTGCAATTATTATATTAAATTCATTGCAGTCAGTTAAATATTTGCCTCCAGATACTACAAATGTGAGTGGGTTTTGTGATAACGTTGCAATGGTAAGTCATTTTT
Source organism: Amphimallon solstitiale (assembly GCA_963170755.1). Taxonomy (NCBI): domain Eukaryota; kingdom Metazoa; phylum Arthropoda; class Insecta; order Coleoptera; family Scarabaeidae; genus Amphimallon; species Amphimallon solstitiale. The sequence continues at coordinate 59,609,393 of OY720684.1, read as the reverse complement.
ATTTTTCCACTGGTAGCATTGTATTAAGTTTTAGTTGCTTGGATTAGATTTTGAAGAAGTATATCATAATATAGATAATATTTACACTATTACTTGATGTCTGCCTTTCATATTTTTTTATTACACTTTTATCACGTGCAATACAGTCATTTAATTTTTATACAATTTGAAAACACTTTTCGAATAGCTCAGATAGACTTACTTTTGAGTACTATATGTAGATTTGAAGGAAAATTGGTACTAAATCATAAGTGAAGGTGATTTTGGTAAATTTGTGTTTTTAAGGGTGATACTAATACCATTTATACTATATTGGAATGGTTATTAAAAAATCAAAATAAGATTAAGAAACGGGCTTATCTAGCAAGGTAATTTATTATTAAAATTTGTATTCATCATGTGTCTAATACTCATTTATTTACACAAGATATGCTGATAAGTTGCCATTACCACCAGAGGCTTCAGAAGATCAAGATGTTATGCAGGCTTACCGAAGTTATGAGAAAATCATAGAAGAATTTTGGGTGGTGTATAAGGAAAACAATGCGGCTAAGAAAGAATGCATGGAAGCAACTGAATTGCAAAACGATATTAAAAAGATGAATAATGACATTAAGAATGTAACTCAAAGAATTCAGGTGCAATGGGAGAAGTTATCGAATGTTCCAAACAAGGAAAACCTTGTTTATATAGGAAAGGCATATCGAACTGTTTGTAGTGAACTAAGAAATCTAACAGAACAAGTATTTTCCTATTTCTAATAATATTAAATTTTGTTATCATTATTTTTGTTTTAATAGATTAAAAAAAATTTGGAATTAATAACAAAGTTAGAATTTCAAGTTAAGAATCTTGAAGATAAATGGTCCAGGCGTGGTCGTCAACCCCTGGTTGATGCTAATATATTTGAAATGATCAGAGAAGAAGCGCGTGTCAATAGAATATTTTTTGAGACACAACTGCCTCAAGAATTTGAAAACCAAAAGAATTTAGTTACTGTCATGGAGAAAACTATGGAACCTATTTGCCCTCCTCGTGAATACTTACACAAATCGGTAAGGATTTCCTTGTTCATCCTATTTTTTTGTATTAAAATACAATACATTATTAGGTGGATCAATTGAAAGATACCGTTCAAAAACTAATGAACGAAAAATTAACTCTTTATGCAAATACTGAAGACAAACTGGGACCTTTTCGTAAACAAGCTAGTGGTATAGCACAGAAGAAGTTGGAATTATCAAATGAACTAAAAGGTATCAAGAATGAAATGGTGACAGTGGATGAGAATATCCGTCAAAAAGAAATTATACTTTTTAATGTAGTTGGTGGTGAAATTCTGCATGGGGAGGAATTGAAACATTTCATAGCAACATTACGTGAGAAGAGTGTCATTTACAAACAGCTACGTGCACAATTGCAAGGTTTATCTACTGAGTTGGGAATTGAAAATCGTACATTGGATATATTAAAAAATATTGATCCTACAATTGATAGCGCTTTCTTTGATGCCAGTGTTGCTTCTAAAGAAGAACAACCAAGTGAATATTCCAATTCTATAACAGAAGCAAAACAATTTTGCAAGCAGTTTATGCAGGAAATTGACAGTTTAAAATCTGCTGTTACACAAGTACATGGCCAATTAATCTTATCGAAGAAGGATGCCGATAATATAACACAAACTTTGGTAGAGATCAAAGATGTAAGTAGTATATATGCTTTTTAGATTTTTGTTTTAATCAACATTGAGAAATTACATTACTTAAAAATAATATTTTATACACAATGTTATGAGATATGGAATTTTGAAGTTTTGCCATTTTGATTTTCATATTCTTGGAATTGATATTTTTCCCAGCTATTCTTACGTTTTTTTATAGAATATAATCCTAGTCCATTCGTTTTACATAACATATCTCTTTTAGTATTTATGTTTTGTTCTTTCTAATTGGTTTAAATATTTTCCTTTTGTTGGCCATGATATTGTGAAGCTAAATGTGGTGGCATCGCAAATTTTTATAATTGATTGAGGTCTCGCTAGGCACTTGGTGAAACATATTAAATAATAAAGTTAAAAGAAAGTTCACACTTGGTTATTTGTTTCACTAAAATTTTATTTACAAAATACGCTTAGACAATTGTTTCGAACTTCTCAGTTCATTCTCAACTGAACAAGAAAAGTTTTAGAATAGATAATTTGAGTAAGGTGGGAGTAACATTGTGAATAATATAAGGGAGTTATGTATTATGGGGGTTTTCCTAGTAATTAACGAGAAGCAGCCTTAATAACAGGGGAAATTACGAACTCTGTTTGTTCATATATTTAATGATTTGTTTATTGCTTTGGATATTTCCATTATTTCCAAAAGGTCTAATCGTTTACTTTTATTTGCTGAGTGTAAAATTTAAAAATTATTTAATGATACCATGTGCTGTTCATTTATAAAATGCTCGGATATACCTGAACATTTCTTGGAATATAAGATTGCTTTCCTATGTTCTTCTATGCGTGTGCGAAAACATCTTCCAGTTTGACCTATGTAGAAAGCATCACAGTCTAAACAATTTAATTTATAAACGCCACATTTATCTGCTTTTTGAATTATATCCTTATTATTTGTCCAAAGTTTACCTAGATTTAATTTATTTACTATTATAGTTTTTATGCCTAAATTAACTAATCTATTATTAATTTTATTCGTGGTCAAATTTTTAACTAATTTTAAAATGTTGAAAAAAAATATAAAGAAGATGATCATAAAATGTGAATGTATATTAAAAGCTTAATTTCTACGTGTCCATAGTTGTACTAGGTACCACTTTGTTCGAAGTATAGTCCGTACCAACTTCCATGAGCTAAAATTCGTGGAAGACCGCTGCGTCATTTCTTGGAATAAAGCCGACGGAAGGCTCTACCTCGCCTAGATATTTGCAAGCAGTGGCGTGCCTTGTTTTTTCTTGGTATTTTGTTTATGGCGAATATTCAGAAAGTATAGAATGGATCTTCAGCAAGTTTTGTTTGTTGTAAGAAATTAAATCACGATAAATAAAGCGGGTAGGCCAGCGTCGACTTTTTGTAATAAAACTAATTTCAAATTATATATTTTTATTTATTTGACAGAAAGATAAATATAATAATAATAATAATAAAAGATAAATGTGATGATACAATTTAATAATATACACGTTAGCATAAAAAAGAAGGGATAAACAAATACATACTTATTTGGATAACCTCCACAGCCCCTTAATCTGATAAATTTTCGAAGTCAGTTTCAGTAGATGTTTCACTATCAGAATATGTTATAATTAAATTTTCTGTCAGCACATCAACTCGAATCTCGTGTTGTAAGTAATTGTCTTCAGCTTGAACAACATGTCGGCAACACTTTATCCAGTCTTGAACATTAACCGAAACAAATTATTCTTCTGTCAGAGTCTTCACAGTGTCTAGTTTAAAAGAGACATTTTTCTTTGCTACGTTATTTTTTACTTCAGCCCATATCATTTCGATCGGATTTAAATCGGGATGGTAGGGTGGAAGTCTTAAAACCACATGCCCATGTTCTTCTAACAGTTTATCGAATTTGTAAACAATATGTTGTCGTTTGTGATACTTTATTATTTCATATAACTGTGGCTTATGTAAATTCGTCGAAAAAGGTATATTTTTGCTTGTCAGCCATTCTATCATATCTGCTTTCCTTGAGTTGCTGGTAGGTGGTTTTTGTACTTGTATATTGTGATATGATGCATTATCAGAAACAATAACAGAATTCGGGGGATGATTTGGAATTAGCTTTTCCGTAAGCCATTTCTCATAATTTTGTGAGTTCATATCGTCGTGGTAATCTCCGGATTTGTTTCCAGATTTAAAAATCAATAAACAGTTAGGTATAAAACCCATTTCACCACCGGCGTGAAGAATAACTAATGGTTGATAACAAACCATTAGTGCTATTGTCTGTCCAACTGCTAGGACTAGTATGGCCAGCATGAATGTAAGTTTCATCTAAAAATACAATTGGCTTACCTTAACTTCTATAATATTTAATTTTGTCCAGATAATTCAGTCTCAAAGCACGAATATCACTCTTCTCTATTAGCAATCCCCGATTGTTCTTACTTTTCCTCCACTTGAATCCCAGTTTTCTAATAATTCTATGCAGGGAGGTACGTTTGCCGGAGAAGTCGTATTCCGCACTTAACTCTTCTTGCAGTTGAGCCAAAGTAACTCGACAATGTTCGGTTTTATAAAAATTGTAAATCATATTTCTAATGTCCGTTTGTTCCCATGGTGGTATGTCAGTTATTGTACATTTTCTCTTGCGTTTCTTGGGAGAACTGAATTTTATTTTGCCATCACCGTTCTTTGTATCGTGCAAAGTGACACCTTCACTGATGATTCTCTTTACGGTTGCTAGAGAAACTCCCGTAGCAGCCATAACACAATTTTTTAGTTCCGTTTTATTTTTATTTGGAAAAATTGTCTTTACATAATTATATACGTTGAACACAATACCCTTACACTGACTATTACACTCCTGTCTTTTATTTTTCGCCTCCATTGATTTATTTTAATTATAGGCGCACACTCGCAAGTCGCAACGATACACAGGCTCTCAACGAAAATCGACTGCAAACAACGACATCAAACTAGAGTTATATAAATTGATGGCAATATATATATCTTATTTGGTAACATCTGAGACACACTACAAATTAAATACCTATTACTCTGATTTATTTTAAATTGTTGATGTTCAGTTACAAAATGTCCCAGCTCACTTTTATATTAATATACTGTTATATATAATAGGATTTAGACAATTTTAAATAGAGGAGTATACAAAAGATCTGTTTGGTCATTAAGTAATATTTCATCTGATTTATTATTTGTTTTAAAAATTTCTAACGCTTCTAAAAGGTTTAATTTTAATCCTTTATCACTGTAATGTTAAATTTTGATATTATTTTCTGAGAATGTGTGGTTATATTCTATTAAATGATTTGCAAAACATTATAACATTATTATAACAGTATATTAATATAAAAGTGAGTTGGGAAATTTTGTAACCGAACATAAACAATTTAAAATAGATTTGAGTAATAGGTATTTAATTTGTAATGTGTCTCAGATGTTACCAAATAAGATATTATATTGCCATCAATTCATGTAACTCTAGTTTGATAATGACATGTAAAATGTTGAAACTGCAGTCACATAGTGATTAAAAATAAAGTGAAGGTATTTAAAGCTTAATTGAATGTTTTATTTTACTTATATTCAGTATCATGATTCTTCACAAAGTAACAGCTGAAAGTGTTATATATTTGCTATAATAATTGTAGGGTGAAAGACCGCCGCCTATGCGTGCTTTATTCTACTCGAGGATCGGGTCGATTCCAAGAAAGTGACGTAGCGGTCTTCCACGAATTTTAGCTCATGAAAGTTGATACGGACTATATCAGATGACATAATTGGTCAGCTTCAGCAAAGGCTTTGATACAATTGATCGTCGAATTCTATTATCTATGTTGCGTCACATTGGTTTTGATGATGGCGCAGTTACTTTGCCGCGGCCTTATATGTTAGGCAGGGTTCAGGACTTATCCATTGATGGGTGTGAGTCTGAGTGTCTTACGATTTCTAGCGGTGAGCCGCAAGGTACAATTTTAGGTCCACTATTATTTTGCATTTTTATACATCGAACTGCATATTGCAACTTAAAATTGTTGTATCCTTACAGAAACACTTTTCATTTTCGCTTGAAAACTTTGCTACCTATATCAAAGTCTGGTTCTTTCGCTATTCGCGTTTTCTGTATCATTATATGACCCATGCTTAGGTTCTTCTGATGTGGCGAGAATACAGAGTTCAGAATGCCTGCCTTTGCTTATTTTTTGTCTTAGAAAATATGACCATGTAACGCATAAACTGAAGAATATCCGTTGGCTAAACATGAAGAACCGAAGACTATTGCAATCATTTTATTTGTTTCATAAAATCATTCGTAACATGCATCTTATAACCTCTCCTCGTCATAGAACAGCATTTTACGAAAGGTGTTTCACTTTCAATATTTAGAAATTACACGATTCCTTGCCTTCTTTGTAATACAGGATATGCCTTTGTGCGGATTTAAATCCATGGTTTTTGGTATTTCTGATGTTGCAGAAATAAAGACATTTATTATTATTAATGGTTCTCCCATTTTAATTGCAGACCTTCGAAACCGCAACACATACAGTACTCGGTGAAGTTCAACAATTAAAAGAGAAGATTAAATTGTCACGCACTGAGATAGACCAATTAGAAAGTACATGGAAGACCACCACTCAGTCTTTGGACAAGCTAGAATATATATTTAATCGTTTGATAGATGAAATGTTAACTGACACTGATGAAATTGCACCAGGAAGTGATTCCTCTTATTTAGGTATGCTAACGAAGGAGAGAGACGAAACTCAGAAACTTCTGGAAGTAGCACAAAATAATATGAGAAAATTCGAAGAAGTTAAGGTGATATATTTTTGTTGTTGGAAATAGTACATATTTAAGATTTGCACTACAATAGTTCTTGAATACGTTTGAATAGAATTAATAAGTAATACTAGAAATTATTGAATCTAAAGAGATCAATTGGCATTATAAAAGTGGAAAACTTATTTAATATTAAATAATTGTGATGTATAATCTAAACAAGACAATGATTAATAATAGAAATAATCTTAAGAGTAAAATATAAATAGAGAGAGCATAATAGAGTGTGTGAAGTTAGCCCCCCTTTTTTCGAATATCGGAAATCTGACGGTTGTTCCAGGTTGTTCTAGGTTTGTTCTAAATTGTTCCAAAGTATTTCAAAAAAAAAGTCAAAATTGGCCGAGATAATTGAAAAAAACGACTTTTTCACCCAGCCCCCCTTTTTTTCGAAAATTGAAATTCTGAAGGTTGTTCCAGGTTGTTCTAGTTGTTCTAAACATTGTTCCAAAGAATCTCGAAAAAAAAATCAAAATTGGCCGAGATAATCGGAAAAAACGAGTTTTTGCCAGCCCCCCTTTTCTTGAAAATTGTAATTCTGATGATTGTTCTAGGTTGCTCTAGGTTTGTTCTAAATTGTTCCAAAGTATTTCATAGAAAAAATCAAAATCAGACGAGAAAATGGGAAAAAACCAAAGCCAAAAGTATGAAGTCGGACCCAGTTTTTGCAAAAATTAAAATTTTGACGGTTGTTCTAGGTTGTTCTAGGTTTGTTCTAAACATTGTTCGAATACGTCAAAACCGTATCTCTTATATATCAAAAGATATGGCAAAAAAACCAAATCCAAAAGTGTGAAGTTAGCCCCCCTTTTATCGAAAATCTAACTTCTGACGGTTGTTCCAGGTTGCTCTAAGTGTGTTCTCAATTGTTCCAAAGTATTTCAAAAAATAAATCATAATTGGCCGAAAAAACGGCAAAAAACTTTTTTTTTCTGGCGGCCCATTTTTCGAAAATCGAAATTCTGACGGTTGTTCTGGGTTGTTCTAAGTTTGTTTTAAATTGTTCCAAAGGATTTCAAAGAAAAAATCATAATTGGCCGAGATAATAGAAAAAAACGATTTTCCCACGGACCCCCTTTTTGCGAAAATTCAAATTCTGAGGGTTGTTCCAGGTTATTCTAGATTTGTTCTAAACATTATTCTTATACATCAGAACCGTATCTCTTATATTTCAAAAGATATTGCAAAAAAACGTTTTTAAAAAAGTGTGAAGTTAGCCCCCTTTTTTCGAAAATCTAACTTCTGACGGTTGTTCCAGGTTGCTCTAGGTGTGTTCTCAATTGTTCCAAAGTATTTCAAAAAATAAATCATAATTAGCCGAAAAAACGGCAAAAAACTTTTTTTTTCTGGCGGCCCATTTTTCGAAAATCGAAATTCTGACGGTTGTTCTGGGTTGTTCTAAGTTTGTTTTAAATTGTTCGAAAGGATTTCAAAGAAAAAATCATAATTGGCCGAGATAATAGAAAAAAACGATTTTCCCACGGACCCCCTTTTTGCGAAAATTCAAATTCTGAGGGTTGTTCCAGGTTGTTCTAGATTTGTTCTAAACATTATTCTTATACATCAGAACCGTATCTCTTATATTTCAAAAGATATTGCAAAAAAACGTTTTTAAAAAAGTGTGAAGTTAGCCCCCCTTTTTTCGAAAATCTAACTTCTGACGGTTGTTCCAGGTTGCTCTAGGTGTGTTCTCAATTGTTCCAAAGTATTTCAAAAAATAAATCATAATTGGCCGAAAAAACGGCAAAAAACTTTTTTTTTCTGGCGGCCCATTTTTCGAAAATCGAAATTCTGACGGTTGTTCTGGGTTGTTCTAAGTTTGCTTTAAATTGTTCCAAAGGATTTCAAAGAAAAAATCATAATTGGCCGAGATAATAGAAAAAAACGATTTTCCCACGGACCCCCTTTGTGCGAAAATTCAAATTCTGAGGGTTGTTCCAGGTTGTTCTAGATATGTTCTAAACATTATTCTTATACATCAGAACCGTATCTTTTATATTTCAAAAGATATTGCAAAAAAACGTTTTTAAAAATGTGTGAAGTTAGCCCCCCTTTTTTCGAAAATCTAACTTCTGACGATTGCTCCAGGTTGCTCTAGGTGTGTTCTCAATTGTTCCAAAGTATTTCAAAAAATAAATCATAATTGGCCGAAAAAACGGCAAAAACCTTTTTTTTTCTGGCGGCCCTTTTTTCAAAAATCGAAATTCTGACGGTTGTTCTAGGTTGTTCTAAGTTCGTTTAAAATTGTTCCAAAGGATTTCAAAGAAAAAATCATAATTGGCCGAGATAATAGAAAAAAATGATTTTCCCACGGACCCCCTCTTTGCGAAAATTGAAATTCTGAGGGTTGTTCCAGGTTGTTCTAGATTTGTTCTTATTCTTATACATCAGAACCGTATCTCTTATATTTCAAAAGATATTGCAAAAAACTTTTTTCAAAAAGTGTGAAGTTACCCCCCCCCCTTTTTTCGAAAATCTAACTTCTGACGGTTTTTCCAGGTTGCTCTAAGTGTGTTCTCAATTGTTCCAAAGTATTTCAAAAAATAAATCATAATTGGCGGAGATAATAGGAAAAAACGATTTTACAATGGGCGGAATGCACTTTCCGAACATTACTGTGTTGAAGGAAGTTTTTGTATGATGCAGTTCTATTTAAAGAAATAAACATCTAATATAGCAATAAATATATATTTTCGCAAGAAATATAATGTTCATTTATTACAAAACGATATTGTTACCAAATGCTGATGAACTATTTCGAAGAAAAAATCAAAACCGGTTATGAAAAAACGATATTTTTCCCCAGTCCCCATTTCTTAAAAATCGAAATTCTTACAGTTTCAAAGTATTTCAAAAAAAAAAAAAAGCGCTGGATATGGGTACCCAACTAAAATCAAACAAAATGGGGAAGTCTATCAGGCTCCCTTTGTTATTTTATTTTGTCTAATAATAATAAAAATAAAATACTGATTTTGAAGTTTGAAAATTTTAATTATAGTAAACCACTACAACGTTATTTTGTCTAGCCGTGGTCTGGCCACTTTTTTTCATGGTTTTTGCTCCGGGAATGCAAGCACGTGTAGACATTCCTATCAAGTATGTTTATTTTTTGTAGCCCCTCCTCGTAAACATGTTGAAATATGCTGTCTAATTTTCTCACTAAAACGATTGAAAGGCTACTATTACTTTATTTGGAAAAAATATTATATAGGTACCTATTTAGATAATATAAGATAGTATATCCGTCAAAGAGTAGCCGATTTGGGAAAGGCTACTGTTTTACAATACCAAATTGATAAAAAAATATATTATTTATGTCAATGTTATCAAATAATATAATAATATCAATAAATTAATTTTACAGAAAAAATATATATTTTAGATTTTAGGGATAAACTAAAGCATGAACTCTAATAAAAATAAACAAAGAAACATCAACCTAGCAGCTCATGAGAAAAACATTAATCTTTTTATGAGCAAGGTATAATCATTCTCAATATGTTTATGAGGTAGTTTTTAATCTACATTAATAATGTAACTAACGTCACTGTTCTAATATTATTTTATGTTAGGAGCATCAGCATTTAGTAACAATATTGTTTTCAAACAAATGAATTATATTACTTGGGAAAATATATGTATATTTACTGCTTCTGCTTTATTCTGAATCACAAATGAGTATTATTATTCATTTTAAAATATAGATAATAGGTAAAATCGATTTACCTATTATCTTGGGCAATTCCGATTTTTTCTTTGTAATCCTTTGGAACAATTTAGAACAACCTAGAACAACCGTCAAAATTTCGATTTTCGAAAAAAGGGGCGCCAGAAAAAAATTGTTTTTTGCCGTTTCTTCGGCCAATTATGATTTATTTTTTGAAATACTTTGGAACAATTGAGAACACACTTAGAGCAACCTGGAACAACCGTCAGAAGTTAGATTTTCGAAAAAAGGGGGGTAACTTCACACTTTTTGAAAAAAGTTTTTTGAAATATCTTTTGAAATATAAGAGATACGGTTCTGATGTATAAGAATAATGTTTAGAACAAATCTAGAACAACCTGGAACAACCCTCAGAATTTCAATTTTCGCAAAGAGGGGGTCCGTGGGAAAATCGTTTTTCTCTATTATCTCGGCCAATTATGATTTTTTCTTTGAAATCCTTTGGAACAATTTAAAACGAACTTAGAACAACCTAGAACAACCGTCAGAATTTCGATTTTCGAAAAAAGGGCCGCCAGAAAAAAAAAGTTTTTTGCCGTTTTTTCGGCCAATTATGATTTATTTTTTGAAATACTTTGGAACAATTGAGAACACACCTAGAGCAACCTGGAACAACCGTCAGAAGTTAGATTTTCGAAAAAAGGGGGGCTAACTTCACACTTTTTTAAAAACGTTTTTTTGCTATATCTTTTGAAATATAAGAGATACGGTTCTAATGTATAAGAATAATGTTTAGAACAAATCTTGAACAACCTGGAACAACCCTCAGAATTTGAATTTTCGCAAAAAGGGGGTCCGTGGGAAAATCGTTTTTTTCTATTATCTCGGCCAATTATGATTTTTTCTTTGAAATCCTTTGGAACAATTTAAAGCAAACTTAGAACAACCCAGAACAACCGTCAGAATTTCGATTTTCGAAAAATGGGCCGCCAGAAAAAAAAAGTTTTTTGCCGTTTTTTCGGCCAATTATGATTTATTTTTTAAAATACTTTGGAGCAATTGAGAACACACCTAGAGCAACCTGGAACAACCGTCAGAAGTTAGATTTTCGAAAAAAGGGGGGCTAACTTCACACTTTTTTAAAAACGTTTTTTTGCAATATCTTTTGAAATATAAGAGATACGGTTCTGATGTATAAGAATAATGTTTAGAACAAATCTAGAACAACCTGGAACAACCCTCAGAATTTGAATTTTCGCAAAAAGGGGGTCCGTGGGAAAATCGTTTTTTTCTATTATCTCGGCCAATTATGATTTTTTCTTTGAAATCCTTTGGACCAATTTAAAACAAACTTAGAACAACCCAGAACAACCGTCAGAATTTCGATTTTCGAAAAATGGGCCGCCAGAAAAAAAAAGTTTTTTGCCGTTTTTTCGGCCAATTATGATTTATTTTTTGAAATACTTTGGAACAATTGAGAACACACCTAGAGCAACCTGGAACAACCGTCAGAAGTTAGATTTTCGAAAAAAGGGGGGCTAACTTCACACTTTTTTAAAAACGTTTTTTTGCAATATCTTTTGAAATATAAGAGATACGGTTCTGATGTATAAGAATAATGTTTAGAACAAATCTAGAACAACCTGGAACAACCCTCAGAATTTGAATTTTCGCAAAAAGGGGGTCCGTGGGAAAATCGTTTTTTTCTATTATCTCGGCCAATTATGATTTTTTCTTTGAAATCCTTTGGAACAATTTAAAACAAACTTAGAACAACCCAGAACAACCGTCAGAATTTCGATTTTCGAAAAATGGGCCGCCAGAAAAAAAAGTTTTTTGCCGTTTTTTCGGCCAATTATGATTTATTTTTTGAAATACTTTGGAACAATTGAGAACACACTTAGAGCAACCTGGAACAACCGTCAGAAGTTAGATTTTCGATAAAAGGGGGGCTAACTTCACACTTTTGGATTTGGTTTTTTTGCCATATCTTTTGATATATAAGAGATACGGTTTTGACGTATTCGAACAATGTTTAGAACAAACCTAGAACAACCTAGAACAACCGTCAAAATTTTAATTTTTGCAAAAACTGGGTCCGACTTCATACTTTTGGCTTTGGTTTTTTCCCATTTTCTCGTCTGATTTTGATTTTTTCTATGAAATACTTTGGAACAATTTAGAACAAACCTAGAGCAACCTAGAACAATCATCAGAATTACAATTTTCAAGAAAAGGGGGGCTGGCAAAAACTCGTTTTTTCCGATTATCTCGGCCAATTTTGATTTTTTTTTCGAGATTCTTTGGAACAATGTGTAGAACAACTAGAACAACCTGGAACAACCTTCAGAATTTCAATTTTCGAAAAAAGGGGGGGCTGGGCGAAAAAGTCGTTTTACTTTCTTATACGTAGTATAAGGAAGTATTGTGATGATGAAAATTTTCGACCTCGAGATTTTTGCAGATGTCCACGTTTTGAGGTCCCCTGATACCAAAAAAGTGGTTTTTAAAAAATGTCTGTGTGTCTGTGTGTGTGTGTGTGTGTCTGTGTGTGACCACGATAGCGGTCAAACCGCTATAGGTATCAACTTCAAATTTTATATTTACGAATATAATTTCCCTCTTGAGAACTGATTAGATTTTGAGCAAAATCGGCATACCGGAAGTAGTAGTTTACTTCAGTGAAAAAATCGAATTTTGCAAATATTTCGTCAATTACTAAGTTTAAACAAATTTATAAAGAATTCAAATGTACTTAAAATTAAATTTGAGAAAAATTGTATTAATAAAGTTTTTCGAAATTCCGACCGGAAGTAGGTCTTTTACTCTTATCGAAAATCAGTTTTTTGCGAATATCTCGCATGTCATGCTTTCTAGGCAGGTACATTACCAGTATAAAAGTATTTAGAACGTACTTTTAAATATCTCTTGTATAAAAAAAATTTCAAAATTCGGACCGGAAGTAACACTTTTACTCTTACCGAATAACGATTTTTTGCAAATATGTCGTAAATTATGCATTCTATATATATTTATGAAGAGTACAAAAGTATTTAGAGTTGGATTTGGAATATTTTTTGTATAAATGAAATTTCAAAATTCGGACCGGAAGTAACACTTTCATACGTATAAGAAAGTCGTGTGGTGGCCACACCTCATTTTTTTTCAATTATCTCGGCCAATTTTGACTTTTTTTTTGAAATACTTTGGAACAATTTAGAACAAACCTAGAACAACCTGGAACAACCGTCAGATCTCCGATATTCGAAAAAAGGGGGGCTAACTTCACACACTCAGCATAATATTAGCTTGTCGACAAATAAATTGAAGGCTGGTGGGGTGTAGGGATGATAATAAAATTTATTAAATTATATAATACAAATTTATATAATTTAATTTGTTCAATACAAACTCACCTCTTTATTAATTATGCTTTAAAACAAATTATATTAGGACGCTGTGTGGTAAATGTTGTAGCTGGTGTACTACATCCAACTATTCCATATAAGGCATATGTAATAGCATCTAAAGTTATAAATACAGTTGATGCGGAAACAGTTGCTAAAACCATTGACGAGAATTTGCACAAAATGCTTCATTCGGAGGACAGGTACAGGGAACAAATACTTTTATTTGTTAGTGACAATGCCGCATATATGGTAAAAACAGGCAGACTATTAAAGGAAACATATCCTTATATGCTGCATATTACTTGTGTAGTACATGCTCTCCACAGAATCTGTGAATATATCAGAGACAGGTATCTGGAAATTGATAAACTTGTATCCGCTTTTAAAAAAGTTTCCAGAAAAGCACCATCGAGGAGAGTAGCTCTTTACAGGGAAAAACTTCCATCTTTGTCACTGCCTATCTCGCCAGTAATAACTAGATGGGGAACATGGTTGGAAGCTACTAGTTTTTATGCAGAGAATTTCGACAGTTTACAAAATTTCGTTACATGTTTAAATGACGATGCTCGAAGTATTTTTGATGCAAGGAACTAACAAAAATCCCAAATTAAAAAAATCAGTTGTTGTTCCTTCAGGAACTCTTTGGAAATTTGCCTAAACTAATCACATATTTTGAAAATCGAAATCTCAAATTAAAAGATGGATTAACCACATTAGATGTTGCTATTAAGAGGCCTCTGTACGGTTCAACAGCATATGTATTTACATGTAAATGAGCGCCAAAATATCTCATTATCCAACGAACCTGAACAAAATGTATTGTAAGATTTCGAAAATATACATTATTAGGTACAATTCACCCGGAGCTTTTTACTTTCTTATCGTAGTATAAGGAAGTATTGTGATGATGAAAATTTTTGACCTCGAGATTTTTGCAGATGTCCACGTTTTGAAGTCCCCTGATACCGAAAAAGTGGTTTTTAAAAAATGTCTGTGTCTCTCTCTCTCTCTGTGTGTCTCTCTCTCTCTCTCTCTCTCTCTCTCTCTCTCTCTCTGTGTGTGTGTGTGACCACGATAGCGGGCAAACCGCTGTAGATATCAATTCCAAATTTTGTATTTATGTGTATAATCTCCCTCTTGAGATCTGATTAGTTTTTCAGTAAAATCGGTAGACCGGAAGTAGCAGTTTACTTCAGCGAAAAAATCGAATTTTGACAATATTTCGTCAACTATTAAGTTTAAACAAATTTATAAAGAATTCATATATACTTAAAATTGAAATTGAAAATAATTTTATTTAAAAAGTTTTTCGGAATTCCTACCGTAAGTAGGTCTTTTACTCTTATCGAAAATCAGTTTTTTGCGAATATTTCGCAAGTCATGCTTTTTAGACAAGTACGTTACGGGTATAAAAGTATTTAAAACATAATTTTCAATATCTTTTGTATAAAAGAAATTTCAAAATTCAGACCGGAAGTACCACATTTACTCTTATCGAATAACGATTTTTTGCAAATATGTCGTAAGTTATGCATTCTATATATATTTATCAAGAGTACAAACGTATTTAGAACTGAATTTGCAATATTTTTTGTATATATGAAATTTCAAAATTCGAACCGGAAGTAGCACTTTTACTCTTAGCGAGTAGCACTTTTTTGATATCTTGCAAAGTATGCATTCTATAGAGATTTATTAAGAGAATAGAAGTACTTAGAATAGGATTTTGAATAATTTTTGTATAAAGAAATTCTTAAAATTCTATAATTTGAAACGCTCATACGTATAAGAAAGTCGTGTGGTGGCCACACCTAATTTTTTTAATATTCTGTTTCGTTTTTGACAATTAGATATCAAAGTGGAACGGTAATCAGCAGAATCAATGTCCCATTTGAGTCTCCTTTTACCACCTTATAAATAATTAAAAACAAATTTGCTCCGGTCAGATTATAGATTTATAAATGAACAACAAAAATATGTACATAGATGAATAAAAAATAATATGATTACGCCGTTTTTTTGGCGCTCCTGAAATGTGAATTTTGTCACTGTACGGTGGCGCCTTCTGGCGGGCATTTGTACAATACCTATGTAGAGAGATGAGATGGATATAGATGGTGCGTACTTCCTCTGTACAGATCATCAGATATTGTACCAGACTGGTAGACGTTCAAAAGAGTAATTTACGACCTAGCAAAAAATTACTCTCAAACGATTCAGTGTTCGGACAGTTATAAAAAGATTTGAAGTAAACCAGATATTGCTCCGAAAGGATATCTTTTAATTTAAAAATTCCACTAGAATACTTTTCGTGTTATGATAAATAAAGAACAGACAGAAATAGGACTTATTATTTTACAGATGTAGTTACATAATAATAATGAATAAACATTAAACTTTAAATAATTTATATATAATAATAAAACAATGAAATTCGATTCAATACATGATATTATAGTATGTAGTCATACTGTATTTTTTTTTGGAAAAAAATATGCGAGACTATTTTATTTGATAAATCGTTAGTGGGGCATGCGACGACTCTATAACCAAAATGTTGGAACCCCCCACCCCTATTTTTTGGGTTTTTGGTAATCCCAAAAAGTTTTTGAATGGACTTTCCGCGTAAATGGTTGGTCGAACAAAAAATTTTTTTAACAAAAATTGTAGAGGACAATATTATCTAGAAATTATCTAATGTACACGCTGCGCTGCAGCCAAAAGCGGAAAAGCAGAGGGCGCCAAAATTTTCAAAAATGGGTTTTCACTATTTTTTGGCGCGAAAAATTTTTTTAGCGTTTGAGGCAAATGTAAAGTTGCAGAGAATGCCTTAATTTGTCTGAAGGGCAGTAGAGAGACGATCGTTTCTACGTTAGAACGTATCTTTTCTGGCTCTTTGAAAATGAGCGTTTGCTTCATTTGCGAAGAAAAATTTCGGTGACGATGATACTGTGCGTTGAAGCCGCGGGACAGGTCATCTTCATGGCATTGTACGATGGTGCCACTTGCAAGTACACACTGTCTCAACCTTGCTTCAAGGAATTCACGCAATCCGCGACCAAGAGCAAAGTGAATCTCCCTTATTTACCGCCTTCGCCCGATGTATTGGTTTAGCAATGGATCCCTTGGATTGGGGACTTCTCGAACGTTGTTTCCATGGAATATGTGTTCATATGGTTGTTCAATAATTTCCGGACTAGGCGAAACCGAAGTAACTGCAAAGTTGTTTTTTAACATACTATACCACCAATAGAATCCTGTTCTTTTCACTCACGAAAAATAGTACTATGATATCAAAATTAAATTGGTCAGTGTTGGTCATGGAATGTAAAACGCTTGTCTTAGTTTAGATCATCCTTTTGAAATAATTCAATCATTGTCAAGCTACACTGACATTATCAATAACCTACAAATGTGTTACCTACTTAGTTCAGCTGTAAAATAATAATGAACTACAAGTTATGAAATAAATAACGTTTTTATTAACCAGAAAAACTAAATTACAATAATTGTTGTAAAATGTCCCCCGTTTTGTTCAATGCACAAGTTTACGCGCCTTCTCATGATGTGAAAAGCGTTTTGCAGCATTTCTGGCGTTATGGTTGCACATTGCTGAACAATTCTTTGTTGCAGTTCTTGCAAATTATGTATCGGATTTGCGAAAATCTTATTTTTTAAATAAGGAAAGATAAAATAGTCCATAATTGTCAAACAAGGTGATCTCGGAGGAAACTCAACTTCCGTATCAAACTTATCAGCCGGTGATCAAAAAACTCGCGGAGAAAAGCAAGATTTTCTCGTGTAGTATGTGCTGTCGTGCCGTCTTGCTGGAAATAACCGTATTGAAGTTCATCATCGTCTAACTGTTGCACAAATTCAGTCAAAAAAATATTTCTGTACCTTTCTGCGTTGACGGAGAAATTGAAAAAAATTGGCCCAATTATTCTTCTGCGAGAAACTGCCATCCAAACACCAATTTTCTGAGCATGTAGTGGTGTTTCAATAAAAATATGCGGGTTATCAGTGCTCCACATTCGCATATTCTGAGAATTGATATATCCCGAAAGGAGGACCCAAGCTTCGTCAGAAAAAAAAGTTAAGTTCAGCAGATCGTTATTCATTAAATTATTAACGAACCAATGGCAGTACGCAAGGCGTCTGGGGTGGTCTGCAGGCAGAAGAGCTTGATATGATTGCATCTTATATGGATGCATGTTCAGGTTCTTCTTTACAATCGTTTGGCATGTTCCATAAGAAAGCCGAATTTCTTGAGAGAGACGTTTTAAAGGTTTTGTAGGCTCTTCTTCCATACGTTGACGAACGTCATTAATAACTTCTTCTGTACGAACTCTTGGTCTACCAGCACTTTTATTATGCGTCGCAGAACCAGTTTCGCGAAACACTTCAACAGAATTTGTAAGGCATGCATAAAAATTGTCCGGTAATACTGCTACGCCTGGGAAGTGCTTCGAAAATTGTCCAAACACAAACGTTGACTGTATTCCCAAGTTTCATTAACTAGCACACCCGTTCGAAAATAGGCTTCAATCATGTAAATTTTGTGCTCTGTGGTGCGAACCATGATTCAGAAACCGTGCAGGATTAGAAAATTTCAACACAATAACCTGACAGATTTTGACATTCAAAAAATTATGACATACCTAAATGTACGATGCACGCTACGACAATAATTTTAAAATCCATGACCACCATTGACCAATTTAATTGTTGATATCCCGGTACATTATAATATAATAATATAATGACATTCCTTTCGTTCTGCAAACTCCAACAAAACAAAGTCATTTTTAATTCGAAAATATATTACCGTTGTTTTAATATAATAATAATATAATAATAGTATAATAATAATAATGTATATTTACTCATCTATAATTATTAACATTATATTAATTACAGATTATCGTCACATCTGAGTAATCTTGTGGTAATTATCACATTTGACATAAAATATCACATTGATTTAAATTAAAGTGTATATATAACAAGATCACTGTATCAACAATATGACAAACAACGATATACACAAATAAACAAATAATAATAAATGATAGATTGTTATATACTCCAGCAGCTCGCGTTAACTGTCAGAAAATCTTCGACGCCGTAGTACTTCCTCTCCATCAGCAGCCCTTTGACCCTTTTCTTGAACTCGTCAGGTGGTAGGTCTTTAAGTTCTTCCTTCAAGTGGCTATATAGCTTGGGACCCCAATAATCGACACCCGACTGCAACAGTGAAAGTCAATGATAAGGGGTTCTTAGATGCTTTCTACTTCGTGCGTTGTACTCATGTTTGTTTCCATTCGGATAAAATGTGTGTTTGTTGGTAGCCTTTTTTTGCAGTAGAAATATTCTATTTGCATCAGCCGCCTGTCCCCAGAAGAAAGTTCCATAACTTAGAAGAGATGAAAATACGAACACTATGCCACCTTTGCAGATTCGTATGTGCATACATGTCTCAGTCTTCTTATGGTGAATACCACAGACGTCAGTCTACCAGCTATGCTATTTATGTGTCCCCACCTCAGATTGGAGTCCATTATCAGACCCAAAAATTTGGCTTTTCCCGATCTTCTGTTGTTTTCGTGGAAAATTTCATGTTTTGTATTTTGTTCGGGTTTATTTTCAGCTGATTTGCCGCAAACCAGTCTTCTGCTTTTTGGATGTAAGCTGCAGATTTTGCTTTTAGCTCTTCGAGTCCTTTCCCCCTTACTAACAACGTGGTATCATCCGCATATAGACACAATTCGGGTACCTGGGGCACTACAGGGCAGGGTCATTCATATTGTAACGAAACCAGCAGACGAATTGAGTTACATTAAATAAAAGAATCAGATCTCTCGGCGCGATAAAAACGAAACTGTCACACGCAAAAAAAAGGCAGACCGGGCGAGCCATAAATCATCTCTCTCTCGGCTGGTAAATATCGTAAATGCAGTGAGTCATCTAATTTAAATGTACGGCATAAGTAAAGAAAAGTCTAGATTTCCCCTGGTATATTACGGAATTTACTGGTACTGTTCGAGAACATTTTATGCAAGTGTATATAAGGCGAGTGGGTCACCGGGATTCATTCATTACGGGATTCATTGCGGAAAGAGTAATCGCGGAGTAATTCGGTAGTCTCGAGTGGTGGAAACGAATAGTGGTAGCCGAATAAATAAATATAGTAGTGCCGTCTTATATAAATAGAACTGTTATATAAATAAATACGGACAGAGATATAAATAATAGTAGTAGTAAATAAATACCTGTGATAATTAAATTGTAGTAGTTTAAGTGTGTTAAGTTAGTTTTATGTTTTTATATTGTTAAATAATATTAAGTATATAAATATACAGACTGTTTTAAATAAATAATTGCACGAGTTGTTTATTGGAACCCGAAAACGTTACAATATATATAATGAATATTTTTGGTCCAAGAATTAGCGAGACATGGATGCGTTTCTACCTACTTTGGGTCTTCTCAGGAAGCAGTACGCTTCAAAATAATTTCTTGTATAGATACGAAGTGCTGGTATACTTGCGTGGGCGAGTATTCCGTAATCCAAAAAATTCTTATTTACTCACTCTGCGACATATTCCGGAAATTTGAAAAATTCTTAATGATACACGCACATGTCGTTTTAGTTACACTTTTGGATGTGTAGACCCCTTTTTTCGAAAATCGGAATTCTGACGGTTGTTCCAGGTTGTTCTAGGTTTATTCTCAATTGTTCAAAAGTATTTCAAAAATAAATTATAATAGGCCGAGAAAATGGTAAAAAGAATTTTTTTGCCAGCGCCCCTTTTTTCGAAAATAAAATTCTGACGGTCGTTCCAGGTTTGTTTTAAATTGTTCCAACGTATTTCAAAAAAAAAAAAATCGTAATTGGCTGAGTTAATAGGAAAAGCGATTTTCTTACAGCCCCTCTTTTGCGAAAATTGAAATTCTGTTTCAGGTTGTTCTAGACTTGTTCGAAACGCTCTTCTAATACATCATAATCGTATCTCATATATTAAAAGATACTGCCAAAAAAGTATATCCAAAAGTGAGAAGTTAGCCCCTCTCTTTTTCGAAAATTTGATCGTTGTTCCAGATTGTTCTAGGTTTGTTCTCAATTGTTCCAAAGTATTTCAAAAAATAAATCGTAATCGGCCGAGAAAATGGCAAAAAACAATTTTTCGCTAGCGCCCCTTTTTTCGAAAACCGAAATTCTGACGGTTGTTCTAGGTTATCCGAGGTATGTTTTAGATTGTTGAAAAGTATTTCAAATAAAAAATCATAATTGGTTGAGTTAATAGGAAAAAACGATATTCTTACTGCCCCCCTTTTTGCGAAAATTGAATTCTGACGGTTGTTTCATGTAGTTGTAGATTTGTTCTAAACATTTTTCTAATGCCACACAACCGTATCTCTTATAGGTATATCAAAGGATATTGCAAAAAAAACGAAATCCAAAAGTGAGAAGTTAGCCCCCCTCTTTTGGAAAATCTAAATTCTGACAGTCGTATCAGGTTTTTCTAGGTTTGTTCTAAATTGTTCCAACGTATTTAAAAAAAAAGTCGAAATTGGCCAAGATAATAGGAAAAAATGAGGTGTGGCCACTACACGACTTTCTTGTACGTATGCGCGTTTCAAATCATACAATTTTAAACATTATTTTATACAAAAATTATACAAAATCCTATTCTAAGTATTTCCAGTCTCTTAATAAATCTCTACAGGATACATACTTAATGAGATATTTGCAAAAAAATGCTACTCGCTAAGAGTAAAAGTATTACTTCCGGTCCGAATTTTGAATTTTCATTTATACGAAAAATATTTCAAATCCAACTCTAAATGCTTTTGTACTCTTGACAAATATTCAGGGTGTAACAAAATAAGTGTAAAACATTTCAGGGGGTGATTCCTTAGCGAAAAAGAGATAGGGTCTTTCATATAAAAAAACTTCAATGGAGCATCCCTTGTTAAGATACAGCCCCATAAAGGGGGTACATAAAATTTGTTTTACAATTTTTCTCATAAACACTAAAAATGTAATTTATTTCCAATGTAACTTTTTGTTACTAACTAATTTATTAATAACAAAACATAAAACATGTAGAAATCATAGTAAATGTTCAATATGTCCACCTTCAGTCATTAAACATGCGTCTAGACGTCGGCGCATTGAGCCACGTATTCGCTCAAATATTCCTGGATTCTCTCTAATTACCCTGCACGCATCGATGATGCGGTTTCTTAAGTCCTCTACATCGCGAACAGGAGTAGGATAAACCAAAGTCTGTAAATGGTCCCAAGTAGAGAAATCGAGAGGATTGAGATCCGGGGATCGAGCGGGCCAATTCTGTGGTCCTCCCCGACCTATCCAATGATTTGGATATGTTTGGGTTAAATGCTGACGTGCTGCTTGACTAAAATGGGCGGGAGCCCCATCATGCATAAAAAACATATCCCTTCTGACGCCCAATGGAACTTCCTCCAGCAGTACTGGATGCACTTCTCTTAAAAATTGAGTGTATGCCTCACCATTTAATCGAGGAGGTAGAGAATGAGGGCCAATTAAATAATCCCCAATAACTCCGAGCCACGCGTTAAGAGAAAAGTGTTCTTGATGGTTAGCTTGTACAATAGCGTGAGGGTTTTCATCAGCCTATATGTGGTTATTATGAAAATTAATTATCTTGTCCCGAGAAAAAGTACGTTCGTCTGTGAATTCGATCGTCTTCAGAAAGTCAGGATTTCTTCTAGTCATTTCCAGCATCCAATTGGAAAATTCAAGACGGTTCGGAAAATCTCGCTGTAACAGTACCTGTACTCGTTGCAGATGGTAAGGGTATAAGAGTTGTTCCTTTAAAATTCGAAATACCGTCATATGATCAACATTTAACTCGAAAGCAATCTTTCTAGTACTGCTAGTAGGTTGTTCTTCAACCAAATTAAGTACTGCTTCTTCAAGATGTGTTGTTCTAACTTCTCGATGGCGACCACAATCCTGCGTTCCTTTGTCGAATGAACCATATTCTCGTAATCGTTGATGAAGTCGGGCAAATATTCTATGCGAAGGAAGCTGCCGTTGAGGATACATTTCACCATATCTTCAAGAAGCTTCTAACCCATTCCCCTGCGACAGACCGTAAACGTAATGCATATCAGCCATTTCCTCATTTGTGTGTATTTTGATAACAAGTGAATTATTAAACTAACAAATTACGAACAAAACAACGACACACAATTAAGTATTAATTCAATTTCAAAAATTTACAAACTGACAGCGTGATACCACTACTAGCGGCCTACTAAATAAATTAGTTTTACATTTTCGTTTTATGACGATGTATCTCTGTAGTTGTTCGTAAAATAATTTTTTGCTGCGAACTGATTACTTTTGGGCAAAAAATTCAAGAGACATTTTTTGTTTCGAATGAAACAAGCTATTGGGAATAAATTTTTAAATGGTAAACAAATAATCAGACAAAAAGTTACATTGGAAATAAATTACATTTTTAGTGTTTGTGAGAAAAATTGTAAAACAAATTTTATGTAGCCCCTTTATGGATTTTTTTTTATATGAAAGACCCTATCTCTTTTTCGCTAAGGAATCATCCCCTGAAATGTTTTACACTTATTTTGTTAAATGGTAAACAAATAATCAGACAAAAAGTTACATTGGAAATAAATTACATTTTTAGTGTTTGTGAGAAAAATTGTAAAACAAATTTTATGTACCCCCTTTATGGGGCTGTATCTTAACAAGGGATGCTCCATTGAAGTTTTTTTATATGAAAGACCCTATCTCTTTTTCGCTAAGGAATCACCCCCTGAAATGTTTTACACTTATTTTGTTACACCCTGTATATAGAATGCATAATTTGCGCAATATTTGCAAAAATCGCTATTCGATAAGAGTAAAAGTGTTACTTCCGGTCCGAATTTTGACATTTTCTTTATACAAAAGGTATTGAAAATTAAGTTCTAAATACTTTTATACTCGTAACATACCTGTCTAAAAAGCATGACTTGCGAAATATTCTCAAAAAACTGATTTTCGATAAGAGTAAAAGACCTACTTCCGGTAGGAATTTCGAAAAAAATTTTAAATTAAATTCTTCTCAAATTTAATTTTGAGTATATATGAATTCTTTACAAATTTGTTTAAACTTAGTAGTAGACGAATAATTGGCAAAATTCGATTTTTTTTACTAAACTACTACTTTCGGTCTGCCGATTTTACTGAAAATCTAATCAGATCTCAAGGGGGAGATTATATTCGTAAATATAAATTTGGAATTGATACCTATAGCGGTTTGGCCGCTATCGTGGTCACACACAGAGACACACACACAGAGAGAGAGAGACATTTTATAAAAACCAGTTTTTCGGTATCAGGGGACTTCAAAACGTGGACATCTGCAAAAATCTAGAGGTCGAAAATTTTCATCATCACAATAGCTACTTCCTTATACTACGTATAAGAAAGTAATAATATACTACGTATAAGAAAGTAATATACTTTGTATAAGAAAGTAAAAACGATTTTGCAAGGGGTGGAATGACTTGCACTTGCCGCACATTACAGTGTTCAAGGAAGTTTTTGTATGATGCAGTTCAATAACAATACTCTATTGTGATTTATAATAAACATCTAATATAAGCAGGAAATATTAAATATATATTTTCTCAAGTAATATAGGTAATATTCTATTATTACAAAACGATATTGTTACCAAATACTGATAAACTATTACAAAGAAAAAATCAAAACTGGCTGAGATAATAGGAAATTTCAGTCCCTTTTTTTTAAAAATCGAAATTCTGGCGGTCTAAAGTAAGGTCATAATCGCCCCATATAAATAAAATTAAAATCAAACAAAGTCCGGTTATTTTATTTTGTGAATAAGCCTAGCCATTTTTTCGTTTCATTTTTTTTTTCTGTGAAGACATGTGTGTCGACATTTTTACGGCACAAAAATACACCTGTATCGGGTAGGCGCTGTCGCTCCTTTCGCTTTCTGCACGTCCGTTTCGTAATGGATTTGTCTATACGTCCTAGCAAGCTGCACTATTTAGAAGAAAATGCGGTCTCTCTACGCACATTCATAGGAGCGTACAGATGCCTCTTAATAATTTCAAAAGTATTGCAATTGACATCGGATGTGGCCTTCGGCAAAAGTTAGACGCAGTTTTTAATATCCAGATTTAATAACATTGCGGCAATTGTGTATGGAGACAATGACACAAAATCTAATTGCTAAATACGCTGAAATAAAAGAGTATTTCCAGTACGCACCTATAACCAGTTGCGATGTAGAAAGGACGTTTTCTATCTACAAGAATGCACTTAATTCAAAGAGAACAAATCTCACAGAAGAGAACATTAAGAAAGTATTGCTAGAAAATATTAATACTCCTTTACTCGACTTGAACTATAAAATGAACAAATAATAAGGTATTTTGTATTTTATAGATCACCAACCAGTTGTTATCCAATTATATAAATAAAATTAAAACCTCTTTAAACATACAACATTTCAATAGTGCGCCCATGGCCGATGAGTCATCAACCTTTCGTGTCCGCTCCCTTATAACTTATAACTACAGAGCGGATACGAAGGTTGATGACTCATCGCCCACGGGCGCACTATATAAATTTTGTATTTTTAAAAAGTTTTTAATTTTATTTATATAATTGGATAACAAGTGGGTGGTGATCTATAAAATACAAAATACGTTATTATTTGTTTATTTTGTAGTTCAAATCGAGTAAACTTTTCATACTTTATTTATCTTACGAAATATAATAAATTTTAAAAACCCCGCACGCTCCTATCTACGCCGATGAAGATAGGAAATCTACGAGTTAAATGGACTTTTTTTGCTCTCACCCTCGGGCGTAAACAGATGTTGCAGTTCACCATATGAATAGTTAGCTATTCAGTAACTGCGTGCTGTTTACATTATTTCTTTGCTCCGTCGTACTTTAAACCTGAGACGGCCGCTCTGTAGTTATAACATGATAAGTATGATTAAAAGACAAAGTAATGACGGTATACCCTTTTTTTACTAATTGGCTGTCATTGGTAATCTCGTTGCGTTTACAACGTACCTATGGCCAAAATTTGCCTTAAATTATATAGAATTTCTCTTATTCAAACTTACAAAACAAACAAAAAATTGTCCACGAGCCAAAATACAAAATAGAAATAAAACAAAAACATGAAAAGACTGTAAATTCAGACTATATAAATCTAATGAACTTTTTCTTCCTATAAAGTTTTGTGTCAAATTGATAATAGCAACATTTCCCATTTGCTTCATACTTACTTGTGCACGTTGTATACAAACCAAGACATTTGCTCTGCAAATTACAATGATATGCTGCACCACAATACAAAGGCAGCGCTGACGTCACCCGCCATAACACAGGTAGATTATAATTGCAGTTTTTTTTCCAGAAACATGAGCAAGCAGCTATAGAATTTTTGAAGCATACTGAGTATCTTATCCTTAAAAAATTGGAAGAGTATCCAGAATAAGAAAATATGTTTTTGTTAATATTTTAATGTTGTTTTGTAGAATTTTTGGTTTGTCGAGTACCTATCGTATACTTAAAAAATGAAAATAAGTTTATTTATTAAGATTATGTTTTGTTATGTTACCAAATGTTGTTTGTGAAAATTAGCATTTATTATGTTTAATAAAGTTTTATGCCTTAAACTGAGTAGTTTTCTATTATTCTTGTTTTATAATTATATTTGTTTAACAAAAACAATCATTTTTTTTTCGTGAATTATTTTATTCCATTGGGCCATATTATAATGACTGTACATAACAGTGATTATTTATTATTGGCATCGGTCTCTACATAGAACTTCATTTGAATATTCTAGAACAGGGGTCTCCAAACTTTCCAGCCTTAGGGCCATACTGATTACTCCAGTAAGTTCCGAGGGCCAAAACCATATTATCATTGTTGCCGGTGGTAAAAAGTGAAATAGTCCACTGATGAAAAAAAGTCCGAAAAAGTACGCAACGTTTAAAAAAGGCTGCAAAACGGCAACACTGCATATTATTAATTTTCCTGTCATTATCTGTAATTTCTAGATTAGTCGTAGAGTACGAGCCATGAGGAGTAACGTGACACGACATCTGGTGGACACAAGCGGAAATAGGTAGTACCTTCTATCGCTAACAGATGGCGCTAATAGCACGTACAGAATAATCTGTTGGTTCGAGAAAGTTCTGGTGTCTTCCGCTCACTTCTAGATGGCAGTAATTGGAATATATAAGAAGGCTAGTGGCGCAACCACAAGTCAGTTCCTATGACACTGTTGTGAAATAAAATAGTGCGTACCTCCTTAAAACGTGTTTGTGCGTGTTTAAGTTTAAGACATCTTTGTAACAGTATTTTGATTTGAATTGTTGCTTTTGTGTGTGATTTAGTAGTATGGAAAGAAGCGAAAAATTGATAGTGAATGCAGAAAATTCAAAGATCAGTGGAACATTCAGTATTTCGTAATTGAGTCCAGTAAGAAGGCGCTGTGTTTGATTTGCAATGAAAGCATAGCCGTTCTCAAAGAATATAACATTAAACGTCATTATGAAACAAAACATTTTCAAAATTACTCAAAAAAAAGTTTGCGGACAGAAAAATTCGAAGCTATGAAGCGCGGATTGAAATCGCAGCAATCTTCATTTACAAAACTCAAAACTGAACAAGAGGCTGCAACGCGTGCCAGCTTTCGTGTGGCTCTTGAAATTGCAAAACGTGGAAAACCATTCACCGATGGAGAAATGATCAAAGAATGCATAATTGCAGTAGCCGAAGAAATGTGCCCTGAAAAGGTAAATTTATTAAAACGTGTCAGTATGTCAGCAAACACTGTGGCTCGAAGGGTAGAAAACATCGCTGAAAATATATCCTCTCAACTGTTCGACAAAAATGGACATGTTGAGTGGTTTTCTTTGGCCTTGGATGAGTCAACGGATGTGTCAGATACTGCTCAGGTGTTGATTTATATTCGAGGAGTAGATAAAAGCTATGAAGTGCATGAAGAACTTCTTGATATGAATAGTATTCATGGCACAACTACTGGTACAGATATTTTTAAAGGAGTTGAAATGGCCATTAATCAAAAGAACCTTCGATGGAAAAACTTGAAATGTATTACAACTGATGGAGGCAAAAACATGAATGGGAAAGATAAAGGAGTGGTCGCTCTTGTGTCAAAGGCTGTAGAAAATGACGGTGGTTTAAAATCATTAGTCTTACATTGTATCATTCATCAACAGTCTTTGTGCGGAAAATGTTTGGATATGTCTGAAGTTCTGAAACCAGTCATATCAACTGTTAATTTTATCAGATCTTTTGGGCTGAATCACCGACAATTCCGACAATTTATTGAATAGATTGGAGAAAATGACTTACCTTATCATACTGCCGTACGTTGGCTTAGTTGTGGGAAAGTCCTTCAGCGCTTTTTTGAACTTCGAGCAGTGATCGAAAATTTTTTGAATGAAAAGCATCGCCCTCTTACTGAATTACAAAACAACGCATGGCTGTGGAAGTTAGCATTCTATGTTGATTTGACAAAACATGTGAACGAACTGAATTTGAGATTGCAAGGAGAAAACCAGCATCTTCCTGATTTATACACTAATATCAAATCATTCCGGAAGAAATTGATACTGTTTCAATCACAACTACGAAGTAAATGTTTTTCACATTTTAAAACATGTGAAATATTCAGCCACACTACTGAGACTGAGTTTCCTATCGATTTTGCAATCGAAACTTTGAGTGCTTTGAAAATAAATTTTGATACTCGTTTCTCGGACTTTGATGCCATTGCGAATCAAATTAAGATTTTTCAGAATCCTTTTGATACTGACATTGAAACCCTAGCCCCGGAACTTCAAATGGAAATAATTGATCTACAGTGCAGTGATATAATTAAGAACAAATATCAAAACTCATCTTTGTTGGAATTTTATAAGAGTCTTCCACTGACACAATTTGATAATTTGCATAAATTTGCTCGTGGGCTGTTTTCTGTTTTTGGTGCTACTTATTTGTGTGAGAAGACCTCCAAAATGAAGTACACAAAAAATGTTTACAGATCTAAATTAACTGATGAGCATCTTAAATCTCTTTTAATAATTGGTACAAGTAAAATTAGTCCACAACTACAAACTATTATCAGTGGAAAATCTCAATTACACAAATCTTATTAGTATTTCATATGTCATTATGCTTGTTATAAGTTATGGTTTTATTTAAAATGTATAAAATGTTAGTTGGATTCATTTCAATAATCTGTTAGTTATTATATACTGAAGTAAAATTTTCTGCATATTATACATGTCTTTACTCATTACAATTCTGTGTTTCTTTATCCAACTTATCACAAAAACAATAACAATAAGCCTACAACAATGTTATGAGTAGTTAGCCCATGACCATATCAATGTAGATGTCATATTAATAATTATTCAACATAAAATTAGAATACTTCAGTAAACTAAATTTAATTTGCTATAAAAAATATGTTCTCTAAAAGGAGTTTTCAAGTATGCTAGCTCTCCGCGGGCCGGACAAAATCTGTCCGCGGGCCGGATGTGGCCCTCGGGCCGTAGTTTGGAGACCCCTGTTCTAGAACATGATAAGAAGAAAAGGCATTTTTTAACGCGGCTGGTAACTAAATATAAATAGATACTAATTTAAGAAAATAAGGTGTGGCCACCACATGACTCTCTTATACGTATGAGTGTTTCAAATTATACAATTTTAAGAATTCTTTATACAAAAATTGTACAAAATCCTATTCTAAGTACTTCAATTCTTTTAATAAATCTCTATAGAAGCATACTTTGCTAGATATTCGAAGAAAAGTGCTACTTGCTATGAGTAAAAGTGTTACTTCCGGTGCGAATTTTGAAATTTCATGTATACACAAAATATTGCAAAACCAGCTTTAAATACTTTTATACTCGTAATGTACCTGTTTAGAAAGCATGACTTGCGAGATATTCACAAAAAACTGATTTTTGATAAGAGTAAAAGAGATAGGAATTTCGAAAAACTTTTTGATTAACATTTTTCTCAAATTTAATTTCGAGTACATTTGAAATCTTTATAAATTTGTTTAAGCTTAGTAGTTGACGAAATATTGGCAAAATTCGATTTTTTCACCGAAGTAAACTGCTACTTCCGGTCTACCGATTTTACTGAAAATCTAATCCGATCTCAGAAGGGAGATTATACTCTTAAATACAAAATTTGGAATTGATAGCTATCGCCGTTTCACCGATATCGTGGTCACACACACACTGACAGACAGGCGCACACACAGAGAGAGACATTTTTTAAATACCGGTATCAGGAGATCATAACGTGGACATATGCAAAAATGTCGAAATCGAACATTTTCATCTTCACAATACTTCCTCATAGCTATGTATACGACAGTAAAAAGGGAATATAATATAACACTGGGCAAGTATTTACAGTGGTCGTTGGAACATTCTCTGGTGACAGATTTTGAATTGTGGAGATAGCCACTTTATATGTACTTTTTACTACAGCAACGCTGATAAGTTTAAGAGCTTAAGATCCAGAATACAAGAGAAAAAGACAAACATTAAAGTATTCTGTTTTATAGAAGTTAGAACGGAATCCAGAATAATAAAATATGTGTTTGTTAATTTATGCCGATATGTTTTGTTGTATTACCAAATGATATTTGCGATAATTAACATTTATTATGTTTAATAAAATTCCACATGTTAAACTGAGATGTTTTATAATTATATTTGTTCATTATAAAATAAACAATTATATTCATTTTTCTTCTGTCAATCATTTCATTGCATTTGTATACTCTACAACCTAATAAGGACAGAATGCATTTTTTCAATGGGGCAATGCTTAATAGTAATTATTTGATCTATCAGTTATGGCGAAGAATATTTATTTTAGTAACAAAATCTTTTTTGTACTCACCGCCTGTAAAGTGACATTTGGAGCATGTGTCGCTCGACCAGGAAAGACTATTTCCCGGTCGAGGCGACTGTAAAAATTGAAAAAAACACTGGCACTTTGGGACATTTAAAAAAAATCTAACTTGATAGTAATAAAATTTAGTTTATAAAATACTACTTCCCTCGACTATTCTTCACTAAAAGATAGGGAAATAGGAGTAATAATTAAAAATTCACAATAAATTTGTGGCGCCATCTATTATTGACATTCATATTGGCAGTTCATATAATAAATTGTAATTGAACCAAAGAAAACGCAATAAATGTACTATAAATTTATAAATATAAGAATAAATACCTCATGTTTGCCATGTGTAAGAATATAATAACTTAATTTTAGGGAAAGGTGAGTAATAGTTACGTACATGAAATGCTTAAATTAATTAGGTAATCTATCTTAGGTTAGGTATGATACTAATGACATTAATCAATAATATTATTTTAATTCAATGTTCGTACAAAAAATATTGTACAAACCACTTGCGTGAAGACATCTTCCACGCATTCGCGCAATTAAAAGCACTCGCTTCCTGCAGTCGCTCGTGCTTACAATGTGTGCTCATGCGGGAAAACAGTCTTCCCGCACTTCGTTCGTAAATAACTATTACAATAAACAAATTTTAGTTACACTAGTTTTCAAATTGTTTATGGGTGTTATTAATTACCTAGCAGTATAATAACGCCCTATCTAAGAAACAGTTAAAGGTTCATTAAAATCAAAACAAATTCAAAAATGTATAAAACATAGTTATTAAATTGTTTTTGGAAAGAGAAAAAAGATGTGTATCTTTAAAAAAACTTGGGTGCTATTACCCGTATAGGGTATAATAACTAGAGACCGGACACGAGCGGCCGATGACTCATCGCCCACGGGGGCACTATGAAATTTTTTATTTTTAAAGAGTTTTTAATTTTATTTATATAATTGGATTACAAGTGGCTGGTGATCTATAAAATATAAAATACATTATTATTTGTTCATTTTGTATTTCAAATCGAGTAAACTCTCCTTACTTTATTTATCTTACGAAATATAAGGTAAATAGAATGAATTTTAAAAACTCCTCACACTTCTACCTACGCCGATGAAGAAAGGAATTTAATAGTAAAATCGACTTATTTGCGGTCCGTTTTCTCGACGAAAACAGATGTTGCAATTCACCATATGAATGCTATTATTAACTGCGTGATGTTATACACTATTCCTTTTGTCCGTCGTAGTTTCGGCCTGATACGTCCGGTCCATAATAATAACGCCCTAGTAGAAACAAAAACCAATTCTTAGTCAAAGAATTATGAAACATGAAACATGTTAGAGAATTCCTATATAACCTAAATTAACAAAAACTCAGCATGAAATAAACGATTTCTTTATAACACTCGGCATTCAAAAGTTAAATCGTCCGGTGTCAGACCGACGCACTTTTCGTGGTACCAGACTTCGCATTTAGTGCATTGAAGCATGTCCGCTACTCTATTTTCTTTTCAAGCGAGGCAGTAGGGGAAGGACGGGTAAGATGACGATGGTACACTCGGATTCAAGAAAGATGATCCCTGCGTCACTACTATACCGTTTGACTGAAATAAAAGTAGATATAGCGAAACACAGACACGCACACATGTGCATGCAAACATGAAATGGAGGGGTACGATAGTAGGGGAGTACATATGAGTTCATATCGGGACACCGGGGTACCGAGTAGTGATGGGCAAAATCGAATTATTTCAATAACCGGTTACTCACTACTCGAGTGATCTTGATAATCGAATTATCACTCGAGTAGTTTTCACTCGCATCTTCGCCCTGTATTCAATAATAATAATATGTATTAACATGTATAATGTATACAATGCAAATGATACAACCCGCAGAATGTACTACGACTTTTCCCTGTATAATATTCTGGTATTCCATAAAAAAGTACTAATTTTTATTTAAAAAACGACGTACAAAAGCAAAGTGTACTTTCAAAATTATAAATATACATTTTCATATAGGTCTTAATTGTACAAAACACTAATACTTTCAAGCTTATTTCGTAATCAGGTTTTTAAAAACACGATATGTTGGTTGCCGTAAATCGTATATTTATATATTAGTCATATTTCATTTATCGCTCACCTTATATGCAACACCGACAACCCGGTTCTTCTTTACTCAAGTTGTCGCATTTCTACTTCATTATCCATAAAAAATATATGTATATATCAATAAATAACAGATATTTACAAAAAACACACAAATTGCAGATTTATGTTGCGTTTATTACTTATATTTTGTCACCGGTCAATTAACCAACTTAAGA
The DNA here is from genome assembly GCA_963170755.1 of Amphimallon solstitiale. Taxonomy (NCBI): domain Eukaryota; kingdom Metazoa; phylum Arthropoda; class Insecta; order Coleoptera; family Scarabaeidae; genus Amphimallon; species Amphimallon solstitiale. Next base: position 59,576,420 of record OY720684.1, on the reverse strand, counting down.
AGAAATTGACTGTTTCCTAAACATACTGATAATTTTTACGTTCTTTATATTTTTTATTTATTTTTGTGCATTTATATAGTTATTTTTATTACATATTAATTATATTAACTAACGCTATTGTTAGTATTTATATAAATACCTACATGTTGTTTATTAATACTGTATATATTTTTAAATTAAAGATGCACATTTTCCTGGAGCTCTCTATTGAACAAATCAACTTAATACTTGCCAATACTCTCATCATATACTGCTCCAATTCCCAGTAAATATATAATCAGTGTCCAAGTAGTAGTGCGACAACGCGAGCGAAAGATAACAACCCGGTACTCCGTGGGCGATATTGCAATGCAGGCGACGACTACTTAGCAGGTGAAAAATTACCCGGTAGGCGATTTTTCAAAGCAGGCGACGACTACCAGGTGACTGGTGATGAAGTACGACTTATTATATATAGTCAGTTCGCATTTCCGATTTGCAGCAACTCGGTTATTGTGTCGGTTCTCCGATCGCCCGTCACTCGTCGCTCGGATTCAAAAACCGAATTACACCGGTTATTTGAATAATCGGGTACCCGGTTATTTTTCACTCGAGTTCTCCCATCACTAGTACCGAGGCACAACCGAGGCTTTAGTGCAAAACGTTGAAAGTTAGTATGCAGACGTTTGCTTTAAGGAATTACGCTATGTACGGCTTTTGTATAATATTTTGGTAACTGATGTATAATGTATTAACATTGAACTGAAACAAAACTCTATAAAATTTGTAACTAAAATAAAATTCTTATAAAAAATTAAATAAAATTCTCACATTTAAAACGAAACAAAATATTATACTTAATGAACTATACAAAATTTAATGTTGAAGATGTTCAAATGTCTGTCCCTCTTGCATCAAGCAGTACCCTAAACGATTATAAAACCCATTTTGTACATTCGATAGCATTTCAGGAGTAATCATTTGTATGGCGTTAAGAATTTGTTCTCTAAAGCCATCCAAATCAATCGCTCTATTTCCTTCAGCGGTATTAATATTTGCGAGTTTGCTCAGATACAATGTATGTACATTCACGCTCTAAAGTTACGGAACGAATGTGTTGTCCCCGCTCTCGATTTCCCCACTATCTCCCCACACCACCGGTCTTTACATGTTTATGTGTGTGTATTTGAAGATGCATATTAACTTTTAAATACGACAATCTGTATAATTCTATCAAAGAATTATGTCTATATCCGAATAAGAAATAGTATCAACTTGTATAACAAGGATAGCATAAGCGAATGCATGTGTTTTCAGTGCGATGCAAGCACGACATACGTTTTATAGAATTTATTTGAGCAAGACAAAGACGGAGTGATTGCATGGGCTGTATCATGGTACAAATATATAAGGTATGTTCTAGCGCAGCTTCCTTTGACGTCATTTGAACACAGCTACGTCATTACCACTGATATTAAGAAAAGAAAGATTACTTTTGAATAACCACAGATGTAATAGTATATAGATTGCTATATAAAGAATAATAAAAGTACATAGCACAGTTGTTTACGAATGTGTAACTAAAATAAAATTTCTTTACAGAGAAAAAGCTCCCACTGGATATTATGTGACACTTTGGTTTACGAAACCTGTTTTATGTCGTTTTATAATACAATTTGTAATTACTTTACTGACAAAGTAATTTATCACAAAAATAAATTTGACTTGAAAATGTGCATTTTTTCTAGTGGTATATTGCTTTAAGTTACTGATACCAATGAATATTGCAAAAGTTGAAAGTATAATAGTAAGAAAACTTGGTTTAATATTGGATTTTTGTTTATTAATTCTTAATTTACAGGTAATAAATAAAACAACAGATATGGTTATTTCTTTTATTGGCAATTTTTTTTTTTTTGGAATTTTCTTTTTTGTTGATAGTTATTTTTATTCATCTCTTTTATACATATTGCTGTGACCTTCTCTACTATGGTTGATAGCCAATAGTTAAATTAATAAATTGATATTCTTTAATAATCTCAGGGTCTAAAGGTGAATTTCTTGGTTTTCCTATAACGGGGAATGTGTAGCAGCTTTTTGCTTATTGTGAGTTCTAGCTGTGATAGTGATGTTTACTTTCCTTATGTTCTCCTTTGGGATGGGTATAAATAAGTAAATAGTGAATGTCAGCACAACTTATTTTTTATGTACAATATAAATTTACAAAAACATGGAGAATAATACTTTATTATCATACAATACAATACTTTATTTTTATTTTTATGTGTTCTCCTTTCATCAATAGTACAAGCACCTTGCAAATCCTTTGTTCCTTAAGAAAATTGTAAAAATTACTGAATTAATTCTTCATGTATGCTTACAAATCAAGGAAATTGCTAAATTCACTTTCTTTACTTTTTACCGATGTATCCCCATTGGATCATCTCGACCTGAGATTCTCACGTCAAAATCGAGATTTAAACAATGAAGAACTTATTAGATGTTTCCCATAATATTTCAAAAATTATTGTTATTCAAATGAGAGCGTTAATGCCTCGTTGAGTCGCCCTAACTTGAGATTCTCACGTCAACCCAAGGCTTATTCAAAGAAGAATTTATTAAATATTTAAAATAATATTCCAAAAATTGTTGCTATCCGGGTAGAATTATTGATACTCCGTTGAATCGCCTTAACTTGAGATTCGCACGTCAACCCAAGGCTTACTCAAAGAAGAATTTATTAAATATTTAAAATAATATTCCAAAAATTGTTGCTATCCGGGTAAAATTATTGATACTCCGTTGAATCGCCTTAACTTGAGATTCGCACGTCAACCCAAGGCTTACTCAAAGAAGAATTTATTAAATATTTAAAATAATATTCTAAAAATTGTTGCTATCCGATAATTTTGTATCACGCACATGAAGATTCCTTTATTTATTTATTTATAGGATTGCAAGATGGAGTTTTATTTAATAGTGCTTGTACTTACTTTTCTTGATTGTACATCATTTTGAATTCTTCTTGATAATCCGGGCCTTCCATCCTTCTGGAAATTTTATTATGGCGAGCTTTGTAAAGTCGAATAATAATATCCCGCGCTTTTACTGTATATAGCGCGCACTTATCGTCTGTGAAGCGTATCACACGTTTTGTTTTTGCAACTTCTAGATCTTAAAGGCGTTTATGCCTTTTTAGATTTTTATTTTTATTTATTTCTTTACAACACTTGGAGCACTGGTTTAACTTTTCTTTTCTTCTTGAGTATTGGAGATCTTCGGATGGACTTCCTCTATTTTGCAGATGCACGCATTTATATACCCTTCAACAATTGCCAAACGCTTTATTTTGTTTCAAATTATTTTTGTTCTGTTTAAATTTTCTTCTACTGCGCCCTCCGTGTTTGTTATGGTAACTATCGATGTCACGTGATCATGTGACCTTTCTTCCGCCATGTTACTGTTGTTATTGTTTACATATTCTATGTTTGCATATTTAATGGACATCGATTGATTTTATCTATTGGTAGGTATTTTTTTAGTTGCTTTTGTTTCTAAATTATTGTTTGTTCTTTTATTGTATCCACGTTACCTCCAATTTGCGTTGTATTTATATATATATTCATTGCTTTCTTTGTTGTTTTTGATATATATTCTCTTTTCGTTAATTAATTTAATTCTAACATTCCCTTTCTTGTTTTTAGGAATAGGTAGTATGGGATACACGTTACATATCGTCTTTATTCCTTTAATTTGGTTTAGATGCTCCTTTTCCTTTTCGTGTTTCGGCCCTTCTTCCTCGAGGTCATTGAACCATTTATTCGTGTTCGGAGAGTTTTCTAGATCCGTTAACCTTTAATCAAAATTTTGTTGGTGTAAGTTTTTCCTGATCTACATTATATACTGACTAATGTTTTATTTATTTTTAGCTTGGAATCTCTTGAAGCATTTTTTTTATATAAGGAAATTGTATACCAATCGCATATTTAGATGTACATTCAATAATGTCTTTTTCCTGGAGATATCAGTGAAATTTGCTTATCCTACATGATGTTTTATTTTTAATAGTGAAACAGAAATGAGTGGAATATATTTATTTATGTATAGAGACCTTTGTTCTTCCCGTAGTGTTTATTATTAATGCAATATGTTGAACGCAGGCTTCTATTCACTGCGTTTCACCCCTATGGAACCTAGTGTTTCCTTCTTCGTGCAGTTTTATTGCTTGTACGTGATTTACCCTTATGATAGAGCCATCCCTTAACATAATCCTTTCTCTGTTTTTAGCATTCAACCTTTTCTTCGTCTGGATTTGCTGCCTTTTTGTTAGTATTTGTAGTGCTATGTGCACTGCGATTTTGTAATCAGGCTCTTCCTTGTTATATTTAAAAATTATGTCAGGATTTTCCTGCCTGTAACGGAAATTAAATTGTTATTCAAGTTGTATCCTTTTATGTTCTCTGATCGAGGTTGGTTTTTTTTATTTATTTTACGTTGTTTTATATATAATATTCAATACCATTTTATTTTAATTGCTAGTGCTTTCATTTTTTTACGGGTATGCAACCCACATTGCATTGATGTGTATTCTATTGCATATTCATCAGTTTGAATAGGTACCCACTGTTATGGGATAATTTGAATTATATATATATATATATATATATATATTTATATAAATTAGTGGATTATTCTTTATTTATCTGTTGAAATATTAAATTATAATTTATGTCAAATATGTAAATTTATATTTATCTAAAATAAATGTGCTGGTATTTTATTTTTGTTGACTTTTTATTTGTTTGATTTCTTTATTTATCTATTTATTTATTTGTGCGGAAAAATACCACAGCATATCCCAAGTTAAGAAAATTGTCGATATGCCATAGTTAACTATGAATGTAATGTGCATATTGCATTTTTCTTTACTTAATGGTATTTTTAACCTTTTACTTAGCTAATATTCTTATCTCTAAATTTTTCTATGTTTTTATGTGGGAACTGTCCCCTTTTGTTTCTTAATATCTATTTATTCTAACTTAAGTACTATAATCCTGGGAACTATTACTTTTTATTTTCTTAATGTGTATTTATATAACTTAAATAATGTGATCCTGGGAGCTATCCCTTTTTATTCTTTAATACCTTATTTATATAACTTAAATAATATAATCCTGGGAGCTATCCCTCTTTATTTTCTTAATATTTATTTATATAACTTAAATAATATAGTTTTGGAAACTATCCCTTCTTATTTTTTTATGGGTTCATATTTTCCTTCGTGTGAGTTTTATTCCTCATCGTAGTCGTATAACATTGAAATGTGATACTTTCCTCTCACATCCTCATTGTCTACTTCCTTCAGTTCGTAAGTTACGTCACTTAATACCTTGTTTATCCTGTACGGCCCTACGTACGGAAGATCCAGTTTAGCGCATTTGTTTAGGTGTCTTCTTCCTAGACGATAACTTTTTACTACCACTAGGTCCCCTATCTGATATGTCTTGTTTATTTTTATCTTTTCATTTTCTTTTCTAGTGTATCTTTCTGCTATATTTCTTTGTTGAACCCTTGCTTGGTTTGTGAGTTCTTCGATGTTTTCTATTATCGGTGTATCTTGGCACCATGGCCTTGGTGGATGTTTGCCGTACATTAGTGTATATGGGCTCACATTCGTTGTTACGCTTGGTGTGAAATTCATATTATTTTCTACTTCTTCTATATGTTGTACCCATGCATTGTGTCTCTCGTGAGTTAACATCCTTAAGTGTCTGGTTACCTCCTGTATGTATCTCTCACTGGGATTTGCCTGTGGATGTCTGATACTTGTGAATATTACCTCTATTTCTATTTCATTTAATTCTTGTTTGAATCTTTCATTGTTGAAGTAAGACGCGTTGTCAACTAACAGTTTCTTTATCCTCCCATGTTCGTTAATGAACCGATTAATACAATTTATGGCAGTTTGCGTATTGTATTTCTTTGTCGAGTACAATCTAACATACTTGGTGAAGATGTCCACCATGACGAAGATGTTGCAGTGGCCTCTTTCCCCCGGTATTAGGTTACCAAGAAAGTCTGCTGCCACCAAATCTAGTTTATTCTCTACCCTTACACTGTGTATAACATTTTGATTTATGCGATTTTTATATTTACCCAACAGACATTGCTTACATTTCTTATTTTCTATCGCTGTTAAATTTTTATCTTTCAATGTATAGAATTCCTCCCTGAAAACAAGGAATGTTCTCCTATTTCCAGGGTGGCCTAATTTTGTATGAACATCTCGGATTATTTTTATTGCTAAATCTTTATCTAGTACAATTAGGTTTTTGTTTCCTATCCTTTTATATATGACATTATTCATTATATTGAATCCTTTGTAGTTTTGTATCCTTTGTGTCTTTTCTTTTATTTCCCTTATCTCTTCTCTATTTTGACTATCTAAAATGCTCTCTCTGCTATACAACTCTGGAGCGTTTTCTATATTATAATTATTTATTTGATAAGCTTGTCGTTGCTTGCTACCTCCTTGTGCTCTGCTTAGAGCGTCTGCTACAACATTGTCGGATCCCTTTCTGTGTTTTATTTTAAACGTGAATTCTGATAATTGGCGCGACCATCTATATATCCTTGAGTTGTTAAAGCGTGTCTTCATTAGGAAGATCAAAGACAAATGATCTGTTTCAACAAGAAAAGTATTTCCATGTAAATAGTATTTAAGTTTTGACAATCCATGTACCACTGATAGGAGTTCTCGATCTGAGATCGAATAGTTCCTCTCGTAGTCTTTTAATATTCTTGATATGAAACATATAGGTGTTTCTATTCCATCTTTAATTTGTAATAGCTCTGCTGCTATTGCATTTCTGGATGCATCACATCTTACTATGAATTCTTTGTTGAAATCTGGTAGATTGACCGTCAAAGCTTCACAGAAATTTTCCCTTATGTCTTCAAATGCTTTTATCCTTTCCGGAGTCCATTTGAATTTAACTCCTTTCTTTATCATTTTGAATAGCATGCACGTCTGATCAGATATGTTTGGTATAAAATGTTTATAGTAATTTATCATACCTAAGAAACCTCTTAACATTCTTATGTTCTTTGGTTTTGGATATTCCCTTATTGCTTTTAATTTTTCCTTTTCTATGGTTATCGTTTTCCCATTAATGACATATCCTAAATACGTTACGCTATTTTTGAAAAATTCACATTTTTCTAGGTTGATCTTTAGATTGTTGTCGGCTAATGTTTTCATGACCTTTTCCACTGATATTTTGTGACTATCAATGTCCTTGTTGAAAATTAATATGTCATCGACATAATGTGAGACGTATTCTTCGTGTGGGTCCAATATCTTTTGCATAGCTCTTACTAAAGCTGCTGTAGCTGTGGATATTCCAAATGGGACGACCTTGAACGAGTACACTGTTGAGTTGAATATAAAAGAACAATACTTTCTAGAATCTTTGTGTAATGGTACCAGCCAAAAAGAACTTTTTAAATCTATTTTTGTAAACCACTGGGCCTCTGTGCACTTTGCTAATAACGTTTCTATGCTCTGAGGAGCTTCAAAATTAGGGGTAGTGAGGGAATTAATATTTCTCGCGTCCAAGCATAATCTTAGTTTTGTTTCTTTTGAATCTTCTGTACTCTTCTTTACTACAACGACAATTGGACTGATAAAGTTCGATTCTGCTTTTTCTATTGTTATTCTTCAGCATTTCTTTGATTTCTAATTTCACTTGCTCCTTGTATTTATTGGGAATTGGATAGGTTTTCACATAGAAGGGTTTCTTTTCATTTACTTCGAGCTTATGCTCGTAATTTCTTGCCAAGCCAGGACTGTCGTCAAATAGTCTCTTGTGCTTATTTAAAAGGTTGCTCACATGATTTTCATACTTTTCATTGCAATTTATACTTGTACCATCCCTTTTTGATGTGGTGTCCTTATTCTTTGGATGCTTCACGAGATGCGCACATTTATTGTCATATGAATTGTCAATCATTTCTTGCGTGAGTTCCTTTCCTATCTCTTCTACATATAAATTATTAATTAAAATTTCCTTTTCTGGTGCTTCTTCGCTCCATGGAATTATCATATTTCTTATGTGAAAAGTCTTGTCCTTCATATCCAGTTTTGTGCTGTATTGACTTAAAAAGTCCATTCCCAATATGCAATTGCAATTTAAATTATGTACTACTATAAATTCTGTTAGTAGGTTTAAATCATTGATTTTAACATTAATGCAGAAAACTTTATCAATGGTTATCAAAGGTTTTTTATTTGCTGTAATTAAGTTAATCTTCTTTATAGGAATATACCGTCCTTGTTTCTCTAAATTTTCATTTATAACGCTGTAGTCGAGTAGCGATAATTGTGATCCACTATCGAGTAATGCTTCTATTTTTTCTTCCCCAATTTTGATTGATATGTGTGGTAGTTCAGTGGTAATTTTCATTAGATCTTCGTATTTGTATATGTTTTGTGTTTTTATTTTCTTTTTGACTGGCTTCTCTAAAAATTTGTTGCAGTCGCTCCTGCTTGTGATTTGTTTTCCCATTCTCTTTTGCTGATTTTATACCTTGAATCTTTAGGTATAGCACCTCTAGATTCATCATTTTTCTTGGGATCTAACTCTTTGTTGTCCCATTCTAATTGGATGTTATTGATTCTTCTCTCTCTCTCTGGAATTCTTTCTTCCCTTTTATTAGTTTGATTTGGGTTCCTTCTCGGTTGAGTTTCCTTTTTTTCATTGTATGATGGATTTCTATACCCTTGATTGTCTTGTCTATTTTTATAGAAGTTGTTCCCTTGGTAATCTGGTCTGTTTCTATAAAATTGATTCCCTTCATTGTTCTGTCTATAGAATCTGTTCCCTTCATTGTTATTGTTGTTGTATCTGTTTCTGGGATAATTGTTTGTGTTCGCGTTGTAGTTTCCTCTATTGGAGGTGTTTCCTTTTTCGTCAACATCATCTAATCTTTTTACTAAGTCCAGTAATCCCTCAATGGTTTCAATGCCTTGTAATGCTACGGCCTGTACAATATTATTATCGAAGTGCGCAGCTAGTTGCGATACGACGTCACTTTCTTCTATGACTGGGAGTATATATTTTATGAAGGAGTATTTCCTTATTACATAGTTTTCCCTTGAAGAACCTGGTCTGTATTTCCCGAATACCAAGTCATGTCGTATTCTTCGTTGTGCATTTTGTCCCCAATACTGCCTAATGAATCGTATTTCAAATTCTCGATACGTTGTCAACTCATCTATAATTGTATCATACCATAGCAGACTGTAGTCCTTAAGACAACCTCTTATAAAATGTAGTTTAGATATTTCATCTGTTATTCCTCTCATGTAAGTTTTAATCGTTCTTAAAAATGCCATGGGATTATCCTTATGGTTTCCTGTGAACTTGGGTATATTTTCTGCACTACCTGTTATATGAGGCAAAGATGCGCTAGGTATGTTAACCCCGTACATTACTTTGTCCTCTAATATTTGGAGGGTAGTTTCAACTGTTACTGTTCTATTTTGCAACCTTAGCATCGTATCTGTACATGCTCCATATTTCGTTTTACAATTTTCAACTTCATTTGAGAGCTGTCTTATTTCTTCGTTGTTTGTGATCTTGATGTCTATTATTTTATTTTCTAAAGATTCTACCTTTCCTTCTACCTTTCCAAATCGTGCTTTCGTCTTGTCTGCTCTTTCGTTTATGTCGTTTATTAGAAACTTGTATCCATTCTCACATTTTCCTGCGTTATTATTTATTTCGTTCGTTAGAAGTGACACGGATTGTGTTAATTTCTTTTCTAGATTAGCGTTTAACTGCAGTGTCTCCGATCTAAGATCTCGGAATCCCCTGTCAATTTTAAAGTTGATTTCTTCTTTATTTTGATCCAATTTTTTATTTAGATTTTCATTTATCTTCCCATTGTTTGATTTCATTTCTTCTTTCAAATTTTTACTGTTTTCTTTAATTTCTTCTTTCATTTTGTATAATAGAACTTGAAGCAAATTTTCAATTCTATCTTCCGATGGTTTTTCGGTTGTGCTCTTGAGAGATGTACTTCCAACGATCGTTTCTTCCAATTGATCACCTTCCAACTCGTGTTTTTCTGATTCTGAACTAGAAGTTGAACGATTGCTGCGAGAATTATCTCTGTATCTGGTAAACTGTGGTCTTGTTTCCTTATCTTCAACCTTTTCAGGTTTTTCGCCTTTATTCTTATTATTTTCATCAGCCATTTTTATTTTTATGTTTTTATTCTAACTCTTATTCACCCTGTCCCAATAGGAGAATATAGTGTGCTTATGGCGTTGTAAGGAAAGTAAATTCACATAGCCTTTTATCGTTGAGTGCCAAATCAAATCTTGGCCAACGATAAGCCTACTACGTATGGGTGCCAAATCTATGCTGTGACCTTCTCTACTATGGTTGATAGCCAATAGTTAAATTAATAAATTGATATTCTTTAATAATCTCAGGGTCTAAAGGTGAATTTCTTGGTTTTCCTATAACGGGGAATGTGTCGCAGCTTTTTGCTTATTGTGAGTTCTAGCTGTGATAGTGATGTTTACTTTCCTTATGTTCTCCTTTGGGATGGGTATAAATAAGTAAATAGTGAATGTCAGCACAACTTATTTTTTATTTACAATATAAATTTACAAAAACATGGAGAATAATACTTTATTATCATACAATACAATACTTTATTTTTATTTTTATGTGTTCTCCTTTCATCAATAGTACAAGCACCTTGCAAATCCTTTGTTCCTTAAGAAAATTGTAAAAATTACTGAATTAATTCTTCATGTATGCTTACAAATCAAGGAAATTGCTAAATTCACTTTCTTTACTTTTTACCGATGTATCCCCATTGGATCATCTCGACCTGAGATTCTCACGTCAAAATCGAGATTTAAACAATGAAGAACTTATTAGATGTTTCCCATAATATTTCAAAAATTATTGTTATTCAAATGAGAGCGTTAATGCCTCGTTGAGTCGCCCTAACTTGAGATTCTCACGTCAACCCAAGGCTTACTCAAAGAAGAATTTATTAAATATTTAAAATAATATTCCAAAAATTGTTGCTATCCGGGTAGAATTATTGATACTCCGTTGAATCGCCTTAACTTGAGATTCGCACGTCAACCCAAGGCTTACTCAAAGAAGAATTTATTAAATATTTAAAATAATATTCTAAAAATTGTTGCTATCCGATAATTTTGTATCACGCACATGAAGATTCCTTTATTTATTTATTTATAGGATTGCAAGATGGAGTTTTATTTAATAGTGCTTGTACTTACTTTTCTTGATTGTACATCATTTTGAATTCTTCTTGATAATCCGGGCCTTCCATCCTTCTGGAAATTTTATTATGGCGGGCTTTGTAAAGTCGAATAATAATATCCCGCGCTTTTACTGTATATAGCGCGCACTTATCGTCTGTGAAGCGTATCACACGTTTTGTTTTTGCAACTTCTAGATCTTAAAGGCGTTTATGCCTTTTTAGATTTTTATTTATTTCTTTACAACACTTGGAGCACTGGTTTAACTTTTCTTTTCTTCTTGAGTATTGGAGATCTTCGGATGGACTTCCTCTATTTTGCAGATGCACGCATTTATATACCCTTCAACAATTGCCAAACGCTTTATTTTGTTTCAAATTATTTTTGTTCAGTTTAAATTTTCTTCTACTGCGCCCTCCGTGTTTGTTATGGTAAGTATCGATGTCACGTGATCATGTGACCTTTCTTCCGCCATGTTACTGTTGTTATTGTTTACATATTCTATGTTTGCATATTTAATGGACATCGATTGATTTTATCTATTGGTAGGTATTTTTTTAGTTGCTTTTGTTTCTAAATTATTGTTTGTTCTTTTATTGTATCCACGTTACCTCCAATTTGCGTTGTATTTATATATATATTCATTGCTTTCTTTGTTGTTTTTGATATATATTCTCTTTTCGTTAATTAATTTAATTCTAACATTCCCTTTCTTGTTTTTAGGAATAGGTAGTATGGGATACACGTTACATATCGTCTTTATTCCTTTAATTTGGTTTAGATGCTCCTTTTCCTTTTCGTGTTTCGGCCCTTCTTCCTCGAGGTCATTGAACCATTTCTTCGTGTTCGGAGAGTTTTCTAGATCCGTTAACCTTTAATCAAAATTTTGTTGGTGTAAGTTTTTCCTGATCTACATTATATACTGACTAATGTTTTATTTATTTTTAGCTTGGAATCTCTTGAAGCATTTTTTTTATATAAGGAAATTGTATACCAATCGCATATTTAGATGTACATTCAATAATGTCTTTTTCCTGGAGATATCAGTGAAATTTGCTTATCCTACATGATGTTTTATTTTTAATAGTGAAACAGAAATGAGTGGAATATATTTATTTATGTATAGAGACCTTTGTTCTTGCCGTAGTGTTTATTATTAATGCAATATGTTGAACGCAGGCTTCTATTCACTGCGTTTCACCCCTATGGAACCTAGTGTTTCCTTCTTCGTGCAGTTTTATTGCTTGTACGTGATTTACCCTTATGATAGAGCCATCCCTTAACATAATCCTTTCTCTGTTTTTAGCATTCAACCTTTTCTTCGTCTGGATTTGCTGCCTTTTTGTTAGTATTTGTAGTGCTATGTGCACTGCGATTTTGTAATCAGGCTCTTCCTTGTTATATTTAAAAATTATGTCAGGATTTTCCTGCCTGTAACGGAAATTAAATTGTTATTCAAGTTGTATCCTTTTATGTTATGCAATATGTAAGTTCGTACTCTAATATATGATTCTACAACTTCTTGTGGCAAGTCCGTCTTTATATTTTTTGCCAATCGCTTTAGTATTTTTATTGAATTTTTAAGAAGAAAATTAAAAAGTTGTTCAATGTCTTCTGCCATTTTTTTCATCATAGCACTAGGTTGACGTAGACACCCTCCAGAAATTAATGCAATCCAAGTGCTTTCTGGTGTTTCAATTTGTGTATTATCATCTAATGAATATTAACAGCTGTTTTATGAAGTATTCGGGAAGATTTTACTGGATACATATATTTCTCTTTCATCCGTCAATTATTTAAGTAGCAGTTCTCATATGCATCTCTTGCAAAATGAAGCGAACATATAAAATCTGTAAATAATAACATCATTAAAAGGTATACAAATACATCCAAATGCAAAACTTACGATTTCTTGTGTTTTGTATCCTTCTACCACAGGCCTGTATCCACTGCTGAGATAGGTTTTGATCTTTAGGAAAACGAAAATATCTAATATTCCTTCCTCGAGTGTTTTCTGACCTGCTGTTGTAGTTCAAGACACAGCAGATTACCATATTAGATGAGATAAAGGTAGAGGCAAATGTATTGCTTTATAATACAATGTTTAATAAACTCATTACCTTCTATGTTGTAACCATGGTACAAATATATAAGGTATGTTCTAGCGCAGCTTCCTTTGACGTCATTTGAACACAGCTACGTCATTACCACTGATATTAAGAAAAGAAAGATTACTTTTGAATAACCACAGATGTAATAGTATAGGTATAGATTGCTATATAAAGAATAATAAACAAAGTACATAGCACAGTTGTTTACGAATGTGTAACTAAAATAAAATTTCTTTACAGATTACTTGTTTAAAAACTCATAAAGCAAAATAATAAGACTGTATTAATGAAAAAGCTCCCACTGGATATTATGTGAAACTTTGGTTTACGAAACCTGTTTTATGTCGTTTTATAATACAATTTGTAATTACTTTACTGACATAGTAATTTATCACAAAAATAAATTTGACTTGAAAATGTGCATTTTTTCTAGTATATTGCTTTAAGTTACTGATACCAATGAATATTGCAAAAGTTGAAAGTATAATAGTAAGAAAACTTGGTTTAATATTGGATTTTTGTTTATTAATTCTTAATTTACAGGTAATAAATAAAACAACAGATATGGTTATTTCTTTTATTGGCAAATTCTTTTTTTTGTTGGAATTTTCTTTTTTGTTGATAGTTATTTTTATTCATCTCTTTTATACATATGAATCGGTGAGTTCGAAAACCGTACAAGTCCAAAATTGGACATTTTAAAGTAAGATGGCCATTTTGTGTAACAAATGAAGCCTCATCGACTGAGCTTAAAAACCGTACTCGTAACTTAACCGTTACCGGTGTGTGGCATATTTCTACGAATAATGAGTCAAAGAACCGTACATGTCCGTGACTTGTACGGTTTTTCATCTCAGTACAACCACCAAACGCCATCGGCAGTCTGTTGTTTGTTGTAAGCACAGCGTTCGTTTCGTGTGTGTTTGAATTCTTAATTTTCGTAATTTTACAACCATTTTAAATAAAAAGTATGCCATCCAGTGATAGTGAAGAAGCACAGAATAACAGTGGTGGTAGCAGGAAGAGGAAAAAGAATGAAGATAGTTGGCAAGGAAACAAAATAAAAATAGCACGTATGCAAGGTCAGGCATATGTTTCTAGCAAGGGGAGCCATGTTGAAGCAAAGACTGTTGGCCCTCCATGCAGGTAAATAACTTACTTTTTTTGTTTAAATATAAAAGTAACATATATATTTTTAAGATGTAAACAAAAATGCATGCAGCACTTTACTGAGGAAGAAAAGAAACTTATAATATCTAACTTATACAAGGATAGGCCGAAAAACGAACAAGATACTTATTTGCAGGGACTTATGGTAGTAAAACCCATTCAGAGACATCGAGTAAGAGGTGCTGCAAGTAAAGAACAAAGAAAATCGAATTTTTCTTACTATGTTTTGATACAATCAAATCGAATTTCTGTTTGCAAGCAGGCATTTATGAGTCTGCATGCCATATCACATTGGCAAGTTCAACGATTAAACAACCTACTTCTAGCAGGAAAATCTCCAAAGGATCTAAGGGGCAGGCATAATAATAGACCCCGTACAATTTGCGATGAGTGGACTGGGAAAATTAAAGAGCACATTGAGTCATTTCCAGTTAAAGTTTCCCATTACTCCTCTAAAGTTATTCATTATTTAGATGCAACTTTAAACGTAAAGAAAATGCATGATCTTTTTCTAGTGAAATATCCAGAATTACAAAAGTTGGTGAAATACGAATTCTATCTAAAATATTATAATGAAAACTACAATCTTAGGTTTGGAAGACCACAGGTTGATGTCTGCTCGGAGTGTGAGAGACTTGGGGCTCGGCTTAAAGACGGTAACCTAAACGATAATGCAAAGAGGGCAGCTGCAGCAGAACTCATGATTCATAAAAGACGTGCGAAAAAGTTTTATAATAAAATTAAACAAGTGCAAACTCTGTGTAATGAACCGCCAGAAGTAATGGGTCTATCTTTCGACTATATACAAAATATGCCCCTTCCACATATTCCCGTCCAGGAAATATTTTATCTTAGACAGCTTTGGGTATACGCATTTCAAATACATAACCTTACAGAAAATACTGGTCATTTTTATACTTATCACGAAGGCCAAGCTCGAAAAGGGCCTAATGAGGTATGCTCATTCCTTTATGACTACATAGTGAATCACATTCCACCTGAAATAACTGAGCTGCACTTGTTTTGCGATGGATGTGCGGGGCAGAACCGTAACCAAACCATGGTCCGATTTTTATTAGCATTGCAGGCGACCAAGCGATTTAACAAGATATATCACTACTTCCCAATCAGAGGACATTCATTTTTGCCCTGTGACAGGGATTTTGGTTGTGTAAAAAGAGTCATTAGAAAACACGATCGAATTTACCTCCCAGAAGAATATGAAGAGATGATAATATCTGCAAGAAAAAAACGACCGTTTACTGTGAAGCAAATCCGATATAATGACATTATTGATTTTAAAAACTGGTGGCCTGCTCATTACAAAAAAACTTGTTCCAAGTTCATTCGTGGTGCTACTCCTAGAAAAGAAACTTTTGCTGTGTTAAACTGCAGGCAATACCTCTATGAAAGTTCTACTCCGGGATATGTGACAACATGGGACTATATAGACGGTTTCATTTTCAATACTTTTAAATTATTAAAAGATCATAAGGAAAGTCCCCCTCTGCCCAATAGTGTCGCATACACAGAACCAGTTCCTATCAATGAAAAAAAAATCGTCGATATTAAAAAGGTTATGTCATATTTCACTGGTGAACAGTTGGAATTTTACTACCATGTAACATCGTGGAAAACTACAAATGCCGAAAACGACGATTAGATGTTATGTTAATCAAACTAGCAGTTTAGTTTTTCCTATTTTTGTATGATTATTAAATAATAAATTGTTCAATGTTCACTAATTACTTTTTTATTGAGTTGAGTTCGAAAACCGTACAAGTCCATTAGCTTTTTTTAGTTGTAAGTGGTACGCCATTTTGTTTTTTGGAAAAATTATTGCAACAAATAAACCCCAAACGACCTAATCTAAAACTTCCTTGTGTATGCTAATGCTCTGAAATAATTAGTTTTAAAGTTAATAGGTTTTTTTTGATTTTCTCAAAACTACGTTTTTGGACATGTACGGTTTTCGAACTCACCGATTCATATGTAAGTTCGTACTCTAATATATGATTGTACAACTTCTTGTGGCAAGTCCGCCTTTATATTTTTTGCCAATCGCTTTAGTATTTTTATTGAATTTTTAAGAAGAAAATTAAAAAGTTGTTCAATGTCTTCTGCCATTTTTTTCATCTTAGCACTAGGTTGACATAGACACCCTCCAGAAATTAATGCAATCCAAGTGCTTTCTGGTGTTTCAATTTGTGTATTATCATCTAATGAATATTAACAGCTGTTTTATGAAGTATTCGGGAAGATTTTACTGGATACATATATTTCTCTTTCATCCGTCAATTATTTAAGTAGCAGTTCTCATATGCATCTCTTGCAAAATGAAGCGAACATATAAAATCTATAAATAATAACATCATTAAAAGGTATACAAATACATCCAAATGCAAAACTTACGATTTCTTGTGTTTTGTATCCTTCTACCACAGGCCTGTATCCACTGCTGAGATAGGTTTGATCTTTAGGAAAACGAAAATATCTAATATTCCTTCCTCGAGTGTTTTCTGACCTGCTTTTGCAGTTCAAGACACAGCAGATTACCATATTAGATGTGGTAAAGGTAGAGGCAAATGTATTGCTTTATAATACAATGTTTAATAAACTCATTACCTTCTATGTTGTAACCTTTTCTAAGTTCTAAAAGTCTTTGGCTTAACAAAAATATTTACAAATCTTAATAACTATACTAAACACATGAAATAATAACTATAATTACACAAAATACGATATAATCGGATATAACTTCTTGGAAATATAAATAGGTTTGTTTTTGTTTCGCTAAGAACGATTCCAGAACAGTTCACGTCATGCGCAGAAATATGTTAAGTGTTCGGGTTTCCGGAACTGTTCTGGAACTAAAAATTTCGTGTTTTGGTTTCTGATTGTCAGTTCTGGAACCGTTCTAGAACTGTAGAACTAATTCGGGATAAAGGCATCGAATCGTTCGGAACCGTTCCGAACGGTGTACTATGACGCATACAGTTCTGCGCAGTAACAGAACTGTGTTAGAACCGTTCGTAATATTAAACCCGAACAAACCTAATATAAACAAAACACAAACTACAAGCATATGATGGATGACGCAACATTGATGACGTAGGTGTGTGCAGCGCAGAAATAGACGAATTTTAGTCAAAGTTGTAGCATACCTTATATATTTGTACCATGGGCTGTATTATTTCATACACTTCCGTTTAGCGTTTTGACTTTGACATTTCTAGTAGTTTGATCGTTTCATTTCGTTTCACAATTTGTTTGTTGTTTCAATCTTTATTAAACCAGAATGTCACGACGCGGAAAACATTACGGTCACAAGCTCAAGGACTCGTTTTAAATTTATTACAATATTTCGAGCAAGAGAAGGTTAATGGTGATCCTCTAATATCCCTTACATCTGTACAACAGGTAAACATTGTGAGATTTAACATTTTACAAATTCTAATGAATATCTTTTAGCGAGTAGCAGATGCATTGAAGGTAGGAGTAGCTACAGTAAAACGGATAAAAGCCCGATCACTAAATAGTCCTGTTCTATCTAGTCCAGGGAAGAAAAGGCCCCATATAAAAGCTAAAACAGACAGTTTGGCAGAATGCTCTAAAATGAGTATCCGAAATACATTATACACGACGTATTTACAGAGTAAGACCTTAAAAATGTTGAGTATTGAAGTAATAATATCTTTAATTTTAGAAAAGCATGTTACAGTACTAACTTTAAATGCAGAAATTGCTGAAAACAATACTATAATAAACATATCGGTAGAGATGGATATGGAGACGATAAAGTGAAGGCTATGTGGAAAGAATCACTAGACCAATGTACAGAAGAAATCTGGAAAAACTCAATCAAACTGAAAAACTTATACAAGACTGGTATGACAGAGAAAGCTGTACAGATTGTGAAATCGATGACTTTGTAATTAATGTTAGTGATTTTTCAAGCAGCAGTGATAGTGAAGACAGTGACACAAGTGACATATAAAAATACGTTTTATATAGAAAGTGTAATGCTGTATTCACATATAACGGGTCATCGAAATTGATTGTCATGGTCGCTCCTGTGATTCTGCGATAAGTTGTACACACCGAACCCAATAATGGAGGTAGACACTACAAACTTTTTGTTGGCATGCTGGTTGATAATATTTTTTAGGTTAAAGTATGACATAGTTATTGTTTATAAAGTTATAACTCTAAAACTAATTACACTTGTTTAAAAGCTTGTGAAAATAATTAGTATTATTTGGTTTTTTAATTCAATTTATTTCTGATAATTTGCAGTAATCATTTTTTTAAGAATTATATGCATCTGTTTTTTACAATACCTTTAATAGGTCTACATTCTGACAATGATTGAAGATTCTAAAAATTACCTTATTTTTGCTATTAGAATCGAATGTAGTGTGGCCTAACATAAAATAGAGAATATATTGAATTATTTTGTTGGATATTATTCTTACATAAATGTAGATCATAATTAGTTTCGCAAAATTATTTTTTTTTTAAATGGAATACATCTTATTCATTTGAAGTTTGCAGATAATATTGTGGTTTCGGTATTATCCTAACCATAATATTAACAAAGTTTAATAAATTCACAGTCTATTTGGTAATGTAATTATCTATTGAGTATTAATAGTTGAAAAAATGTACCTAATCAATTATTTGTCAGTCTAAATGAACTTTTATTTTAAAACTGAGGTTAATAGACGTTCTTATATTGATATTAAAATGTTGACTCTTGAGAAGAGCAGTGGAGTTACTATATCTTTGTCCTACTAGTTCAATAAATGTTGAATTATTTCTCATATACTTCACAATACACTGGTGGCCACACATTTTTTATAGAAATTTATACCTTGAAATATTGTAATGATACAAAGGCAAATTAAAAGTTAGCAGTACACTTAAAGAAAATATATATACAGAAAATGTCATTTTTGCATAAATTACATTGTGCTCTTTATATATATGTGATTAGTTGTTCATGTGTTGACGTACATTTTTTACTCATTAAATTAACTTTTGAAAAAATATATTATACGCCCCTTTTTATGTATTTCCTACTATTTAATGAATTATTGTATCATAAGTTTATATAAATATTTGTTAATAAATTTATAAAAATAAAATATGGCTGCACATTTTATTTTAAATTAAAAACAAAACTTCTGTTAATTGTATCCAGGTGCCATTCAAACCAACATGTATTTCAATCTTTGTTAAAAGAAAGAAATACATTTTTATTAGTATTACAGAGATAATGTTCGCTCAAAATTCTTATGAATGTGTAAGGCACAAATTAAAAGAAGTGTAAATAAAACTATTGTTATATAAAGAAAAAGACAAGAATTTGGATATAAGATTTTATTTTTGAGAAACATCCAAAAGAAAATTAAAATAATCACTGAAAAACAGTCATAGAATTAGTGTTGAATTTAAATTGTTACGTCCTTATTTTGCAAGTCTTCACATGGAATCTATAAACTATATAATTATTAATTACCTCCAACTACACAGAAAAAGAACAGAACAGTAATCAGTTATAAAATAGTTTAACAAAATATTAATGAAAAGACATTTTAATCCGACAATAGTCGATTCATATATTATATTTAAATAATCATGTGCCAAACAGAAAATTATAACTAAAATTCAGTCTTAACTTAATTGCTTTGAGAAACAAATCTTTGATTTGGTTACAGTCTATCACATCCTTATATAATACTGAGATTTCCAGGCTCTACCATTTCAGTTGTTACGGTTGTATTTAATTTATCTAATCTGTTTATATATTTTTTAAAAGTGTAGCTCGACAAGTGTTTACTCTCTGCTTCATATTTTGAAAATAGATATTCCATATATTTTATACCTAAACAGTAAAATCCACCTCTTATATTTATAGGATGTAACTTCATTTCATGTAAAACATGTATACAATTTCGATCACATTTATTTGAAGTAAATAAATTGTATTTATTGTTTGTTTTGTACCCACGTTATTTCTCAATAAAGTTCTATTATCATTTGTATTTTGGCATATGTTAAATTTAGTACATTAAAAGACTATTGAGTTTATATTACATATATATAATAAACGATAAAGGCGATTATCTAACTTAGTTATCTAATTATACATAACCTAAAATTAGAATAATTAGATCGATCAATCTAACCGGAAAACGTAGGATGTCATCATTATAATTTCCATGTTCATTTTATAGTTTACAGTACCTACTTATCATGATGGCGAAGTATTGATTTGAATCATATGCATGGGCGTAGCCAGCGAAGGGCAGGGAGGGGCAACTGCCCCCCCCCTGGAAGCAAAAATAAATTAAATAATTTTTAAATTTTAATAAACGAAAAATTAAATCTAAAATATACATATTTTTCTGTTCTGCATATTTTTTTTTGTTATCTGTTTTATATATTTTGTTTGTTGTTGTGGTCGTTTGGTTGCTTTTATGAACATTTTAAAATTAATTAATAAGCTCTAATAAATAAAATTATTCGCGTTTCCTTTGTCACTAAAATATATTTCATCAGCAAAAAACAAAGCTGTTTGAAAAACTGACATAGTGCTAAATATATATTAATAGCGTTTTCGATCTATGCATTGGTGCACACCAGAATTGTCCCACACCAGAATTGGATAAAAAGGAGTGTTCGATTTACTCTCAGGATACGTCAATTTTTAGTGTTCGATTCAACCACTTAACAGTCGGACATTTTTGAGAAAAATGGTAAAAAAATTGTCACTTTTTTTTTTGTTTTCATTTAACTACATTTTTTAATCCTATTAATTAAAATTAAATTCACTCAACAAGTAGTTTTAGCGTGAAATATTTTGAAACATTCAATACACAATCCTACATCAGAATCCGAATTAAATACTCTTATAACAACTATTGAGTTCTTGAGTTGGTGTGTAAGTGCTCTTGTCTAGCGACAGTGTCCTATTTAATAGTGTAACAAAACGCCACTGGTTTTCTTCGAGTTCGAGAAAAGCGAGATACAAGTGAGGAATATACGGGAACCGGCGATGCGAATGTTATGGCAATTTCTAGGCTCAAAAGCGTATATAAAGTTAGTTGTCTATCCGGCGCGAAGACAGACAGTACAGTACAGTACATAGTGCAGGATACGAAGTTGCATACGGCGAATAGAAAGCGAGGCGCGAGAAACAAGAGGGAAAATCCGTAACAATAGTTTTACCACAGAATAAAGAGACAGAAAAGACAATATGGATATAAGAAATTGGTTACAAAAAGGTAAGTTAAATAATTTCAGTAGAAAATTAAATTTTTAATTAAAACTTTAGAGTCAGAGTCATTCCATTAGAAATGGTCCAAAAATTTGAAAATAGGTTGCTCGACCAGCACCAAATAAAACAAAACTACCATGTAACGATAGCTTATAATGCAGATATGTTATATCCCATGTTAATTTTTGTTCACAATTAAAACTTGAAATTTGTACATATTAAAGATCAAACAGCACTTTGTACGTGCTATTAATTTCATTTTGTGTTTTTAATCTAGAGAAAAATATTAACATCAGATATAGTATATCCACATTATAAGCTATCACTATCATTACATGGTAGTTTTGTTTTATACTAATTTTTATACTAGGGACTAAGAACAAGAATGATATTAGGTTATTATTTTTAGGTCAAAAATCTCTAAACCGGAAAAAAGTTAATGATGACAGTAGTGGAAGTGGAAGCAATGATTGTGATGAAGATGAAAATAAAATGGTCGGAACATCAAAATCGGAATCTATTTTTGTAGAAGGCTCAAGTAGTTCTTCATATCTACATGAAGCTGTCTCTGGATCTGGGACCTCTAAACAAACTGAAGAACGCGATGGCTACCATGAAAATGACATTGGTCGTTATGTTAGTTGTGCCAATAACTTGCCTTCTGAAAAAAATAAGGAATTGTTGACAAACCCTTGGGTTCCATCATCCAATTACGATTTTGCTTCTGATGCCATTCACTTGAAAAGAAAATTTAACCATCGCTGGTTAGATCAATATACTCCATGGCTGGTGTACTCAAGTCGTTTGAAAGGTGCTCTATGTTTGTATTGTGTTTTATTTCCGTCAAGAATTGCTACAGTTAAAGGAGTTTTGGGGTCATTTATGTAAGGCCTTACATGAAGTTTAAGGATATACATGAAGATTGTAGAAAGCACGTTGGCACCCATTACCACAAATCTTCAACAGCTGCTGCAAAAGCATTTCTTGAAAATGCTCCTGTTGATGTCCAGTTGCAAATAGGGCACCATAAGACGATTGAAGAAAATAAACAAATATTGTCAGCAATTATTTCATGCATAATATTTTGTGGAATTCATGATTTGCCGCTTAGAGGAAAAGTAGGAAATGAGGGAGTTTTCTTTGACCTTTTAAATTTGAGGATTGACTCTGGTGATGAGAAGCTAAAGAGCCACTTGGATAAATGTCAAAAAAACGCAGTCTATACCTCACCAACAATTCAAAATGAGATCATACTATTATGCGGTGAAGTTATCAAAGAAAAAATAATCGAAGACTGTAAACGGGCAAAAGCTTATGCTGTAATGACTGATGAAACAGCAGATGTCGCTGGAAAAGAGCAGCTTTCTATTGGATTAAGGTTCTATGATGAAAGCCAAAAAATAATCAGGGAGGAATTTGTAGGCTACATTGAGTTAAAATGTCAAGATGCTTCTACAATCGCTAGCGCAATTCAAAGTTTTTTAGAAGATAATAATTTTTCCGCCGATAATTGTGTGGGATTCGGATTTGACGGGTGTTCTACGATGGCCGGCAAAGAAGGTGGTGTACAGGCCATTCTTAAAAAAAAGTACGCTAAGTCTTTATTTTTCCATTGCTCCAGCCACAGACTAAATCTTGTGGTCATTGATTCTAGCAAGCTACCAGAAATAAGAAACACAATTGCAACGGTTACAGACACAATAACCTTCATTCGTGAATCGCCAGCCCGTAGGAAATCGGTTCCAAATCTTTCAAGGCTCTGTGAGACCAGATGGTCGGAAAAATACAAGAGCATAAAAAAATTTTCAGAGAGCTTCACTGACATTGTTAAAGCACTAGAACATCTATCTGTCGAAGGAAACTATGCAACAAGAAAATGTGCCTACCAATTGCACTGTGCAGTTACTAAACCAATTTTCATCTTAGGCTTAAACATAATTGCAAGATACTCTGCAATTTTGGAACCCGTTGTAAACGTTTTACAAGGTAAAAGTATGGATTTGGTTATGGTGAAGAAACATATTGATGATATTCTAGATGTAATCAAAGAAGATCGACAAGATGTCGAAAATGTTTCTTATGTATTATGTAAAAAATCACTTGATATCGCAAAGAAAGTAGGGGTTGAGTTGTCAGTACCACGAGTCACTCAAAAGCAAGTACACAGAAGTAATCCACCATCTGAGTCTGCAGTTGTATACTGGAAGCGGTCAATAATCATCCCCTATCTTGATTCTTTAACTTCGTCTTTGGGTGCTAGATTCTCCAACGAAAATACACCTGCTTTTGCTTTAACTTATCTTCATCCTTCAAGCATGCTCAAAATGGCTTCAAAAGATTTCAAAAATAATGCAGAATCTTTCATGGAATTTTATAAGTTGGGTGATGTCTCTGCAGAATTAGATTTGTGGTACAATATGTGGAAGAAGAAGAATTTAGCAGAAGACAAATTAAAGGACATTGAAGTGGCTGCACTTTTGGAGGAAGCTAATGTTTTTTTCCCTGCAACAAGGCACGCACTGCTAATATTAAGTGCTTTCCCATCCACTACTGCTACCGTGGAAAGATCGTTCAGTACCCTACGAAGGGTAAAAACCTGGCTCAGGAGTACAATGGGTGATGACAGACTCACTGGGTTGTGTTTGATGAGTGTGCATCGACAATTTTTTAAGGAAAATCAGGACTGCATAGTGAAGAAAGTTTTGGATAAATTTAGTTTCAACCCAAGAAAAATGTTATTAATTTAATTTAAGTATAATTAAAATCTCAAAGTTTTGTTTTCATTTGCCTTTTCTTTTTATCCCAAAATTTTACATTTTGAACGACCATGGACCATGGTTTGCCCCCCTCTGTTATAAATCCTGGCTACGCCCATGATCATACGATATTAAAAAATGACGCAGGGATCATCTTTCTTGAATCCGACTATAAGCTTATTAATTTCTTTTTTCTGCGTGATTTCAATATAGCGTCTTGTTTTTTATCTAAGAGTCATCATTCTATATTCAGATTCAAAACATATTTTCCTTACTTTAGTATTTCTAAATTTACCTATTTTTTTGTACCTTTCTAATTTAGATATCAAAATCGTCATCTTACCCTCATGTGCGGGTAAGATGACTTTACTAGGTGGGTAAGATGACGAAAGAAGAATAGAACTCTTAAAAATATACTTTATTATCTACTTGTCTTGACAAAAGTCACAAACATATGCTTTGCGTTTAGATTCAATTGAGGTCAGACCAGTACAGGCTGCATGCGCCCACTTCTTACACAAGAAACAGGCATACCAGACCTCATCTTTACCGAAATCATTGCAAATTATGCAAACGTCTTCCATATCCACCACATAATCGTTATCATCATCTTCTTCCATATAACTGATTGATAGGGAAGAATCAGAGGATTCCTTGTCATCATCAAACGTTATTTTTCTGACATGCTTCTGTTTTCGTCTCTTTAGGGTCTCGTTATTTTCTTGCTTTTCAGTTTTCTTCTTTTGGTTTTCTTCTCTTCTCTTTCGATTTTTCTCTTTCTTCTCTTCTATGGTTTGTTTCTCAGCTTCTTTATTTTCTAAGGCATTCTTCACAGGAGTGCTAGTTATATGCAATGACGGTAGCTTCTTTCTTTGTATTTTTTTCCCTTTAGAAGCAGTAAGAGGCAAAGGAGGTAGACCAAATGATTTAACATTAGACGGTCCAGCTGCCGCACTATCCAAGGTAGCCGAGAAAGTATTTTGAGATGTTTCAGCCACCTCGGTGTTCAGATTCGCTGAATGAACATCATGATGTAACTCTGATTCTTCAGTGGCTATAGTCGGCAATAATGTGATGTCATAAGACGATTCGGTTGTTTCTCTGTCTACGTTTGCCGAAGCTTCGAATGACTTCTCTGTAGTCATTGACGGCTCAAAGTCAGAATCATCAAATATTTGAGAATTCAGTGGAACTAGGCCACTTGCTTTAAAACCTTGTACAGCATTGTTTATTGTGGCAACCTTGCCATAAGCCACGTTAAATATTTTGGCTACATCTTTAATGGTAATGACTTGTCCTGGATGTTGCGACAAATAGTCATTGCATGCCCGGCTATAAGCGGTTCTAAAAGGTCCGTAAAAAGAAACATCCAGCGGTTGCATGCGATGGCTTGTGTGGGGAGGAAAACCCAACACAGTAATATAGTTTTCTCGACATAAATTCACTGCTCGTAGAGTAACGTGCGAAGAATGGTTGTCCATAAACAGCAAAATTGGACTTTCTCTTACATTTTTTATAAAATGTTGTAACCATTGGAGAAAAGACCCAGCGTCCATCCACCCTGACCCATTGCACACGCCCGAAGATCCCGGTGGCGCATCGTTTAAGAAATGCTGATGCCATCTGACTCTTGGAAAGAGGAAGAACGGAGGAACATAATGGCCAACAGCACTAAAACAGCACGCCACACTCACATTTGTACCCTTTTCAGCAGAAGATACTTTTATGACTCTACGGGTTCCTGTTGGACTTAGCACGTTCGGTGTCTTAGTTGGCACCGTAGGACAGCCAGTCGCATCTACATTGAAGATTTGATGAGGAGCGTAATTTATTTTGGCTAAAATTTCTTCATATGGCTGCCAACCTCGCCGCCGAAGTAGCTTCTGGCTTTCTCAATGAAAACTTACATCTTGTCATAAAACTTTGAATAAAATCTTTCCCCGCCTTTTTACTTTCATTATTAAAGCGGTGAGGAATCTTCAAAGTTTCGGCGTAATCATAAACAATCTTCGAAAACTGTTCTCGGGTTACACCAAACGCCCTTTTATTTAGATCCTCTACATATTGCTTTAAGTTGTTCACTTGCTCATCGGTAAATGTGCACCTGAATCTTCCGCTATTAATTGGCATAGTCTCCTCAGTATATTTCTTGACATAGCGCCGCAAGGTAGCTTCCGGAAGATTGTATTGTTTGGCTGTACTATTCACCGACGCCCCTTCTCCACAGCCGCGGTCATTTTTTCCTTTGACCAACTTTGCCGGTTCGTCTTTCGTTGGTAAATTTTAACCATAATTATTCACTGCAAATTAAACATGACACTTTACGCTAAAATATAAAATAATATATACGTAATAAAATTATATACTTGTCGGGTAAGATGACGAGCTCGCCATCTTGTCCGCTTGTCGGGTTCGTCAACTTACCCTACACGACTACTTTTAAATAAATTTTACAACAGACAAAAATGTATACGTATTTTGAGAAGCGTCTATAAGCTATGGTCATACAATAATAATATCTTACATAAAATACTTACTGCGGAAAGAAAGCACTAATAACAAACAATCTACAGCTTGTTTTATAACGAACTAATTTTACAAGCGCACAGGGTCAAAACATTAATGGCGTCATCGCGCCACAAAACTATGACAAACTTTACTATCCTCGCACTGCAAAGTAAGAAACAATGTTGACACACGAGATACTTCTAAGACGTGGCGCTATCTATTTACCTTTTCCGAAATGAAACAATTCGTCATCTTAACCGATTCGTCATCTTACCCGCCCTTCCCCTACCAGTCTTCAGTTATACTGGCACTAATTTCATTTGGAGCTGGAACAAGTATTTAGTAACGATCTGTGCTCGGTAGTTCATAGCTTTCTTCTGTGATATTTTAGCAGTAACGGCTTGCCTTATATCTGGTGTTGGCAATAGTTTTTAAAACGAAATCGTTGGACTAGTTTTCTTGCTTCGTTTTTGTGATTGTGTAAGGGGGATATCATGCTCGGAATCGGATGAATGTTCTATAATTGAGTTAGCAATTTGTTTCTGTATTGCCATTTATAATATTGAGGGCTGCTGATTTAAGTTTTTTTTGCCTTTCCACATTTTGCGTAAGAATAGTTGAAGCGAACGGTATAACCCTACAGCCATTTGAAGCTGGAAATGTGCTGAACAAAATCAATGAACAGCTCTGTTGTCATATAACCTTTAGGGGACATTCTTATTATGCTGCCTGGAAGTATGTCGTCGCAAAATTCTGGTTTGGTTCTTTTACCTTTAAATATTACCACTGTTGAAATGGAATTGCCAATCGCGGATACACATCCAACCACTGTTACATTATCGGCATGTTCATTAGATATACAGGGTGTCCAGAAACTCTCCTGACAAACGAAGACCGGAGATTCCTCAGATAATTTTAAGACAATTTAACCCAATTCACCCTAGTCCGAAAATGCTTCCTAAGGTCATAGGCGTCCGTTTTGGGTAGGTAAACGGTTATTTTAACGCATAACTTTTTTGTCTTTAACTTTTAAGCATTTGTGACACTAGATTATTAAATTTTCAGGTATTCTAGTACTAAAAGGTACTGTTACTTTAAGTCGGTAGGATACACCGTTTTCTAGAAAAATCGATTTGAAAATTTTTCGTTTTTTCGTCATTAAAATTCAATTTATTATTTTTTTGCACTAGTTCGCTCTGAACTGCCAACAGAAATAAAACCTACGTTTTTAATTGTCAAATTGTTGTTAGTTCGCGAAGTTGAAATGACGAAAAATCGATTTTTCTAGAAAACTGTGTATCCTACCGACTTAAAGTAAGAGTACCTTTTAGTACTAGAATACCTGAAAATTTAATAATCTAGTGTCACAAATGCTTAAAAGTTAAAGACAAAAAAGTTATGCGTTAAAATAACCGTTTACCTACCCAAAACGGACGCCTATGACCGGTACTAGAAATTCGCAATTGATGGAATCGATTCATCTCTGGAGGATAAATAAGCATAGGTACCAGTTTTTGTTTTTCTAAATAGAAGCGTTCGGGGGATATTAAAAAAAACTAATTACAAGGCGCTATCTTCAAAGAGCTCTAGCTCCCTTAGGCAGCATTTTCGGACTAGGGTGAATTGGGTTAAATTGTCTTAAAATTATCTGCGGAATCTCCGGTCTTCGTTTGTCAGGAGAGTTTCTGGACACCCTGTATAGTGGACCCTTTTCGTGCACTTTTGTGTGAGGACGGTAGCCTTGTTTATAAATACTATAGTTATACAACTGAAGGTTAGTTCGGGTAGGTAGCCAACAGAGGGGTTGGGCAGTAGGATGTGCCCATTCATTAGTTTCTCCCGCTAAATTTGTTATAGTAAAAGCAGTCTTCTTGTAGTAGTAAAGAGAAGCCAATGGGAGCTTAAAGGAAGTGACGCAATTATCCAATTACACCAATCATGTTTGTTACAATTTTGTAGGCGTTTTGCTTTAGATTTAAATATCTTAAAATATTTTGAATTAAGGGATATGATAAGTCTACTGACACTAATTTTTCAAATTCCAAAAATAAGTGATGATGTGATTGTGGATGTTAAATGTTATTCTAAAATACATATTGCAAAACGATGTAACGAAGAAATGTCATTTTTCCTATACATTTTATCTTATAATTCACAATGGATATTGCAGTACAAGCTGAAAAAGGTTCAAAGTACTAACCTTTAATAAAATCTTTGCTTGCTTATGAATTAGTTTGTTTGTATAACTTGTTGGGTATGTACTATCCTCAACAATAATTGATGATTATTCATTCAGACTTGTATCATGGCAGTTGTTGTTACGATTCAGGCCTAGATAAAATAAAAATAACTAGAACCATCATAAAATAAGTAATATCAAAGCCGAGTACATTTAAGTGTGTATCTAATTCACTTTTATGAAGTGATATACCTCACTTCAACCAGTATGAAGGCTAAAATTCTACATATATAACACAATAAAATCCATGATGATTTCAAACAATTGCAATTAAACGTGGGTAAAAGAAAAATTAAATAGTAGAAATATAAGTAAACTAGTTTGATAATGACATGTAATGTCGAAACTGCAGTCACATATAGTGATTAAAGTAAAGTGAAGTTATTCAAATTTAATTGAGTGTTTTATTTTACTTATGTATATCCAGTATCATGAATCTTCACAAAGTAACAGCCGAAAGTGTTATATATTTTAAACTAGTTTTGTTTGATAACCCCAACGCAACTTCAATTATTAGGAATTACTATTATTGAAAGCAATTTTTAAAATCGCAGGTAAATATATACAAATTGAAGAAACGTCCATATACAGACCACGTGTAGGCAGTACTTACTATATTGATAATTACCAAGAATGTAAATGTATAATGAAAGTTGCTGCGACTTCCCAGATGAGATGAAGTATTGTGGGTGTAAAAGCAGGATTAATTATAACACTTCTACAGTAAGAAGGATAGTGTTTCTATTATAATAATAAATTTATTATATCAATAATAAGATATACATAGAGTTTACACAATAGCACATCAAGCAAAAATGTAATGATAACGTCAACACAGGGCTAATTTATGTCATTGACATTGTAGAATGCTTCTTGAAGGAGAATGTCCTTTATTTTCTCTTTAGATACGAAAGTAGAAAGATGTCTACACATAACTTTGATTTTGTTAAATAATTACCAGTGACGTGTTGTACTGAAGTGGCTTTTGTCCTATGTAATGCGGGATGTGCAGCAAATGGTGATGAGGGGTGGAGACTTCTGTAATCTCACCCCTAGTCATGAGGTGTGACAGCTTTTTCAAAGCCCTCCTTAGTTGTTGCAGAATATGTGTCTAGGCTAATGGACTTATCATAAGTTCTCTGAAGAGAGGTTTGCAGCGAATAGTTTGTGAAACACAGACAATTGCTCGAACAGCCTTCTTCTGCAGGATGAACACTTTTTCTACATAGGCCTACTTACCCCATATTGGTTAAACATTGTTGATATGTGATTTGATAGTCCATAGTATGTCGTAATTCCAGTAGACTATCAGTTATAAATCTGATACGTCTAATTGCATAAGTAGCAGAAGATAAGTGTTTGACTAATTCAACTATCTGCGGCTTCCATGTTAATCTTGTGTCTAGTCTAATATCAAGGAATTTTCAATTCGTAGAATATATGTTTGATCTATGTTTACTAGTAAAATAAATTGTCTCACATTTATCCTGGTTAAGTGATAAATGATTGGCTGTGAACCATTTAAATTTCTAAATTCTGAAGATACCAAAACCTTAAAATAATGTGGTGTTTATAATGCATTTTCTTTGTAAAACGTACTACATTACTGGTTTGAAAGCCTCACATAAACCAGGCAAGTTGATGAAACCATGCAAAGCAACTTAATAACTGTTGTGGTTCGGATAGCTTTTAATTACTTTTTCTTCTTTTACATAATATATCTAGTCATACCGAATACATAGAAGACTGTTTTAGACATACCTGTTGAACACATAGAAAAAAACTAGAATAACCCAAACTCTGAACCCGAAACAGACTGACATTTCATGTAGGTGAGTATTTAATAAAAATGCTGACTTTTTAATACCGTTTTCTTGTTTAGATTTATTTCTTTAAAAAACATGAATGCGTTTTTTAAAAAGCCTTTTGTATGTCTTTTTTTTTATTATGTTATAAAAGGGTAATTGTGAGTATAATAAGGGAAAAAAATAGTAATCCTACGATTCTTCAATAAAACATTTACTTAAATCTACTTTATCACAGTTAAGCTATATAGGTTATGTTGATATGTAATTCAAGGGCAAACGATGTGAAAAGCAAATCAAACAAAATATACTCTTATGTAAAATTTAATAGAAAATATCAAAATATATTTACATTTTTTATAAACTTCCGGATTAAATTGTGGGAGTGGCGTTGAGAATATTTCATTGGCTGGGCACTTTCATTCATTGGTATTAATCCATTTGAAAGATATCAGAGGACGACACTTTACTACAAATATTTACAGTTTTCTCTAGGTTGTATAACTATAGTATTTATAAACAAGGACGGTAGGTTGGTGATGCAAGGTAAGTCGGCAACGTTTCTAATCCATTTTGAAAATTTTCTCATATCTGCGCTTTATCTCCAATTCATCCAAAAGGTTGCCAAGCCTGTTGAAATGATCTACTATAAACTTATTCAGTTTCCTAGCTCTGGCTTGGTTCATGAATTGTGCTTTTATTTTTGCAAATACAAGGTTTCTTTTTAGAAATGCTTTAATCCAACACTTTTCTCCTCTTTGTTTTTCTTTATTGAAATGGTTTGATGTATTATTTATTTCATAATATTTAAAAACATGCATTTTTAATGTAAGTGGCAATCCTATATCGGCCATATGATGAATTCTCTGCACTATATCTCTCTTGCTCGGCATCTAACACGGCTTGTCAACCTAACCGATTTTTCTGGTCTTAACCCTAGGTGATCTCGAAGGGTTCTCTTAGGAATATGGGACCTCTCTGAAGCAGTCCTTTGACCTAGAATCCCCCTCGACACTGACAAGATTTCTCCATACTCTTCTCGCCCTATTCTGATGCTCGTTTCCTCTTTTCTATCCATAATTGATTCTGGAGCAATTAAAAAATATATCTCTTTGTATACGATTAATAACGTGCACAGATGTTTAGTTTGGGCGTTATCAGCCCATTACTTCAGCACAAAAATTGCTGATACAAGAAGAAAACATCTACTAAATCAAAAGATATTTGTCATTCACAGATTAAACACTTTAAGCATTAGGCCAAATGAAAATGGAGTTCTAGTATGTCAAAATGTAACTCATTAACTTATGTTTTTGCTGAGGGAAATTTTATAAAATGGAGCACACCACCACCTGCTAATAACCGCTTTGTCATAACTAAACAGAGAAGACGCAGTGACGCTCAGCTATCATTATCCTTGTCTCGCTGCAGTTGAGTATGATTGTTAAAAATGAAATTAGTTTTTGACATTGCACTACAAGACATCAAATTGAAATGTGGGCGTTAATAACCGCTGGGCGTTATTATCCACATGTACCTTATACAGATTTTGACGAAATTCAGTTTCGAACTGATGGTGCATATCACTATTAATTAATTAACAAATTTTGGAAGGAACGGAATAAGGGTTTGGAATATCTTTGAATAAAATAACTCTATCTAGCTTCGTGACGTTTCGGTTGGTAATTTCAACCTTCTTCAGACCTGTTTATTTTTCAAAAGACAGATGCATTACAATATTATCGATTTAAAATGACGAAAAAGAAACATATATATATGCTAAGAAAAATGAAAACAAAGTACTCCCGCTAGTATTATGTAACTCGTCTATTTGGACACATGGTATAGCAGGTAGTAAGTGTCTTCTAGTTATATGTTAAAAATTCAGAATATGTCAAAAAACAAAACTAAGCCTAACATATTAACATTTTCTAATTAGAGTAATGTTATTTGATGTTAATTATAGACGTTTTCAGAAATTAAACCTGGGCATTGTGGTTACAAGACGTTCAGCACAAATGCGTTCGTTAATTCAGTCGGAGTAAAAACAACTGTGTTCGTAAAATCGGAAAAGTAACCGGGTTCAACAACCCGGTCGGTTTTCATAACCCTGGTAAGTGAGTAGGGTAGTGTAGCTTGTTTTACTCCCTCTCCGGATGTAACCTTACAAAGCGTTTGTGTCAACACACAAAACTCTTTTATTTTTTATATACGAAACAAATTTAAAAAAGTCATGATAAATTGTATTTTGCGAGAACTACTTTATAGTTTTTAATGCAAACTCCTTGTTATTCCTCTTTGCATTGAATTTTATTCAGATTTTAGTATCATCATATAGGTTATGTTTATGTTACGTTACTCTACATGGCTGAAAATTTCGTTCGGAAATGTTTTAAATAAGCGGGTACAATTTGTGAACCTCTGAGGTACTGTCTAACTGGGTCAGTTAAATGCTATACATTTTCCGAAAACGCCTTATGTACCTACCTATAACAATCACCCTCATTTATCCGGTCTAAATCCTCAAACAAATTCAATGCATTTCATATGTACATGCACACTGTGTGAAAACCTATATCTTTCACTTATTTGTCGATGCTAGTGGTTAACTACGAAAGCGAAGTTAGGATATCACTTTTTACGCATATTTTACATCTACATATTACAGTTTTACTGAAAATTGACTGATTAAATTTGCACCCATACTGTAAATTTACACATAAACAGTAAATTAAACTGGGCGGTCACAAACTATTACCATAGTATACCGCATGTGTCAATTTACATTAGGCATAGGGAACATAATACGGAATCAATGTATTATATTTACATTAGTTCGAGAAATTATACTTCGTATAAGAAAGTAAAAGAAAATGAGGTGTGACCACCACACGACTTTCTTATACGTATGAGCGTTTCAAACTATACAATTTTAAGAATTTTTTTTCACAAAAAATTATTCAAAATCCTATTCTAAGTACTTCTATTTTCTCAATAAATCGGTATAGAATGCATACTTTGCAAGATATTCGAAAAAAAAAGTGCTAGTCCCTAAGAGTAAAAGAGTACTTCCGGTCCGAATTTTGAAATTTCATATATACAAAAAATGTTGCAAATCTAGCACTAAATACTTTTGTACTCTTGATAAATATATACAGAATGCATAATTTACGACATTCACAAAAAATCGCTATTCCATAAGAGTAAAAGTGGTACTTCCAGTCTGAATTTTGAAATTTTTTTTATACAAAAGATATTGAAAATTATATTCTAAATACTTTTTTACTCGTAACGTATCTGTCTAAAAAGCATGACTTGCGAAATATTCGGAAAAAACTGATTTTCGATAGGAGTAAAAGACCTACTTCCGGTAGAAATTTCGAAAAACATTTTAAATAAAATTGTTCTCAATTTTAATTTTAAGTACATATAAATTCTTTATAAATTTGTTTAAACTTAGTAGTTGACGAAATATTGGCAAAATTTAATTTTTTTACTGAAGTAAACTGCTACTTCCGGTCTACCGATTTTACTGAAAAACTAATTAGATCTCAAGAGGGAGATTAGACACGTAAATACAAAATTTGGAATTGATATCTACAGCGGTTTGACCGCTATCGTGGTCACACACAGTTACACAGACAGACAGACAGACATTTTTTAAAAACCACTTTTTCGGTATCAGGGGACTTCAAAACGTGGACATCTGCAAAAATCTCGAGGTCGAACATTTTCGTCATCACAAGACTTCCTTATACTACGTATAAGAAAGTAAAAGGCTGTTCGGACCATGCAGTTCTGGAACTACAAATTCAGAGAACTATTACTTCAATGTTCGATGATGATTCTACATTTGCGAACCATTGTTTAGAATGTAAACATACTTTTAACAATCATTTTAAAATATCTCATATCCAAGACAAAAGTAAAAAACTTGTTCTCCTAGAATCATTAGAAATTTCTAGAATTTCAAAATCAGGGTTAGCGTTAAATGATCAAACCAACCTATGTCACTCCCCACTTTTGTCCTTAAATTTGTAATATGTTTGTTTAGTACATACAGCGTGGAAATAAAGTAACGGATAAAGGCATTAATTTCGTTAATTTTCATTTTTTGAGAAAAATCTCGAAGGGGTAGATATAGCGATTTTAACTAAAGGGAATATTTTCATGGCATTTTCAGTTTCCTACTTCATTTGTTTTTCACGTTATGACGTCACCGACTTTTTTTTTTAATTTACAACCTATATTTTTTTAAATTTATTTCGATAGTACTTTCAATTCTCTATCCAACGGTATAAAATTTTTATGTTATATAAAAAAAAAATTTAGAAAAGGAGTCTTGAAGTTCAAATATTAAAAATTCATTATATTGGCAAAGTAAATTTAGTTACCGATGCCTAAAACAAAAAAACATTAGTTGCAGCTGTCAGAATATAATAATTTGTCAGTAACACATTAAAGTAAGTGTTATTTCACTTTTCTAAATTAGAACAACTTAATTTTAGCCCAGAATTCGACACGAAATTGGATTAATATCAGCTCAAACTATTCAGAATGTGAGAAATGAGTTTTATAATCGTCTTGAGTTTTGTCGGATGGTTCAGGGTCGTTATTTTGAACACTTAATGGAAATGTAATTTAAAAAGTGTTATTTCTGTGCTTATTTTTGTGTGATCGTTAGATTTTTTTTCCTTGTTAATAAATTTAGTTTTAATGTGAATATTAACTTTGAATGGAGTAGATAGAAAATTTACAGTTCAATTTTTCAATATTTTTATATTATATAGAATAAAAGCCATTTTTATAATAAAAACCAATTTTCCGTCAACTTTTCCATCAAATTTACGTGACTAAATTGTTTAATGAATTTTTAATATTTGAACTTCAAGACTCCTTTTCTCAATTTTTTTAAATATAACATTGAAATTTTTGTATACCGTTGGATAGAGAATTGAAAGTACTATCGAAATCAATAAAAAAATATAAGTTGTTATTTAAAAAAAAAGTCGGTGACGTCATAATATGAAAAACAAATGAAGTAAGAAACTAAAAATGCGATAGAAATATTTCCTTTAGTTAATATCGCTATACCCCATCGAGATTTTTATTCAAAAAATTAATATTAACGAAGTTAATGGCTCTATCCGTTACTTTATTTCCACACTGTGTATAATTTCTCGCACTAATGTAAATTCTTCATTATTCATCCACCTGATGAAATGGCTGTGCGACGAAACAACGTTGTCTCGTAATTAAAATGTTGAAACTTTAAAATCGGTGTTTTATTTTTATTCTAATTTTCATAGAGTTTCAACAAGTGCGTCCCTCTTCAATTAATTTTTTTAAGAATGAAAGAAATAAATTCCGAAAATGATTAAGTAAACCACTACAAAAATTTTTTTTATTGCATTTTCAGAAGTAGTAAACAGTTTTTTTTCCACGAAAAAAACATTTTCTCAATTTTTTAATATTTCCATTGGTGAAATTTAGGCGAACAGCAATATGTTGTTCTGAAATGTCAACTTTTCTTGCAGGTTTTCTGCAATGTATTCCATTTTTGTGTAAAGCTCAAATGATCGTCCTTGACGAACATTCTAGTTGTAACAGTTCCTTTATTCATTTCTTTGATGAGAATGTTAATGGAGAAGAGTATGTTCGTTTTCTACGGACGGATCTTCAAAACTTTTTGAATACATGAACATTAAAATCAGAAAAGCGTTTACAAGAATATGTCGAAACGTTGTACACAACGTTAGTTACTCCTTTGGAAAACAGAATACTCACGTGCATTACACAAGTTGTGGTTGTGTTGAATTTATTCTTTAATGAAATTTGTTCTTCTTTCTTTTAATTGTTGTTACGTTGCTCAATAGTTTTAGGTTATTTAAATTGCGTTATTTTGTTGCTGATTTTTTTCTATCAAAGATTTAGGACATCAATTTATAATTTTGCAAAACTACAACCAACTCTTATGAAGAGCTTCAACAATGAAATAATAAGAGCAATTAGGCAAATTAAATTGAAGATAGCAGCATTGTTTCATGCACCTTTTAGTGGGGCGGCATCTTCAAATATGTCAGTAAACTTTATTTTATTTCGTTGTTAACCAACAGTGTAAAGAATGAAGTACTGCAACTGGACATTGCCGGAATTAAAAAAATGAAATGCGATGCTCTTCATTCTGTAAAATTATTACCTTTGGGATAGTTAGATTTAACGTATACTTTGTTTAACAGTTGACTAAGGAAATCGGGCCCCATTCCTGCCTTCAATTGGTTGAACGAATATTTGGTTGCATAGAACAACAGCGCTGGTAGTTCCTTAATTGACAGCTAATTGCTCCTGTAGTGATTATCTCAGAAATTACAAAAGATAGGTATAGGATATTGTTAACAAAAATGAAAGAGGATACAAAAAGGAAGAAAATGCCTCAATAAAAAATTCCATTTAAAAAAAAACTGTTTTTGGTATGTGAAAATTTCGAGAAGTAGGCTTTGAAAAAACAAAGTTTTATGAGGTATTGTCGAGTGCAACTTATACCAAATGATGCATAATTTTCTTGGCTACAAGCATCACCAAAGTTAAAGTTTTTACTTTTAAAAACATTGTGAAAATGAATTTTTTCTGAACACGTGTTTTGGTCAAATATTAAAAAAAAAAATAATAACTCAAAAACTATTGGCTCAATTTTGAAAAAGAAAAAACAGTTGATTAGACAATTTAAAGCAGTACTAGAAAATTCAAAAATATATAGGGCGAGTCATTTAAATAAATTAAGTTCCGTGCATTTCCGATCAAATCGGAAGCGCGTCAGGGTTTAAAGTATTTTTACAATATGTGCCACAAGCAACCACGAATCTTCCACTAATTGTTTTTCCTCTATTTAAAACACAAAAGAGCAATCGAAGAAGCGCCTATTAATGACTCACCCTGTATATATGTTAAGAGGCATTTTTCCCTTTCATAGCAAAAGTTTGACAAAAAATAACTATCCATAGCAAAGATACCATTGACACAGGAACATACAGATAAATGAAAAGAAAAAAATTCGTTAATATAACAAAATAACCTAAGAAAAATTGATTCAAACCGTTATTACGAATCGAAATGAAATATTTGCTCGCTATTGTAAATAGACTTTGACAACAGTTTTGTTTCTCCGATATTTTCTCTTATTTCCAAGGTAGAGTCTTTTTGGTGCTGTCGTCGAGGCATTATTGTCAATTTTCTATAAGGACTTATATATTAACAAAATCAAGACCACAACTGAAGTGTAGAAGCAATAACACCTCTCCGTCTGTTTATTTGATAATTTTCCAAAGCCTATGTTTCCTATGTTATACTTTTCATTCATTCCCTTATTAGAAATTATAAATCTAAGCATTTTATTTACATAAAACGGTGAATCACAGAAACAGAAAATAACAATGGTTATTATACCTATAAAAAATACATTGTCCCATTACAAGTAAAACGTTTTATCTTTTCAGTTATATCAATTATTATAGACTAATATAGACTAGTATATAGTGTATGTATTCGTTGCATACATTAAAACATCTTTAACATCTACGAATATTTATGGTGTTTGATACAACTGTAATTTTACTTGAATAAAAGGTTTTTTGAACAAAATTTAAAATTATGTCCATAATATTTAAAACGTTAAAATAAGAATACTGATAGTCCTCATATATTTATCTTGCTGGTATTGAAACTTGTTTATATTTATTTTATTTACATTCAAAGATTACAATGCCCATATTATACCCCTTTTTCGTATACCTGAAAAAGACGTTGCCGGGCAGAAAGAAGGTAGGTAGTTTTGATACTTACGTGTTTAACGGGGGAGACATTAATTCTGTCAGGCACTGTACGTGCTGACCGAATCACATGTCTCTTTTAGCATGAGAAAGCACATAGAAACTATGCAATTAATTATCAAAGTAAGCATAAGTGTAGGTCTACAATTCGAGCATGGAGATATGCTAAAGACACTCTTTTGTACATTATTTTTACGATTAATTTATATCTTAGAGTCCGACTCAAAACGAAACATGAAAAGGCCGGATGTAATGTGCGAGCTCCAATTACCAGTGCTGTCGTTTCAGTATTTCAGTACTTAAACCCTCTGACCATTCTTTGGTTTTATTATCCAACATCCACGCAACCAGCATATCTCTTACATCCTGATTAGACCGCTCTACCGATCCTTGGCTCTGGGAATGTCGGGGTTTCCCATGCACAATTTCAAACCAGGCCACATATCGGTTAATCTTTCACTTGTTTTATTAGCAAATTCTCTTTCGTTATCACTTTGGAAAATAAACGGAGCTCCAGAAATACAAAGAATATCTACTAAATTATATGCGACCTCTTAGCAGTTGTAGTTTTAAGTGGTTTGAGTAACGTAAATTTGGTTAAATGGTCTTGATAATACAAAATAAAACGATAGTCACTATCTGGTTCAGTCTGTATATCGATAAAATCCACTTGACATCGTGAGTTCATATGATTTGACACAATAGGCGCAACAACTAATCCCTTCTTTTTCAATTTCTTTTTTCCTTGACATTGTTCACAGGGCGACAAATAGACCTGAACAGCGGCTCTAGTATCGTTACAATATTTCTTCTTAATTTCAGTCTCCATATCTAAAAGAAGTAACAAAGAAATACTTACGTATATATTCTAAAAAGAAGGCCTAGCTCTTAATCTCTTATGTCCAGTTTCAATATGGGCAGTTTCAATGATGTCAAATATATCATCAGTTTTATAGTAATACTAGCTGACCCGGCAAACGTTGTTTTTCCATATAAATTATTTCTAGTGAATATTTTGGTAGTCTAATAAAAAATAAGTAACTTATTGTAAGTGTGTGGGGATGTGGTATATGATTGAAAGAGGAATGGAGCGCTGTGAACGATGACGGCCTATAAAAATAACAAAACACCAAACATTCATTTTTTGAATTCATTGTACTTTTATTATCTTAACTAATAAATTTCTAATTACATCTCTATCCTAAATAATGACAATTAAAAAAAAACTTTATCAGTCTCTTAGTGCAATGGAATGTACGATATTTTTAGTGAGTACATCTTTAGCCAACACAAACAAACTACATATATGGTTTACCCACACGAGAACATGCCACGCATAATTGTCCGTGTGAAAAACACGGTGTGCTCAAATCTAGCCACAAACAGACATCGTTTGGCCTTGATGAGAATATACTTAATATGAGAGTTGCACTGAGAAAGTAAAATGATAAGTATAAGCGTCACTGCTACGATCGACGCACAATCAATAATAATGACCGAAAACGGTTTAGGCCCTAAACTTTAGTGAGTGAGAGAAAGCTTATTGTATGAGAAAGACAGGACACCGGCTTCGTTCTCATCCCTACTCTGTGCTGTTTACGGGGTGAGAAGTGACACCGGTAGACGCCTGGCGGGAATAACTGATCGAGTGGTAACTGATCAATTATCGACCGCCGCCCGAGAGTAGAAAATTATTAAAGTACTAATATCGCTATTAAAAAATATGGGTTGGTGGTAGAAGGGTGAAAATTTAGGGTTGTATGTATTTTTTAATGCCGAATCATAAAAAAAAAAATCCAAAAAACAAAAAAATTTGTTGGGGTGGACCACCCTTATCACTTAGGGGTATGAAAAATACTTTACGTCCTATTCTCAGACCTGTTGTATATACACACAAAATTTCATAAGAATCGGTCAAGCTGTTTCGGAGGAGTTTTGTGACAAACACTGTGACACGAGAATTTTATATATTAGATTTAAAATGGTCTATCGGTGTTGCATCGGTTTTTTGAATTAATTTTTCGTTTCCGCAAATTATTACATACCTCTTCAGTTTTCGATAATGGTCGAAAGCGGCATTTTGGTGTCTTTCAAATGTGATGATTCTTTCACCTCCGTCACTATTTCATTATAACGGTCATTCGCGAAAAAATTGCGTTATCGGACGGTGAATCTAAACGCTCTTCTGACTCTTCTGTTTCCGCGCTGCTGTCGCGGTGACCA
Organism: Amphimallon solstitiale; assembly: GCA_963170755.1. NCBI lineage: Eukaryota > Metazoa > Arthropoda > Insecta > Coleoptera > Scarabaeidae > Amphimallon > Amphimallon solstitiale. Next base: position 59,535,210 of record OY720684.1, on the reverse strand, counting down.
TCTTAGCATCCGGTCAAATTAGTAGAGTTAGACCTTATATTAAAATCATGAATGAGAGTAGAAAATTTGCCTTTCTTTATAATTCGTTCGAGACTCTTGAAGTTTCTTTTTCAGCTTCCTTCTTCTCTCTTTCTTTTCAATAAAAAGCGCCACCGCCCCTCTTAGTTTTTCTTTCACTTTGTGACATTTGTCTAACCCTATAGATAAAGTAATGTTTTATTTTTTTTGCAGTGATTCTGTCCACATTTTAAAAATAGTTTTATGTATTAGGGCGAGTACAAAAATGCCGATTTTATTAAATATATATATTTTTTTAATGGCACTAGTGGCAGCTCATAATTTTATCTCCATATTTTAAGTTCTACATAAAAGTCTGTTCCTATTTCATATAGCTGGTTTTAATTAATTTTGAATGAAAAAACAGTTAAAAAAACTCAGCTCTTATGAAATTATGGATTCAAAATTAAGCTTTCATTGATATCATCTTTATCAGTCAACCAGTATAATATGGTATCTATTAATTCATTCATACTTACTTTATTTCTACCTCTATCAGTAGTCACACTTCACACCTATCACAATTAACCAGGAAATTCACATCTTTCTATTTAAAAATCAAGTATTTTAACACATATTTTTCCTTTCCGCCGTAAAACACGTGTGTGCTATTTAACTGGTTGGTAATAGTTATAAAGGCTCTTGAGAAATTCCAGAATATCCTACAAATCTCTTGATTATCCCTAGTATGACCGGAAATCTTTGCTTTCTTTTAAAATAAACAAGGATAGGAAAGGAACAGAACGCGCTGATGATATCGCAGTAGCGGGTAGTTAGGCCTACTATGTGCGAGCAGGCCGGTTTGAGGTTAGGGTATTGTTTACTCAACGTTTTTGATAGATTTAGCTCTGGTCATTATTGTTCCTACGTTGGTTGATAATCATTTCGCCGCCATTAAATTTGACCGTCCACGTGCGGTACATCATCTTGCCCCCGCTTGGATAGGCCCTAAGTAGAGGGGCAGAGTAGCTCTTTCACACTATTGTAAAATAATCGAAAAACTGAATTCAAAAAGTTGAATTAGAAGCAAGGATGATCCCAAACCCTAAAAGAAAATTAAAATAAATAAATCTAGTCGACTTCTATAAATAGGTTGGCTACTGACAACTGACAATAACTGTGTATAAGTCCGTACCCAGAATGGTGGTGGAACGAGACAGATCTCGATGGACAAACAAGCTACTATGAATATAGTTCAGAAACTAGCAATTCAGTTATTTTTTCCCAACGGGATATCATCGAAAGCCTCACTTTCTAAATCTAAAATGGTGATTTTCAGCGTTATGTGGTTGATATTTACTAACCAAAGTGAAATCTTCGACTAACTTATGTAGTTCCATACCTTCTACGATAACCAGGTCTTTTAAACATTCAGATGATGAAGAAAATCTGGCCAACCTAGTTATTAATCCAGTAGTATAAGAAAGGAATCAAATGTAGAAAAATTAGGTTTGAATATGGACGTAAGCAGAGAATACCAACTTTTGATACTTTCCAGTAATGTATTAATAATTTAAAATCTACTTGTGTAAATATACAGTTTCTAATTTTGTATTTCAGGAGACAGAAAATGTTTCTCATACACGTGACACGAGTAATATCAGATTCAAATGAAATGGATATAGAATATCTTATCATCGAATTTCCATTTCATGAAGAAATACTCGCAGATGATGCCTACGAAGTTACAATTTTACAGCTACATCGGGGACAAGTTTTCAATGAATTGGTCGACTACTTTATGTCTAATCTTTGTGTTCATAATTTTGATCATATTGAGATTAAAATGATAAGTTCAACAGGCAAACAAGGAAAAGCTAAAGACTACTGCGGGGTTTTCCCGAGGCGCTTTATCCGAGTTTTGGTCCACATTTTATGAAACATCCACTCCTTGGTAAACATTTTAAAGTACCACATTTAAGGCACAACTTCAGAGAAACCCATTGGGCAGAGGTAGCTGAAATTTTATTGATGGGATGAAAAAAGCAGAAGTACTTTCCAATTAAATTTGCACCTTTTCTTATCGAAACTTGCCTTTTTTATAATTATGAAACAGTTGATTAAAATTTGATTAAAGATTTCCTAAAGTTTATCAGCGAATGGAAATATAACATACTGAAAAAAAACCTTACTGGAGTGATAACGAGGAACTAATGATTTTTTTAGAGAATAGAGTGTAAATGGACTCCAACGGAAGAAAATTTAAAAAAATTGATAACAGATATTAGCCATAAAACATTAATACAGAAACTTGCCTTCGTAATCAATCAACTTCAAAGAACAGGTATTAAATGAAATAATATAATAATACGTAATGATGTAAGAACCCTTTATAAAGATTTAGAACCAAATCCCAACAGTATAATACAGGGTGAGTCGCGAGGAATCGACCAAACTCTAGGAGTGTATTCTACATGTGAAAATAATGAAAAAATACTCAAATGTTGTTATCCGATTTTTATTTATTTTCGAGTTATAGCGTAATTAAAAATGTATATTTAGTATGCCCTGTTTATGTATGTATTCGTGAAAACAGTGAAACCCCGGTATCAAATCATCATAGGGAAGTCTTCCTAACTGAAACGCTATCTGTTTGTGGTTTTCCGAACTAGTTATGGTGACATCTAAAGCAGTCGAGAAATAGTGTAGAGTGTTTTGTATGTCTAATGCGTCTAATGTCACTACCTCTCGTTCATTGTTGATATAGTGAGGGCGCTGCCATCATAAGAGACGTTCCCTATACATACATACCTTGGAGTAAAATATTATAAAATTGTTGTTCGAGTTTTATGACATTGACTTGACGTTTGTACGACTAAAGTGTAGGAAACTAAAATGCCACACACTTATTCAAATTTAGAATATGCTAATATGGTGTTTGTTTATGGATTTTGTAATGGGAATGCTGCTGCTGCTAATGAATATCGTCAACGGTTTCCACATCACAGACATCCTAATAAAAATGTATTTATTAGTGTATTTAACAAATTGTGCGAGACCGGAAAGCTTCCCAGTGTAAGCATAATATCTGAACGAGGCAGTCGACAACAATTACAAGAAGTAGAAGATATTCTTGATGTAGTAGTTTTGTAATTGGTCCTTACATTTTTGAAAATCGCCTCACGGGGGAGACCTATTTAAATTTTTTAGAAAGTGAACTGCATGGACTGCTAGAGGATGTTCCCCTAAACATTAGAATCCAAATGTTCTACTAATACAATGGAGCGCCTGCACATTACGCTCGTGCGGTCAGGCAACATTTGGATGAAAGGTTTCCAGGGAGCTGGATTGGTCGTGGTAGTGACATTGGTTGGCCTTCTAGGTCTCCAGACCTCACCCCACTCGATTATTCTTTGTGGGGCTTGTTCAAAAGTGAAGTGTATCAAGTAAAAGTGGACACTCGTGATGCACTAATTCAACGGATTAGGAATGCAGCAGAAAATATCAAACATCAACCTGACGCTATCAGGAACACAACCAGCGTCCTTGGTAAACGATGTAGAAAATGTTTAGAAATGAATGGCGGTATTTTTGAAAATATATTATAAAGAACGATAATAACAATGGGATACCAAAACTTTAATGTATGAAATTTTGTTTATTTAAAATTACGCTATAACTCGAAAACAAATAAAAATCGAATAACCAACATTTGAATTTTTTTTCATTATTTTCACCTGTCGAATACACTCCTAGACTTTGGTCGATTCCTCACGACTCACCCTGTATATAACATAGAAAATGATTGTGATGACGATTTAACAGAATCGAAAATACAGTTTTTAAAATATTTAAAAAGATGTATCAGAGAAGTGGATCAAAATACTCAAAAAAAGACATTTTTAAGATTTTTCACCTAATCAGATATCGTTTATGATAAAATCAATCATTGGAACAACAGGCTTTCGGAGGGTACCGATAGGGCACACGCGCAACCGCTTATTGCAAAAGCCACATTCCTATGAAAGCTATATGATCATGAGAAATTAACTTAAAACAATTTTGAAATTGAATGCAAATTAATAAATTAATAGAATTACTAATAAGAATAGAAACTATGTTTATTGTTTGTATTTTATAATCTGTTCAATTTTTAATAAATGAAATTTTAATAAAGTTTGTCTTAAAGTAATATACCAATCCATGTCACTGAAAGGGTCTTCTGATACCATTTTCATTCATTAAAATAAGTGCAAGTTCACAAATATCTCGATCACATGGAAGAATATCACGATGTTTACATGCCTGAATGCAAATGATGAGATCCGCATTAGTTATGGGGCATCAATAATTGTTTCATAACTTCAGGCATAGTGTACATAATAAAAGGACGACCTGTGGGACATATGCTATTTCTTGAAGAGGACATGCGAAGCATGTTCTATTCAAATATAGTGAAATTTTCCTTGGCCGGACACCTTCTGGACCAACAATTTGGTCCGTTCAAGGAAGTTGTCTGCTCAAGGGAAAACGAAAGCTAAGATTTAAGTTTTTCGTTTTAAATGATTAAAATAGCATTTGCGAATTGAAAATAACATTTACTTAACTTCAAATACAATAATTCATAAACTATAAGTAATAATACATCTATTATATGGCTTTTGACACATAAATGACATACATATATGAAATAAATAATAATGCTAATAATAACAAATAATATGTATGTAAATTTACAACCAAGAGTTAATTATTTTCAGAAGTCAAATATACTGGTTTATTTTACTTTTCTCTTTACTAATGCATTTTCTAAATAAATTTTCAAATTTGCTATGAGCTGTAATGCTCCGGCGTCATCTTTCCTTTTTGCAAATGTTTCTAAAGTTTGTATCTTCTTAAGCGCTTCTTGATATGATTTTATCGGTTCATGGTAAATTTTTGTTTCTAAATCTCTCTTAGATTGGTCTACTGTTTCGACATATTCTGCCATAGTAGTTGATTCACTGATTAACATTTCCGTTGTGTCATTCTCAACAGTTATATTGTCATCCATATTAATGAAATCGTTAGCATCACTATTAAAACCACATTCCCTTAGAGTGTGTGAAGTTAGCCCTCCTTTTTTCGAATATCGGAAAGCTGACAGTTGTTCTAGGATTGTTCTAAATTGTTCCAAAGTATTTCAAAAAAAAAAAAGTGAAAATTGGCCGAGATAATTGAAAAAAAACGACTTTTTCACCCAGCTCCCCTTTTTTTTGAAAATTGAAATTCTGAAGGTTGTTCCAGGTTGTTGTCGTTGTTCTAAACATTGTTCCAAAGAATCTCGAAAAAAAATTCAAAATTGGCCGAGATAATCGGAAAAAACGAGTCTTGCCAGCCCCCCTTTTCTTGAAAATTGTAATTCTAACGATTGTTCTAGGTTGCTCTAGGTTTGTTGTAAATTATTCCAAAGTATTTCATAGAAAAAATCAAAATCAGACGAGAAAATGGAAAAAAACGAAAGCTAAAAGTAAGAAGTCGGACCCAGTTTTTGCAAAAATTAAAAGTTTGACGGTTGTTCTAGGTTGTTCTAGGTTTGTTCTAAACATTGTTTGAATACGTCAAATCCGTATCTCTTATATATCAAAAGATATTGCAAAAAATCCAAATCCAAAAGTGTGAAGTTAGCCCCCCTTTTATCGAAAATCTAACTTCTGACGGTTGTTCCAGGTTGCTCTAAGTGTGTTCTCAATTGTTCCAAAGTATTTCAAAAAATAAATCATAATTGGCCGAAAAAACGGCAAAAAACTTTTCTTTTCTGGCGGCCCGTTTTTCGAAAATCGAAATTCTGACAGTTGTTCTAGGTTGTTCTAAGTTTGTTTTAAATTGTTCCAAAGGATTTCAAAGAAAAAATCATAATTGGCCGAGATAATAGAAAAAAACGATTTTCCCCACAGACCCCCTTTTTGCGAAATTTGAAATTCTGAGGGTTGTTCCAGATTGTTCTAGATTTGTTCTAAACATTATTATTATTATATATCAGAACCGTATCTCTTATATTTCAAAAGATATTGCAAAAAAAAAGTTATCCAAAAGTGTGAAGTTAGACCCCTTCTTTTCGAAAATCTAAATTCTGACGGTTGTTCCATGTTATTCTAGGTTTCTTCTCAATTGTTCCAAAGTATTTCAAAGAAAAAATCGTAATTGGCGGAGATAATAGGAAAAAATGATTTTACAATGGGCGGAATGCACTTTCCGAAAATTACTGTGTTGTGAAGGAAGTTTTTGTATGATGCAGTTCTATTTAGTGATAGTGATTTTATTCGTCATCAAAACTTACATGACATGTCAGTAAATAACAATTAAAGATTCTTTCAAAGAATTTCTAAGTAAATAATACGAAACATATAAATACATTCAACTTACATATTGCACAAACATACAGATAAGTAAAATCAGGTGTATATAAAAGTGTGTAAACACAAAAGATATAAAATTACACAAACAAACGTTTAGGTAACATTAATAGCACTGTTTCGGCGGGAGAAAGCCTCGAGATATTCCTCCACGGTATAGAAACTAGAGTCAATCAGCATTGCTTTTACAGTTTTCTTAAACAGGTTATTATTCATGGTTTTTATACTTTCCGGAAGACAGTTATACAATTTGTGGCCCCAGTAGTTCACTCCCTGTTGTGTAACACTTAGGCGATGATATGGGATTACCAACGCATCTGCATTGCGCGTGTCGTATCGGTGAAAGTTCTTATTGCTCGCGAATTTATGTATATTCTCATGCACATGTTTAATACACGAATAGATGTAAGCACTAACCAAAGTAAGTATTCTTTCACTCTTAAAGTGTTCCCGGCACGATTCATTGTATGTTAACCCACAAAGAGTTCTAATTGCTCTTTTTTGTAGTAATAGAGCATCCTTCATCCTCGCTGACATGCCCCATACGAGAATTCCGTAGGTAGCTACACTGTGGAAATCTGCATAGTAGGTACTCTTTGCGGCTTGGTGCGTGGAAACATTTTTTATTGTGCGTATTGCAAAGATGGCCCTATTTAATCTTTTACATAGTGCTTCTATGTGGATGCTCCATGACAGCCGATTGTCGAGATTTATGCCCAGGAAATTAACCACTTTCACATTGTCTTCATTTGATTTGAAGTGTATTCTCTGTGTTTTCTCTTGGTTTAATCTGAGTTTGTTGGCCATAAACCAACTTTCTGCATCCTCCATTGCCGTTTCCATTAACGTTTCGGTTCCCTCGGGACTCCCCCGTACAAGGATCGAGGTGTCATCCGCATACATTATCGTCTTGCCATGCATAATGTTGACCGGCAGATCGTTAATGTAGATAATAAACATTAGCGGTCCCAAAATAGACCCCTGTGGCACTCCAACATCCACAACGGCCACATCCGAGAATCCATTCTGCCACCATACCATCTGTTTCCTGTTGTTCAAATACGACGCCAATAGTCCATGAGCTAACCCTCTCAGTCCATGCTGCCAAAGTTTTCTCAGCAGGATCTCATGTAAGACACTGTCAAAAGCCTTGCTGAGGTCGTAGGTTACCACTGTAGCTTGTTCCCCTTCGTCCCTCGCCTCGAGGATTGCTTCCACCATATCCAACATTGCTGTCAAGGTCGACCTCCCCCCAGCTCGAAAACCGTGTTGGGCTTCGGTAAACAGTTGGTGTTTTTCAAGGAAATGCACGATTCTGTTCTTTATTACTGATTCAAATACTTTGGATAGAACTGGTAGCACTGAGATTGGTCTGTAATTGTTCGCGCACGATTTATCCCCTTTCTTGTACACAGGAATCACTTTGGCAAATTTCAGCTCGTCTGGAAATTCACCATTCCTTAACAATGTATTTATAACACACGTCAAAGGTCGTTTAAATAAATAAGAATCTAATATAGCAATAAATATATATTTTCGCAAGAAATATAATGTTCATTTATTACAAAACGATATTGTTACCAATTGCAGATGAACTATTTCAAAGAAAAAATCAAAACCGGCTATGAAAAATCGATATTTTTCCCCAGTCCCCTTTTCTTAAAAATCGAAATTCTTACAGTTTCAAAGTATTTCAACAAAAAGTCATAATCGCTGGATATGGGTACCCAAATAAAATCAAACAAAATGGGAAAGTCTGATATGAGTCTCCCTTTGTTATTTTATTTTGTCTAATAATAATAAAAATAAAACACTGATTTCAAAGTTTCAAAATTTTAATTATAGTAAACCAACTAGAACGTTGTTTCGTCGCACAGCGACTTATTTTGTCTAGCCGTGGTCTAGCCACTTTTTTTCATGGTTTTTGCTCCCGGAATGCAAACACGTGCGGACAATCCTATCAAGTATGCTTATTTTTTGTAACCCCTCTTTGTAAACATTTTGAAATATGCTGTCTAATTTTCTCACTAAAACGATTGAAAGGTTACTAGGTATTACTTTACTTGGAAAAAATATTATATAGGTACCTATTTAGATAAAAGGCTGCTGTTTAACAATACCAAATTGATAAAAAATATATTACTTATGTAATATAAAATAGTATCAATAAATAAATTTTACAGAAAAAATATATATTTTAGATTTTACTAAAGCATGAACTGTAATAAAAATAAAAAAGAAACATCATCCTAGCAGCTCATGAGAAAAACACTAATCTTTTTATGAGCAAGGTATAATCATTCTCAATATGTTTATGAGGTAGTTTTTAATCTACATTAATAATGTAACCAACGTCACTGTTCTCCTAATATTATTTTATGTTAGGAGAATCAGCATTTAGTAACAATATTGTTTTGAAACAAATGAATTATATTACTTGGGAAAATATATGTATATTTACTGCTTGTATAGATGTTTATTCTGAATCACAAATGAGTATTATTATTCATTTTCTGCGAGTATAGAGCAGCTCTGCATGCGGAAACCTTCAACTACATTATAATGTTCGGAAAGTACAAGTCATTCCGCTCATTGTAAAATCGTTTTACCTATTATCTTGGGCAATTTCGATTTTTTCTTTGAAATCCGTTGGAACAATTTAAAACAAACTTAGAACAACCTAGAACAACCGTCAGAATTTCGATTTTCGAAAAAAGGGGAGCCAGAAAAAAATTGTTTTTTACCGTTTTTTGGGCCAATTATTATTTATTTTTTGAAATACTTTGGAACAATTGAGAACACACTTAGAACAACCTGGAACAACCGTCAGAAGTTAGATTTTCGAAAAAAGGGGGGGACTAACTTCACACTTCTTGAAAAAAGATTTTTTGCAATATCTTTTGAAATATAAGAGATACGGTTCTGATGTGTAAGAATAATGTTTAGAAGAAATCTAGAACAACCTGGAACAACCCTCAGAATTTCAATTTTCGCAAAAAGGGGGTCCGTGGGAAAGTCGTTTTTTCTATTATCTCGGCCAATTATGATTTTTTCTTTGAAATCCTTTGGAACAATTTAAAACAAATTTAGAACAACCTAGAACAACCGTCAGAATTTCGATTTTCGAAAAAAGGACCGCCAGAAAAAAGAAGTTTTTTGTCGTTTTTTCGGCCAATTATGACTTATTTTTTGAAATACTTTGGAACAATTGAGAACGCACTTAGAGCAACGTGGGAAAGTCGTTTTTTTTATTATCTCGGCCAATTATGATTCTTTCTTTGAAATCCTTTGGAACAAAGTTAAAACAAATTTAGAACAACCTAGAACAACCGTCAGAATTTCGATTTTCGAAAAAAGGACCGCCAGAAAAAAAAAGTTTTTTGTCGTTTTTTCGGCCAATTATGACTTATTTTTTGAAATACTTTGGAACAATTGAGAACGCACTTAGAGCAACCTGGAACAACCGTCAGAAGTTAGATTTTCGATAAAAGGGGGGCCAACTTCACACTTTTGGATTTGGGTTTTTTACAATATCTTTTGATATATAAGATATACGGTTTTGACGTATTTGAGCAATGTTTAGAACAAACCTAAAACAACCTAGAACAACCGTAAAAATTTTAATTTTTGCAAAAACTGGGCCCGACTTCATACTTTTGGCTTTCGTTTTTTCCCATTTTCTCGTCTGATTTTGATTTTTTCTATGAAATACTTTGGAACAATTTAGAACAAACTTAGAGCAACCTAGAACAATCGTTAAAATTACAATTTTCAAGAAAAGGAGGGCTGGAAAAACTCGTTCTTTCCGATTATCTCGGCCAATTTTGATTTTTTTTCGAGATTCTTTGGAACAATGTTTAGAACAACTAGAACAACCTGGAACAACCTTCAGAATTTCGATTTTCGAAAAAAGGGGGGCTGGGTGAAAAAGTCGTTTTTTTCATTTATCTCGGCCAATTTTGACCTTTTTTTTGAAATACTTTGGAACAATTTAGAACAAACCTAGAACAACCTGGAACAACCGTTAGATTTCCGATTTTCGGAAAAAGGGGGGCTAACTTCACACACTCATTCCCTTATTGCTTTATTCATTTCTGCTAGCACTGATAGCGGCAACTCATCTTCCACATCATAGTTTTCATGATCGTCGTCATTGCGTTCTAATGAAATTCCGCATTCTGTATCGTAGATGAAGTAACTTTATTCCACGCATCGTGAATAAAATAGATAGCATCTAAAATGTCTATGGTTTTTGTTAATTGATAAGCGGATTCCACAGTATCAATTTTCGATTAAATGTGCTTTAAAATTGTAGTATAGTAGATTTCAAAACGTTTTATTATTCCCTGGTCCAGGGGTTGAGAGACCGATGTCGTGTTTGGCGGAAGCAATATTATTTCAATACTTTCAAACTTGAGATCCCGTAGATGAGATGCAGGAATAGTAGTATGCTTTTTCTTTTTTGTATACCCATTCTATGATCAAATTCCTGTAACCATTCCTCATGATGTTACAGGCCATCCACGCTTTCTTATTTGCTTTATATGTGACAGGAAGAGATTTCACATTCAGGTTTTTGAATGCCCTTGGCTTATGTGTTTTCTCAATCAGAAGCAATTTCTCTTTTTCGCCGACCATGTTCGCACATTGTAAGATGGTAACCCGTTCTTTTCATAATTTCCCACCGATACACTTTTCGCCTTTTAAAGATAAAGTTTTGTCTGGCAGCATTCGAAAAAAAGTCCTGTTTCGTCAGCGGGCTAATTGTCTTTAGGCTGATAGCCTTTTATAAGAAGTGGAACTCTTCCAATAAGTTTTTAACACCACTTAAATTAGCATTTACACCTGAAATTGCCTTGAAACTGATATTGTGACGAAATCGAAACTTTTGCAGCCCACCAATAGAAGCCTTGAATCTAACTTAGCCGAATTCTTCAGCAATGTAAGCGATGATGTCTGTAGAGGAGAGTTTTGTTGAACAATGTTCGATAAAGTATTGTCTGCCTCCATTCAGGGGATTGTCCAGCCAATAGAGTTTAAGTTGTTAATAAATATTATAGGAAGTTCAAGGCACCAAAAAAACTGTCCGTCCAAGGGAAACGTCCGAAATTTCACTGTACTATGGTATCCAGTTCGTTCTGAAATATCAGTACAAAAACAATATTTCAGTTAATGTTATTATTATTGGGAAAATAATGACCCACCTGTGTTCATTTCAAAAAGCAAAATTGGTCGAACACTCTTATCCAACAATGATCCAGAAAATAATCCGTCGTCCTATTAAAGAGATACTTCCAATATAGTGTTTGTTTAGAATAGACTTCCAGGTTTCAATCCGTTGATTATTTGCACTTGTACCGCAGAAAAAAGGTTGACTGTTCTCAACATTACCTACTTCTAAAATATATGCATATGTTTCATAATTCCATTTCCTGCTCCCGAATCTGACCTAACTGTTCGAGAACAACCTTCGATATGTTTGACAGATTGTAAAATGTGATGTGCAGTAATTGCAGGATTAACATTTGCTTGCTGGAGTACTGTCTGCATCGTACCTACTTAGTAGTTTTCTTCTTCTGATTTCTACACCTCGAGGATCAAGCATGTGAAGATGTTGGCGGGCTGTTTCTTGAGTAACGACAAAATTATGTTGTAAACATATGAGATGCATCCATCTACAACCATATAACTGTCCGTATGTGGATATTTGATGTTTAATAACTTTGAGCTTCAACTTTGGTCCTGTTTCTAGTGGTAGAAAAAAAAGCATAAGATTTTTGTTGTTGTAGTCGTCGAAATGTAAATTTACAGTTAAATTGTCAATTATACGCTTCCAATACAAGTAAGCTGTAAATTTCACATAATCAGAAAATTTTCAGTTAAACTGTAAATTGTTCGCATTCAATTTACGGTTGGACTATATACATTTACACTTAATCAGTAAATTTTGAGTTAAACTTGTTATTCGTAGGTGTAAAATAAATGCGTGAAAAGTGATATCCTAACTACGCTTTCGTAGTTAACAGGTGCTATTTATATCTACTTTTTTTTTTATAAAGTGGGGAAACAACCGTTTCTTAAGCAAAAATGTACTAACTGTGATATATGGACGTATGTGCGGCGTGTATAATTTCAACATTTTAATAGATTTATTATCACTAGGGCGCGGACACGAACGGTTGATGACTCATCGCCCATGGGCGCACTATTGAAATGTTGTATTTATAAAGAGGTTTTAATTTTATTTATATAGTTGGATAACAAGTGGCTGGTGATCTATAAAATACAAAATACCTTATTATTTGTTCATTTTCTCTTCTGTAAGACTTGTTCTCTTTGAATTAAGTGCATTCTTGTAGATAGAAAACGTCCTTTCTACATCGCAACTGGTTATAGGTGCGTACTGGAAATATTCTTTTATTTCAGCGTATTTAGCATACAGAATTGCCGCAATGTTATTAAATCTGGATTTCTATTAAAAACGACGTCTAACTTTTGCCGAAGGCCACATACGAAGTCACTTGGAATACTTTTGAAATTATTAATAGCCCACATCTAATGTGGTTAATCCATCTTTTAATTTGAGATTTCGATTTTTAAAATATGTGATTAGTTTAGGCAATTTCCAAGTGTTCCTGAAGGAATAACAACTGATTTTTTAAATTTGGGATTTGTGTTAGTTCCTTACACTCAGAAATACTTCGAGCATCGTCATTTAAACATGTAACAAAATTTTGTAAACTATCGAAATTCTCTGAATAAAAACTATTTCTGTGTATGAAGTGACGAACGTGCGATATTTTGGCATTCTCTAACGGTATTTTACAGACTTTGTAATAAATTTCGGAGTCACTGACAATTCAGTCTAGATAATTGGGAGAAGTCGATTCAATAAACCGGTATTAAACAGACTATTACAAAAATTACGAAGTACCTAATTAACAGTCAAAACAATGAAAAAACGAAACTAACGTAACTATGAATGAAAATTTTATTTCTCTTGCGAAATATAAGGTAAATATAATAAATTTTAAAAACCCTTCACGCTCCTATCTACGCCCATGAAAAAAGGATTTTACTCATAAATTCCTTATTTTATGGACATTTTTTGCTCTCATTCTCGGGCCTTTCTCGGCCGTAAACAGATGTTGCAGTTCACCATATGAATTAGTGCTATTCCGTAAGCGTGTGTTTTATTTTATTTATTTGCTCCGTTGTAATTTCGTCGTAGTTTAAACCGGCCATGTCCGCGCCCTAATTATCACAACTACATGCAGCCGACATGATAGAATCTACAGCTCTGCCTATATTACTAATATATTGTTTTGGTGTTGAAACTCATTGATCTTCGAGGTGGGACGTGAATTTAAATTTGAAACTCGATTTAAATTTTGGCTACTTTACTCTAGAGTACCACGGTAGTACTTCAGAAACACTGTAAATTAATATAACCACTTTCAAATAACCTATATATGTTTCTAAAGATTTTTAAAACTTAATTATACGAGGGCTGTTCTCTTTCCGCTGAGCCTGGTAAAGTAAAACACAATTTATTTACAAAAAACATTAATTTATAACTTTTCAAAGTCAATGCGTTTTTGCATCCGTGAAAACCAATATTGAAAACATTTTCTCCAATATTCTGGCCGTAGTTTGTTTATTTTATTTTTAAGGTCATCAACCGCTTCTTCAGCCGATGTAAAACGTAAACCCCGTAATTTATCCTTTCCCCGCGGAAATAAGAAGAAGTCATAAGGTGCTAGGTCTGGACTATACGGTGAATGACTCATTATTTCTATGTTTTGGTCATTCAAATACTTGGTTGTTCGAGCGGCAGTTTAGCCCGAACGTTATCTTAATGCAAGATGATCCTTCCTCTTGGACGTTTTTCGCAAACATTTTGGAGAACCTGAGGCAAACAAACTGTAGTGTACCATTCTGAATTAACAGTACGTCTATTCTCCGGTGCTACAGTGGAAACATGCCCGGTAATTCCAAAAAATGTGCCGACCATCGGCTTGTTTCCACTTTTTTCACGGACAACTTTTGTTGCTTTTTTTCTAGATCATAGCAGTATACCCATGTTTCATCACCTATGATGATGTAAACCAAATGAGACGACCACAGTTAAAGCGACCTAGTATAGATCTGCACCATTTCATACGGTCTGCTTTTTGAATTAAAGTCAAATTGTGGGGAATCCACCGAGAACAAAGCTTACGGACCTGTAAATGTTTGTGTAAAATAATGTTAATTGCTTTCACATCAATATTGAAAGTTGCTTGAATGTTTCTGACAGTAGTGTGCCGGTCTTCTACAATCATGTTCCGAATAAGAGCAATAATTTTTTTCTGTAACTGCTGTTTTTGGCTTAGGATCTTGAAAACTGTCATTTAAGGAAAGTCGTCCGTGTTAAAATTCATTGTACTATCGCTTTACGGTAGCGATGCAACACGACTTGTCACCAAACACTTGACTGATTTCCTGAAAACATACTTTACGCTTGAAATTGCAAAAAAATCACCGCTCGATAATGTTCCTTGTTCAGTTCCATATTTATTGGCGAAAGGAGTGCTTTAAACTAATGTAACTTGTTACGATCCTGCATCGTTAAATTAATAAACAAGTCAATATTGTACATTCATTCGTAATATGTATAACTTTTTTATTAATTTTCTTAGATATCTTATATGCATAATCAAATGGTTATTTTAATTGTCTAGTAACGATTTGATAATTGATTTAAATTAATATTCAAATTATCTAGAAATCTCCGTGTGCAGAATGGAATGGTACACACCACGTGATTTCTGCATACGTGAGAGATGCTCGCGCTTACTAGTGTTCTAGTGGGAGGCCCCAGACCTCTATGTAAGCCGACGAATAAGGCTTTAAAATCACTTGCTTTCCTTAAGTCCTCTAATCTTCTCTATATAAAAAATTAGTGCCCGTCCTATCTTAAGAGAACCTTCCCCCGGTGAAAGGTTTCTTTTTCCCGTAACGGAGCATCACGTTCAGACACTTGAAGCTCCATCCGAACCTTCGACCGCTTGTCTAGGTGCAAGTGAAAGATTTCCGTATATCTAACAAACCACCAATCTTGGCATTGGAGTATGTTAGATATTTTATCCGTATTTAAGTTTGCAAGGCTAGAGTTATACCGTCAGTAATAGAATTTTTCCGAAATAGATCAATTAACAAATCGTTCAAAGTCTAAGATTGAATTGTTAAATTTTTCTCAAGTTCATAGTACTAAAATTTCTTGATTATTTTAAGTTGTTGTTTTGAAAGTAACTTTCATTCAATGTTCCGTAAAACCAAGTTTTGTTAAAGTAGAATTTAATTTGTGACAAAAGTAAAATCAAATTCCGTTGCCGTAAGATAAATCTTTGAATAAATAAAAGTCAGACACCGTTAAAATAAAATTAATTTCTGATAAAATAAAAGAACAGACTTGATTAAATTAATTGTAGGAAAAGGGAATATAAATACCGTTAAAAATAAGCTAATTCTTGTCAAACTGCTCCTGATTATATTAAAACTAATTTTTTATGAAATGATTACCGTTAATGTTTAAACTATCAGATAATTTCATGTTCTGGAATATTAGTTTTTTTTTAATTGTATTTTCATTTCTGTGTAGGACAATTTATTTGTATAAATATATTTCATTGGAAAATAAATATGTGTCCATTACATGTAACTCTATAAATCGTATGTGTACATTTTTATCCTTCATGAAATTTTGTTAAATAAAACTAATTGAAATACATGTGCGTTTCTATTTTCAAAAGTGATAATAATAGTAAGGATAAGGATCATCAAGATATTAAAAGTAGACACTTACCGGATGAGCAATGTTTTCCAATTTCCTTCTATGTAACTACCTGTAGTAAAGGTTTTCTTTTGGTACGAATAATGAGCACACCACCTTCACCATTGATTAAAAATCACATTTCAATATCGATAAATATTAGCGGATATCTGTCGGTGTAATTCAAATACGCCCACTGCTGTGAATTTGACGGCGAACGTATAGGTGCATTTCACGTTGAAGTCGGCATCGAGAAGATACACGGCGATGAGCCGCCGTGCAATATAGGCAATTGAAGGTGCGTCCCGGCCATTAGAGTTCCGAAAGTAGTAATTTCTGTAACTGCTTGCTTTTCAAGTTTATTATTTAATTAATAATTAGTTATTAATGCGGATTAGCCCGCATATAAAGCAAGAAGAATATTAAAAACTTACAAGCAATCAGGTATATTTGACAATTGTCACTATAACAAAACTTGTAAACAACTGATTGAAATTGTCATACAAAATTTGTCGCAAAATATCATCGACTACTAGATAGGCTCAGCGGAAACAGTCCATCCCTCGTGAATAAATTACATACTTTTATATACTAATTTCATAATCTATGTTTTCATGTTAAGGCTGTACGCCCGGCCTCGAAATCGTTTTTCCCATTTCCTAATCGTATTTTTCATGAAAACCTTACCGAATTTACACGCTAATTTAAGAAAACAACGCCTTTCAATGGATAAATCGTAATTTCTTCGAAATTGTCCAAAGGGCCCTAAATAAAAATAAAAATGTAAGAAATTTCAAAAAACAAGCCTTTATTTAACATTATGTAACACTCAACAGCAATACATAAATTTTATTTTTTCTTAATTTTTAAAAATAAGGTCACGAAACGGAAAACAAAATTTTGAAATTTGGGCGAAATTCACTGAAATCAAATAGAGTATGTGGTACGCTCGCACATTGTGTCGAGAGGTAGCTCCGCCTACCATTTCGGGCAGTTTCTACGCAGTTTGCAAAATACTTCTGAGATCGGTGTTTGTTAAGAAAGTAATCGTTACTCGGACATTATTTTATCGAAACCGTTGATATTTTCTTTACAATATAGTGTACATATACAATGTCAGCGTCACAATACTTCCTTATACTACGTATCAGAAAGTAAAAGCAATATCTCTTCCCGTCCCTAAGGCAGAATTCACACCAAAGCGAGAAGCAACTAGCAACCAGCAACACGCGATACGCGACATATATCGTTTTCAAAAAGTACACAATGTTTTATGTATCCATTCACATCGGAACGACGGTGATATCGCGCAGAAGAATATCTGTCGACAACATACGATTTATATCGCTAACAACATCGAGTGCCAATTGCTAGAGACACGCGTTGCGTGATCGTCGAAGTTTTGTGCTGGATTGTGTTCAAAATGGGAGAAAAAGAAAATATAATATTTGTGCAAATTGTGGAAAGATACCCGTGTTTGTACGACTATACAAACCCTGACTATGCTAAACGCCAAATCACCGAAAAAACATGGAATTTAGTAGCAAAGGAAGCAAAGATATCAGGTAAGTAAAGAGGTTATGTTTTTTAGTTTTTTATTATGGTTATCAAACGGTACAATGCAATCAATTGTGCTTTGTTCTTATATTATTCATATCATGTATTAATACAGTAAGCCCACTGCCAAGGGATTGCTGCTTCATGGTTTAAAAAATAATCAGCTAGATAATCCCGTAGTGTGATTGCGGAACTGTTTTCATTAATTTCGGAAGAGACGATTTGAAAATGTGTAATCTGATTTTCTTGCAATCTATCTTCATCATGCACTAGACCAGGTCTTGTTAAACGTCCTTCCTTTGTGCGGATAAAATTGTGTAGAACACAAGCAGCTTTTATAATATTGTCAACGCATTCCTCCCCACAGGCAATAGGAGTTTCAAAGACTCTAAATTTACTGACATACCAAAAGAACATTCAACACTTTTGCGACCACGCGATAATCGATAGTTAAATATTCGTTTTGTATCATCTAAAACTCTTTGTGGATATGGACGCATAATGTTTTTCCTTAAAGGAAACGCCTCATCAGCACAAAAATAAAAGGGAAATGCATTATCCTGTCCATCATGTGGAAGAGGTTGTGGGGATGGTATATTCAAATTGTTTTGATTGAGCAGTCGTCCCAGCTTGCTTGTTCTAAATACTGCGCCGTCACTATTTCTACCATAATCACCAACATCAACTGTTACAAACATTCCGTCTGCGTCAGCTACTGCCATCAAAACAACAGAGAAGTATCCTTTGTAATTGAAATTTTGTGATCCTGTGTTACGGAACTTTTTGATTCGAATATGCTTTCCGTCGATTGCCCCTAAACAGTTTGGTATATTCCAAAGCTCATAATACCGATTAGCTACAGTTTTCCATTTTGCTGCGTCCGGTACCGGCATGTAGAGGGGTTGTAAACATTTCCATATTGCGGTTGTTGTTTCTCTAAGAATGTAGCTTATTGTACTACATCCTCGAAAGAATTGAAAAGATAGCGCCGCAAAGCTACTTCCCGTTGCTAAATACCTGCAACAATTATAATATCAATACACTTAACAAGCACCTATAATATTAACACATAATACAATAACTATCATTGTTTCAGTTACACAGTGCAAGGAAAAATGGAAGAATCTTAGAACTGCTTTTGCTCGAGCTCAAAGAAAGCCTCCATCGGGATCAGGAAGCATCAAGCAGAAATACTATCTTCAAGATGTGATGCAATTTATTCTACCATATGTAAAATCACGACCTCAGACAGGAAATTTACCATCCCCCAGTAGTGACGACGGTCCTGTGGATGAAACGGATGCAGCCGTTAAATAAAATAATAAACTAAATAATATATAATTACTTTTAGTACTTTACGGATCAATAAATATTATTATTATTATTATTATTAATTGTGTATTACCTTACCTTAGAGTAATAAGAAGGCGTTCTTCGGCACTCACTGCCTCTCGGTAATGTGTATCTTTTCTCGTAATTGACTGGGAAACTAGTGCAAGTAATGACAAATAATTTTCTTGATTCATCCTATAGAATCCTTTAAATTTTTCCCTGTCTACATTTAACTCTCTTGCAACTATATTTACACTGTATTGTATACTTTGTAGATTAAATGGACGTATCCAATATTGCCGTTTATGTTTCTTGTTGATAGACTTTCGTCTACGCATCCGCCGAAGCATATAGTACGCAACTAAAACCTTATCGTCGGACATCTTGTCACAACTGAACAGATTTTGCGTGATTCTAGTTGCTGATAGCTAATCGTTTATCCTTTTGGTGTGAAACTAGAACCGATACTACATCGCACATTGCGTGTTTTTAGTTGCTGGTTGCTAGTTGCTTATCGCTTTGGTGTGAATTCTACCTAACGCTATACCTGCTAGAAGCGCATGTTAGGACTCACACGGCTTGCGGGCTGGGAGTATAATTATTATATTTGACTCGCAATAATTTGCTTCTGAAACGATCTAGAAATTTATTTCTTGCACAAAAAATAATTTTGGAATGTTGGCTTTATTTTGTTTCACATATATATGGGTAAATTCTGAAAAATAAGATTAGTTACTCGATAGCTGAAATATACGTTACACAAATTGGTCGTCTACTAAAACTTTTTTTTTTTTTATAAAATTTACACACCATAAAGAAAAATCGAAAACACTAGTATCATCCAAATACTTTAGGGTATAACCTTTAAAAAAAACAGATCCCTAGCTCTCTGCATTGCTAAGATATCACGAGATAAGTATTAAAAATTGAAGAAAATGAAAATTTTAAAATTTACACAAAAAAACGATTTTTCGACCTTTTTGCGATTTCGATTTTATTTTCCAACTCAAAATTTGAATCCGGCAGGTGATTTTACATATTCAGCTTCACCTTTTTTGTGTGTTTGAGAAAATATAGATTGTCTAATTTAGGGGGGGTTGCTTCCCGACTGCAAACGTGTCGGCCAACCGGCGATTATCTGAGACCACAACGCAGCCATAAATTACAGGCAGATTAGATTAGGTGACAAGTTCTTTTCTCTATCTTTTTCCTCAGCATAAGACAGAGCACGCGGACCCTTAAACATTTGTCTTTTATTACATTTGCACGAAGAAAACAGTGGTACGCCTATTTCAAATCGAACTCAGCTTGAAGCGGGCGTCCAGCCTTTACTCTGATTACCACCATACTCAACAATCTTTCTTTATTATAATAGTTGATCAAACGGTATGTCATACCTAAATATGTAGGTCGATCACAATAAAAAAGATTTACCGTAAATTGTATCTGTTGAAGAGCTATATTTACTGTAATTATATGATTCTTAATTTCTTTTATTCTGTTCTAGATTCTTTTTAAAAGACAAGGTAATATAATATATATTATTGAAATTATTTATTGAAATACTAGATAGGTAACCTTTTTGATAATAAAAATAATAGATCTCTGATATAAGCCTCCAAAGTCTAAGTATAGATTTAACATTACAATAGAATTTTACCTTAAGATATTTAGTATTAATTTTTAACAACCGATGTACAAATCCATTAATATTGCAGGTGGGACTTGGATTTGAAATGGTCACTCAGATTTAAGCTTTAGCTATACTTACCAATTGCACTACCACTACAGCACTTCACAAATGCAGAATAAATATAACCACTAACTTTCAAGCAATTTAAGACGATAAGTAAATGATTACCTGTATATAAATTCTGTTTAATTTAAAATGAATTGTACTTACGCTGGTGTTCAGTTAAATCACACTTTCTCTTTCTATGTTATTAATTTAAAAGAAAAATGAAAACCAAATAATAAATTGGACAGTGGATAATATATGCGAATTATACATAAAAGAATGTTTATTTTGAAAATACGTAATTACAAGTATTAAATAATATTTCGAAAATTTAGAAGAAATATATCAATTTAATAAAAATAGATTTCAATTTAAAGTGTTCCATTATACTTTAGAGACTAACAAGTCAAGTTGTAAAAATCTATAGAAGGAATATTAATTATTATTATTAATTTATTATATATTGAAACTCCGTTTCTTCTTTTTTTTATGTCCATGGATTGAAAATGTATTTCAATTCATTCCACTAATTTAGGTACTTTAATATTAATTTTGATTGATGTGACATTAGCTAATTATACTACGCATTATTACTTTGTTTTGCTTTCCTTTTTTCATCACTAAATATACAATACATTATACTAATAACCACCATAAAATTCTTGTATTCTGAGTAATATGTATCTAAATGGCTATTATTTTTAAATTAAATTGAGCATTTATTTTTTATAAATGCGTTTTCACATAGAATAAAACAAATTTTCAAATATTTATATTAAATTACTTCTTCTTTTCAAGAAACTATAACTTTATAATATTGATTTACTATATTCGTGATATTAAAATTATTATATAATTCAAATAATTCAATACATAGCAATACCTACTTTTAAAACTTAATTCCTTCTTTACAAGTGCACTATACGTCATATGTTCAGTGATTTGAGTATTAGTATATACAATTTAATGAGTTTGCTTGGCTTGCTAGTTAATCAAAAATGTATTGAATCTGTATGTCAAATGTAAATAGATAGGTACAATAATGTGTTAGTAGTGATGGGCAAGATAGAGGGAATACAAGTATATTTTGAATGCGACTAGATAGGTCGTGTTTGCCGTTTCACACCGTGGTGCCTGTCTAGTTTCATTGAAAATGTACTCGTATTCCCCCATCTTGCCCATGTTAGTGTTATACGTTCTATGTATGTACCACAATGCACTACCGCTGATATTGATAATTAAACAACAGGAACTACCAACCAACGTTTAAGGAGCAACTTAATTAAAATATAGCTGCAGCGGAGGACACAATAACGAACGAATTAACAAAAATCTACAATTTGGTCATACAAACGTGGAAGTAAGAACAAATGCCAGAGACATTGAGTATAGTATACTGATATAACCAATGTTCAAGAATAAAGATCAAAAGTATTATAATTAATCTCCAATAACACTCTTAACTGCCTCATATAAAATACTAACGTCCTAGTGCGGTTAAAAGTACTTAATAAAATATACAGAGGAGAAGCTGAGCAGTGTCAATGTTGATTCAAGGGAAGTAAATAAACTATAGACGCAATCCACAGAATGCCCCAACCATAGAAAAATTTTATGAACAGGGAACACCCAGCAGATTAGTTAAAATGACAACAAGAAACTGAAGAGAACATAGAGAGATGCACAGTCACAGTACTATTTAATATAATACGTAAATAAAGAAGTTTGCAAAACAATAATATTGGGCATAAAGTATTATAATTATTATAACAAATAGACACAAATAGTAGGGCGTGGAGACGATGCATTAAGTGGCTAGAGACGAAGTTTGACTACAAATAAATTAAAAAAAAAGCAACAACTAATTAAGATGTTGGTAAACCAAGTACGAGAAAAAATAAAGAAATGAAAATTCCAGACTATAGAATCAGCCAAGAGGCAAATTTTAAGTATCTAGGGGCATTGATTAATGAGACAAAGAAATCACCTAAAAGAATAAGAAAAGGAAACCACCTGCATAGTACTAAAAATTCCTACACACCTGAGCATAAACTCTAAAGTTCATATAATATGAGACTATAATAAGACCAATAATATCATATGCAGCAGGAACTATGGTACTTAGAAATACAGACGTAGTGAAAACTAAGAATCGCAGGAAATACCCCCAGAGAAAGAAATATATACTGGTAAAAACAAAAGAAGGTGCACTGAGAAGACTCATGGATCACAAAATTAGCCAAAAAATGAAGATATAGTAAAATATATAAATGAACAAAGAGTTAGTGGTTGGGCACATATAAGGGAAATGCGCATAAGAAAACTAACGATTTGATGACTTAACATCAGAAGAAGAAGGGGAAGGCCCTAAACAAGATCAAATCCTTACCGACATCAAGAACCTGAAAATAAAAAAATAATAGAACAGGGAAAACACAATAAATGAATAACAATAAATATATAATTTAAATACATTTAAGAATAATGTACTGAAACAGATTCATATGCAACATCTGGAGAAAAATCTAGTATTTTCTTGGATTAAGTAACAAGCTGGTGGTGATGATCAATTTTGTTAACCCATTTTGGTGTTTGTTGTCCTTACTTTCTTCGTACTAAAACCTATGTTTTTTTGTGAGTGGTTGTGTGTATATAGAATGAAACTCTTCATTGGTAGTTGTGCACTATTCTGGAATTTTCTACAAAAACTTATATATATTATATATATTTCTAATGTTATGCGTTTAATAATCAGTATGTTAATTTATGGGGTGAATATTGATACGTAAATTTTAAAACTGTGGTAATCGTTTTAATTCTCAGGGTATAATTATTACTATTTTGTTGAAAGAAGGTATTATATTATCAGAAATCAAAGAGCAATCAATCGAGCATCCCTAAAAGTTTATTTTAGTACCTGCACAGTTGTAAATAAAGAAAATCTTTATTTGTTTCCAAGGAATAGTAAATTCATTAGGGTGATATTTCGTAGCAGCCAATTATAACAAAGTGATTAAATGTGAATAACATATGTAAACCCAGGAAGACGCGCATATTATTGGGTTGTAATGGAATAATGTTTCAACCAATCAAAGGGAATTTATGTACAGATATTAATACAAACCATAATGCAACATTTTTGTGAGGTACACTGTATATTTTTTGTATATGAATGTCTGTTTTGTTTTAACTCCAATTATTTCCGTATTTACGTTTTTCTGAAAGACGTTTTAGAGATCTGATTGAAAATAATTTGAGAATAATTAATATTTGAAGTTAACAATATTAAAGTTATATCCTTAGTAAACTTCTTAAGTTGAAGAAGTATTTTATAGGCGATAATAAATATCTGAAAATTTATTTTTCTTGTGTGAAAAACATTATAAACAATATAACTATAAAAAAATTGTATATCCAATCAAATAAGTATTTGTTTACAAATGTGCATGACTTATTTATTTAAATTTAAGTTAACTTTAGATCTGTAAATTCAATTTCTTTTTTTTTAAATACAGAATTGTTTAGGTAATTGGTCTTTTTTTTTAATACGCATACACTGTTTTTATTTGAAAATTTCTTAGGTTTATTCTAACTGGTACTGAAGAGAAAACCCGAAAAACTACTCACAAATTCTACATAATAACATTTAAATATAATTGTTATCTATTATTGTTTTTTAGATGCATTTTAGAAAACATATTCTAAATATGCTTCAAGCAACATGTTCATTCTTCTAAAATAAATTGTATCACACAAAACTATTATAATTAAATAAATAAATTTTTAATTTTTCAAAATTGAAGTGTTCTTCGTGTTTTTTTTTGATTTACTGAAAACCATTATATGAGGTCAGAAATTTTTAAATAAATACAGTTGGGGAATGTTATTCAAATACTAGTAGATTTGCTTTTTGTTTTAAGACATATTACAGCTACTAGGGTAAAAGAATAACAGATATGAGATATAACAGCAGTTTATCAAATAAACACAAATTGACATTTTTATAATATTTATATAAAACATAAAAAGTCTGATGTCCAACAAAATATTTAAATATGAGAACTTCCCAAATGTAAAAATTGACCAAAAATACAAACCATCACTAACAAACATATAAAAGTGTACAAAACAATATAAAAACAATATTCATAATATAATTTTCTAAAATTAATAATTAGATAAATAAAAAATATAGTTCTACTTTGGTGCTAGTCAAAAAAATGCCAAGGACCACAGCGCCACGTTGCAATGCTAAGTAACTAACCCTATGACGTCAGTCGTAACGTGGAGAAGCAGTCTGGCCAACAACAAAGGTCTAGGACCAGATTCTATAACTTCTTCGATTACTAAACAATGCCATCTTTTGCATTTTCACAAATGTAAAGCAAATAAAGAAAACGAAAAAAATATTGATCAATTTCAAATTCTTATCTTATATATACTACATATTTGACAAGACTATACTTATTGCATATACATATATATATATATATATATATATGTATATATATATATATATGTACATATATATATATATAAAGACTAGTGAATATTATTATTATTGTTGTTTCTTTTTTCAGAATTAAACATTAATAACACATATATAACAAAATACAGGTATAGGTGGTACTTATATGAGGTGTACATACCTCTAATATGTTATAAAATATTAGTATTTGAGATTTTTTTTATTTTTCGAAACTTTCTATCAAACAAGGTAAAACGGGATAAAGTTTATTATTCTCTATGTAGGTTTCTAGTACATACATATATCATAATACATATAAAATTTATATTATGCATCAATTTAGTCAAAGATGGTTAGATTCAAAATTATTAATTTATTATCACCTTACTACGATACGAACAAAATTGGATAAAATCTATTCCAATTTATTTTTAATATTATTCCTAAAATAATTATAAACAAGAGAAGAAACTCTTCATGTGTAAGAGTTTTATGTATACTCTAGATTTTTTTCTTTTTCTATAACTGCTGAATCAATACATTAGCCATTAGGATTGTCTACCAAGATAATCTTTCATCTTCTTGGTAGAAATTATCAGTTTTACTATTTTAACATTCAAAATAATGTTACAATGATATAAGGAAATGTGGGGTTTGATAAAGTACCCGCATCAATGAAATAATATAGTGTGAAGTATGGAATAGAGATTTTATAACTAGTTTTTGTGCAACTTTAAATATGTTCATAAAATGATGATATTCGTATAGTAAGATATTAACAAATTATATAATTAGTTTTTCTTTTTATAAATTGACATCTGTTTACTTATTTTTTTTTTTAAGTAAAAGCCTGAAGATGGCATTTGTTTGGGATCGAAAAAATTGAAAGAGTTAGAAAATCTAATGGGCAGAAACAATTGACTATTTCTAAGCTGGGTCAAGACCCGATATTGCACTAATTGGTAACTATGGCAGCGCATCTTGGGCTCTGCCAATATATCCACATATAAATATAATAATTAAAAACTAAAAGCTTATAGATCGAAAGATTTATAAAAAGTAAAAAATATACAACTTGAAAAATTTGTCCAATAAATACAATAGCTTACAATTATATATTAAAAATATGAAAAAATCCAGACAATCAGTTTAGAAACAATCTGTCTGCGCGCACTTCTAAATCTGAGAAAACGGATAAAAAGTTATATAATTTTTAGATAAAAATGACGTCATCCTACAGAATTTATGATACAAATTGTCTCCATCTCGGACTGCTCCTCTAATATCCCATCTTTTTGAAAGCGGGCGAGCAAATTTACAAACAGTAGAAAAGGGAGTGTATATCTTTACAAATCATATCAATTACATATTTGTACCATGTTGTAGATGGTTGGCAAAAATCGCTTTCAGACAATAGTTAATTTTTTACGACTTTGGCCCTTTTTTGCATTTTTTGTCGCCATTTTTTTCTTGTAATAAAAATTACACTATACTCATTGATTTACTTCATTTGCCTAGGAAACATTTTTTTTGTGTTCAACCATTTATTTAGTTTATTTTATATATTTTTTTAATTTTTCATATACGGTTAAGATAAAATTCTACGACAGCTGGGCCTGGCCGAGCCCAACGTTTTTTTTTTATTGCACACATCAAACTTTTACTAATCACCATTTATAACAGTTTAGTATAAAAATTCAAATTTAAAAAATACAAGTCTTAGAATAGCTGATACTATTATATATAATATACTATACATTATCCGTGCAATCTTTAGTTTTTTACCATTTTTTATTTTAAATACATTTAAGACGTCTATAGTATCACACATAAAATAATAAAAGGAAGGGGTAAAAAGGAGGAATACGTGCGGATACAAGCTGAAGGAAGCGGCTGTAGTTAGAGTAGTGGGGCGGGCTGGTCAGGTACTTGGGGCTAAGTGAATATTTTTTAATTTTTTACTTATTTTCTTTTTTTTAATATTTTGCCGCCAAATGCTCCTCTGGCCTGCAGCGGCTAGTAAATTAGACTAGTATTTACAATACCCTGAAATTTTTCTGACTGTACTGCGCACACATCATTAAGCGCAGATCATGCAGTGCCCATCTGCCCGAATTTAGCCCACCACGTGCCCGTGATTGGCATGTTCTTGTCAGCTCCGTGCGGCCAAAGAGGAGACACTTCACATCGATAGAGCTCTAACGAGCGACATCTAGTAGCCAAGACAGTAGTTATATACACCCAAGTTACTTTATATTTTTTGAGTTCCTCTTTTCAATCTCGTCGACAATATATACAGTAAACTTCACGAATCTTATCGATAATAATCATGTGTCTCTTGAAAATACTTGCATGGACCATTATAGTCTCAATTTTTAATAGATGGTCAAATATACAACCATATCTTGGTAGCTCTCGCAACTATTGCCATGAGAATTGTAATTATAATATTATATAGTTAACGTTTCATATAATAATATATTGTATGCAACTAATTATGTACTAAATAAATTTATATATGTAGAAAAACTATGTGAAAATTTCCCAATCCTACTAACATTTATATTTTATTGTCAAATATAAAACAATGAAGTAAATATAAACAACAAGAATGAAATGCAAGTGCAGACGTTACTGCAATGTTTGCAGGAAACCTTGAATCAAGACTGTGAATAAGGTCAGTGCAAATAAATTATAAGCCAACTCAAGAACTAAGATAGCTATCCAAAGACCCATATAAGAGTGTTGAAAAGATGAACGAGTATAAAGAGGATGTAGGGAAGACTGAGGAGAGAGTGGCTGATCACAGTGGAAGAGGACTTGAGAAGACTGAATCTGACGTTGGAAAAGGAAGGGAAGACTGCGGATGAGATGGTTAAACGCTGTGTAAATGGACTGCAGAAGAGTGATTGTTAGACATTGGGAAAGGATGGGAAGACTGAGGAGAGAATGGCTGAACGCAGTGGAGTAGGATTTGAGAGGTCTGATTGTTAGAAATTGGGGAAAATAAGAAAATATATATCAATACCTGGGTCTTTATAGCATATAGAGCTGTATAATACCGCGAGATCAAAAATTATGTTGATAAAGGTTTGCCATGGAATGTAAAACGTCTGTCTTAAGTTATATCATTAAGTGTCATACTGTCATTAATATTTGTCATTATATAGTTGAGTCGTTTTAGCAACCGACACGGCCAAAATACGAACTAAAGACGACGATTCAATACCACTACAAGTTTCGATCGGCCGGAACAATTTCAAACAATAAAATTAAACTAATAAATTAATATTTCAGGATATACACCTTCCCATAGCAAAATACTATTACATAAAAGCCAGATACAAAGTAAATATTATAAATAAAGCTATTAAACATAATTTTTCTACACCTACATTTTATATAACATTTGGCTATACTGTCTAGGAGGCAAGCATTGTAGACAAATTTAAAATGTTAAGATCACAATTATAACAAACGTCAAAAGATGATTATGACAGATGTCAGAAGGTATATGAATATTATTATTTATGACATTACAGAAATGGCTTTGTAGGTTATATTACTTGACAGGTAAAATTTTGCAACATCTCAAATTTACGCCATTTTATTTTAGTGACGCATGTCGGTTGCGAGAGCGCCTCAACCATATTTTAAAATACAATGACAAATATTAGTTACAGTATGACACTTAATGATATAACTTAAGCCAGACGTTTTACATTCCATGGCAAACCTTTATCAATATAATTTTTGATCTTGAGGTATAAAAGAAAATTAGGCAATATAAGAACTAGGCAATTTTTAAGTATGAAGATCTATTTTTATAATTATTTATTATTAATTCTTGAAAATGATCACTAAACAAGAGTTTTGAAAATCTATTACAGATAACGTAGAATTATTTTAAAGATTGCGAAATAATTATGGATGTGTAAGAGGATAGACAACAGCCAATTTCATTAGCCTGCGTTACCAGATGTATACAATTCTTCAGTGTAAGGAAGTTATTGGAAGATTAAGGAACGGAAACATGTATTGGAGTAGCCAGACTTAAAAGCGCATTTTGTTGCAGTTCTCTTCTGAGAGCTGCATGTGGCAGTATATTATTATGTTGTGGAAACAACACATTGAAATTCAAAAAATATAGAGGAAAGCTACTTAAAGGGATAATACAATTCTTCTTATACTAAGTCTATACCGGGTGTCCCAGCTAAGACTTTCGGGTCATATATCTCCATTATTATTGAACGAATTTTTATAAAATTTGCAATATAGACAATTTATTAAGTGAAGAACCGTTGCGCTATACTGAAACAACCATAGTCTTTAAAACGTCAATTTAATAACAAAAGTTGATAACAAAGAACGACCAAAAAAAGAGAACACTAAAACAAAAATCAGTTGAAAATGTCATAGTAGATGTTTGAATGTACCACCATCCGCTTCAATACATCTTTCTAAACGAATCCTAAAATCATCAATTACGTTTCGCATCATGGTAGCATTTATTGATGCAAATGCTTCTCGGATTCTGTTCTGCAAATCTTCAGGAGTTGTAGGCGGTGTTGAATAAACTTTTGTTTTGACGTATCCCCATAGGAAGTAGTCACAGGGGGTGAAGTCTGGTGATCGGGCCGGCCAAGGTATTAGGCCTCCTCTTCCTACCCATCGAGGTCCAAAAGTTGTATCTAAACTGGTCTAGCGAAATGTGGCGACGCTCCATCTTGCATAAAGACCATTTTATTTCGGAGTATACGTGGTAGATGTCCAACTAAATTGTGAAATTCATTTTGTAAAAATAATAGGTACATGGCGCCATTCAAATTTCCATCAAAAAAGTGAGGCCCTATTACATGCTCGCCGATCACAGCACTCCACACATTAAGTGACCACATACACTGGTTATCAACATGCCGGACCCAGTGCGGATTTTCAATTGCCCAGTAACACATATTGTGGCGATTTACAACAGTATTGCTTTTAAACGTCAATTCATCAGAGAAAAGCATCCTCCTGATAAAATCAGGATCATCTTCAATGGTTTGTAGCATGATGTAACAAAAATTTAATTTATTAATCATGTCATCTTCAGACAACTCTTGGTGCAAAGAAATTTTAAAAGGATGATATTTATTTGATTTTAATATTCTATGAATGGAACTTCTTGAAACCTGCACGTCCAAAACTTGAGAAATATTTCGTACACTTCTTGTTGGATTTTTATCGAATGCCTCCACTACACCACCCACTATTTCTTGATTCCCAATGACTGGCTTTTCCCTTACACGCTTTAATTCGCGGACACTTCCTGTGTCTTCAAATAAATTTATTATTCTCTTGACTTTAAATTTTGAAAAATCGTTTCGTTTAAGTTCTTGTGACATTCACCATAAGCGAAAATGATCTCTTTTTTGAGATACATAGACAATTCAGTCATTTTTATTCGAAAGGGCAAACAAAAAATCGAAATTAACACTTTCTACTGAACTGTCAACAATGACATTTGACTTTTTCAAAAATTATGAGGGATATACAAATTAAATCCCGGCAACATTATTCAATTGTTCTCAAAGTTCTCTATGTAGTAATTGTCTTAATAATTAAATTACATTTTTAGCAACATAATTTGATTTTTCTCTAAAACCAAAATTTTGTTTTACTTCATTTTTTCTGTAGAGGCTTGATTTTTGGTGCTTAACCATCTAAAGATATTTTCGTGGAATTTGAAAAAAAAAGAACGATGAGTCAAAATTACATTTTTAAACTTTCACTAATTTCAAAAGTAACAGAACAATCCTCATTCAATAAAGTATCTATATTTTAAATTTCAAAAAAACTCGTTCGATAATAATGGAGATATATGACTTGAAAGTCTTAGTTGGGACACCCTATACCGCATGTGTCAAATATCATTAGGTATAGGGATTCAATGTTTACGTGCGATCTATACGTATGAATGTAATACGTGGCAACGTGGTACCCTACTGTCCGTCACCAATGCTGACAACAACCGACATCACAACGATATTCTCCGATCCCGACCCAGATTTTACATTCAATGTTTAGCTGGGAACACGTTGCGGTCCCTGGCCGTCTTATTACTGGAACGGGAAACATCAAATGGCCTCCGCGATCTACTGATCTCTCTCCAAATGATTTCTTTTTGTGGGGATATTTAAAAAATATTGTTTATACCCCTGAAGCTGGTAGAGCAAAAAACATAGTTGCCTTTAGAGAGAAAATAATTGAGGCTGCTAATTCAGTAACTGCTCACATGTTAGAAAACGTAAGAGTAAATTTCTACGACCGCCTAGGGCAATGTCGTGCTGTGCAGGGAGGAATCCTTTTTTATTTATTTCATTATGGTTATTTTTTAATTTTATTAGAATTACGCTTTTGTTTGTGTCATGCAGCATGAACGCCGCTTAATAATTCTTTGCATTTACTGAAAGGAAAAAGAAAAACAAATCCAAACAGTCCAATGGTTACTGCTAACTTGTATTTGCGAGCATGTATCGGTTGTCGCGTCGCTGGCATTGGAAAGGAAAGTAGGGGTACCACGTTGCCACGTATTGCATGGATTGATCGCCTATGGCTAATGAAAATTGACACATGCGGTATAAGAATAACAACATATTTCGGCAGTTTTTAAAGCAAGAAGAAAAGAGCAACCTGCTTAAACAAGGTCTTTCTCATGACCCCATAATAAGTAAATTTGTCCTCCATACATTTTATTTGAAATGACTTACGCAGAAAGCTAACAGTTTCTCAGTGAGTATAAATGTCTCCTTGCACAAATTACTGCAATATTTTCCTTTTGCAAGTAGTGAAATGTCCTCGTTATTGGAAAATGATAATTTTGACGCGAGCACATACATTTCAATTAGTACATACAGTATAGCCCACACTAATTTAATATAATACTACCGAAATTGTTTAATTAGGTACAACTACACAAATTTTGTTGTTCAATGACTGACAATGACAATAAGTCAGTCTTTTTACATATTTCCGAATTAAATATTAGAAATGCATATCCACTAAGTAATGATTAAAAAATATATGTGTGCATATATTATTGATGTAAAAAATGTTAATGTTTTAAATTAGTTACTTATTCTACAAGTATATACTTTGCATCCTATAAGAAATTAATCGAAAATTTAAATATATATTTATATGTATATAAAAATATATAAATAATATACATATCCATATGTACAAAGGTAAAAATTAAAAAAAATTAATATATATAATATATATATAATTATATAAACGTCAGTATGTAAATTATGTATATATAATTTTTAGAAATATATACAGAGAATAAATAAATAGATCATATAAAATTTTAGTGAAATTTTAAAGCATTTCACCAACAAACAACGCAATATAATAAATATTTAAAGATATTACAAAAAAATAGATCAAAATCAACTTTTCCCCCTTAATACGACGTCCCCTTTCTAATTATATCTAATATATACAATGTATGTGTCTAAAATATATTAATGCGAAATATACTCAACGATACCTATACATTTCATCATTTCATCATATTTCTACAACACATTTATTATTTAATAGAGCTGGTGTTATTTCAATAAGATTTAAATAAAAGCAATGCAATATACTTGTGCGTAAGTCATTTTCAGAAAGATGAGCACCAATTAATTTGTATTAAACAGGTATATGTCAAAAGATCAATCACCAATCAAGGATTGTTGAATAACATTTAATTTGATTTCTAAATTTAAATGGAACACTATTTAAAAATAACTAGGATATTTGGATTTATGTTTAACGTTAGATAGTTAAAGTTTAATTAACAATTAAAAAAGTAGTATTATAAACATCTCAACATTATGATATTTTATTTAAAATAAAGAAAATCTTTAAGTTTGATTTATCACGCTTAAAAAAGAATCCTTTTGTGTTGATTTTTTTTCTGATAATACCCAATACTGGCATTGATTATATTACTCAGAAAATATATACAGGCTGTACCACTTAAAATTCCCAGGTCAAATATATCGGAAACGGATAAAGATATTTGAATTTTCTAAAAAGTAGTTACTAAAGAATGTGATCTACTCTAGTTTGCTCTCACAACTGAGTTTTATTATTTGAAGATATAGATGGCGCTGCGATCAAAAGAATTTTTTTGATCGCCACTATCTTCATTTGTTTTTTATTTGAAAGAGTATTAAAATTAATGTAAATTTTATTTAGTTAGTGTTAGTTTCCAAAATTTAACGGTTTCATAGATATTCGTGTTTAAAGAAAGTAAGAGTAATTTTAAAGCTTTGTCTTTATTTTGTTTAAATACTTAAAAGGATCATATATAACTAACAAAGATGTTCAAAATTGTTGCCTTCTTGATTGCTACATAACGTATATGTAACGTATATTATTAGTTCTCTTCCGCAAACATTTAGCAATGTATTTCTATTAATTTTTTGAACACTTGCATAAATTTTATTATAAAGGTCGCCCATGTCTGTTATGGGTTCCTTGTAAACTTCAGCTTTCAAGTAACCCCACAAGAAAAAATCTATCCGGCGAACGAGCCGGCCACCTAAGGACGCCATTAGTACCAATCCAACGACGTGGGAACGTTTGATTAAAATAGTCAGTAACTATGTTGGTATTATGAGCAGGTGCCCCGTCTTGATGTAACCACATCTTATTTCGCAGCTCTATAGGTACATCTTCCAAAAGTAGTGATAACTCATTTTGCAGGAAATGTAAATAGCGCACACCAGTTAATGTTTCATGATAAAAGCGGGGGCCTAAGATATATCCGTTTAAAATTCCACACCGAACGTTAACAGCAAAAACGGTTTGATTTCTTGTTTGCCTTATCCACCTATTAGGATTAGCTTCTGACCAACATCGAACATTATGCTTAATTAAAGTATCATTGTTGTGAAAACGACATTCGTCACTGCACATGATGTGATTCATAAAGTTGTTGTTTTCCGCTAACATTACAGAAAATTCTGCTAGAAAATCGAGTCTGCGTTGATTATCTCCTATTCTTAAATGGCGCACTAAATGAACTTTATACGGAAAGTATTTATTTTCTTTTAGAATCCTACGGCAAGAGGCTACCAATAGA
This sequence comes from Amphimallon solstitiale, assembly GCA_963170755.1. Lineage (NCBI taxonomy): Eukaryota > Metazoa > Arthropoda > Insecta > Coleoptera > Scarabaeidae > Amphimallon > Amphimallon solstitiale. The sequence goes on along the minus strand of OY720684.1, from coordinate 59,500,785 downwards.
TCATGCTGTTCTTTTAATTGCCGTAATGATGTATGTGGATTAAAATTAACTCTTTCTAGTACCGCTGCCGTAATTTCATCATCTCTTACTCTTTTCTGCCATAATTGTTTTTGTTTTTTTGAAGCTACTGTAATTTCTGAGATTTGCACACAGACTTATAAATGTTTTGTGATGTGGTAAAGGCCTGTTTGGAAAGCGTAGAGCATATAATCGCATTGTTTCAGATGCATTTCTACGAGATTCTCCATAAATTAAAACCATATTCAGTTTATTTTCATTTGAATGTAAAACCACATTTTTAATACAATCTCAACGCAAAGTGAGTAAATGTTTGAATGAAGCTAATTATAAAGACAATTAATAATCAAGCAAATGTCACTAATGTGTGCTAATGTCAAAATATTTCCTGAATATCAAAGCAAGCATACATACATATAACACGACATGAATGCTTTTCTGCCTACATATTTATGAGTGCCTATGAAGTGGAATTCATAAAAAGGAACTAACTATAAAATTTAAATTGTGAAGTAACTATAATAGCAAGAATTATAAATATGTTTACTGCTATTTTTCCCTACAAATTAAATATTTAAACAAAATAAAGACAAAACTTTAAAATTACTCTTACTTTCTTTAAACACGAATATCTATGAAACCGTTAAATTATGGAAACTAACACAAATAATAAAATTTACATTAAATATAATACTCTTTCAAATAAAAAACAAATGAAGATTGTGGCGATCAAAAAAATTCTTTTCATCGCAGCGCCATCTATATCGTCACATAATAAAACACAATTGTGAGAGCAAACTAGAGCAGATCACATTCTTTAGTAACTACTTTTTACAAAATTCAAATATCTTTATCCGTTTCCGAGATATTTTACCTGGGAGTTTTAAGTGGTACATTGTATTGAAAAAAATGGATTTATTTTTATCAATTTTGAATCAATTGCTTTATCACAATAAACTCATATATACATTGTTCTGAAACCCCTATCAAATTGAAAGTGCTAATTCGCGGATCATCTTTGGCATAATTTGAATCAGTACGTGTGTTTGTTGTCGGAACGAAGGTTTACGGAGTTTCAATTCCAAAAATCGTTTATATCTCTAACTGTTACTAGGAGTAGTTAATTTAACATGTTTGGTTTGGTAGTTTTCATAACGAATGATTATTGTAAAAATTTGATTATAAAAAAGAGTTTTTTAAAATTGAAATGGAACTTTTCCCAACCTAATATGACAGAATTTACTTTTATTATATTTTTTCTTAATTTACAATTTAGAAACTACAATCCTTGGTTATTTTTCTTTTTAAAACTAGTATTTTTCACATGATCAGTTGATTAAGTGAACAATATACGATACGTCTTCATTATCTCTTCAATATTTATTTTATTATATCACCGCGACAAGAAAAAAGAATTGATTATGCACTAATAATATAAACCGGAATTTGTGTATATGTACCTTGTCGTATACCTGGGTGTATATACATCTTACAATCTTAGTCACCTATCATGATTGGCGAGGAAAGATAACTGATTACATGTATTTATATATTTTAAATATATATAATTGCTACTAGATAATTATGCCTATGAAATAGACAGTCGAACCGCCGGTGGTAATATTCTAGATCAGGCGGTTTGCTGCACTAAGCGCTCCAGCGTTAACACCAACGAAATGGTACAGCTCTCGGTCTATCCGCACCTTCTTTTACCAGTGGCTTGTGAAATTCCCGACCAGGTCTAGAATGAATTGTAGCCCAACAATGTTCGCAATAGTACTGAAAGAATTATTGCATGTAAATACGAAGATCGAAAACAATAATTAAATACAATTTCACAACACTTTGATGAAGATAAAACTTATTAAAAAAAAATAACACTTACTTGCAAACAAGTCACATTAGCACAGAAAAAGGGGGCGAATTTTCCTCCACAACGTTGTCCTTGACATTCATCGCACATTTGATCATCTAATACGTATGGTTTGACTTCTACCCTCTTATCAATATCGCCATGTTGTAATTGCACAAATCTTGCGCTAATCGCAGCAATGTAGCTCTGTTGATTACTGAATGCTACCCTACCGGCGCCCTTTGGATATTTTAGTTCTGGATCCGTGTCTATGCCAGCATAACAAACTCCTCCATACAGACGGTCCATAATCATCGCCAGTTCAACTGTACAATTTGTGATAAATATAAATATCAAGAACATAAAAATTGAAAATCAATAGTACATGGACAGAATTAAATTAGAAGGGCAGAAATGTGCTGATTATACTAATGATTTTTGTATATGCTAGAAATTAATTTTTAATTGAAGTTGATATATGCACAAAACTATAAAGAATAAAGGTGTCGGTTCAGAACCCTGTGGAATCCCACATTTTATATCTACGAAATGGAATACTAGTTCTTGTTTTACGTCAATGATTTTAATACCACTTAGATGGTGAATGAAAATTTCAAAATACTCTAAGATAATAGCATAGTTTGATGGCTTTGGGAAAGACACATTTTCTCTTATCTTTTCAGTCATTCGTTCAGATTTGACAGCAACGATTGCAATAGTAAGAAAAATGTGTTCCTATCATATGTTTGTTCAGTCTTAATCTATGGAATAAAATATAATTGCTCAGGAGCATATCTGGAGAATAGAGACCCTGACCAAGAAATTTGAAATCGGTGTTGTTATGGTGAAATGAAATTGAAATTTTTTTTATCGTGTCTTAAACTTTCTGTATAAACTCTGCTCTATCATAGTGTACCCTTGTGGTAGATAATCAACAGGAAAAAAAAACTATGAAAATGTCAACAGATAGTCGTTTCCTGGTGGTAGAAGTGACATGCAATTTTCGTAAAAGTAATAAGTTTTTATTTCCAATCGAATCAGTATCTACATCAAAATGAATGATAGAGTTTTCAGCGGCGTTAACATTCGATGCATCTATAACAGTGGCTACTTTCGAAATGACATGTTTTTGCTATATATTTTACTGTAATTCTAATTGAGTGTGAACCTAGTCAATATTTTCGTTGGTCACGCTTGTTTTTGCTTCTTCAGCATTTGGTTGGCAAGATATTTTTTTAAATTTAAATTGTCAAAATAGTTTCTAACACTTCGATATAACAATAAATACGCTAGTCATTAACAATTTGGAATAACAGCTTAAAATTAATAAAACAAGCAGAAATTTGAAGATTTGAGTGCAGCCATTTCAATAAAGAATAAGTACAGTTAAGAAGCAGTTTCTTCAATTATCGATCAAAGGCTACTATGTTATTGGCAATAATTCACTAGCTCTGTTCGTGTAGAGCAGTGTTTATCAACCTGTAACGAATCATCGCCCCCCTCAATAAAAAAAGTTACGTAGTATCCCCCTTCACTTCGAAAAAAATTGGTTGGGTTTCCTAGTTTACTTGATAATTATCATTTGTAAAAAATTAAACAATTATTTACTCAGAACACATATTAAATTTTGATATAATTAACAAAATTACGTAAGTATTAACATATTAAAGAATATAATAAAATATACAACTTTTTGTCGAATACAAAGTATTTAAGTATAAAGGAAACTAGTTATTAGTGCGAACCTTGAGGCTGATGAAGATGAGCCAATTTATTTATCTTTGGTGTGAAATTTGACAAAAGTAATCGCAAATTACCTTTTTGTGTTAATTCTAACCTATTTCTTTGTTTGCACAATAAGTGCACTAAATACTTTTTCTACAAGATAAGAAGTTGGAAACCCCATAATTAATAAATTGATCTGCGCCTATTTTTTGCCCAAAAAGATTCAAAGATTATCCTGTGCATACAAAACATTTGCTTCCTTATCATTTTGCAAACCAAAGATTATTTCTTGTATTGAGGCGGGTATCACTGTTGCCAACCCATTACAGACGATTCCCCCTGAATTCTTTGAATAGTCCCAAAAACCCTAAATTACATCACTATCCCCCAAAAAACCAGTAATTGGTATGAAATAAAACAAAGTAACTCGTTTACATTTTGGCAGTTAATTTATATGTACGCATGTTTCCACGAAATAAAGAAGTTACAAGTTTTTATTACATGTTTAATTAACTTTTAAAGAAAATTATTTGGTTTTAACTCACATTACTTGTCTATACATTTTCATTCAGCGTATTTCTTATAAGGAGTGTATATGAAACATTACACATATTCATATACATATCTTAATTTGTATTCAGGAAAAGTTACCGTTGCTGCTGCTTATTATATAACAGTCACAACTATAACATAATAGAAATAAACTTAAATATTTGTAAAAATACGTTGAATGTAAAATATCTCAGGAAGGACTCTTGTCCTCTATTAGCTATACCAGCAAGTACAACGGAAGTCGCCATTTTGAAACACTAAATGTGACGCATTGCTTTGTTGGTGTTTGGAGTATTCGTACGTGGTTTTTGCATTTTTGTTGAAATAAAGTAATTCCCAATTTTGTTCTGGCATTTTAGTGTTATGAACAACAAGTTTGATGGCATTAGAGTGATATTGTAGGTGTAAATAGTGTAAATTGATGTAAATATTTAACACCTACTATCATAGTTATATTTTACAACTACCTAAAAATCATTTCATAAATCAGAGCAAGTATCGCTTTGGGACGATATGCCACTGACAACCTGAAACATCCTTTGAATGTAAGATATTTTACATTCAACGGAAACATCTATCCGCCATATGCAAACACTGTCCCGGTCAACGCTTGCGTCTATACATGTTCCTTCCTGAGATATTTTACATTCAACGTAAAAATACGACAATTTTTTCACCTGCAGTACGGTAATTCCATGTTTACGCATAAAATGAGAAATGGAAGATAGATGGTTTATGATACGGTTGTGGTAAAACGCAAGGATGAGTTTACAATTCTTCTTTTGTATTTTGAGCTGACGATATCTATTGTTTTTATTGAAAAATCCATTGAATTACTCTCTATACATCTATCATTAATTTTGTTTGCAATAACGCAATACTCAAGTATAGCAGTTTTCAATATTCCCTAAAAAAAAAACCCCCGAATTTCCTCCTCGCTTCAAAAAAAAAAAACTCCTAAATCTAGGGGCGAAACCCCCAAGGTGGCAACGCTGGCGGGTATCTTATTTACATCCACCTTAAATGGATCTACTTATTACCCAATTTGATATTATTAACTGTTCTACATCTTTAAACCGAATATTCATATCATTTTTTATATATTCAATATGTATTATGCGATATATTTCTAAATCAGTATCGTCGATGTTTATTGCACTTATTGTACTTAAACAAGGAAATATAGAAAATTCTCTACGAGTCATATTATCTTAACTTTAATGAGGTTAATATTGTTGCCTTGTATCTTTGTCAAAAATTCGTTGAACTCTTCATTATATGCCTGATAAATAAGCAACGTCATTACGTAATACTTCAACATTAAATGTGATTTCATATTTAATTGTATGCAGAAATTCAATATAATATCGAACAAACTAAAAATCTCAGCAAACTTAAAAATTCCTATGCCGAGGCTAACGCCAAATTCGTATTGGATTGATAGACACTAGTGATAATAGGAGAGATGTGGGTATAGTGGCCACCCGGGGTAAAGTGACCACGAGTAATTTTTTTATTCTATTAGCGCCATCTGTACGGTAAAGTGCTGAACTATTGCAGACGTCATTACCGTCAACTGTACAAGAAAACAGAAACCATAACGTTTACACAGCAGGTGATACGTATCTGCATAATTGTGTTTTTGCAGCTGCCTGATGTTATTTTGAGGCTGATTTCAGTTAGTTGTACAGCGCGTTTAATAAATGTAAGAGTGCTAAGTCTTTGCAAAGCCTAAACATACGGCATAAGGTATGTATCCGTGTAATAGAATTGATGAATATGCGAAGTATATTTTGTAGGTTATGACATTTCTCATGAGTTGCAAAATGGGTTAAAGTGGTTATTTGCGGAAAATGTCAAGGAAATATATTAGAACGTCACACCAGGTATCATGGGATCCTAAGGCTATGGCACAAGCAATCAAAGCCGTAAAAGAAGAGCATATGCCATTCCAAACAGCCAGTAAAACTTATAATGTTCCGCGAAATACTCTCAAATGAAGAGTTCTAGATAAAAATAGAGATGCTAAAGGGTTAGCTGATAAAATCAGCTTGAGGCATAGCTTCAACACAGAAACGCAGCTTGCTGAGAAAGACTGGTTGAAGGGATTTCGTGACAGACATCCAGAAATTAGTCTTCGCACACCTGAATCCACTAGTGCTGTCCGAGTTAAAGCCTTTAATAAGCCTAGTGGTAATAGGTTTTTTTGCTCTTTTAGATGAATGCATTAGTCGATTCCCATACAGACCTATTAGGGTTTTTAATGTAGATGAGACGGGAGTCACAACTGAGCAGTCTAAATCAAGCAAAATGTTTGCACTAAAAGGGAGGAAACAGGTAGGCAGTCTCACATCTGCGGAAAGAGGAGTTTTATCAACAGTTGCCGTTTGTATGTCTGCTGGTGGCTCATTCATTCCCCCAATGATAGTTTTTCCTAGAGTAAGAATGAAAGAAGAGTTAATGGATGGAGCTCCACCTGGAACTGAATTCGCCTGTTATAAATCAGGATGGATGCAGTTGGATATTTTCAGTAAATGGTTTGGGCATTTTCGGAAGCATGTGAAGCCTACTGCGGAAGAGCATTGCTTGTTAATACTAGATGGGCATGTCACACATACAAAAAACTTGATTTCACCTATATGGCACGTGATAATTTCGTGACTGTGTTGTGTTTACCGCTCCATTGCAGTCACAAATTACAACCATTTGATGTGGCATTTATGGGGCCCAGGAAGAACCGTATCACAATTTCAAGTTAGCAAATTTGTTTTGTGCTGCATATCTTCGATCAGCTGTACCTACACCAGCTATAAATGGATTCGGACATTGTGGAATTGTTCTGTATAATCCGCATGTGTTCAGTGATGCAGACTTTGCTGCAGCTGAAGTTACTGACACAGATGTTGAAATTGGGGGAGATCAGCTGGAAAACGAAAATTCCAATGATGATGGCAAGAAAGCAAATCATGTAGCAGATCCAGTTACTTAAACCTCACCAACTAACAAACGACCTGCTGATCTAAACATGCCTAATATCCAAAATAGTATACCAAGCTGCTCGGGATTACTCGTCAGTCCAAAAAACATCGTTCCGATTCCAAAATGTATAACGGAAACGTAGAGAAATAATATAAAGAGGTTGTACCGCAATATTCACAGACAGTCCTTATAAGAATGAGCTAGAAATAACAAAGGAATCCAAAAAACCAGCAGCAGTTAAAAGGCAAGTTTTTGTTAGTAGAAGACTAAAAGCAACATTACGACAAAGAAATCAAGAATTCCTGTTAAAGATGACATAAGCAGCAGTGACGATGACACACAGGAAGATGTGGAGTGTCTCTACTGCTCCAGCCTTTTCTCGAAATCCAAAAAAGGGGAGGGCTGGATATGCTGCTAAGTGTGCAAAAAATGGGCGCACGAAGAATGTGGTGGGTGCGGTGAAGATGACAATGAATTTACATGTGAACCTTGTTCTTAAATATGTGTTTTATGTGTAAATGTGTAATAAATGCTTCACAAGTGAAACTGTTTTGCCATACTTTTATCATGGTCACTTTGCCCCACTATGTGGGGGTAAAGTGGTCATCTGCACATATTTTGCAAAATATTTTGTTATAAAAAAAGTTTAAAAAAAAAGTTTTTACTATGACTATAATCGTGTTTGACCTACATTGGGTACTGGGTTTCATAATCATCTTGCTCTTTATTACAAGTCACGGGACTTTTGAATCTTAGGGTGGCCACTACACCCACATCTCCCCTACAATATTGTTTGTTTACTTATTTTACGATATAACGCCCCCTCCCCCCAACATGGAAAAACGCTTACAGGGATGCGGTATCGCCCCGGTTGAGAAACACTGGTGTGGAGTTTCCTTTTTACTGGAAGCACATCCACATAATTTTTCTTCTTCATTTAACTGATTTAAAACGTGATTCAAAATTAATCTCTTAACTTTATACCAGTTCTTGTGTTATGGAATGAATGGATTAATAATTTGTTTCTAAGACATTACCGCCCGCACTAATTTTATTCAAGCCACCGACATACTAATGTATGTTTCAATTAAAATACCTGCTTTTAGTGGACGTGGCACACCTCCAACAAAAACCGTTTTTCTTGGATCCAAGGGCATTGAAGCGTCCAAAACAAAATCAGCATCTGAGAGCCTCCATGGCCTAATTTGAACTGGTTTATCTTTGATAGTAGGTGAAGAAACACACAGGTACAGTTTATCATCATCGGTAATACATGCATCAATCAGACTTTGTACAGAATTTTCATCCTAAAATGTAAATGTCAATTATTATCTGTGTTTGTGATTAAGAAATACTGATCTATCCGAACCTGAAATAATAAAAACGCGTATCCTTTTGGTGGGAAATATGACTTGCTTTCAGCTTTATGAGGCCAATCAACGACTAGGGGCCCAAATCGGCGAAAACTATTGGTAATCTCATCTTCATCTATGTCAGGTGGGAGACCACCGACGAAAACCTTGCGGGAAAATCTCTCACCACCTTCTGAGCCTTGCGAATGTGGGGAAGATCTAGAAGGAGAACTTAGAGGTTGTGCCCCTCCTAAATTAGTGTCAACTAAATGACCGGGTTCCTCAAGAAGAACAGGACCAGCCTGATCATCAAGCGCAGAAAAATAAGGTGATTTTCCTAGAACAAAAGCAGGAGGTCAATAAATATTAAAACAGATTTAAAATAATAAAATATAGCACTAATATAGGCTTTATAATAGATATTAGTTCTTTTCAGATTATTACTTTATATCTTCCATTGGACTGAAGAAAAATAAAAAGTGTCACTTATGCAATAATGATTTTTTTGTGTTATACAATTCATCCAAATATCTTAAATGTATTTCAAAATTTATTTTGAAAAAATCTAAGAAACCAATATTGAAATCCTAATAGAAATATTTTGATGAGCATTGCAATGCTGTACACATTTTCTGTAAGATATTTCTTATTGGAACGAATTCATGGTTAAAGATTAGATTATTTCATTAATTTATCTTTTCATGATATTAATTCTTGGCGAAGTGTTAAACAGCTGACTTTCTCATCTGCCAATAATATGAACTTCGACTAATTTTTATGTATATGCTCATACTAATTTATAAAACTAGCGGACTGGCGAACTTTGTCATAAATAGCAATATCTAATATTACTGAAGTTTTAAATTAAGATATATAAAATATTTTGCTTTTTACTCTAGACTACTTTTAAAAGTTATCTCTTATGATTTTTCCTTTTAGCGTTAACAGAGAATTTGTAACTTTTCAAATCCATATCTGCCCTAATTTGAGAAAAGTTTAGCGTTACACTACATTAAGAAAAGGCCATGAAAATGAAGTAAATATCAAATATGCAGTAGTCAATAGTAAAACCGAGACATGCGCGGTGAATATCCGAAACTACCCCAATTTCAAGGCACGTGTCCTTAGAGCAATGACCCCATCTAAACATGCATCTGTTTTAATCCAGATATTGATACATGGTCTTGTGTTTTGTGTCACTGATCGATTAATATTTAAAATAAATCTTTTCGGCCATTGTTCATCATTGTAAATGCAAGAGCTTGTTACTTACACACAGGGGCGGAGGTTCTATAATTACCTTCTAGACAGATGCCGGAGGAAAATTAGGGTTATAAATATGTAGTAATACCCTGATGGGGATCGTTTGTGAATAAGGTCACATCTAATTTTTAGAAAGTATATTTCAAGAAAATTAATTATTTAGGTGTAATGTCTTTTTTAAAATATATCACTTTTTCTATTAACTCTCAAGATAATAATGAATTAACTGTGTTAAATGAAAACCATATGATACAAGTTGTTTCTGATATAGCTGGCGAAAATGAAAATATAGATTTAGTGATAAAAACTAAGCAATAACGTTTATATAAACTAAAATGCCCAAATCACTTAAAATAAAATTTTCTAGGTGTTTGAAATATCCAAGTATATGTATTTTAACATAATATAAATTAAATTATAATGCACACAGTGGTTTTTTCAAGTAAAAGAGTCTGTCATAGCTTGGATCTAATTTGAAAATAATTTTTTGGATACTTAGAAAGTATATTTCAAGAAAATTAATTATTTAGGTGTAATGTCTTTTTTAAAATATATCACTTTTTCTATTAACTCTCAAGATAATAATGAATTAACTGTATTAAACGAAAACCATATGATTGATACAAGCTGTTTCTGATATAGTTGGCGAAAATGAAAATATAGGTTTAGTGATAAAAACTAAGCACTAACGTTTATATAAAGTAAAATGACCAAATCACTTAAAATAAAATTATCTAGGTGTTTGAAATACTAAGTATATGTATTTTAACATAATATAAATTAAATTATAATGCACACAGTGGTTTTTTCAAGTAAAATCTTCTGTCATAGCTTGGATCTAATTTGACAAATACAAGGCAGAACATTCTAGTCAGTGGTTGGTATTGAAAGACTATATGTGTATATTCGGGTGATCTACACGATAGTCATTTGGATCCAATTCTATTCTCTCTCTTTATAAACGAGATTCCACACTGCTTCGAATATAGTATATTTCAATTATTTATTCTATTCGAATTCAGGCCCTAAATCAGTTAAAAATCTATTTTATATTGTTTACTTTGTACAGGAAAAGTAAGATATGTAATGCAGCCTGCTTTAAACTGTTATTAACAGCTATTTCTTTAATAATAGAGTTTAGAGGGGTATCACGTGATGGGTCAAAAAAATATAAAAATATTTTATTTGATAAATTGATTCTGTAATATGCCTAGAATACATAGAAAGAAGGATTATATTTCAATATTCGAAATCATTGGGTAGTTAGAGACGTAGAACGTACCTACTAGGTGTTCCGAGAGAGAGCACCGGAGCCTTTGTTATGATGGTGCTATTTACTTATCGGTTGTTACCAGTGATCTTTCTGAAAAATCCTGATTTACGGCGGTGGCACTTTATGAGTTGCATAAAAAACAGTCACTGCTTGGCCTTGAAGTAAGAGACAAATCGTTACCTTTGTAAAAATATCTGCCAAATATGCCAATTTCAATAACCAACGAGCAACACACAACTTCTGTCACAAACCAAAATCATTGCCACTCGTGAATATTCTGACTTCATTCCTTAGTTGAAGGAGGCTTGTCAAACCTGTACCCACGGGAGAACCACCTTATTTCTTTCCATTTTGAACAACCTGGTACTCTTAGGTCGTGATTTTATTAAATTATTTCATCCAGTATTGGCATTTTCTTCAATGCAAGAATATGTCGACGAAGTACGCAGTGGCTACTGCTGCGCCCCTGGGCTTTTTCTTTTATTTTTGCGATTGCACCAAGCATCTTCAAAGCTTTCGCTCTATCTGTGCACACGTCAAATGGAGGACGAGAAACTGATACACTGAATGTCGCTTATCGTTTTATATAGTCAATGTTCTGGGACTCTTAGATTTCAGTAGGGCGTTCGATTCTGTTGATCATCGGCTGCTGGCACGAAAATTGCACAGTGTGGGGGTGGGAGTCAGAGGTGTTGCCCATGAGTGGGTTCTCTCATATCTGAGGGGGTGGGATCATGTTGCGGCGTGAATAGTTCATGCTCAGGAAAGAGATACATGGAGAAGGGGTTACCACATGTATTGGGTCCACTTCTGTTCTTAATAATACCATCTGTATGTACATCGGCAGCTTGTGTAAGCATTTATGCGGATGATACCAGTGCAGTCATTACGTATCCCAGTATACAAGGTTTAGTGACGTCAACTCATAATTAATGGAGATTCAAGTGTGATGTAACCATAACGGTATCCAGCTGAATGCAGACAAAACACAGATGATGCAGTTTTATCCTGCAAATAATCGTGTTGACACAAGTTTGTTAGTTCGCGTGGATCTGGGCTCGTTACAACATGTCCATAGTTTAAAAGAGTTAGGATTAACCCTGGACAATAAATTAACATGGAATGAACACATAAGTCAACTCCCTAGTGGATTGAGTGCTACTGTTTACCTATTCAGGACAATTAGATCAACGGTATCTGGTTTGGTACTCAAACATAGGTACTACGGTATGGTGCAGTCTGTCATGTCGTACGGATTAGCTTTTTGGGGTAATACCTCGCAGGTAGATTCAATATTCAAGGTGCAGAAAAAAATTATGCGGGTTATGGACAGTGTACACCCACTGAAACATTGTGCACCCCTGTTTAAATAGTTTGAAATAATGACTATTTACTCCTTATACATGTATAAATTGATATTGTACATAAGAAGCAGTGATATCAAGAAAAACAAAGACTATCATTCCTACAATACTAGGGGCTGAGTTCTTGAGGCCGGCCTTTCAACGACTTTGGGTATATATAGGATCTTTGTGTTTCAATGAACTGCCAACTGATATAAAAAATGAGACGGACTCTAAGGTTTTTCAAAAAAGATGTTCTCAGTTCTTCTTCTGATGTTTATGTAATATTGTGTATGACTTACTTAATAATGATTGTATATAGTTCATGTACTTATAAATGATTTATAGTCGTTTTTTTTATTACACACCGAGAGCGCGAAAGGCCAAATATTCAAATATTTTTGCTCCATTTTTTCGTGAAAAATATTTTTAATTTTAAACATGTCCTACCTTTTCGCGGAGATTTGGGAATTGTTTTGCGGAACAGTAAGTGCTTCCTTCAGAGAAACGCTGGGCTTGACCATCGACAGCAGTCCAAACACATTTTGTCAATAAATTATTTTTTCCTTTCTCTCATATTCATCATGGTGTGAGACTGACGGCCATCTTAAATATTTCCTATCTTAAAATGAGATTGTCCAGAATAAGTGACTTCTACATGCAAATATGACCATCTGTAGACAAGTAGGCCATATATGTAGACATACAAATTATTCATTTTATCACGTTCACTATTACCCACCCATCTGCAGTGTTTCCATATCCAAAAGCTTGTACTGGGAAATAAATTAAATGTGTACGTTGGTATACGTTTTTAAAAGTGAATTTTACCGATCAGACTGTTTAAAAACAGATATGAACATCTGTAACGCCCAAAATGGGACAATAAAGGAATTGCAGCGGGATGTGTTGCTTCTTTTACTTTGGCCTCCATCCAGTCAGAGGCAGCTGCTGTAAAACATTTTCCACTGGTACATAACTAGTTGTAACTTATCCTTTCTATTTGATGCAGGGATTTATAAAAGTTTCGGAAAATACGTAGTAAAAATATTGTGCAAGTATTTGTGTATAAGAAAAATATTATAAATAAAATGGTACTTATTTTTGTGTTCCTCTATGCAAATACAGTTTTTTTTTACTCTACTATTACTATGAAATTGACTCGCTCTGCCTTCTGTCGGCCGTGGACTTTTTGGTGCCAACGTATGCAACGCGTTCGACTGATACTTTTTTAGTTGCCAGAGCTCGAACAAATGTTATGGTTATAGCACCGTTACCTCACATGACCAGAAATGCAAATATTTTATATTCTGACCCCTTCCATAGTTAATCCTTTGCCTCCTGCCATGCAAATTGTTCGTTATTTCATCCAGTTACTAATTATTTAGGTGAGTCAGGGTGCCTAATGGTTACAATACAATGTAATATACTTTGATATTTATGTTAATATAATACTTTTTTTTTTATTGGAAATATGCTGATATTTTTGTTTAAACTGTACTAGACTTTAATTTATTGTTTTGTCCTGTAAATGGATTTTTTCTGTTAAACAATAAAGTTTATTATTATTATTACTATTCTCAGTTAAAGCATTAGTGACAGCTAAACAGTCCCACACGGAGAAATTAGTAGAAGGACAGTCCAATACATTCAGCTCATTGCATTTGAATAGACATATGGTTACTGTATTTTAGACTATTATGGATAATTAATACAGGGTGGGGCAGGGAAACATCCCTAATTTTGAAGTTGAATTAAAACGGAACTAGAAAGGGTAGAACAAATTTGTTTTATTATTTAAAAAAAGCAATATTGATTGTGTGTTTAGTTAAGTTTTAAACAAAATATCTTGCAAATACTGGCTTTCATTATCAATACATTATCGTCGGCGGATATTGAAGTTTTGAATCACCATCTGAAGCATCTCTCTCGGTATGCGATCTGTTTCCAGGCGTATTGCTTCTTTTAAGGCTTGTATGCTCTTAGGGCGATGTTTGTGCACCTGAGCTTTGAGGTAGCCCCAGAGGAAATAGTCACAGGGTGTTAAATCCGGCGAGCGCGCGGGCCATGTAATGTCACCGAACCTGGAGATCAAACGGCTGGGGAAAATTTGGAATTATGGGCTGTGTGGGCCGTGGCGCCATCCTCTTGGAACCAGATACGTCCCATATTCAACTGTTCGAGATGTGGTGCAAAGAAATCTTCGATCATGTCCACATACCGTTCAGAAGTGATGGTAACCACACGATCATGTTCCTCAAAAAAGTAGGTTCCGACGATGCCTTCACTGCTGACTGCACACTCACTATGTAAAGGCCTTTCTTGAAACTGTCTAGGATTTACATCACTTCAATAACGCATATTATGCTTATTAACACAACCGGAAAATTGGAAATGCGCCTCGTCGCTGAAAAAAATTACTACATCATCCTCTGTTCCTATTCTAACTACATGCATATTATAATCATCCCATTCTATAAGTCTCACAATTTCCCTATGTTCTCTAATTATAGTAACAACTTTTCCCTTTTCATTTCCCACTACTTTCCCTATCTCTCCCCATAACTCTAAATCTCTATATGGTTCCCGAATTATACATATATCAATATCTCTCTCAATTAATAACTTCTTTGCTACCTCTGTTGCTGCCCTCCCCTTTCCTAAATTCAGTTGGAGGAAGCGTATGATCGACTTTTAATTATCTCCCTCCTCCGCAGGGTAACTGGGCATCTTGGGTCCCAGGCAGAATGCTTACTTTCTTCTAATCCCATGCGTTTACAGCATGGGCAGTTCCAATCCTCAGATTCACAAGTGTCAGCCTAATTATAACTTGTATGCAGTTCTGATCTTTTCTTTTGTTTGTATTCCTTTTAAATTTACTTCCTTCGGAAAATGTAACTCTCTACATAGTTTTTTTTCATAACATCGGGATTACTTGGGCTTCCATAATTTAGATGTGGGCATATTTTCCTCTAAAACACTTGTAAAAGAAACAAAATAGCTGAAAACTTGTTTATTTACGACGTCCAATAATACTACAATCAAACGTTTAAAACATGTCTACAGGCAGCCATATTTATTTCAATTTTACAGAATTCTGCTTTCACGGTTGTCAACTAGAAATTGAACTAGATGCTTCTAATAAAAATAATTCGTCATAATAAGGAAGAATTGGTTTCTACAATGGAACAAGGGACAGACGGAAAGTATTTTGAGAATAATAAAAATGGTTATTTAGGTGAATTTTTGGAATATTTGCTGACTTCTTCGTATTTGTAATAAATAATACTAATCTTTGAACATTTCCAGTTTATTATGTGGATACCAAGAGTATTTTTTGTCGTGCTTATACGCAAAAACACTCCGTAAATATGCAATTAAATATATAACTTTCATTTTAAATTAGAACCTTTTTTTTTTATTATTTTCCATTTACTACTGTGGGTATAATTGACCAAAGATAATTCAATAAATACTATTTTGCGTGAAACAGTACCGAGTTGAGTGAAGTGAAAAAAAAAGAGTGCACTAAATTCCGAAGTGCTAAGAGTTTGTACATAAAAGCTAATGACAAAAGTTAACAGGCAACGTTATAATCAAGTTACGCATAACTCGCTAATGCATAAACAAAATTCATTTCATGAAATGTAAAATATTCTTGGCTTATTGTTCCATTTCGTATTGTTCGTTTTTGTATGTGTCTCTGTAAACACTGCACTGCTTCGTAGTTGTACCTAAATAGGTATAATTAGACCTGTCAATTGGTACATACATGTGCGTAAGTACAGGTTTATTTTTGACCTTGAGACTTCAGTGATAATGACATGTATAAATCTATATTTACTGATAAACATATTTTGTATATGCAACAAAACTTCATGTAAACGGCACTCTTATGAAATCATCGATTTATGTAATGGAGTAGCAAGTTCACTTTCTACTAACTGACGAATTTTTGCATTATGAAACCCGATATTAATTACTAGACAGATGTAAAAATATATTCAGATTATATAAAAAAAAGTAGTTTTACAATTACACGTAAGTAATAGGTGAATGGTTTGTACTTAACAATGTATTTTATTTACATTATAGTGCTCCTTCATAAAAAATAAATAGCATTAAAAAAAGATCATACAGTTAATTGATAATTAAAAGTACACACTTTTCTGAGCATACATTTATGTCTTTATTTATTGATGAGAAGACAAAGTTGCGTAAAATTGTTTTAACACTGGGAAGAAAATAATAAACGATAACTTATACAGTACGTAATAAGAAAAATTGAGGATATAATGATTAAACAAAACGTACTAATGCATGACTTTATCTAATCGCACGAAAAATATATGAAGAGAAAAAGAAGAAAATATCACTATATTGTGAGTCATGAATCGATGAGAATTCGATGGTATGGGCATATATTATCCACTAGCTAATAAAGAAAATGCCCCGAAGGGGGCTTATGCAAAAAGACCCTGAGTATGAAACAGAAGTGTACAAGCACGAATAGGTGTGTACAAGTGTTATTTTCATCAGCACATTAAGAAGAGGATTTAACCCTTTAGCTACTGGAATATATCCACAAATGGGTCTCCCCAAACGCCAAAAAAAGTAAAAGAAAATTTGTACAAATGCTGATACATTTATTTCTTATATATATGTGATGACATATGTACATAAAAACGTCAAAATTAGAGGGGGTAAACGGGGTAATTACCTCCCCTTTTAATATAATTACACTTATATGTTATATAAAAAATACGTTTGCTAAGAAAATTAATTTCTCTAAGATTGCTGCCCGGGTCCCTTCTTGGTACATATATATTTACCTATTACAATACAAACACCCTTTTTTTTATAAACAGGGGGTTGTTGGATGTGAGTGAATGTAAAAAATTATAGATAATTCATTGAAAAATAACATAATGATACATACAGGAGACGTATTTTCTGGGTTTAAATTCTGCTGAAGAAGACTCACATGTCAGTCAAAACGTTTAGAGAAGAGAAAGAGATAATTCGATATTCTAAAAACCAGTTTTATACGTTAGCACGATTAGAATCATTATTATTTCAAAAATCATACTTCTACTGATGCAAAACTAAAACTTTGTTTTTCAAATAACAAATGAAGTCCAAAAGCAATTAGGAATATGTTGAACTTAATTATATTTCCAATAACACAATATACAGAAGAAAAAAACATGTTTGGCCAAAAACAAATATATAATAAAAACGTTCTTTTGAATAACATCCCCATCAGTAAACAAACTAAAACTCATATTTAAATAGACTTATAACAAAATACCAAATTGAAAGGAAATTATGTAAATTTTTTTCATCAAAATTTTTTTCTGGTGTGATAAATTTTGTAACATTCACCTAAACAAAATCCAACTTTACACTCAGAACAGCAAGTTGTAACATACTTTCGTTTCTGTCACCTCGATCAGTATTTGAACATACATAGCAAATTCTTTGTCCTTTCATTTTATTCGCAGTAGGTGGAACATTTGCAGGTGAATGTCTTTCCATGAAATTCGCTGCAACTAAGCGATCTATAACTTCCATACTTTGTCTCCCCGATCTAGCACCAGTCAGAGTTCCATGTTTCTCCAAAATTTGTTGCACGACTTTTCTTATAAATATGTTCAAGCGTGTTGAAGTTTTTTCTGTTTTTACCAGAAACATATTATAAGCATTTAGCATGGCAACATCAACCAGGTGAAAAAATATTTTTTTATACCACTTGATTGATTTTTGGACACATTCAACTGTAGCTAATTGCATGTCACATTTATCAATCATGCGCATGTTTCGGGCATAATCTATAACACAGTCTAGTTTCCAAATATGCTCGCCAGTTCTATGATCCAATTTCCCACTATTGTTCATTACTCCTTCAAGGAATGTTGAAAGCATGAACACATCACGTTTGTCTTTCCACCTCAGAGCCATTACGTTTCCGCACTTTTTGCGTTCGCACGTTCGCACGTTCGCACGTTCGCACGTTCCACGTGCCATCTGATGTAAAAATTTCGGAAGATGTTCCCTATTTTTTCTTACTGTACCACAGAAAGTATTTTTCTGGTCCAAGTAAATTGCCAGTTTAGGGCTGCTATACCAATTATCTGTATATAACATGTGCCCTTTTTGTTCATAGTTTACCATTAGTTTTTTTTTATCACCGCACCTGAAACACCTAACGGATCATTTCGAGGAATGTCAATTTCAGAACCGGTGTACACTAACAACTTCAGAACAATTCCCGTCTCACAATCACACAATACAAAAATTTTAATTCCAAATCGGTGTCTCTTGGATGGTATAAATTGCTTGAAGTGCAGCCTGCCTTTGATCTAGCACCAGTCATATCAGGGATTCATCGATGACCAGCTTTTGAAAAGGATGAAGAAAACACTTTCTATTCCATTCTTCAAATATGGTACGTATATTCCACAATTGATCATTATTTTCTGGGGGCGGCGGGTTGTTATTATCAGCGAAATGAATATAACGCAGCAGTTGTGTGAATCTATCTCTTGTCATGTACTTGCTAATAAAATTAGTGGCAATAATGGGATCTGTTGACCAATAATCCGAAATTGTATGTTTTTTTATATGTGGCATCAACAAAATTATTGCTAAAAAGCTATACATTTCATCCACATTAGTAGGGAGCCATGGTATTCTTTTCGGAGCAGGATCGTTATCGGCACTGTATTCGTGGTATCTATTGGTTTCGTCCACAATTATCGTCATCATAGGTTCATCAAACTATTTTACAAAGTATTCGTACTCGTTATCTTCATTTTGTATTTCAAACGCGCCCGTGATGCCAGAATTTTCATCGTGAATGTGTAACATCGTGGGATTGAAAATATCGCAATTTTGCCAACGCAAATCTCCTGCAACAGTTTCTTCATCACTATCACTATTTGAGTCATTGTCTCTTTCACTACCATTACTTGCACTATTCAGGTCACTAAGTGAAAGAATTTCTTCTTCATCACTGTATATGTCATTGTCACTAAATTCTGTTCTAGGACGCTTTGAACCGCGAGTACCACGAGATGTTGATGGTAAATCCATTTTAGATGTAATAATATATATATATGTAATATAATTTAGCAAATAAAAAATATTTTGATGTAACAAAATATGAAATGCAGCTAGCCACACCAAATATTTCTGCTAAACTGTTATTTCTTATGTCAATTCGTCTGTTTTTGACAGTAGGCCAAAGTGAACTCGTGTAATTTTCTAATATTGGAAAAAACTGAGTTGATAGCAGTGATAAAGTACTTTTATTTGAAAGGCTAACTTCAACCGAAATCAAAGTGGAGCTAGATTCAACTATTAGAATCCGCCCCTTCGTTTTCAGTGGTTAAAAACTGGGTTGCCGAATTTAAGGGTGGTCGTATGAGCACGAATTATGAATCCCATAGTGGACGTCCAAAAACTGTTTCTGTTTCGGAAATGATTGAAAAAGTCCACCTTTTTGCTTAAGTATATTCACCTTTTTTCTGCACTTTCTCCGTTAGCTAGTACATACCTTTTCAGTGAATAATTATAATAATAAGAATAATAATAGAATAACTTAGTATCATGACTTCAACCTTCTATTTCAAAAATTGACGATGCGTTATTGAAACAAAGGCGATTTTACACTACTGATGTTCTGAAAAATTGGAATAAACGCTTCTAATGAAAATGTTCCAAAACGGAAAAGTTGTATTTTGTAGGACATGTTGTAATATAACTATGCAAAATTCCAGCCTTCTAGCGTGAAAATTGACGATTTGCTCAAGAGGGTCACCTTCACTTTATGTAAATTTTGCAGTTTTTGGTACTTTGCCAAGCCCCGCTTTGGTTTCGTGAACCCTAACTTGACGCACATCCTAGACTCGCCCCAATGGTTATTAAAAAAAAAAGTAAAACAGCCCAGTAGTTTCTGAGAAACATATGGGTAGACACCTCTTGTAATGTAGTATTCATATCGTCTATTTGTATATATATATATATATACATGCGTCCGAACCGTCCTAGAAGCGTATCGGAAAATCTCTCCGTCGAGGAACCCTTTAAAGTTGATCGTACACCCACGCGATTATATTTCGCGGCCGCTGCTATAGCAACGGCCGCGAAATTGTATTTCGCGAACTGTGTTGCGTTCGCTAATTGGTAACTTCGCGGACGGTTAACCAAAAAATTTGTTGTGTGTGTATGAGACATTATCTCTATAATAATATAATATAATATTTCGCGCTCAGGTAAGTTTTAGCATTTTTATTAAAATGATCTGGATGACTCGGAAACTGATCAGTGTATTCCGGGTGTTAAATAACGTCCACACGCATTTACTATAATTTGTATACCAAATGCAAAACAGAAACGTTGAGAATAGAGCATTGTTTTAATTGCTCATTATATACGAATTTATAAGCATTTAATTCTTTTCTGTTACACAGGATGGATGAAGAAAATCAAATCAATGACAAATTAAAACGAAAAAGGGAATTGTCTAATCCGCGCGTAAAGAAATATCGTCAAAAGAAGCACACTAAATCTCAGCAACTGAATTCGTCGATGCAGGATGACCCTAATGTAATATAGAACGAAAAAAAAAGTTGGATTTCGTATTATTAACCTCGCCTTGATGAAGTTTTCTTCTTTTTTTTTTTTATATACAAAAATTATACCAAGTGCAGCTCTAAATACTTTTGTATTCTTAATAAGTGTGTATAGAACGCAAAATTTGCGAGATATTTGCAAAAAACTGCTGTCTATAAGAGTAAAAGTGTTACTTTTGATTCGAATTTTGAAATTTTTTATAAACAATAATTGTTCCAATTCGGGCTATAAATACATTTGTATTCTAGATAAATCTTTATAGAAGAATGCATAATTTGCAAGTCATTCACAAGAAATTGTTTTTTGACAAGAAAAGGAGGCCTACTTCCAGTAGGGTTTCGAAAAACTTGTTTTAAAAAATCATTCTAAAATTCACTTTTGATTTATATTGATTGATTGGGTATTTATATTTAGAATGGCATGGTACAATTACCACCAATATCAATTATTTTTACATGTAAGGATAGATAAACTTATTTCTGGTTCAACTCCTTCACATTTAACTAATTTCATCTCTAGAGGCACTAAGATTCACAACTGGGAGGCATCACCAACAGTCCAACTGATGCTCTCTACATGATGCGAAATCTTGCATGGAGGTTTTGGTATATGAAAAAATACGTATACCTCCAGGAAAATTGAGAAGACAAAATAGCTAATTGTGTCACTAGGCCCTTGCTTAATTATATATAATTCTAACACGATTTTTTCACCACTTCATTTTAAACGTCAATTATTAATGACTGTCAGTAACAAAAATGTAAAATAAAAATTACAGGAAGCTAAAAAGAGACATTTTAATAATTTATTACTTCCAATGACATTATAATCTATAATGTGAATTTTCAAATCTTTCAAGTTGAAAATGAATGTAATCAACACCATGAAACTAAGTGTCGAACATTTTCAAACTAAATATGTCTTACAAGCTTTATAAGATATTTTGCGCAGTCGTTCTTTAGAAAGTTTGCAGCAAGGGGCTCGTTTTCTAAACTTAATCATGCAGTATGAAGTTTGTATTTTAATATACCACTTTTCTATTTTTTTTGAATTATTGTAATAAAGTAAAAGAATCTCAATATACTGTACTTATCTATATCTTAAGGTAATTGTATGTTGGTTATTTATATTATTGTTTTACTATTCTTCTTGGCCAATAAAGACATATTATGATTAAATAACAAATTAAAAAGAAAACAGAAAAAAGTTCTTATTGGATATTAGTTATGAAAGCCTTACACATCGTTGGTGGTATTTTTAAATTTGTTTACATTGCAAAAACCAAAGACATCTACAAAATTGGAGGCGTCATCTATTATATAGCCTATATTTAGAACAAACTCGTTACTTTTAAAAATAAATTTAAAAGTAAATTATGCGTATTTTATTTTTTTCTTCTACTCTACCGGTTTTCTTTCAACAACATATATTTTACTGGTCGCATTACACACTTACTTCATATTTATTAAATAACATTAATTATTTATCCTACTTAAATATGGTAGTAAATTAACTTCTCTGTATCTGTCAATTTATAATTAATTAAAGGAAATATTATGTAATAAGGTGATTAAAAAAGAAATTATGAACACTGAGCTACCAAAACTGTACATCATTTTCTTATAATCATTTTACTCACCATGTAATTGTGATAGAGGGGGATATGCATTAGTGTTGCAATTAATGAAACCTGTAAAAGATAAAAACGAATATATTATAATTTATAAAAGATATATTATGTACAGTACATTATATGCTTAATATATAAATGTATAATAATAATAATAATACAACGATTTTTGGTAATATATTTTGGCAGGTTGAATTGCAATTAATTCGGACAACTCGGTGTTTGTTCCTAGATTACTCCACCGAATGTTAATTCATACAGGTGATTACTAGATGCCATTGTGGTCCAGTTTGCTTGACCATAAGAAGACAATGCCATCTACCAATCACCCACATGAACTAATGTTCGATTGAATAGCATAAACACAGGTTCAGTGAAAACATATGAATAGGGAAATTACTGGAAGGAGTAAGTCTAGCATATAATTTAATTGTGTATTCGACAAATAATCAGTGCAAATCGTTTGCTTTGAAAAGCATTTATTAGCAATCAAATACATATTACATTATTAATGATATTTGCCAATTGTCTGAGAATTACTGTATTATTATTGTACAATAATTTCTATTGTGTGTATTTGCTTTTCATTTTACTATTATTAAATGCAGAATTTTTGCCTCTCAACCGAATGAATTCACAAATGGCTAAATAAACATTATTATACAAAGAAAATAAATTTCCAAATTCTAGGTATATACATATGCATATATAAAGTATACAGTGCGTGTCTAAAGCCCCCCCCCAAACAAAAATAAAACCATGTCTGATTTTAAAATTTTGACAAATGGCGTTGTAGGCTATATCATGTTAAAAATTTTAAATGGCAAAAAAGGTTCGAGTGAGGTATTTGGAAGGTCTATTCAAAATTTATGTTTTTTAATTTTTCCTTCATTTGTTAAAAAAAAAACGCCAAATTTCACGAGTAGGAAATTTAAAAAATAAAAAAGAACAAATTTTGAATAGACCTTCCAAATACCTTTCAAATAAAGGACCACTCGTCCCCCTTTGCCATTTAAACATTTTAAATTGATATAGCCTACAGCGCCATCTGTCAAAATTTTAAAATGGTCTTCAAGTTAGTATTTTTGTAGTGGTTTTATTTTTGTTTCAACGTTTTATTCCACTTCGACTTAGACACGCACTGTACATATATATGTTTTATATTTAACAAGCTTTAAATGTATTAACATATCAAATATGAGAGTTTCTGTTCTTAATAATCTGTATAGTACTTAAATTCATATTTGAAATTAACCATATGACCATTAACGTCAAAATTTATAAATAATCGGTTATGAATGTAGAAGAGAGATTATTTAATGCGTATATAGTGTGCGTTAAAATTATTATATCTTAGCTGATATCTCATCTGACATTTTCAGTACTTTTTATCGTATCCTTAAACTATTTACGTCGGCGATAAATACGAGGTTTGATAAAAAAGCAAAGAGCATTTTTAAATATAGTGGGCTGTATATGTTTTGTTGTGTTAGTGCACTTGTTTCTGACGTGTGTTCACATTTGTAGCCATATTGGAAAAAATGGATGAAATTATCTGCATTAAATTTTGTTTAAAGAATCGAATAAAGTGCTGCACCGCAGTCAAAATGTTAACTGTTGCTTTTGGCGAGGCTATTATGAGTAAAGCAAGAGTTTAGGGATGATACAAATGCTTCAAAAAGGGACGAGAAGGCTTTGAAGATGACGACCTTTCTGGATGCCTCAGTACATCAACAATCGATGATAAATTCGAATAAGGAAGAAAATAATTGCTGAGAAAGGTTGTTGATGATATCTGGTTATCATATGGCTTTTGACAGCAATTTTTCGGATGTTTTGCAAAGTTTGTTAATTGCTGAATTTCGACCAAAAACAAAGACGAGTGAACATTGCTCATGAGTTACTGAATGTAGTCAATAATGATTCAAACCTTCTTAAATGAGTCATAACTAATGAAAAACATGGGTATATGGGTATTAAATCGCAACCAAGGCTCAATAAACCAAAGCTGTCTCAAGGGCCAAGATCGAACAACATTATAAAGTTCGATCGAATGTGAAGGTTCTTCTTAGTGTTTTCTTCGAGTTCAATGGTGTAGTGCACATGAATTCCTGCCTTATGGCCATCCGGTCAGAAGGAATACTATCGGGCAATCTGGAACTAAACGCCATACCGCTGACACAAAAACGAAAACTCTCGTTACTTTCTGATCATACCCTTTTAGTTTAAAACTACGGATCTTAAAGCTTAATCTTGTTGCTGTCGTATTTTTCGTTGTCTGTATTCTTCTCTAGGTTACTCTTTCAGGATATTTAAAAAAACAAAATATTTGAAGACGGTCGGAGAATATTCTAATGAATTTGTGGAGACATTATTACATTTCCAAAATATTGATGAAAAATTGAATTAGAATTCTTCATGATAATGAACTTACAGAAAGATTTTCTAACAAGACAATGCTCCAGTACTTATGGGTCGACAAACAACTCATTTTGAACAGCTTTTTGATAATGGACTGGTGAGTCCAGGTCTCCAGGTCTCAGCGACTGAATAAGCATCTTGTGAGCCATCGTGAATTGTAGTTGAATGTAGCAAAATTTAGGTTTCTATTTTATTTCTACTTCAAATGGAGTGTCGACATACGTCTTTCATATCATACTCTGTCAGACATATAGAAGAGTAGTCTAAAGTAAACAATATACATATTTACAAAAAAACGTGAAACAGAACTGAAGCTGCATTTGACATGCGTTATCCAAAAGTAAGAAATGTTAACAGATACATTTTATTCCATTATTGTGCTTCAAAATTATTTGTATGTGTCCCTTGTATTTAAAATATATCCCAAACAGAAATAAAGAATATTTCAAATATTTAGATCGTGTTTATGATAAAATATTACTTAATATTTATATACAATAGGCAATTACAAAACCTTATTAATTGTTGTTTTTAATGCTAATATAATACTTTTGAATAAAATTCATAATATACTATTCATGGTCACAGCTGTGTGCAAAATATGTCTGGAAATACCTACATGTCAATACACGCTGATTCGTTATGGAAGGTAGTTTTAAGTTTGTCAGAGTTGATAGATTTTTGACTTGTTATGGATCCCAAGATAAAATGATCTGTAGCAAGTGACGTTCAAGATCTTGGATTATATTCTTTTAACTTGAGAACTTTTATTTGAAGTCGCTGTGCAAAACACATTCTTAATATGTTAAGTATATTTTATTCATTTAATCGAAATAAAAAAAAACATTTGAAATATTAAAGAGTTTGTTTCCTCATTTGAAGTTTTAGATAACAGGTTTTCGTTTTCATTTTATAAAACTTTGTGGCAATCAATGAAAATAATAGATAACAGTAATAATAATTAATAATAAAACAATAAACCAAAAATCCAGTAAATATTTCAAATTCAATGATTTGGAAACTTTTGACTTAAGTAATTCCTCAATTCCCATTGTGAGCTTTTGTACCGAGTTGTTGCCCGCATAAATCTCTATGTTCGTTTAGTAGAATATTGTGATCCATAGTTAGACCCGTGTATACGAATAAGGTTGAGTATCTTTCTTCATTCAATGTGTCATCGTACATGACTCGACCTACGAGACGATTTCCCAAAAAGTCCAGGTTGTCGTATTTTGTCTGGGATTCTATACTGCCCCACAATGCTCAGTAGTTTAGCCAAATATCCCAGTCTTGGTTGATTTCGAATAATCTGATCAGTCGTGGGATTCCGAATACTAACGTGACATTCGAACTAGTTTTTGACAGTATAATAATATGTGTCCACAAAGTAGTCCAAGTACATTTAAGGTGCCCACACACTTAGGCGAAGCGCAGCGTTGCGAGGCCGGAGACCGCACAGTAGGGCAAAGCGAAGCGAGGCGAAATAGTCGCCTAGCTTGGTGCGCATGTGCGTGATACAATATTTCATTATATAAAACAGTTATTTATCAGTGTGTGTGTAGAAGTGATTTGATCAACATGAGTAGTTCCTCATCTGAAGAAATTTTATTTGCTCTTGGCTTAATTGCCACTATGGAAGAAGGAGGTGAAACCAAACAAAAGAGTTTGGGTGCATGAAATAAACCGAAAGAGAGACAGTTTTGGTGAATTTCATCACTTGTTTCCGGATTTACGAAAAGACAAAAAGAAAATTTTCAAAAATCTTCGCATGTCAGAAGAATAATGCTACGAACTGCTCGCACTGTTAAAAGATTCGATAGAACATCAAAACACTACTTTCTTCTTCCCATCCATTTCCCCGTATGAGTTGATTGCTGTATTTGGCATCTTCAAGATAATAACGAAGCTGTAGTTTTGTACGAATACATTAGCGCTTCGTTTTTTTTTTGAACCGTGAGACCCTAGATATTTTCATTCTGAACACAACAATTTATTAACTTTATTTTCAGAGTAACTCTGTTCTTCAAAAAAATTCTTTTTAACTAATGATATTGATCATAAATTGGTCACTGATAGAATGACAGATAGGCAACACACAATTCAAAGCATCTATTTCCAGTTTTGTCGTATTCTAAGACCAGCGATATGGAAGCTACGCCTGGTCAAGTGCGGTATGTTTTAACAGGAAATAAAGAGAGATTGCTTTCAATTTTTTAATACATAGTGAGTATAAAACTGGTTTATAGAAGAAAATACACCAGGCATATTCAAGCAAATATATTTCAAATTTTGTGTTTATTTATGATTTATAGTATGATAACATTAGAAAAAAATATTTTTTGCTGTTTTTATCCTTTTGGATAAGGTCAAGGCCATGAGGTGATTCCAGAATCGCCTTGTTACCAGGTGAACGTCAAAGTCGATGAGGAGTGCCCGAATCGAACTCAGCACCACGGTTTTGAGGAGGTTCCAGAATCGGTTTGCCTCGCAAGTGAAGTTCAAGGTCGATGAAAGAATTTCAGATTCAACTCGCCTCCAAGATTAGATGTTTCAAAATCGACTCACAATCACCAAGGCCATGAGGAGGTTTGATAATCAGGTTACCTCCCAGATCAAGGTCAAGGAGAAGGTTCCAGAATCGAGGTCCTCTCAAGGTTTGAATCAAGAAGAAAAAAGCTAAGGAGGTGGGGATACCAGCGTTTCCTATATGTAAGCGCTGAAACTGTTAATGTGAAATGTTAGTGTTAGTCCATCATGTGCACTCACAAAATCAGAAGAAGTAATCAGACATAGTTCGAAAATGTAGAAAGAGGGAATACTAATTAAAGCAAATAATACTGACAAAGGAATAGAGTGGGATGCAATTATGAATGTGGACGATATCGACATATTCAATAGGCAGACAGTTCTGTTGGAGGATTTGGATAAAGTGGATGATTTCGATGAAGAAATGTAATCAAATTAGTAATTATAATAATGTGTAATTGCATAAGTATTACTATGAATTAAATTCATATGCTTTTTTTTAATTTTGGCGTCATTGCGGCGCTTTTGAACTGCATTATATCCGCTAGTGAATGATTGTTGGAGCCTCGCAATGCCTTAATTAAATTTTGAAATGCGTGTGGCCGCTTCCCAGCATATATCATGAACAAAATCTAAACTTTTTGTTCACGATATATCCCCTAAAATTTGAAAAGTAGTAGTAAGTAGAAGAAACAAACACAACATAGTTATGGTAACGCTTCGGAAATATCTAATATTCTAAGTCTTAAGTTATGCCAGAAAATCACAATTTTCTTAAAAATCGCAGTGCAAGTATCTGATTATATCTTTATGTTGGTCATCCACTGCTAACTTATTATGATTCCTTAAAAATACATCATTCATATCTTATAACCGAAATAAATTTAATAGTAGATATTTTAGAAATTTATAGAAGAAGTTATATTAAAATGACAATATTTCATTTCTCCTTATTTGCTTGTAATACATTTAAAATTCATCTTAATGCTTGTTTCTTAATCAATTAATCAGTAGTTAATTTAAAATTCTAATTTCAGTTGTAACGCTAATGATATGTTCAAAATGTTAACGTTCTATATGCTGAAATATTTACATGTAATCACGTACAATGATTTATATAATATAAAAGGCATGATGAAAAATATTGTGAATATTACTACTGGACACAACCTTGTGACAAAGCAGCGAATTTGAATACTGCTCGATACGTGAATGATCAGTAATAATGTGACGCATTTCTACGTGTTCGGTGTATGCTTACTCAGTTAAGTTACAGGCGGTTACTAATTCGTGAACAACGCATTATAATTACATTTTGTTTCAAATTTCAAAAACGTGCTAGAAAAATGTTAGTTAGTCAGTGGCTTTATTGTGAAGTTTTTCGACATGAAATACGCACCTGCAATGGTTTTACTAACTTAAGTGCGACATGTTGTCTATTGTATGCCCTCGCTCCGAGTTAGTTCGTGTACGCACCTGTTTCCCGACATTATGTTCATTGTAATGCAATTAACCAATATAAAGAAAGTGTTTAAATACTTGTCGTAAAAATTGGACGGTTGCTACCTTGGTAAAACTATTACCTACGGCGCACTAGTAAGATGTAATTCTTGAACATTGGCAGAACGATGTACAAACTGACGTTCATTAGGCTACATGCGCCAGATTTTTTCCAAAGTTCAACATCTTGGTGCCACGTTTTGTTTCACGATCTAACTCCTTAATCATAGTTCCTGTGCCAAGAACAAATGAAGGGCATTTTGCCAAAACTAAGTCCAAATTAACAAAAACGATTTTCATATATAATCATTATGGTCAGGTATATTTTATCGAAATAATTCTAGAGCAAACGTTTATTAATGGGATTTGGAAAGTGTTTTAAATGAAAAAAAAAAGCATTACGTTTCTGCTAATATTTAGAAATTTATTGCGTTTATTCAAAATCTATACAAGTCCTAGGAGAATTTACAGAACTGTGGAAATCATTGGAAGACATAAACAAATCACAAAAATAAACTGACAAATACATTTATATTTTATTACAAGTAGGTACAGTACCGGTTTATTGCCATCATTTGCTAGCACCATCATTTCTTCTGGAACCTGATAATCAACGCTGCTACGGTATTTTATGAGAGGTAGTACGTTTCTCTTTTTGTTGATGTTGATTTTAGTTGTTTTTTATTATGTTGCTTTAGTTCTTGATGTGCCAACTTTCCTCATTTTACAAAATTTACACGCAGTTCCAAACATATTACAGAGGACATCAAATTCAAATTACTTTCTCCATGCACCCAAATAAACTATCAGCAGGCATGGGAAACATTTAATTTAATTTTTGGAATAAATTATTTTTTCGAATGTAACTCAAAAAGTTCAATAACCCAGATACCAACCACTTCATTCAATCCTCTGCTCTAACAGATTTTTTATTCGAACATATGAAATTATATTATCTATGGTTTGTTCTTTTTCATGCACGATT
This sequence comes from Amphimallon solstitiale, assembly GCA_963170755.1. Taxonomy (NCBI): domain Eukaryota; kingdom Metazoa; phylum Arthropoda; class Insecta; order Coleoptera; family Scarabaeidae; genus Amphimallon; species Amphimallon solstitiale. The sequence continues at coordinate 59,470,729 of OY720684.1, read as the reverse complement.
ATTGTAGGAGTATATTATATATAATTAATATTAATTTATGTGTCTGACATAATCTGTTCTTCTTATATAAATATCATTCATGGTTTATTTTTTCATGGAGAATTTATTTGCAATGTTTGTTTAGTGTTCGTTCGTTGGCTTTTATTTTCTCTCTTTCGTTTGCTCTTCGAAGTGTTAAGCCCGTTTTAAAGTATCATATAAAATTGTACCAAAAAATTGGATACTATTTTATAGTACAACGCAAAACGTTTTACCATTTTCTTGTATAAGACTTTGTGTGAATTTGAACAGGGTTCTTTATCATGGCTATTACATATATACAGAGAGATCGTAAATGCTTGACCGTGCCACTTCATAGTCATGGTGTAATTGCCGCACATATCATATTCTGAATTGTATGTATTTCGTTCGTGCGACATCTATTATTTTACGTATGAACTATTTTCAAGAATTTTTGCTAAATTTACTCATTTTAATAACTCAAGAAATACATTTAATAATTGAAAATATATTTATTAAAAATAATTTAATATAAGATCGATATTGCATAAGGTAACATTACATATTTAGAAATGTTATAACATATTGCTGTGACTCTTACAAATTTATATATAAATGAAATAAATTTAATTTACTTAATTAATGAATAACTGAGAGTCAAGCACGCATCCTAGTGCTAGGCCTTATGCTAGACTAAGATACGGTGAATTTTCTGCTAAAAAGGTAGGTTAAGCAAAACATTTACATGCAACTAGCTCAGTTTGAAAATAAATAGTTCTCTCAGGGGCAGAAAATATGAGTTGATTCTCCTGCTCTTTAATTATCTCCAGGTCAGGTAAAGAAAATAAAATACAAAATAAATCTTAACATCTAATTTATTAAAATAAAATAATTTTAAACGAATTCAAAAGTTTTTATCTACAAATATTTACACACAAAAAATCAATATTCAGTCATAATTCAAATCTATACAACATAATCAATAAAATATTATAAAAGATAAAAATAAATGAAGTCATAATGTCGTGAAAAGCTTATGTCTAAAAATGTGAACGTGATTATTATGAATTATATTTGTTATAGATACATGTAAACAATCAAAAATAAAATAAATTACACATGATGAATTGTACTGGAATATAAATAACCAAAAATTTACACGATTTACTATTTGCGAACAAAATATAAACATTAAGGATATGGCTTTGCCCTAATTAGTCCTGTCCGGCGCCTTTTCTCGCTCCCAACACAGTACCATCAGATAACAAATTCACACAGATGAGTATCCCAAAGTTCCACCCTACGAGCATGTCTTTTTCAACTCGTCGGACGCAACCCGAACATACATCACAATGTGCTCACTCCTTAAGGAATATATATATATTAAATTAAATAAATAAAATGAAATAAAATAATGTCTCTGCGTATTCAATAAATTAACTCAGCCCTGATTAGTTCTGCCTGGTGCCTTTTCTCGCTCCCAAACGCAGTACCACCAAGACCAATTCGTGTCTTTCAAATTCACCAGGACTCCATGCTATGAATTAAATAATGACATAATTCATTTCACACATTCCTGATGTATTATTCAACACGTTAATATTGAACACCCAAATACAACAAAAATATACTTAATACACATATCAAAAGAAATAATATATACATTAAAAATAAATTTTACCTTTCTCGTGAAATTCCAATACAAAAACACCACTACAAACAAAGAATTTGGTACGCCACTATACACACATTTATAACAAATATTGTTTAATCACCTTAACTCTTCATACATCGTTTCAAACTCATCCATAATAAATTTTCAATGAAAATTTGATTCACTTATATATAACCTATATACACATAAAACAAAATTATTAATTTTAAATACCTTTTGTAGAATAAATAAATTTAAAAGAAAAGTAAATTATGCGAAAATGAAATGATTGTGTTATCCAAAGTTATCATTACAATTACTAGAAAGTTTTGTCATAATGTATGGCATAGTACCCCTACATGCAAAACAAAACACTCTAGAAAATAAAATAAAATGAAATTAAATAAATTCAAAAACTGAGTTCATAAATAAAGTATTTCATACATAAGTAATTATTCAAATATATATCTAGACATCTCAATGTGATACGCGCTGCATGTTAAAAATAAAAATATTATAAGTGTTGAATCTTGTTAAAATTTTATAAGTGTCGAAAATCTCAAAAATTATTCTAAGTCCGGATTTAGGAGTAATCCTTTTTAAAAGAAGGAGGGAGTGGTTTATCACCTACTTTTAGACTAGTTAAAAGTTGCGGTTTTCACCAAGCAATCCCGGAAATTTTATCCGTCCGCTCTTTTATGCTTAATTTTCTTTATAAAAACATACGGCAACTTTCGGCAAACACGAATCCACCTCCAAAATTGTATATCGACGGTGCTGCTCTTATCGGTCACTTGGGGAAACAGCGTATTAATAATCCTTGAAAAAGGTAAACAAACATGTGAATATAAATTCGTCTATATGTTTATGACTCAGCCGTGCACCTGACGAACAATACTTTTTGCGCCGGTCCACACGGTCGATCTTCGCCGGTGTCAGCATTCTTCGGGCGAGAAACACTTTCTTATTATTAAAACGTAACATTCAATGCGTAACTTAATATTATGACTTTATAAGAATTTTACTAAGATTCTTTTATTGTTTTACTTAAATAAAAATAAAGTTTTCGTAAATTATTGATATAGTGAATATTTATATACACATTATGATAAAAATGAATAAAATAAAATTAATTTAAATAAAATCTTGAAGTGATCTTGATTATACTTATTTATTTACATATTATTATTTATTCAAAATCACTGCATAAATATCCCTATGGGAATATCTGCGATTTATAAGCGAGAATCGCTAATGCCAATGGTATAAATTCAAGATTTCCCATAAATACCAGTTAATATATTTATACATTATTTACAATATTATTGATATAAAGCATAGAGACATGAAATTTCCCTATAATATGCTCATTCTATATTTATATACAAATCAGGAATAAATATGCAAAACTCTTGGAGTTTATTTTAAACTTTACTCCTTTCATGACGAGAAAGTTTAAACAAATAACATTTAAAACACTTAAAATAATGAAACTACTTATTACTATATATACAAAAGTGTACTTAAATTCTTTAAATTTTACACCTTTCATTGGTATCACAAATATTATAATTATATTACTGAGTTCCCTTAAAATGAAGTGGCAATTGTAGTCCACTATTTTGGGAAAACTTCTTAACATTTTTAAATATCTGGGCTGTGGGTACTTTTCAACTGCATCCAAAGCCTCTATTCTCTCATGAATCCATTTAGATTTCACACTCATTCCTAAAATCATTTTATCATTCACATGATGTGACACATTTTCATCATGTGGGTTTAATATGTGCTGTACGGGCTTTACATACCCATAATGTAAAATATTTTGTTCCTTATGAACAATTTTATTTAAATTCACTAATAAATTTACCACTATTGGATATAATTTCATGAAACATTTATATAGCTGTACCAACCAAAGAGAATTAACGTTTACAAACCACTTTGCATTAGTACTTATTAAAAATAATGTTTGTATTAACTTGGGGAGTTGTAGCTGTTGTTTTATTGATTGAAATAAGCATAAACTTAATTTACTACTCTTAATGTTTTCTAAATAATCTAAATATTCCTTAATTACTACTGTGATGGGGTTCATTAAATTATATACTAAATTTTCAATAATTTCATCTTTTAACAAACTTTTAATTTTAAATTGAACACTTAATTTCTGCTTATGGGAAGATGGATGAGTCGTTTCTGTTTTAAAACAATTATCATAGTCTACTGCTAAATCTACATTACCATTAAATAATTTAACATCTTTTGTCAAAGGATCACTCACATTATCATTATTAATCTGTTTATTGCAAATCAAATTTTTGTCACCCATATTTATTTCCCGGTGTGAACATTTATTTATTATGTCACCCATATATTTCGTGGCGTCTTTCTTTTGAAGACCCTCCACATGGTGTGTACATTTATTATTTATGTCACCCGTGGCAAACATGGACTCTTCCCTTTGAAGATCATCCACATGGTGTGAACCTTTATCCTTGTCAATCAAACTATCATTATTTATTTTTAAAGTGAGGTCCCTATCAAAATTATCAATGATTGAATTATTAACTAATATTTTATCATCTTGAGCACCTTTGTCCCTAGACATGTTTACTTTACTATTGTGAAGGGTTCTATTTTCCTTTTCCAATTTCGATGTATATAGACTCAAAAAATCCATCCCAAGTACGCAGCAATATTTTAATCTTGGTGTAACAATAAATTGTGTTACAAGTTCTACATCACCCATCTCTATATTTATACAAAATACATTATCTTGCTTATAAAAACCTAATTTTTCAAACCTTTTATCAAATAATCCCCCATCTAAGAGTGACAATTCTAATTCACTATCTATTACAGCTACCCCATATACATCCCCTACTTTAACATCTACCAGTGGAAATTCAGTGGTTATTTTACTTAAATCTATGAAATTTCTCTTGCTTCGTTGTTTCTTCTTTTTCCCTTTGGTTGGACCTACCAAAAATCCAGGTCCTTAAATTCTTCAATTATAGGAACATCCCTTACTTCTGTTTTATCTTCTTTTCTTTCTATAATTACGTTATTAAATCCTCGGGTATCTTCTGTTTCATTTTTTCCATATTTCCTTCCTACATGACCCTCCTGTCTCCAATTATTATTATTATCATTACTACTACTACTATTACTCATATTCTTGTTGTTACCATTTTCCACTTTTCCTCTCTGGTAACTATTATTCTGAAACCGATTACCATTGTATCTTTGTTGGTTATTATGGTAATTACCATTATACCTTTGCTGAGTATTATATTGGTTACCATTGTTACCTGCTTTATACCCATTTCTATTCTGAGATATACTTCTATCTTCCACGTCGTCCAGACGCTTTACCAATTCCAAGAGTTGCTCAACGGTGTCTATACCCTGTAAAGCAACTGCTTGTACTACCTCATGCTCAAAATGATTAGCTAATTGTGTAACAATGTCACACTCCTGGATCACAGGTTGTATATGTTTCAAGAAAGAATATTTCCGAATAACATAGTTCTCCCTAGACGTAATAGAACGATATTTGCCAAAGGTAAGGTCATGTCTGATGCGCCTTTGCTGAGTTTGTCCCCAGTACTGTCTGATAAACATACTTTCTAATTCTTCGTATGTCTGTACCTCATCAATTACCATATCGTACCATAATAACGCATAATCTCTAAGACACCCTCTCATGAAATGTAATTTTGACATATCATCATTAATACCACGAATGTATGTCTTAATAGTTTTAAGAAATGCCATTGGGTTGTCTTTATTATACCCAGAAAATTTTGGTATATTTTCCGTACCAATTGATATCTGTTGCGGTACAACACAAGGTGTAATTGTACCTTGTTCAACTCTCGTTTTCAAATTCTTAATTGTATCTTGACAATTTAATGTCATATCCTATAGCTTTAAAAGAGAGTCTGTGCATGCACCATATTTAACCCTACAGTCTTCAAACTTACTTGTTAAATTCTGGACATCTTTCCGAACCGACATGGCACTACTGTCCACCTTCAGTTCCAAGAATTGTATTTTCTCATCTTGTCCTCCAATCCTTTCTTCTATTTGTTTAAAATTTTCTCTTGCTACACTGGCCCTCTGATTCATTTCATCTATCAAGAATTCACTGCTATTCTTACACTTCTTTTCGCTCGCTTCTATTCTTTCGTTGGTCTGTGTTATGCTTTGTTTCACATCTTCATTTAATTTATTGTTCATTGCAGACATTTCTTCTCTACATTCCTTTATTCCAATATCTATCCTCTCATTTATTGATTTTATTACTGTTTGGATTTCTATCTTATTCCTATTCATTTCTTCTTTATTTTCCTTAAACTTTTCATCAAATTTCTTATTCATTTCAGTTTTCATTTCCCTTTTGTTCCTTTCCATCTCTTCTTTATTTTCTTCAAACTTTTCATTTATCTCTTCTTTCATTTCTATCTTGTTCTCATCTAATTTTTTATTCATCTCTATCTTGTCACATTCCAATTTACAGAAAAGTTTTTCAAATAAAATATCAAATCTGTCTCCGCCTGGCATTTCTTTCGTTTCAATTTTTACATTTTCAGTTACATTTTCATCCTCATCAAGAGGTAGCGTCCTTTCTGAATCTGTTACAGAGGAAATGCCTTGTGGTTCCCTGTACGTTTCAAATAAACATTTGGTATCCATACCACTTTCAGGATTTTCACCCTCACCTTTATTCTCAGACATATTTACTTTATCTGTCCTGGCACTTAAAGAGACTTATTTGTGGAGAAAAATAAATCAAAACTTGACAAAATTTACTTGTGAATTATACTTATTAATTATTCAAATGCACTTAAAGGTGAAAATACCTCCCTCTAATTACACAGCTATTTGAATATTAAATAATTAACTAATTTTTATCTAAACAGTTTAAAATGTAAAAGTTTTGCCCCACTACATTGGTCACCATATATACATTATGGAACGGCAAAATTTTTACACCATGAACATTGGACATCATATGAATAATATGGAAATGTGAAATTGCTAGTAAATTGTAAATATATATGAAATGTAAATGCAAAAGTTTTGCCCCACTACGTTGGGTGCCATATATATGTTATAGAAAGTGTTAATAAATGATATATATAAATGTAAATGTATCATGGCCCCACGTTGGCTAGCGATCATATATATGCTGTGACTCTTACAAATTTATATATAAATGAAATAAATTTAATTTACTTAATTAATGAATAACTGAGAGTCAAGCACGCATCCTAGTGCTAGGCCTTATGCTAGACTAAGATACGGTGAATTTTCTGCTAAAAAGGTAGGTTAAGCAAAACATTTACATGCAACTAGCTCAGTTTGAAAATAAATAGTTCTCTCAGGGGCAGAAAATATGAGTTGATTCTCCTGCTCTTTAATTATCTCCAGGTCAGGTAAAGAAAATAAAATACAAAATAAATCTTAACATCTAATTTATTAAAATAAAATAATTTTAAACGAATTCAAAAGTTTTTATCTACAAATATTTACACACAAAAAATCAATATTCAGTCATAATTCAAATCTATACAACATAATCAATAAAATATTATAAAAGATAAAAATAAATGAAGTCATAATGTCGTGAAAAGCTTATGTCTAAAAATGTGAACGTGATTATTATGAATTATATTTGTTATAGATACATGTAAACAATCAAAAATAAAATAAATTACACATGATGAATTGTACTGGAATATAAATAACCAAAAATTTACACGATTTACTATTTGCGAACAAAATATAAACATTAAGGATATGGCTTTGCCCTAATTAGTCCTGTCCGGCGCCTTTTCTCGCTCCCAACACAGTACCATCAGATAACAAATTCACACAGATGAGTATCCCAAAGTTCCACCCTACGAGCATGTCTTTTTCAACTCGTCGGACGCAACCCGAACATACATCACAATGTGCTCACTCCTTAAGGAATATATATATATTAAATTAAATAAATAAAATGAAATAAAATAATGTCTCTGCGTATTCAATAAATTAACTCAGCCCTGATTAGTTCTGCCTGGTGCCTTTTCTCGCTCCCAAACGCAGTACCACCAAGACCAATTCGTGTCTTTCAAATTCACCAGGACTCCATGCTATGAATTAAATAATGACATAATTCATTTCACACATTCCTGATGTATTATTCAACACGTTAATATTGAACACCCAAATACAACAAAAATATACTTAATACACATATCAAAAGAAATAATATATACATTAAAAATAAATTTTACCTTTCTCGTGAAATTCTAATACAAAAACACCACTACAAACAAAGAATTTGGTACGCCACTATACACACATTTATAACAAATATTGTTTAATCACCTTAACTCTTCATACATCGTTTCAAACTCATCCATAATAAATTTTCAATGAAAATTTGATTCACTTATATATAACCTATATACACATAAAACAAAATTATTAATTTTAAATACCTTTTGTAGAATAAATAAATTTAAAAGAAAAGTAAATTATGCGAAAATGAAATGATTGTGTTATCCAAAGTTATCATTACAATTACTAGAAAGTTTTGTCATAATGTATGGCATAGTACCCCTACATGCAAAACAAAACACTCTAGAAAAGAAAATAAAATGAAATTAAATAAATTCAAAAACTGAGTTCATAAATAAAGTATTTCATACATAAGTAATTATTCAAATATATATCTAGACATCTCAATGTGATACGCGCTGCATGTTAAAAATAAAAATATTATAAGTGTTGAATCTTGTTAAAATTTTATAAGTGTCGAAAATCTCAAAAATTATTCTAAGTCCGGATTTAGGAGTAATCCTTTTTAAAAGAAGGAGGGAGTGGTTTATCACCTACTTTTAGACTAGTTAAAAGTTGCGGTTTTCACCAAGCAATCCCGGAAATTTTATCCGTCCGCTCTTTTATGCTTAATTTTCTTTATAAAAACATACGGCAACTTTCGGCAAACACGAATCCACCTCCAAAATTGTATATCGACGGTGCTGCTCTTATCGGTCACTTGGGGAAACAGCGTATTAATAATCCTTGAAAAAGGTAAACAAACATGTGAATATAAATTCGTCTATATGTTTATGACTCAGCCGTGCACCTGACGAACAATACTTTTTGCGCCGGTCCACACGGTCGATCTTCGCCGGTGTCAGCATTCTTCGGGCGAGAAACACTTTCTTATTATTAAAACGTAACATTCAATGCGTAACTTAATATTATGACTTTATAAGAATTTTACTAAGATTCTTTTATTGTTTTACTTAAATAAAAATAAAGTTTTCGTAAATTATTGATATAGTGAATATTTATATACACATTATGATAAAAATGAATAAAATAAAATTAATTTAAATAAAATCTTGAAGTGATCTTGATTATACTTATTTATTTACATATCATTATTTATTCAAAATCACTGCAATATGTTCAAAATCAGATCCTTCATTTTGTAGACACACATTTATGCGTGTTTTGAGAGAAATAAAAACATTTTGAATCATTTTTTCTGTTACACTGTAACAGCATTTGTAATAGCATCTTGTAATTCTGGTAATGTATGTAGTGGAGTCTTAAAGACCGTGATCTTTAAATACCCAAATAGGAAAAAATCCAGAGGAGTCAAATCTGGTGTGATCTAGGAGGCCATCTATTACTGCTAATCAGTCGGTTATTATTAAAATATCTTTGGAGGAATTCAATTGTAGCATGTGCAGTGTGAACGGTAGCACCAGCCTGCTGAAAATAGCCAAACTGTCCTTCATTGTCGTCAAGTTGTCTAATAAATGGTTATAAAAGAAGTGTTCTATATCGTTCTGCATTTATTGTATCATGGAAGAAAATTGGTCCTTCTATTCTTCTTCGTGATATTACACACCAAACACCTATTTTAATAGGATGCATGTCAGTTTCAATAAAAACTTGTGGGTTTACGGATGACCAGTGTCGATAATTTTGGGAATTAACACATCCACTTAGATGAAACCAGGCCTCGTCTGAGAAAAATGTGATGTCCAACAATTATCATCCGCAAGATTATTATTAAACCACGTACAAAATTGTATGCGTTTCTCAAAGTCTGTTGGCAACAATTTCTGTACAACAGATACTTTATATGGATTTAAGTGTAGTTTTTTAGTGGCTTTATGGCATGTTCCATAAGATAGTTCTATATGAACATAAAATCAGAATTAATAAAGTTTCTGTATGTCAGTCAAAGTAATATTTTACCTGTCTGCGCTGATAGTCGCCTTAATGATTTCTTAGGACTCACGTCCAGCCGTTCTTGAATATCTTCTAGCACTTCTCCTGTTAGTAAAGTAGGTCTACCAGAAGAGTGTTTCTTAGATATACTGCCAGTTTCTGGAAAACGACTAATAAAACGGTTGACATATCAATATCATTTGGGAATTCCATTTCTGGGAATCGAGTGTGAAACTGTTGTCTACATGAATCAGTAGAATATTTCCACTCTGCATTCGGTAACAGTTCTTCGCTACGAAAATAAGCCCCCACAATAAACTTATCTTGTTCTTCCGTAAATGGCATTGTTGATTTCAACGCAACTTTAAAATTAAACAAAAATGATAATGATACTCGTATAAACACAAAAAAAAAAATAACTTACAGTAACAACGAAATGTGCCTTTTATTGCCTTGAGAAAGACAGTTTCTAATAATCAATTAAACGCAGTAAACCAAGGGAAAAAGAAGACAAGAAGCTTATATGACTGACAAATATGTATTAATGACAGAATGTTGGAGTGACAGCCACTTTAGCGAAGTTAGATAAAAACTAAATATTCATACTACAGCAATGAACGTGTGGCAAACTCGTGCTAAAGTTGATATATCGATGAAGCGGCACGGTCAAGCATTTGTGATCTCTCTGTACTATAAACTTGTACAAATATTTCGTCTGTGATTCTGCGCCATGCATGTTTCAAATAAAATAGAAACATTTGACTGTCTTCATTCATAACCTCAAACAGGTCTAAATAGGAAATTATTTAGGTAGGAAATGAATTGAGGTAGGTGGCTTACGGCGAGTGCTAGTGTATAATAATAATAATAGCATTTATTTTCTACCATACAACAAGAATATTGACAAAATAAATATAATAAAAGAAGATAAGAAATAAAAATGAACTAAATTCTATGCGTATAGTGAAAAACAAAAGATTCTACTCAGAGCACAAGGTGTGTTCTGATCTTCCGTAGAGCCTTTACAATTAATAAAAAATAAGTATGTAAAGAATGCCTATATAAAAACTAACTTAAAACTACATTTCGCCCGGATGCAACAAATCTTTTACAGGTGCAAATTATTGCAGATACACATACAAATACACACGTCTACATATACATAGATATACAACCAAATACATAAGTTGAAAGGATTTCCCATTAGACATGTGGCACCACGAGAAAGAACCCTTTACGCAATCAAACAGGAACAAGGAAGGCCTACCGCTGACCAGCCAACAGGTTCTCCCGCATCCATGTCCTAAACCTGGAGAAGGAATGGCCCATGACCTCAAAAGGTAAATTGTTATAAAATTTACCTGCCTGAAATAATAGTCTATTACCCATGTTCAGCCAGCCCAGATCAATCAACTTATGGGACACGTGATCATATTTTCGTAACCCAAATATTAACCGAATGCATGAATTTTGAACACGCTGTACCCTACACAGCATCTCCCTAGTGAAACAAGGCCCGTAGACAGGTGAACAATAATTAAACTGTGATAATATTAGGGAATCACAGAGCTCTGTTTTAATTTTGCAGGATAAGTAATAACGGTGGGGATAAATCAATTTCAAGCCGCAGTAAGAACTTTTAACGTACTTCAAGACGTGAGTATTGAATCTGAAATTGTTGTCAATAATCAAACCCAAATCCTTTGCTCCTGTGACCAGAGGTATCGGAGTACCATTAATAGAAAAGTTGATGGAAGACGAAAGCAGTTGATAACTATTTTTATCAGCAAAGGCCTGAACAGTTGACTTCGAAGAGTTTAAGATTAGGGAATGTCGTAGTGCAGTTACATAGATAGAATTCAAATCGACCATCATATCAGTCAGCGCTCGTTCCCTATCAGCAATACTGAAGGTATGGTAAAGCTGAATATCATCAGCATACATGTGAATCTAACAGGCTGTTACCACTTTCGGAAATGAGTGTGTAAAAATAATAAAGAGGAGGGGACCCAAAATGGATCCCTGAGGGGCACCACGCGCTACTGTGACGGCATGGGAGACACCGTTTGATGTACTGACGTGCTGGGACCTACTAGATAAATAACTATTAAAAAACTCAACTGCGTTGGTGGATAACCCTATATGGTCCAGCAGAGATAACAGGATATTGTGGTCCAATGTGTCAAACCCCTTGCTGAAGTCGAGCAAAACGAGAACAGAAACTTTACCACTATCACGAGCAGACATGAGATGTTCTGCTATCATCTTAACGAGCATTACAATAAAGTGGAAGCAGAAAAGGAGGCAATGGTAGTGTGAAAGCATGGCAATACAAAAACGTAAATTAATAAAATTTTGTATTACTTCTTATATAGCAGTACTTACAAGAATAGTTTTTATACTTGGCAAATAACAGAAACAGTTTTATTAATGAATCTTACTGAATATATTTGTTCACACGACGCTATAAAGAAGAATACTGTGGCTAGATGGATGCACCCTGCTGCGCCTGGGCAAATCAAAATAGTACGAAAATAGGACAGGTTCTTGATTCAAGTTTCATCATTACGGGAGGACTTCTTCCAAATCATCTTAAGAAAACGATTATTAGTCCTATGTATAAGAAAGGAGACAAATGTAATCTAACTAATTATCGACCAATAGTGCTCGTATCAAATTTATCAAAGATCTTTGAGCAAATTATACATAACAGATTAATGGCATTTTTCCGAAAATATAATCTGATAGCAGAAAACAAAGCAGCTATCAAAAAGAGAAATCAACTACTACGACCATTTATCAAATTATTATTCAAATATTGGGGGGATGGAACCACAATGAACAAGTTGTTGGTATTTTCATGGACTTGTCTAAAGCGTTCGACAGCGTAAGGCATGATATATTATTAGTGAAACTTGAAAGACTGGGAATAAGAGGTAACACCTGGAACCTGATAAAATCATATCTGAGCGACAGAAAACAGTGTGTAACAGTAATAGATAACGAGGAAGAAGAGGTACGATCGTCTTGGAACACTGTACTGCAAGGTATCCCATAAGGGTCGATACTGGAACCACTTTTGTTTTTGGTCTACATGACTGATTTTCCAGAAGTAATGACTACCTTCATCGCGATGTATGCTGATGATGCGTCTCTGGCTCTGAGATCACCTAATGTTGATGAATTGAAGGAGGATGTTGCTAGGGCACTGAATACAGCTGAAGAGTGGTTGGAAAGAAATAGCTTAAAACAAAACGTAAGCAAAACGAACATAGTCCACTTCACAACGATACGGCAGGAAACTCTCGATATTACTTACATGAATGATATAAGTACTTGAGTTATCTTCAACGGCAACATTCCTTGGGTTGGAAGTGGATTCACAACTATCGTGGAAAGACCATGTGCGACACGTAGTGAAGAAATTGTCTTCTTTTAGTTATGCGCTAAGAACTATTGCAACTTCAGTGAACTTGGAAGCGGGTATTAGTGCATATCGGGCGTATGTGGAATCCCGGTTAAGATACGGTATAGTTTTCTGGGGTAGTGGTGTGGATATTGACAGACTTTTTGTTCTACAGAAGCGATGCATACGCAGTGTTTTTAGTTTGGGGTGTAAGGACTCGTGCAAGAACGTATTTATTAGAAACAAGATCCACACACTTACTGGATTATACGTGCTTGAGTGCGCTTTGTTTGCTCGCAGGAATGGTGATCGATTCCTAAAAAAGCACATACTTACACATCAATATGATACGAGAGGTAGGAAGAATATTTACCTAAAAGCACCACAAACTAAACTTTCGAATATACAGAAAAATGCAGTGGAACAAATAATAAAAATATATAACTTCACACCGTCTGAATTACGTCACCTAAGTGATATTAAATTTAGCCATCTTTATAGACATTTATTTTACACTTTGCAGGATTTCTTTGATTGTAAAGATTTCCTTTTAAACTAAATGTAATTGTTTTCACTTGATAGTATTGTATATTTATATATTACAATGTGTATTTCCTATTTTCTTTTTTGACGTGTCCTATACTATGTAAAATTGTAAAACCTTTTACATTGTACTACAGTATCCAATTTTTTGGTCAACTAAAATGGGTTTTACATGTATTTTATATTCTTCTACCATATTGTGATTGTCAAATTCTCGAGTCAATAAATTACTACTATGAGTTTGGACGTTAGATGAGAAATTCATAATATTCAATATTCAAACACCTGATTACTCTGAATGCATGCACGATGGACTTACAGGATGTAATAAAAATATATGGACCTCTTGTTTATTTAAAATAAAACACACACATTTATAGGTGCTAGTAAGTAATTTAGTAATATATATTAATGATAGAAATAAATTGTTTGAAACTTTTAACTTTTATGCTATAAACTTAATGACCCTATTATCTCATATTTACTAAAATTGCAATTATCTCTTCAGAGCGCATTTACATCATTCTGCTACGAATTTTAATGCTCTTTTGTTTTGAATCCTTCTTTTAATCTTTTTTTTTCTTTTTATTGAATAAATTCGTATCGCTCCATTATGGAATGAGTATATTGGGTGATAAATAAAATTATTATAAAAACCCGAGGTGAATGTTGGACGAGTGAGAGAGAAACGATTCGATCATACAGGCAATTAACATTTTGGAAACTTTCTGAGGAGTGATGATATATTATTATTGCGAACTCACAATTTCATAATGGGTTACTACAGAGTTTAAGGAATGTCCCGAGAAATGGGCAAATTGTGAAGTCCTGCATTATGACAACGACTTGTGTCACATATAACTTCTATGACAATTTCTGTCAAATAAAAACGTCACTGTACGTTCTCGTGTAAACTCTGCCATCGTCCATCAGCAATAACATCATTCGTATGACAACAGATTAAAGTACAGTTGATAGTGGAGCTTATAAGCATAAAAGTAAAAATACAAATTCGTAAATATCATTTTAGTCAACAATAATATTTATCTAAGAAAAAATATTGCATTAAACGTTATCATGATATAAGATTTTAATAAATGTTGTATTAGCTAAGCAATTTTTTGCAAATATCTTTCAAATAATGCATTCTAGACAGATTTATCAAGAATACAAAAGTATTTAGAGCTGGATTTGGAACAATTTTTGTAAACATTATTTTCAAAATTCGGCCATACATTTACTCACAGGTTTATTACTTTCTTATACGTAGTATAAGGAAGTATAGTGATGATGAAAATTTTCGACCTCGAGATTTTTGCAATGTCCACGTTTTGAAGCCCCCTGATACCGAAAATATGGTTTTGAAAAATGTCGGTAAATCGAAAGTAGTAATATATTTCAGTGAAAAAATCGAATTTTACCAATATTAAAAAATGTTTTCCGAAATTCTTACCGGAGGTAGGTCTTTTACTCTTATCGAAAATCAATTTTTTGCGAATACCTTGCTAGTCATGCTTTCTAGGCAGATACATTATAAGCGATAAATTCGAAATCAATTGCATAGTTATATATAAAAGAGGTTGTACTGTGATTCAAGCATTCATTACATATGAAAATAATATATCGCATCGTTTATTCATTCAGTTACATCTATAATTATCTAAGTTGCTTTTTGGAATAGCATCACACAATCTCCTAAACGGCGACATATATCTCATACGGTCTTGTTTTGTTATTCTATAGTCATGGACAGTAAAAGCCATGTTATAGATATATACACATACATACATACATACCTAAAATGTAAAGTGATACAATCTTAATCTAAAATATCGTATTACCTACACACCTATTCGGTGTCAGAATTCTGTTTCCTAACAAACAAGTGATACCAATAAATATAAAATTGATAAACTCAACCTGGCTTAGTTTAGTAAATATCAGGTCAAGCTATAAATGATATTTATCGTGCTCATGTTGGACGATTAGGATTTTTTACAAAAATTACATTTATAAATGATAAGTATTTTGCTGGAAATTGTAACACTGATGAACAAAACGTCATCGTAGTTGTATAATTCGAATGTTTTGATTCCTTGAATTGTTTATGTCAGTTATAATAATATCAGTACTGTTAAAATATCTGCAATACAATTTGTTTATGATAACGCGTAATTGTAAATATTTTTTCAAGTCGCATTTATGTATTTAGAATGCGTCAACACTAATAAGTCCGATTTAAAAATAATACAAAATATTTTTATAATAGATATTTTCCTACAACTTTTAGACATTATCTTACATTGTATATATAATTTATAGCAAAGTCCTCAATAAATATAAATATGAAGGTGCACTGTCTAATAATAGGTAGGTAACATAGTGGAGTACTTATTATAAATGATAAACAAAAGCAGTTTGTCGACATAAGAAGTATCAGAGATAACGAATAAACCAATATCAAAAAATATTATCCACTGATAATTATACCATATGCTGGATTTTTTATATACATATATTTTTAAAATCAAACTATTGCAGTGGCACGGTTGTTAGATTAGCTTGCTTTATTTCGTCAAATAACTATATACAAGCAAGCATTTTAGTTCGTCCGTACTATTAAATAGTGGGTAGTAGATTCTCAGGATAATCGGAGCGTGTGCTCATTTATTCATTAACTCTATATTTCGCCACTGTTTTGTGGCTTCCTCAGAAATGAATTTGAGTGAAATTTGACAAACAAATACCACTTTAGCATAACAATAAAAGCTGTAAAAGCTTTAACACAATCACGTCAGTAGTCTTTAAATTATCGTCGACCAATCAACTTATTCGGGTGGAAAGTGTGAAATATAGAGAAAATCGAATAACGCGCCTTTATCAAGTTCCTTGCAGGCCTGTTCATACTATATTGGCAGGGATGTCATCGGTTTAAGGGGAGTCTAGTCGGAAAAAAACTATAGTTTTTAAGGGGCACAGTCGCTTTAAGCAAGGTAGGGCATCACTTGAAGACGACCACGGCCGGGCGGCCTATCGAAGAGACCATTCCAGATCTTACACAAAAACACTAAAACACCTTCACCACACTAAAGCACAAAAATGGCTAAATACGTATTTCAACAACTAAGTTGTCATCATCAGTAGCACTGATTAAAAATCGCGCTGTCTACACACCGTAGCGTACAGAACAACACTGTGTTTTAGTGTTTTTGTGTAGTTTCAAGCCACAGACTCCAAGTTTAGTTTCCTATTCCAGATCTTGTTAAAAAAGTCGACATTTTTAAAATTCTTAAGGTGGCAAGAATGCTGACGCCACCGCAAAAACAGCGAATGCAATGTTTTCGTGCGTTTTCGGACCTCTGCAATGAAAACAGGAATGGTGTATTCAGTCGAGTTGTTGCTGGGGATGAGCTCATCATTATGAATCTGAATCCAAGCAAGACTTCATGTAGTGGCATAAAAAAGCACACCATCAATCAAGAACTTTAAGGTCCCACAGTCGGCTAGACAAGTCAAGGCTATTGTTTTTTTGGAATTTGGAAACAATCCTTTTAATGGATTATAAGGATGAAGGGGTTTCCATAACTGGAAAATACTGCGCTTTAATGCTGGGGCGGTTAAGAAGTCACTAAAGTGGAAAAGATGCTTCTGCACGATAATGCTCCCGTCCACAAGGATCGTGTTGCGCTGGCTGCCCTGCATAAAGTGGGCAAGCGATGAAAAACAAACAAAGATAAAACGCAAGCTAATCGAAAGATTTGAAAATATATTAGAGTTGCAGGTGAATATATTGAAAAAGAAAATAATTTTGTATTTCTATTTATCCCCCCCCCCCGCCCCCACTGCCACGAACTTAGAAACGCTCGCTCGTATAATAAACATTCAAAGTTCAGTTTTTTTTGAGCAAGAGAGGGCAGTATTTACAACGGCAAAAATTAAAATCTATAAAACTGTGTTCATTCCTACTCTTCTATGTGGATGTGAATGTTGGGTTCTATCAAAACGAACTATATCCATATTAACTGCCATGGAGATGAGAATATTGAGGAAAATAATAGTAGTAATAATAATGTTATCAGGGAGAAACTGGCAGTGATACTTGAATATTGATTAAGGCATATCAACTATTAGGATAGCTTGGTAACATGATGAAAAATAAAGGTTAAAGAAATATGAGCGGCAAGAAGGGAGATTGCGATCTAGAAATACCTTGAAAGAAGTAGGCTAAATTCTTAAAGGGAATTGCCACAAAGCTCGTAGTCAAGCTAAGAATCTAAAAGACTGTAGTTTTACAAAGTAAAACAAGACTCGACACCTAACTGTATGGAAGGATACAGATAAGTAACTAAGTAATAAGAATCAACGGACATGTTCTACACGAAAGTTATGCTTGCTGTGAAGGCTTTCGAATACATTTTTTAAGCGGCTGAGTTAATTATTTTTCATTTGCGGTACTCAAGGTGTTCAGTTTATTGGTCTGTTTTCACCTGGTTTTTCAGTTACAGATCTTGTTTCCGGGAATATTCACAGATTGCTGAATCATTTGTCACAGACTGTTATGAAATAGACATTTTGGGTATATGACCATTCTTCATTTTTAAAACTTTGTTATTCATTAAAGAATTTTGTAATGTCAGTAATGTAACACATATATTTTTGGGTAAATAATTTCATTGTTTTCTAGAGAGACAAAATTTCGATCATATGGTATAAATACTTCTAAAGTAAAGAAAACAAGTAGTAGTAACAAGAAATACTGTTATTATATTCGATTGCGTATTCTTGTAATCTTGGAGGTGGATCCGTTAGGGTTTCAGAATACAGATATCTAATTTATATGTACTAACATTGAAATCATACACTACATGCATATTATTATTATTATATGCTAGATTAACCCAGGCTAGAATGACTTTACTAGATCATATCGAGCATCTTTGGAAGCAGTTAAAATAACATTAAATAAAATAAATTATATAAATGAAAACTCCCCACGGTATGTAACTTTATCATGTAATTTTTTAGAGATTACACAAAAATAGATTTTATGTTTACTAGGCTTATTTGTTTTGTTCCGAAGAAGATATCAATATATACTGAAAGCTTATAAAATCTTAGTATCTTAATTTTGCTCCGATAAATCCAAAGAAAATGAATTAATCTACTAAGGCACGTTATGGAAGATAGTTAGAATGATTTTTCCAAAACTACTCTTGCTAAATACGCTCAGTCAATACCAAAACGCCTTCAAGCTATCATCGATGCTAAGGGCTAGCTAACAAGTTATTACCCAAGTTTGTCTTTTTTACAGTCTTTTAAATATCAATTGTTTTATCTGCCGTTTCATTTTGCAATTAATTGTAAATTTCTTATTACTAAATCCAAGCGATAATTTAACAAGATTTATAAGAAAACAATTAAATGTTAACTTATTCTGTGGCTTCGCAAGTATATAAAATACACAAACACATTAGAGCATTTGTAGTTAATAATAGATTGTTCACAAGCTAGACATTCATGGTGTTATACTGTTGAAATTTGTGTAAATTTCTTAAGATGATAAGAATGGCACATTTAACAATTGATGTCACGGTTACATGTAAAACAAAAGTATTTTTTTCTAGTTTCGTCAGATTCGTACACTTTTTCTGTTAATACATGTAATTATAACCATTATATGAATACTTACAATTACACCGTTTTATAATAGAATATTTTAGATCAGATACAATATATATCTGCATAAACACTATATACAGATAATGCAAACCGTAACTATACATTAGAGAGTATTTTTTTTAAAACAAATACATATAATGATTGTGAAGAGTTCATCGTTGTATTTTAATATTACATACATTTATGTTTTCCCCTCAAATAATTTAAAAAGACGGATAGTTGCTATATGTCCTTCTGTCTAAGACTTTCGTTAGTTAATTTGAGGAACTTATACGAGGATGGATCAAATATAAACGGTAATTTTCGTTTAGACATTTATTGATTAATAATATATACAAGTGAAAACTTTAGTTCTTCTCTACATATCCTCCTGCAAGCGCCACACACTTTTGCCAACAATTTGGGAGCTTCAATATTTCTCTCCCATAAAAAGATCAAGGGTTGTGAGCCAATTGCGCACGTGCTCCTCGACTTCTTCATTGCTTGCGAATCGTTTTCGTCCAAGTGACTCCTTCAAGGACGCGAACAAATAATTGTCACAGGAGGCCAAGTCTGGGGTATTAAGAAGGTGTTCGGGGTTTCCCAGCCCATTTCTTCCAATTTATTCCTTGCCAAACGCGATGTAAGGCCTGGCGATGCCATTTCTGATAGGCATACCTCGTCTTTTGCTTCGATAGGCGGCTTTTGCCGACTGTAACAACTGGCAGTAGTAAGCGCATTCACTGTTCGTCGATCGTGAAGAAAATCAATGAGTAAAACTCCCCTTGAGTCAAAAACAAATCGTTGCAAGAACTTTTCCGGCTGAGAGACGAGTTTTAGCCTTCACTGGGCTGTCTTCATCTTTCTTTCGCCACTCTTTACTCGCCATTTTCGATTCGGGAGTGTAGTGATGTACCCACGTCTCATCACACGTGACGATGCGCCTCAAAAAATCTTCCCCTTCTTGTCGAAATCGATTCGGATGTCTTTCAGCGATCTCCGATCTGACCTGTTTTTAATTTTCGGACAACAACCTCGGGACCCATCGGGCACTAATTTTTCTGAAGCCAAGATGGCCAGTGATAATGGATTGAACACTACCATAGCTGATACCCACTTCTGATGAGATTTCTTCAGAACAGTTAACCGGCGATCACGTTCAATAAGCTCTAGAACGGCACTGATGTTGTCATCTGTAAGGATTGTCCTTGGGCGTCAATCATGACCTTCGCTTTCGACACGTTCTCGTCCACCCTTAAATTCTCTGGCCCACGTATACATACGATTCTGAGACAGTGTACTGTCTCCAAACTGTGCCTTCAATCAACTAAAAATTTCCGAGGACTTAACGCCCTCATTGGTTAAGAACTTTATGATGATGCGCAACAGACGAATGTACCTCTTGCTCGGTCATGGCTTTACTAACGACAGAACCGAGCGCCAACCAAGCCGGTTCCCCCACTTCTCACAAAAAAATCATGTACTGCACTCTACATCATCTAGCTAGCAACTGCGTGGAAAGCAGAATAGCAAAATTGCCCTTTATATTTGATCCACCCTCATAACGAAATTGCAATGAATACGAGGGATTTATCCAATTAGTAATACTACAAAAGGTAAAATTTATCAAGATGTTGTAAAGTCTTAGAAGCTATTATATGAACTTTACACGTTTATGAAACCATAAAGCCAATCCAAAGCCGTTTGGAGAATTATAAATGAGAACACATATAATCAACGTACATAAATACAATTTAATAGTAAATGTATCAAAATTTCAGATGTTTGGTGGCTATTATAACAGCATTTGTGTCAGGCCTTAGGACGACACGACCGTTAAGATTATAATTATAAATAAGGGAGTCAGTGTATAACACGATGGAACATACGTCTATGTTTAGGGGCAGATCATTTAGCACACATCATTCACATACTTCAAGATTAGATTGTAATTTTGAACTGTCATCCCGACTGTTTACGTACGAGATTTTGAGATCTTCAACATACAACAGGTAGCCCATAATACAGCTAAAGAGTCAGTGATATCACTAATATAAATGTTAAAAAAGAATGGACCCAAAATGGATCCCTGAAGTACACTTGATGTTGCAGTGATGTTTAGTTAGATCGAACACCTAAAAAATAAAAGAAGATTCTGTGAGAACCCCATTTGTTGGTAGCTTATTCAACGGGATACCATGATTCAATTGGACAAAGGCTTTAAAGAAATCGGTGTCCAACACGTCAGTCTGAGAACCATTATCAATACCAGTCGCGATAAATAGGGTGACAGAAAGAAGATTGGTGACTGTTGAACGGGCCTGTATGAATCCATGCTGCGCAGTAGACAGGCGATTTTTCACGTAGGTATAATGCGGTTTGCAGATTCACATTTCAAAAGATCGTAATCAATTGATTTTCTTGTTTTTAGACTCTCCTTGTTTGTCTTATAGTTGTATATACAATAAATAGCAAAAAAAAAAGAAACAAGTAGTAAAAACAATAGTCACTTATTTTTACTAAAGAAAGAATAATAATTAATAATTTTATGTTTTTACTTGCCTTACAACTAAATTTTTAAGAAATATCCCCGAAAATGAATTAAATTATTTTAAAATAGGATACAGCAAATTACTACCAATAGTAAACTTACCCGTCAATAGATGCCAATTGTATTAACTAATTTTAGATAAATAACGATATTTGTGATTTCTTATAAGACCTACACACCTATTATATTTTCCATCACTGTATATTACGATTTTAATTGCATTATTTTCATATTGTTCATGTGTGTATACTTACCACCTGTATGTATATGTAATACTTTCTTTCTTTCTATGTTACAACTATACACATTTTAATGAAGCATTGTTTTTATAGCAACATTTAATTAATGTTACATAGTAATACAGAACTATTAATGTAACTTATTTGACCCTGACCAGAAATTGTTCTTTTAAGACACTGCATAGAGTGTGGTTAACAATTGATGTGTAGTGTTTTGTATTTAGAAAATTATACACGGCGACGAAATGACACGCATCTAATAGGCAAACGTAATATTTAGATTTAATGTAGCAATTGGTTAATGGCCCCCGTATATAGAACGTAGTTTGATCAGAATACATAATAGATGCTTGATGTGTTTTAATTGTAAAGGTAATAAACAATATACTCTTGTTAAGAATTATGCGATATAATTTTGGTAATGGCATAGAATAAAAGTCTTATATACAATGATTAATTAACTTCTTCTTGCAAAATTAAAAGCTTAGGAAACACCTTAAATGCGTTTAAAATAAAACTGCATGCTGGAATGGTATTTTGCTGATGTAATTAAAGTGTTCATTAGCAGAATTTATAAATATAGAATTATTTGGAAATTACATATTGTCATGAACTTAGCAATTGTTAAAAATTGAGAAATTCAAAGCAATACTTAAAACAAACAAATTTAATAATGAGAAAAAATAAGTTAATTTATGTAGTACAAAGTATATATCTTTTATGGTATTATATTTAGTTAAAATTATAAGAAATACTTAATTAATTAAATTTGGTAAATTATTTTATTTATGGCACAATCTGCAACAGAAAACACAATGATGCAATATCGGATCTATACGCCAATATTTCGACTTAAGATAGATATAAGAAATATTAGAATAAAAATGAGGTGTGGCCACCACACGACTTTCTTATACGTATATGTGCTCCAAATTTTGTATATAAAAGTTGTTCCAAATTAAGTTTCAAATACTTTTATCTTCTTAATAAACCTGTGAGTAAAACTGTAACCTGTTACATCCGGTCCGCCTTTTGAAATATTTTAGACACAATTTTCTTCAAATCCAACTCTAAATACATTTACACCCTTAATAAATATGTGCAAAATGCATAATTTGTCAGATATTTGCAAAAAACTGTTATTTGTTGAAAATAAAAGTACCATTTCCAGTCCGAATTATGAATTTTTTTATACAAAAATTCTTCCAAATAGAGCTGTATATGTAGGCTACGACTGCGATTTCGCTTAAAATCTAATCAGTTCTCATCAGATATTTATTTACATGTCAAGATGGGCGGCCTTGAAAGAAGAAATTTACAGTGAAGACAACATAACCTTGATGCAGGTGCACCAACAGGAATATACAGCATGACAGGTGGCGTCCTAAGAGCGCGAATTTCAATTATCAATGAATATAAAAAGCACTGAATAGCGACTCGATCGCCAAGCGCCATGTTAGTTTGCATTTGTTCATTTGTTTAAAAATTTAGTTTGTTTTGTTCTTATTTATATATAGTTAAATTTTATTTTAAATAAATTATTGCATTATGAGTTTAAATATTAATAATGTAAAATTACGAAAATAATTAATTTAATAATTATCCAGGATGGAGAAATATTATGAAAAAGAATTTCAAGATCTATATGATCGAAAAATGTAAGTAAATATTCAGTACCCTCTATTTAAAGCAGTGACTAAATGTTCGCCGGCGGCCTTGCCCTTGTAAACTGTTCCGCCAACTGACGGAATCTTTACGACTGTAGTAACGTGTCCGCCGACAATGGCAGTGTTTTGTGCAGACACGGCGAAATTGGCGTACTTGTTTTGCCCATTTCCGTCAATCGACGGATGTTATTATACTATAGGAAAATTCCCCTGTTATCGCAATGGTAATGATCATAAACTAGTGTCATGAAATGATCTAGAGTTGTGGGGTGGGAATGCTTGAAAAGAAATGGAAAAGAAGGGAAAGACGCTTTGAAGAAGAATATTCCATGTGGATCAGGTTCAAATTACTCAAGCAATACATGGGAGCTCTATGATCGCCATAGCTTTGTAAACAGAATTTTATAAAATATATTATATTATATATACAGATTTTTCGCGCGCATTTGACACTATTAGACACGACATTTTGCTGAGGAAAGTTGATGCACGGGGACTTCATGGCAATCTGGTTAGTTTTCTGACGTCATATCTTAGGGAATGAATGAATTATGTGTACTACAATGGATTCAAATCTGCTGAATTTACTGCCACACCAGGCGTTCCACAGGTGTCTAATTTGGGCCCTCTGCTTTTTATACTATTTATTAACGACCTCTTGGAATCGTTTTCTTGTGATGGGTTGGCATACGCTGCCGACTTGAAAATATATCGTCGTATTGATGCTATCTCGGATGCTCTGCGTCTACACTGCGATTTGAATACTCTCTATGAATGGTGTCAGCACAATGATTTGGCACTTAATATCAATGAATGTCATGTTATGAAGTATTCTAGAAGGATAAAACTCATTGACGTCGATTATAGCATTAGGGGACAGGTATTGGTCTGCGTCCAGGAGGTAAAGGATTTGGGAGTGGTATTTGGTCGACATTTATCCTTCGCCAAACATATTACTAAAGTATGCACTTCTGCCTCTGGTACACTTGGTTTTATTCTTAGAAATAGTGGGCATTTTGCTAATGCAGCCACTATTGAACTTCTTTATTCTTCGCTCGTGTGTAGTAAGCTAGAATACGCTGCTGTTGTTTGGCATCTAATTTATATTTGCTATAAATTGAAATTGAAGAGCATCCAGAGACAATTTTCAAAATTCTTGAGGTTTAAGGTCAGTGGAGTTTATCCCTGTAGAAATACTGACCATGCAGTTTTGTTGGAGGAGGTTAATTGTGTTCTACTGGACACACGTCCTGAGATTGCTAGTGCCAAATTTTTACATGGTTTAGTGCATAACAGGATTGACTGTCCCTAATTGTTGGGGTTGATTCGTTGCAACGTGCCACGGCTTTCTGCCAAAAGCCAAGTTACGTTTTTTACTTCCACGTTCAGGACAAATGTCATGCTGAGGAGTCCACTACATCAAATCTGCCGTAATGGAAAGCAGTATTTCAATGATATTTTTTTGGAGCTCAAACTTAAATGAATTATTTATTTGTTGTATTGTATTATATTGTTTGTAATCCGCACATCTATTGTAAATTACAGTGTTCCCCTTGCTGGTTTTTTACTGCTGGGTACACAACAAAGTATTATTATTATTATATTGCTATTTGCCTGATCTCTTATAACATACATATTGCTTTCTATATACTTATTTTGTGAGACTATTATTACATCTTCGTCATTTTCCCTTCAACTGGATTAACCGATTAAGTTTAGCACGGTATCTCGCGTTACATTCTTCAGAACTTAGACTAGCTAAGGATTTTAACAACATCCACGGTTTAGTGAACTTCTGATGTTGGTTTAACTTAACCTATGAATTTCTCACAGTATGACTGCTTATTAGAGACTGCAGAAGACCATTATCTTGGCCATCGAGTGATTTATTATCAACGTCTATTGCATAAACTTTCTTCGTGCATATGCATAGCAAGACCTTCTCGTGTTCTCAAAATATGCGAACAAGGCTCCACTGATCAGTTTCTTTTTCATTAAGAGATTATTTGTAGTATTTACGAAATTAGCTTGTTGATATTTTGGTCCATGCGTCCATTCATCTTTAATATCATGGCAAGTTTTGTTAAAATATTCAATAACGGTAGGTGGGCAATTCTTTAAGAAATCCTCATATAAAATATGTGGTCGTAAAACTATATATGTACTATTTTCTGTAATAGTTATTTACGAACCAAGTGCGGGAAGACTATTTTCCCGCATGAGCGCACTTTGAAAGCACGAGCGACAGCAGGAAGCGAATGCTTTTAATTGCGCGAATGCGTGGAAGATATCTTCACGCAAGTGGTTAGTACAATATTTTTTGTACAAACATTAAATTAAAAAAATATTATTGATTAATGTCATTAGTATCATACCTAACCTAAAATAGATTACCTAATTAATTTAAGCATTTCATGTACGTAACTATTACTCGCCTTTCCCTAAAACTAAGTTATTATATTCTTTCACATGGCAAACATGAGGTATTTATTCTTATACATATTTATAAATTTATAGTACATTTATTGCGTTTTTTGGTTTAATTACAATTTATTAAGAACTGCCAATATGAATGTCGATGTGGTCAAATAGCCACAAATTTATTGGAAGAATTTTTAATTATTACTCCTATTTCCCCAACTTTTAGTAAATGATAGTCGAGGGAAGTAGTATTTTATACACTAAATTTTATTACCATCAAGTTAGATTTTTTTAAATGTCCCAAAGAGCCAGTGTTTTTTACAATTTTTACAGTCGCCTCGACCGGAAAATAATCCTTCCTGGTCGAGCGACACATGCGCCAAATGTCACTTTACAGGCGGTGAGTACAAACAATATTTAAAGCCGTTTGTCGTTTAACTAATGTTATACCTAACTTGGCGGTAGGTATTTCTGTATTGAAAGTCTTCATAGTGTGGAAAATGCCTATTAAAGTATTTGCATTCGGAAAATTTTCCTTCAATAATCGTCTCTCATTTGAATCTTTACCGGTCATGATGGACTTTTTAATTTTTATTTTACAAAATCCCAGAATTCAGCACTTAAATTTTAAAAGAAGTTATGGGTACAGCCTCCAAATTTTACTTTAATTTCAATATGTACTGTTGTGTAGTTCAGCCACATTCAAAATTACTTGCAAATAATATGTATATAGTTTTCATTTTAACAAAGTTTTTGGAAGAGGTAAAAATAAACTTTACACTCAATTTTACATTGCAACAAAAAAATTATTAAAAGCGATCGTGGTCTAATGCTTTGAAAAATTTCTCTATAGATTCCCTTTCCAACGGTATGCAATATACCACAAAAACCGTGATTACAAATTCACTAATTCGCTAAATTTGTGTATCGGGACATATCAGGCTGGTTGGTATTCCATATTCGAGATAAAAACTTATTTTTGGCGTAAATAACACACGCGAAAAAGATATATAAACTGTTATCTCCCTCCTGGGCAACAGAAATCAACGTCTGTCTCTTTTTCCTTTGGGTATTCCCTAAACTACGCACGTCGTTCTTCTCATTTTCTTCTGATATTACCTTGAGTTTTTGCAAAATGACTTGCCCGAATTGTTAGCTGGGTTGGCAATATTCAATGAATGTTATTATATATATATATATATATAGATAAATGAAAGTTGTGAAAAAGCCCAAATTTGAAATGTATTTTCAACCTAACAATATTTCCTATTTTTATGGGATTTTATTAAATTTCTGATGAAGACCAAATAATTTGTGTCGAAACGTAAAATAAACATTCTTTTTTATTCTACAAGAATAGTTTTCTTTTATATGCCATATTTTTAATATTCTTCACGACAAGGGAAAAAAAACACTACAGCGGAATAACCCGATAGTCTTTCTCCTCTTTTAATTATGTATCCGCGATATTTATTTTATATAATATATTATACAGTATTGTTTTTCATAATGACGATTGTCTTGCACACTGCAGATTAACCGTCAGGGAGTACTTCAATAATGTGTTCGCAAATTCATGGATTGGGAGGGATGGTCCTATTCTATGGCCTCCCCGTTTCACAGACCTAACTCCGTAGATTTTTACGTCTGGAGGAGGGCCAAAGGACTCGTATACGCCACGGAAATTGAAACAATAGACGTATTGAGGCGGCTTTGGACACCATTAAACACGGAATGCGTTTACACACAACTACTGTTGAAATAAGACAAAGATGGTGCGCATGCATACCCAAAGAGGTCAGCAATTCTAGCAAGATTGGTAGATTTGTGATCATGTGTCTCGATACACAAAGTTAGCGAATTGTGAAGTTGTAATCAAGGATTTTATGTTATACTTCATACCGTTGCAAAGGGAATACACTAGAGACGTTTTTAAAAGAATTAGAAAATCACGATCGCTTTTAGTCATCTTTTTATTGCAATGTAAAGTTGAGCTTAAAGTTTATTTTTACCTGTTCCAAAAATTTTGTGAGTTAATAAAATGAAAACTACATATTATTTGCAAGTAATTTTGAATTTGGTTGAACCACACAACTGTACACATTGAATTAAACTTAAATTTAGAGGTTGTATATATAACTTTTTCTTAAATTTAAGTTTAAATGCTGGATTTTGGAATTTTGCAAAGTAAGAATTAAAATGTCGAAATGAAAACCCGTGGGATTAATGTTGAGTTATCGGGCCTTAAGAGACAGCAATCGGCCAATTTAATTAATAACCCTGTATATTTCAGTAAAGAGACAGTGTCAAATCTGAAAATATAACTGCATGTCAACATTGCAATTAGTTAATGAACTGTATAACATAAAGAATATTGTATTGTATATGGACTAAATTAAAATTATTCATACTTACGATAATTAATTGCAATACTAGAAGAGTGAATTTGAATAAAAAACTAAAATGATTATTTTATTCTAATAAATACAGGATGTCCAGACCATGCGAGGACGGAAGATTACGGCCTTATTATTAAAGTTAAAGAAAAGTGTTTTAGACAAGAGTTGTAGCCATTCCTAAAATACACATTCTAAAATTATTTTCAACTATACAGAGTGTTGCGTAAATGAGTGACGATACAAACTTGTGTTTTTTAAATGGAACACCCCATATATTTTGGTATATTTAGATGCTACTCTTAAAAGGAAGGACATGGATATAAACATGTGTAGGGGTATCTCTTACCGTTGTAGCTTTATTCGCAATTTTGTGTCTCAACATGTCCAACTTTGTGGAGACTCCGAGACGAAACCTGAAAGAATTTTTGAGATCTGTAGAGGCAAGAAGTTTTCCACTTTCGTCAAGTTTAATAATCCATAATCAATTTATTTATTTTTAAATAAATGAATTTGCAGGAATAACAAACACAAAATTAACATTTACGCTTTTTTTTAAATAGAACAGCCTGTATATTTTTCGTCTAAAGTACAGTATTTTTTACAAGCTTTTTAATGATACCATATTTTCCCTATCCGCACTTATTAACTCTTATTATTAATAGATTCTAAATTTAAACGAAAAAAAAAGAATTTAAGTTGCTGTCAGCTTTAATTAT
Organism: Amphimallon solstitiale; assembly: GCA_963170755.1. Taxonomy (NCBI): domain Eukaryota; kingdom Metazoa; phylum Arthropoda; class Insecta; order Coleoptera; family Scarabaeidae; genus Amphimallon; species Amphimallon solstitiale. The sequence continues at coordinate 59,441,225 of OY720684.1, read as the reverse complement.
TAATAATAACAAATTACTACAACATATTGGAAAACAAAAAATAATATTTATTAGATTAATGTAAAATCTTAAATAAATAAATAAAATGCAAAAGTATAACATATTTATAGCAGATGCTCAAAAATTCCACCGTCTTGTTGAATGCACAATTCGAGGCGGCGGCGAAAATTGTTTTTAACATCTGTAAGCGTTTGCTGTCCAATATTTTTAAAAATGACCATTATACGTTGTTTCATGTCATTAGGTGTGGTTAGAATGTTTCGATAAACCTGTTCTTTAACATGTCTCCAAAGAAAAAAAAATGAGGTGTGGCCACCACACGACTTTCTTATACGTATGAAAGTGTTACTTCCGGTCCGAATTTTGAAATTTCATTTATACAAAAAATATTCCAAATCCAACTCTAAATACTTTTGTACTCTTCATAAATATATATAGAATGCATAATTTACGACATATTTGCAAAAAATCGCTATTCGATAAGAGTAAAGGTGGTACTTCCGGTCTGAATTTTGAAATTGTTTTATACAAAAGATATTAAAAAGTATGTTCTAAATACTTTTATACTCGTAATGTTCCTGCCTAGAAAGCATGACTTGCGAGATATTCGCAAAAAACTGATTTTCGAAAGAGTAAAAGTGTTTCTTCCGGTACGAATTTTCAAATTCTTTTTATACAATAATTGTTCCAAATCGAGCTCTAAGTACTTTTTTACTGCGATATATTTATATAGAATGCATAATTTTTGTGCTACAAAAATTATTCAAAATCAAGCTATAAATACTTTCATACCCGTAGTTCCGGTAGGAATTTCGAAAAACTTTATTAAAACAATTTTTCTCAAATTTAATTTTGAGTACATTTGAATTCTTTATAAATTTGTTTAAACTTAGTAATTGACGAAATATTTGCAAAATTCGATTTTTTCACTGAAGTAAACTACTACTTCCGGTCTGCCGATTTTCCTCAAAATCTAATCAGTTCTCAAGAGGGAGATTATATTCGTAAATACAAAATTTGGAATTGATATCTACTGCGGTTTGACCGCTATCGTGGTCACACATACACACACACACACACACACACACACACAGAGAGAGAGAGAGAGAGAGAGAGAGAGAGAGACATTTTTTAAAAACCACTTTTTTGGTATCAGGGGACCTCAAAACGTGGACATCTGCAAAAATCTCGAGGTCGAAAATTTTCATCATCACAATACTTTCTTATACTACGTATAAGAAAGTAAAGTCAATAGGAGTTAAATCAGGAGACCTTGAAGGCCAAGCTATAGGACCCTCCCGACCAATCCATCGTTCTTCACACCCGTTATTTAAAAATTTTTTTACACTTCTATGAAAATGTGGTGGAGCTCCATCATGCTGATACCACATTATTCTTCGTGTATGGAGATTGACATTTTCAAATAAATTAGGTAACTGATGTCTTAAAAAATGTTCGTATATGGATCCTGTTACCGTCCCTTTAAAGAAATAAGGACCAACAACTTGTAAATTAATTATGCCACCCCATACATTAATTGACCATTGATGTCGAAAGTCAATTTGTCTGACCCAATGGGGATAATAATGGGGGAAATTCAGATATTATTTTAATTAAAAATTCACGGGTGACTACGACTTTATTCGTTTAAATTTAGAATCTATTAATAATAAGAGTTAATAAGTTATAAAATACTAAGTGTGGATAGGGAAAACATGGTATCATTAGAAAGCTTATAAAAAATACTGTACTTTAGAAGAAAAATATACAGGGTGTTCTATATGAAAAAAAAGCGTAAATGTTAATTTTGTGTTTGTTATTCCTGCAAATTCATTTATTTAAAAATAAATAAATTGATTATAGATTATTAAACTTGACGAAAGTGGAAAACTTCTTGCCTATATAGATTTCAAAAATTCTTTTAGGTTTCGTCTCGGAGTCTCCACAAAGTTGGACATGTTGAGACACAAAATTTCGAATAAAGCTACAACGGTAAGAGATACCCCTACACATGTTTATATCCATGTCCTTCTTTTTAAGAGTAGCATCTAAATATACCAAAATATATGGGGTGTTCCATTTAAAAAAACAAACGTTTGTATCGTCACTCACTTACGCAACACTCTGTACAGTTGAAAATAATTTTAGAATGTGTATTTTAGGAGTGGCTACAACTATTGTCTAAAACACTTTTCTTTAACTTTAATAATAAAGCCGTAATCTTCCGTCCTCGCATGGTCTGGACAGCCTGTATATTCATAAATTTTATATAATAAATATTTAATTATTTTTAGATTATTGCGTTTACTATAAACCACCTATCCTAAATCATATAATAAGAGAATAATCTTGAAGAAATAAGTTCTACCACTGAATGCATAGTCACAGCCGTCTTTAGTTACAAGCCGTGAAGTTAAAATTGGCAACACTGCCTAATTGCCTTCAAGTGGGTCTACGCGCGGGCTTGAGTACACGCTCAAAGTGACACAGATTAATCTAAAATAGGATTTTTGGTAGTTATTTTCTTTAAATTTACGTAGGTAGGTATAATGTAATGAAGAAAGAATGTATAAAAGGGACACGTATAAAAAACATTATTAATAGTTTAACATTTTTAATAATATTCGCTAATTATTCAAATTGATAATTTTCTCTTTTGACCACTTTTTTCATGGTGACAAGCACTATTTTTATTTCTACTATAATTATTTAATACTATATTGTTCATAATTAACACCACAAGGACGTATATTTTCTCATATAGTGTTCCAAATTTACATACAACACTAAAATCAATACAAAAGTTATCAGACTTTATACTTTTAATTGCTAATGGGGTTAATGCCTTTTGATGATTCTTTTAGCCCCAGAATTGTTTTTCAATTTCTATATTTTTTGTTATACAAGCAAATATTGCACATATGTGAAAATACACATAACCTACTTCATCAGTTGCTGCACAAAGTCCGCCTCTCTGCAGATAACCACAATAAGCATCACCAAACAAAGCGCCATTACTTTTCACTGCCGACTTTTTACAATTCACTCACTTATTTTTCTTTTTAATTGGAAGAGTAGCATAATCACTATGTACTCGTATGCTTGTAATATTCAGCGTTTATACATAAATCACTGCAAAACCTACATCTTGCTAACAAATTTTGTAGCTGAGACCAACGAGTTAACTTATGGGTTTCAAGTAACACCCTGTTACTATACACGATTTATTAATAACGATACTTGAAACCATTTTTACAGTTTCATTTTCCTTGTCTTTATATGACTCAAACCGTTGTATTTCACCTCCATCAAAATGTTTACAGCAAACTACTGAATTCCTCTGTGGCGACGAAATGTTCTCTGCTAATTGCGCGTAACCACCTTTTACGTAATTCATTTTCCATTGGAAATGAAAAGGTTGTTTGTAGATCTTCCTCTTCGGGTGTATCTTGTAGTTCGATTAACACAATGAGACACAGCACATCCATGGCATCTAATACGTCACACACATGGGCGTAGCCAGGATTTATAACAGGGGGGGGGGCAAACCATGGTCCATGGTCGTTCAAAATGTAAAATTTTGGGATAAAAAGAAAAGGCAAATGAAAACAAAACTTTGAGATTTTAATTATACTTAAATTAAATTAATAACATTTTTCTTGGGTTGAAACTAAATTTATCCAAAACTTTCTTCACTATGCAGTCCTGATTTTCCTTAAAAAATTGTCGATGCACACTCATCAAACACAACCCAGTGAGTCTGTCATCACCCATTGTACTCCTGAGCCAGGTTTTTACCCTTCGTAGGGTACTGAACGATCTTTCCACGGTAGCAGTAGTGGATGGGAAAGCACTTAATATTAGCAGTGCGTGCCTTGTTGCAGGGAAAAAAACATTAGCTTCCTCCAAAAGTGCAGCCACTTCAATGTCCTTTAATTTGTCTTCTGCTAAATTCTTCTTCTTCCATATATTGTACCACAAATCTAATTCTGCAGAGACATCACCCAACTTATAAAATTCCATGAAAGATTCTGCATTATTTTTGAAATCTTTTGAAGCCATTTTGAGCATGCTTGAAGGATGAAGATAAGTTAAAGCAAAAGCAGGTGTATTTTCGTTGGAGAATCTAGCACCCAAAGACGAAGTTAAAGAATCAAGATAGGGGATGATTATTGACCGCGTGCAGTATACAACTGCAGACTCAGATGGTGGATTACTTCTGTGTACTTGCTTTTGAGTGACTCGTGGTACTGACAACTCAACCCCTACTTTCTCTGAAATATCAAGTGATTTTTTATATAATTCATAAGAAACATTTTCGACATCTTGTCGATCTTCTTTGATTACATCTAGAATATCATCAATATGTTTCTTCACCATAACCAAATCCATACTTTTACCTTGTAAAACGTTTACAACGGGTTCCAAAATTGCATAGTATCTTGCAATTATGTTTAAGCCTAAGATGAAAATTGGTTTAGTAACTGCACAGTGCAATTGGTAGGCACATTTTCTTGTTGCATAGTTTCCTTCGACAGATAGATGTTCTAGTGCTTTAACAATGTCAGTGAAGCTCTCTGAATATTTTTTTATGCTCTTGTATTTTTCCGACCATCTGGTCTCACAGAGCCTTGAAAGATTTGGAACCGATTTCCTACGGGCTGGCGATTCACGAAAGAAGGTTATTGTGTCTTTAACCGTTGCAATTGTGTTTCTTATTTCTGGTAGCTTGCTAGTATCATTGACCACAAGATTTAGTCTGTGGCTGGAGAAATGGAAAAATAAAGACTTAGCGTACTTTTTTTTAAGAATGGCCTGTACACCACTTTCTTTGCCGGCCATCGTAGAACACCCGGCAAATCCGAATCCCACACAATTATCGGCGGAAAAATTATTATCTTCTAAAAAACTTTGAATTGCGCTAGCGATTGTAGAAGCATCTTGACATTTTAACTCAATGTAGCCTACAAATTCCTCCCTGATTATTTTTTGGCTTTCATCATAGAACCTTAATCCAATAGAAAGCTGCTCTTTTCCAACGATATCTGCTGTTTCATCAGCCATTACTGCATAAGCTTTTGCCCGTTTACAGTCTTCGATTATTTTTTCTTTGATAACTTCACCGCATAATAGTATGATCTCATTTTGAATTGTTGGTGAGGTATAGACTGCGTTTTTTTGACATTTATCCAAGTGGCTCTTTAGCTTCTCATCACCAGAGTCAATCCTCAAATTTAAAAGGTCAAAGAAAACTCCCTCATTTCCTACTTTTCCTCTAAGCGGCAAATCATGAATTCCACAAAATATTATGCATGAAATAATTGCTGACAATATTTGTTTATTTTCTTCAATCGTCTTATGGTGCCCTATTTGCAACTGGACATCAACAGGAGCATTTTCAAGAAATGCTTTTGCAGCAGCTGTTGAAGATTTGTGGTAATGGGTGCCAACGTGCTTTCTACAATCTTCATGTATATCCTTAAACTTCATGTAAGGCCTTACATAAATGACCCCAAAACTCCTTTAACTGTAGCAATTCTTGGCGGAAATAAAACACAATACAAACATAGAGCACCTTTCAAACGACTTGAGTACACCAGCCATGGAGTATATTGATCTAACCAGCGATGGTTAAATTTTCTTTTCAAGTGAATGGCATCAGAAGCGAAATCGTAATTGGATGATGGAACCCAAGGGTTTGTCAACAATTCCTTCTTTTTTTCAGAAGGCAAGTTATTGGCACAACTAACATAACGACCAATGTCATTTTCATGGTAGCCATCGCGTTCTTCAGTTTGTTTAGAGGTCCCAGATCCAGAGACAACTTCATGTAGATATGAAGAACTACTTGAGCCTTCTACAAAAATAGATTCCGATTTTGATGTTCCGACCATTTTATTTTCATCTTCATCACAATCATTGCTTCCACTTCCACTACTGTCATCATGAACTTTTTTCCGGTTTAGAGATTTTTGACCTAAAAATAATAACCTAATATCATTCTTGTTCTTAGTCCCTAGTATAAAAATTAGTATAAAACAAAACTACCATGTAATGATAGTGATAGATTATAATGTGGATATACTATATCTGATGTTAATATTTTTTCTCTAGATTAAAAACACAAAATGAAATTAATAGCACGTACAAAGTGCTGTTTGATCTTTAATATGTACAAATTTCAAGTTTTAATTGTGAACAAAAATTAACATGGGATATAACATATCTGCATTATAAGCTATCGTTACATGGTAGTTTTGTTTTATTTGGTGCTGGTCGAGCAACCAATTTTCAAATTTTTGGACCATTTCTAATGGAATGACTCTAAAGTTTTAATTAAAAATTTAATTTTCTACTGAAATTATTTAACTTACCTTTTTGTAACCAATTTCTTATATCCATATTGTCTTTTCTGTCTCTTTATTCTGTGGTAAAACTATTGTTACGGATTTTCCCTCTTGTTTCTCGCGCCTCGCTTTCTATTCGCCGTATGCAACTTCGTATCCTGCACTATGTACTGTACTGTACTGTCTGTCTTCGCGCCGGATAGACAACTAACTTTATATACGCTTTTGAGCCTAGAAATTGCCAGAACATTCGCATCGCCGGTTTCCGTATATTCCTCACTTGTATCTCGATTTTTCTCGAACTCGAAGAAAACCAGTGGCGTTTTGTTACACTATTAAATAGGACACTGTCGCTAGACAAGAGCACTTACACACCAACTCAATAGTTGTTATAAGAGTATTTAATTCGGATTCTGATGTAGGATTGTGTATTGAATGTTTCAAAATATTTCACGCTAAAACTACTTATTGAGTAAATTTATTTTAATTAATAGGATTAAAAAATGTAGTTAAATGAAAACAAAAGAAAAGTGACAATTTTTTTACCATTTTTCTCAAAAATGTCCGACTGTTAAGTGGTTGAATCGAACACTAAAAATTGACGTATCCTGAGAGTAAATCGAACACTCCTTTTTATCCAATTCTGGTGTGGGACAATTCTGGTGTGCACCAATGCATAGATCGAAAACGCTATTAATATATATTTAGCACTATGTCAGTTTTTCAAACAGCTTTGTTTTTTGCTGATGAAATATATTTTAGTGACAAAGGACACGCGAATAATTTTATTTATTAGAGCTTATTAATTAATTTTAAAATGTTCATAAAAGCCACCAAACGACCACAACAAACAAAATATATAAAACAGATAACAAAAAAAAATATGCAGAACAGAAAAATATGTATATTTTAGATTTAATTTTTCGTTTATTAAAATTTAAAAATTATTTAATTTATTTTTGCTTCCAGGGGGGGGGGGGCAGTTGCCCCTCCCTGCCCTTCGCTGGCTACGCCCATGGTCACACAGTTGTAAAAAAATAAACAAAACGAGTGAATGTATATTGTTCTTACCTTCTTCAAATTTATTTATGTTAATCAAAATTATAAACAGCGAACAAACGATTACAAAGAACGTGTTGGCACTTTGAGGTTATATTTAATAATGTTATCGGCCACATTTACGAAAATACGAACTGTTTAGCGAAAGGTACTTCCTGAGTTTGATTTTAACTTTATAAATACTTCTTGTCAATGTTTTTGATTGAAACTCATGTAAACTTTATGTAATAAACGTAACATGCACATGGACTCATGTGTGAAAATTACCTAGAATGAGAACCAGTAGAACTACACACGCAGTTGCCAGATCTCCAACTTAACGGCTTGTAAGTAGAGACGGCTGTGATAGAGTATAATATAATATATATATACACTGTCCAACTCACAAGTGAGTAGAACATGCTGAATGTCGGAGCATACAGCAATGCTCATTATATACCAATTTTAAATACATATTCAAGCAATATGTTGGAATGTGCATCTATTGGCAGCAAATAATTCATAAAAATGAATTATAATGGAATATTAACTATGTAGGTACTTTAATTAGTTGGGAAATGTTTTCTTTAAAGAAATTTGTTTGGTTGCTGTATCAAAGAAACAACTAAATTTCGTATCTTAAAATATTGTCTATTACTTTTGTATTCAGGAAAAACTATAAATAAAATGCTGACTGTCATTTGAAACTTGTGTTCTTTCTTATCTATTCATTTTGAATAGTTGTCAGGAAGAATATTAATAAGGCTTATATTCCCAACTCCTTGTTTTATTTGTTTGCCCTATTGAAGGTAATAGCTCTATTAGTCATAGCTAAATATTTTTAGTGACAGTGATATCAGGAAAAACTTTGATTTTATTAGACAATGTGTTTTACGTTCTCTGTCAATTAAATTTAAATTTCTTAAGAATTTCTAAACCATTCAACGACTGACTTACACACTAGTATTGCCTTGGGCTAATTTTGCTGCTATAGGTAGTGAATAATTTATATATACAAGCTGACTTTAATAGTGGAACGTTAATTTTAGTAACTGTTAAAACATAATAAACTAAACAAAATAGCAAAAATGCCGTAATAAGAGTTGCTAAATAACTGAAGGTGAGGTACTGAAGAGTATTTTCAATTTGGCAAACTACAGCTTCTATATGGTAAGCTTTGAAAATAATCATCTGTTCTGTGCGTTTGTGTCATCCCTAATGATGTTAGATTACTCGTATGACCATAGAATTAACTTCAGTTGTATCAGGTTTCAAGGATAAGTCGATTATGTAATCCGTTTGAACAATATTAGTGAATGAGTTAATTACCATCGTCAAAGAAAAGCTTCAAAACGTCAAGCACCTATATGTATGATTATAACTATTATAACAGATTATATTTGAATGTAAGCACAAGGGCTGCATATCAAGCCATATAAGAATGCATATCCACACCAAGCCGGCGTCGTGAACAACAACGCACGCACACGTGTTTCAGCGTATATAGATCTAATCAGCATGAGACGTGTTATCACCATTCGTTTTAAACTTACACCGCCAGTGTATCTGTCTCTTTGCACAGCAAGTGTCCATGCGCGATCTCAGCGACATCTGTTACCTCGGCACAACGTACGCCTACTTTAGTTTTATTTAGAGGTAGTCTTTGATTACCCATTTTCTCCAAGCTCCAAAATAACTTCCAAGAATAAAACTTCGCGTTGTAATTCTAAGCAAAAAAAACAAACAAATATAAACAGTAAAATGCAGCATTTCGTGAATTAACTTCAATAAGAATTTAATAGAAGCACGGTATATTATCGCTTGTTTGGAATCAGTTCGTACTTTAGTTTTTTTGCTATTTGTAATGCATTAAAATCAGAAAGTAGTATTCGCCCAATTATAGTGATTATAAGACTTTTCTTATGCTGAACAGTAAACCGATTCTCTGCTACTTATCATATCAACATTGATTTGAGGTATTTTTTGTAATTTTTTCCCGCAATAGGTAAATTAGCCGAATAGTAATAACACTTAAAACATATAATTTCATTATATATTTTCAAATAGGTTAAATATTAATTTACAAAACATTTTATCAATAATAATAATATATAATGTGAAATTATAAAATCTATAAAGAAAAATATATATCGGTTATACCAAAAATATAATTGCAATGCTACAGCAAGATTGTAATTAAAAAATTTTAAAATAGATTTTGAAAAATGTGTCAAAATTATGTTAAAGATTGGGGAAAATCCTGTAGCCAGAGATAAAAAATCTTACAATACTGATATAATAATATAATCATGAATTTTGAATTAAATTGTTATAAATAACAATTAAATTTGTTGTATATGTTATAAAATTAATAGAATGTTTCCCTAATTTAAATTAATCATTTCTAAAGTTAATCTTATAATTTTCTATCGGTTTCGCTGCAATAATTTTAAAAGAATGTTCCAAGACAATGATAAAATTACACAAGCATAGGAGATTATAATGTATCTAAAAAATGAGGTGTGGCCACCACACGACTTTCTTATACGTATGAGCGTTTCAAACTATACAATTTAAAGAATTTTTTTATACAACACTTATTCAATATCCTATTCTAAGTACTTTCATTCTCTTAATAAATCGCTATAGAATGCATACTTTGCAAGATATTCGAAAAAAAGTGCTACTCGCTAAAGTAAAAGTGCTACTTCCGGTCCGATTTTTGAAATTTCATGTATACAAAAAATATTGCAAATCCAAGTCTAAATACTTTTGTACTCTTAATAAATATATATAGAATGCATAATTTACGACATATTTGCAAAAAATCGCTATTCGGTAAGAGTAAAAGTGTTACTTCCGGTCCGAATTTTGAAATTTTTTTATGCAAAAGATATTGAAAATTATGTTTTAAACCCGTAACGTACCTGTCTAAAGAGCATGATTTGCGAAATATTCGCAAAAAACCGATTTTCGATAAGAGTAAAAGACCTACTTCCGGTAGGAATTTCGAAAAACTTTTTAAATAAAATTGTTCTCAATTTTAATTTTAAGTACATATGAATTCTTTATAAATTTGTATAAACTTAGTATTTGACGAAATATTGGCAAAATTCGATTTTTATACAGAAGTAAACTGCTACTTCCGGTCTACCGATTTTACTGAAAAACTAATCAGATCTCAAGAGGGAGATTATACACGTAAATACAAAATTTGGAATTGATATATCCAGCGGTTTGACCGCTATCGTGGTCACAGACAGACAGACAGACACACAGACACACACACACACACACACACAGACATTTTTTTAAAAACCACTTTTTTGGTATCAGGGGACCTCAAAACGTGGACATCTGCAAAAATCTCGAGGTCGAAAATTTTCATCATCACAATACTTCCTTATACTACGTATAAGAAAGTAAAAATAACCACCATTTTATTCCGTAGTCGGCATTTGAGTGCGATCACTTGGACACGGTTATTTGGGCCAGAGACTCTTTATTCCCGCGCCCAAAGAGGGCGAGGATGTTTGGGCGGGGGACGCTCATATCTTGTTTTGTTTTCATTTGTTAAATTTTAATTTTAATTCGTCATTTAATTAAAAAAAAAACTAGTAGAGGCAACCTTTACAAACTAAACATTAAAGAAACGAATATTAGTTGCTAACTTGTTTGTCGAAAACATGTTTTGTACAAGAAAACACTAGGTGAATTAATTTGTGACCTGACCCTAACTCACTAATTAGATCAAAAATAGAGGTTTCACTGTATTTCTAGGTAGTTAATCTAATAAATAGGTACCACCGTAGGTACGGCCCCGTTTGTAAATGTAAATAAAAATAGTTTATTGATAATTTACTTGCGGAAACGAGGATACTCCAAAAAAATTAAAATTCATCCAAACTGATAGAGGGATAAAAAACATTTACTGAAGGTTAAAGAAAATATTCAGCATTCTGGCCAGAAGTAACACTTTTACTCACAGGTTTATTAAGAAGTTAAAAGTATTTGAAACTTAATTTGGAACAGTTTTATATAAAAAAATGGTATGGTGCTCATACTCGTACCTCATGTTTTGCTATGTTTTACTTTTCTATAAAACATTATTCATATTACAATTAAAAACCTTCAACATCTGAAGTAAATAGTCCTAAAATTTAATTCAAATATGAAATATATTTGCTTTTAGGTTAGCTGTATTTTCCTTTATTAATTCGTTTACTGAATAAAATACATATATTTCTTTATAAGGCGTTAAAAGTTAATGGGAAATGTTTGGAATAACCTGGAACTACTGCAGTTGACCGCAGGTATTCCTGTCTTGTCGGTAGCCTGAGGACACTTTTTGTCGTACTATTCATATATGTAATATAAGTATTAATTTTTCAATAACGCCCGTAAAGCAATAGTAATAATAATTACGGTTTTGTTTAGTTTTAATAATTAATGTTTTGCAAGACTATCAAGTTTTCCCTTTTACTTTCTTATACGTAGTATAAGGAAGTATTGTGATGATGAAAATTTTCGACCTCGAGATTTTTGCAGATGTCCACGTTTTGAGGTCCCCTGATACCAAAAAAGTGGTTTTTAAAAAATGTCTCTCTCTCTCTCACTGTGTGTGTGTGTGTGTCTCTGTGTGTGTGACCACGATAGCGGTCAAACCGCTGTAGATATCAATTCCAAATTTTGTATTTACGTGTATAATCTGCCTCTTGAGAACTGATTAGATTTTGAGCAAAATCGGCAGACCGGAAGTAGTAGTTTACTTCAGTGAAAAAATCGAAATTTGCAAATATTTCGTCAATTACTAAGTTTAAACAAATTTATAAAGAATTCATATGTACTTAGAATTAAGTTTGAAACAAATTGTCTTAAAAAAGTTTTTTGAAACTCCAACCGGAAGTAGGTCTTTTACTCTTATCGAAAATCAGTTTTTTGCGAATATCTCGCAAGTCATGCTTTTAAGACAAATACGTTACGAGTATAAAAGTATTTAAAATATCATTTTCAATAACTTTTATATAAAAAAGATTTCAACATTCAGACCGGAAGTACCACTTTTACTCTTATCGAATAGCGATTTTTTGCAAATATGTCGTAAGTTATGCATTCTATATATATTTATCAAGAGTGCAAAAGTATTTAGAGTTAGATATGGAATATTTTTTGTATAAATGAAATTTCAAAATTCGGACCGGAAGTAACACTTTCATACGTATAAGAAAGTCGTGTGGTGGCCACACCTCATTTTTTACTTTCTTATACGTAGTATAAGGAAGTATTGTGATGATGAAAATTTCCGACCTCGAGATTTTTGCAGATGTCCACGTTTTGAGGTCCCCTGATATCAAAAAAGTGGTTTTTAAAAAATGTCTCTCTCTCTCTCTCTCTCTCTCTCTGTGACCACGATAGCGGTCAAACCGCTGTAGATATCAATTCCAAATTTTGTATTTACGAATACAATCTCTCTCTTGAGAACTGACTAGATTTTGAGCAAAATCGGCAGACCGGAAGTAGTAGTTTACTTCAGTGAAAAAATCGAATTTTGCAAATATTTCGTCAATTACTAAGTTTAAACAAATTTATAAAGAATTCAAATGTACTCAAAATTAAATTCGAGAAAAATTGTTTTAATAAAGTTTTTCGAAATTCCTACCGGAAGTAGGTCTTTTACTCTTATCGAAAATCAGTTTTTTGCGAATATCTCGCAAGTCATGCTTTCTAGGCGGGTACATTACGAGTATAAAAGTATTTAGAACATACTTTTAAATATCTTTTGTATAAAAAAAATTTCAAAATTCAGACCGGAAGTACCACTTTTACTCTTATCGAATAGCGATTTTTTGCAAGTATGTCGTAAGTTATGCATTCGATATATATTTATCAAGAGTACAAAAGTATTTAAAACTATATTTGCAATATTTTTTCTACATATGAATTTTCAAAATTCGGACCGGAAGTAGTACTTTTACTCTTAGCGAGGAGCACTTTTACTTTCTTATACGTAGTATAAGGAAGTATTGTGATGATGAAAATTTTCGACCTCGAGATTTTTGCAGATGTCCACGTTTTGAGGTCCCCTGATACCAAAAAAGTGGTTTTTAAAAAATGTCTGTTGTCTCTCTCTCTCTGTGTGTGTGTCTGTGTCTGTCTCTGTGTGTGTGACCACGATAGCGGTCAAACCGCTGTAGATATCAATTCCAAATTTTGTATTTACGAATATAATCTCCCTCTTGAGAACTGATTAGATTTTGAGCAAAATCGGCAGACCGGAAGTAGTAGTTTACTTCAGTGAAAAAATCGAATTTTGCAAATATTTCGTCAATTACTAAGTTTAAACAAATTTATAAAGAATTCAAATGTACTCAAAATTAAATTCGAGAAAAATTGTTTTAATAAAGTTTTTCGAAATTCCTACCGGAAGTAGGTCTTTTACTCATATCGAAAATCAGTTTTTTGCGAATATCTCGCAAGTCATGCTTTCTAGGCAGGTACATTACGAGTATAAAAGTATTTAGAACATACTTTTAAATATCTTTTGTATAAAAAAAATTTCAAAATTCAGACCGGAAATACCACTTTTACTCTTATCGAATAGCGATTTTTTGCAAATATGTCGTAAATTATGCATTCTATATATATTTATGAAGAGTACAAAAGTATTTAGAGTTGGATTTGGAATATTTTTTGTATAAATGAAATTTCAAAATTCGGACCGGAAGTAACACTTTCATACGTATAAGAAAGTCGTGTGGTGGCCACACCTCATTTTTTACTTTCTTATACGTAGTATAAGGAAGTATTGTGATGATGAAAATTTTCGACCTCGAGATTTTTGCAGATGTCCACGTGTTGAAGTCCCCTGATACCGAAAAAGTGGTTTTTAAAAAATGTCTGTGTGTCTGTCTGTCTGTCTGTGTGTGTGTGTGACCACGATAGCGGCCAAACCGCTGTAGATATCAATTCCAAATTTTGTATTTACGTGTATAATCTCCCTCTTGAGATCTGATTAGTTTTTCAGTAAAATCGGTAGACCGGAAGTAGCAGTTTACTTCAGCGAAAAAATCGAATTTTGCGAATATTTCGTCAACTACTAAGTTTAAACAAATTTATAAAGAATTCATATATACTTAAAATTAAAATTGAGAATAATTTGATTTAAAAAGTTTTTCGAAATTCCTACCGGAAGTAGGTCTTTTACTCTTATCGAAAAATCAGTTTTTTGCGAATATTTCGCAAGTCATGCTTTTTAGACAAGTACGTTACGGGTATAAAAGTATTTAAAACATAATTTTCAATATCTTTTGTATAAAAAAAATTTCAAAATTCAGACCGGAAGTACCACTTTTACTCTTATCGAATAGCGATTTTTTGCAAATATGTCGTAAGTTATGCATTCTATATATATTTATCAAGAGTACAAAAGTATTTAGAACTGGATTTGTAATATTTTTTGTATATTTGAAATTTCAAAATTCGGACCGGAAGTAGCACTTTTACTCTTAGCGAGGAGCACTTTTTTGATAATATCTTGCAAAGTATGCATTCTATAGCGATTTATTAAGCGAATGAAATTACCTAGAATAGGATTATGAATATGTTTTGTATAAAAAAATTCTTAAAATTGTATAGTTTGAAACGCTCATACGTATAAGAAAGTCGTGTGGTGGCCACACCTCATTTTTATTATTCTGAATAAACGTACAATTCTTACCAATCAGCGGCACTCTATAGTATCATCGCTTTGTGTACAAATATTCAATTGTAAAATAGATAAATTTACATTTAGACATATACAGGGTGAGTCATCTGGGCGGGGTAGGCCGATTGTGACTTTATGAGAAAAGAGATTTTGAAGGTAGCCACTCATTATGTCGGTTTAAAATTATTTTGTTTTACTTTTCCGTAACTTGGTGGCTGACCATGGTTATAGCTTTTAAGTGGAACTATATATTATTACATTTATGTATTCCTTGTAAAATTATTAGTCACAAACTAATAAGATAGTATAAGCCTAAAATTTAAAGTTTTGAACTTATTCACTCAAGTATACATACACGAAAAATTTTCGTATATGAATAAATTTTTCGTGTATGTATACTAGAGTGATTTAATAGTGGAGAGCGCTTACTCTCCAAGTATTACTTTGCTACATTGTATTTTCAACTTATTATCATTTTTCTCTAAAATTCAATGTTTTTATAAAGTTATATATCTCGAAATATAGACACTATTTTCGTCAATGTTGTTTATAATAAAAGATCCTAATACAAGCATGTTTTATTTATTTTTTTCAATTACATGGCGCAGAAAACTGCATTAAAATTTGAATGACACATTTTGTCTAAAAGTATTTTTTTTAAAAGGAACTCCCAATATATCAGTTCATTTTTGAATTGCTTACTAAATTTCGCACCAAAACATACCGGGCGTTATTACTTTAATAGTGACCATTACTGAGCTATTGTCATTTTTTGATATAATTTTGCCAACTTTATGTTTTTTTATTTGAATATGGTATAGAAAGCCATGATATTTGCTGTGAAATTGACATTCGAACGAATGACATTTAATAAGTTGCTTGTCAGTTGACAAACATGATTTTATTTACAATACCGTCTATGCCAGCAATATATTTCATAAAATATATACAATTTACTACAATAAACAAATTTTAGAACGAAACAAATTGATAGCTTGATTATAGTAAGAGGAGATAAAAAATATTTCAACAAATGTTCAAATGAATATTCATTCACTTCTAAATATTTTTGAACACGCTTCCGAAATGATGAATCGGCTTTAATAAGGAGTCGATCACCTATGTTTCTAAATATTTGTCGAATATATTCCCGCATAGCTTCTTTTGTGTTTACAGGTATACTGTATATTTGCTGTTTTACCTAGCCCTATAACAAAAATCTCATATTGTGGTGTTCGAAGACCTTTAGCAGGCTAGTGAATAGGGCCTCCACGAGCTAGCCACTTCCCTTGAAACATTTAAATTAAAATATTTCGTGCAGGCCTATCATCCGATCAACAAAAATACTTCCCCATACATTTAGTCTTCACCTATGCTGATCTATTTACTAGTGAAGTAAGGGTTTTCATTTGAATAATAATGACAGTTACTTCTAATATGAAAAGTAGTTTCACGCGTTGATAACACATTAACAAAAGGAATTATCTGGACATTTGCTTTAGTTATTACCCAATAGCAGAACACCCTTCTTCTTCCCATTTGGACCTGGGCCTCCCATATTTTCTGCCTCCAGACATATTGCTGCCTTGCTATTGCCTTCCAATTACGCACTTTTAGTAATTGTTTAGTGTCCTCTTCAATGTTGTCCACCCATCTCTGTCTTGGTCGTCCTCTTCCCCTGACGCACCCCATCTGACCGTCTGGGATTCGGTCGCGACCCATTCTTCCTAGGTGCCCCGCCATTTCAATCTTCGTAATTTAATAAATTCGACAATATCTGGTTGTTTGTACTTCTGCTTTAATTCAAAGTTGTATTGGATTCTCCATTCCCCATCCTCCATCACCGGCCCATATATTTTCCTCAGGATTCGCCGTTTCCATCTTGCTAGTAACTCCTCTGAGTGCTTAGTGATTGTCCACGTCGCGCCTCCGTATGTCACCACGGGTCTTATCATGGCCCTGTAGATTGTAGTTTTCGTTTTTCTTGTAGCTGATTTGGACTGGAATATATGTACGAGTGAGAAGTAGGCTCTGTTTACAGCTAGTATGCGTTGTTGTATTTCTTGTTTGATGTCGTTTTCATTGTTAATTTGGGATCCCAGATATTTAAATCGCTGCACCACTTCGAAGTTATTATTTCCTATTGTGTAATTCTGGCCAATCTTTCTTCTTGGTTTCACTGGTAGTAGTTTGGTCTTTGTTTCATTAACCTACAGCCCAATATTACTGGCTTGTGTTTCTAATTTGTTAAACACTTCATTGATTTCTTGTTCTGTTCTGGCCACTAGATTAATATCATCTGCATAGGAGATTATCTGATGTGACTTGCGCATTATTGTGCTGTCAAGGTTCTGACTGGCCTTTTTTCTATTGCATTCTCCAGTACAATGTCGAACAGGATCGATGCAAGTCCATCTTACTGCCTCACACCTTTGGTGGTTGAAAACCTTTCCGTCATTTGGTCTTGTATTCTTACTACGGCCTTCGAGCCTGTCATTGATGTAATGGTTAAACTTACCAATTTGCTTGGTATGGCAAAAGCTTCCATTATATCATATAGCCTATTCCTATCTATACTATCGTAGGCCTCGTTGA
Source organism: Amphimallon solstitiale (assembly GCA_963170755.1). NCBI lineage: Eukaryota > Metazoa > Arthropoda > Insecta > Coleoptera > Scarabaeidae > Amphimallon > Amphimallon solstitiale. Next base: position 59,423,540 of record OY720684.1, on the reverse strand, counting down.
AGTCAATGAATAACTCATAGATTGGTACATTATATTCCCATGCTTTTTCCAGTATTTGCCGAGTGGTGGAGATCTGGTCAGTGATTGATCGCCCCTCTCTGAAACCTGCCTGGTGATTTCCTCTCCATACTCTGTTATTCTTGTCGCAGTATACTTGTGAGTATTTTATATGTTATACATAGTAGCGATATTCCTCTGTAGTTCTTACAGTTATGTTTGTCCCCTTTTTGTAAATGTATAACCGCCGTGCTCCATTCTCCTGGCATTCTTTCTTCTTTCCATATCTCGGTGATCAATTTGTGTATTTGTTTGGCTAGTCCTTCGTTCTTGCTTAATTCTGCCGATATATTATCTATTCCAGGTGCCTTGTCGTTACTCAACTTTCGCAGAACACCCTTCCAGCCTTAAAATGATGGGTGCGTAACTTAATATTTAAATGTATGCACTACGGATGGCATTTATTTTATTTTAAGGTCCCTGCAACGTTGGTTTGGCTAATATCCTGCAAACGACTTACTTCACGGGTACTGACGTGAGGATTTTCATGTTCATTATTTATCACATATTTAGGTTTCAATGGTTTTTAATAAGCAATACTAACAGTAGTAATGAAAGTGACGTCCAGAATCCTGGGAATCTTCTTCCAGTGTACCGCTGTTGGTAAACTCTCGGGACTAATAAATAATTACTTTGACATTCCTCAAGCACCAAACTACCGTATTTAAGTAAAACATAAAATTTTGCAAAATTTCATAAAAAAATGACGATAGTTCAGCAATAGTCACTAAACCAAAAACTTTTGATTTTAGGCCTATATTATCTTATTACTTTGTGACTAAGAATTATAGGGGAATACAAAAATGTAATAATATACAGGGTATTCTATTAAAAAACAGTATAACTATGGTCAGTCACCAAGTTTTGGAACACTCTGTATAATACAAAATAAATTTGGTGCTCCTAATGAGTGTCTGTCTTAGGAAGAAAACCGCTTCGAAATAACTTTTCTCATAAAGTTACAATCGGCCTTCCCCGCGGAGATGACTCACCCTGTATACGATTACTTTCAGAAGGATTCTCTCGACACTTTCTAATAAAAACACCTTACCGTTTTTAGACCACCATCCGACCTCGTCTTACTTCAACACCACCTATTATATCAAGCAAATGTTGACTAACACTAACAAATCTCCTGGGAACAGGGTGCACTCTATTTGAAAACTGTTTTGCATAACGTCGGGAAGCTGCTGCCGTAGTTTCATTCACCTCACGGTAAATAATAATGAAATTTGGTTTTGTTCGTCGGCCATTGTACTACGTAGTCGTCCTACAATTTCTATTGATAACGTATTACAACTGCATGTCTGTACAATATGACAAAGATTGGTTCATAAAAGAAAAAAAACGAAAAACGTGACATTTCTGCAAATCATTAATTGTAACCGTTAAAAATTTACATATGGAAAAGAGACGTTAGTGTAAATGAAATACCTAAATAATGTGAGTTACGTTTCTAAAACGCGTTTCTCTCTGTTGCAGCCTTTACAATAATCAATTAAAACAAATATTTAATTTCATTGATAGAACACTAATTGCCGGGTGTCCCAGCGAAGCGGTAAAGTCCATTATTGGTATCTAATAATGCAGATAGCTAAAATGTTTAACACAAAAATTGTAGATAATCATAAACTCTTCAGTTTAAATTATTTTCATTTACACAGAGTGTTCGACAATAATGAACCCACACAAACTTTTTTATTTTTAAATGGAATGATATGTATTTTTACATTTCATGATAGCCCCTCCTTTAACAGCTGACTAAACGGACATCAATTTGTATTTGTTGTTGTTCAACTGTTTCCGAGATATGGCGATTTTTATCAAAAAGGGTACAACTTTCGAAAAATTGCTATAAAATAACGATTAAAGATGAAAGAACGAACTATTATAGGTTCAGTTAGTAGAGAAATCATTTCAATAGGTGAATTTAATATTTATTGCGACGCTCATGTCCTTTAGAATTACATACCATTCGCTGAAGTTAAAAATTCTTATAATAAATTAAATGGAACACCTGTAAAAATGCTTCTTGTGTCCTTGAACAATATTGCAAAAGTTATAGACTATTATATCTGAATAAAGCCGATTATGACTTACTAATCAAAATATGAGTTGCCATGATTTGCATTATAAATAGCATAACTTAAAGTAGTCCAAAAAAATTATTTATACTATTTCTAAATTAAAATGCATAAAGCAACAAGCTTAAAAATTCATCAATGTGTTTGTGTGCGTCAAAAAATTAATAAAATTTCAATTTACATTTGTAAGTTAAGTTGGAAGAGAAAATCGTCTTTACAAGTACATTAAATTTAAATTTACTTTACGGTAAAAATGGAGTTTTTAAAATTAGGATTAATAAATATGATCTATGTTTGATGGGAAAGTGACAAAAATTATTTACTGTCATAAAAGATATATTAGTTTCAACTATTGATAAGAAATTGAAGCAAATGTTTGTAGGTCATTTGAAACTCGACTTCAAATGTATACACAAGAAGAAAGCTATAGTTTTGAACATTCATTAGTTTTGTTTATTATTCTTACTTTAAATGTATGTATTTATTTTTATCTTTTATACATAGATTAAACACACGTAGTAATAAACTAGCTAATATAATTTATGCCTTTCATCTTCAACGCATTTTTTAATTTGTAAGGTGATGACACAATAACTGTGATGCTTGAAAATAATAATCTATATATATTATTTTCAAGATACTTATTTTTTAATAAAGTAAATTTGAATACATTTTGCTGTTTCAACCAAAGTTATAAACGTAAGTCCGGCGTTTTGTCAACTTCTTGATACGTTAAACTATTCATAATTTCTGTATTATGAAGCTTGTCACTCTAAAAGTGAAAAATGTATTGAAAATTAATTGTTTGTAAAAAAGAAGCAACTATTATAAGTAACTCTTTTCGATTTCATTAGTCCTAATCGAATTTATTCTGATATAACATTCAATAACTTCTGCAATACGGTTGCAAAAAATGGTAAGTTTTTATTATTTTTCTGTGGCATGTAAATATACAGATTGTTCCATGTAATATTTTTCAGAATTTTTAACTTTACCGAATATTATGTCATTCTAAAGAACAATGTTGAAATAAAGTGCATGTATGGAAATGATATTTCTTCTAATTGAGTCCATTGAGTCTTTCATCATTAAATCGTTATGTTATAGCAATTTTTCAAAAGTTGTACATTTTTTTACGAAAAATCGCGATATCTCAGAAACAGCTGAAAATCGACTAATGCTAACTGATGTCAGTTTAAAGACAGAGATCATAAAATGCATAAAAAACACATAGCATTCCATTTAAAAAATCATAAGTTTGTGCTGTAATCTAAATAATTTTAAATTGTAAGTTTCTAATCGTAATAGTCTAAAATAGCATCAATTGGTAGTGAATGCAATGAGAAAAATAACAAGATGTAATATAGTGTAGTCAATTATTTAAGTAGTGGTATTTTTTTTTCGCTAATTAATGCCAAGAAAAATGCGTTTTCAACATGTGCTTCCGCCTGGACCAACATCATGACCACAACGTTCTTCAACACAATCTACATCGAGCAAAGTGGAAGAACATTAACAAATCTCCTGATGGGACCAGGGTGCACTATCTTTGGAAACTATTTTGTATAACCACAGGAAGCTGGAGCAGCATTTTCATTTATCGCCAATAATAACAATAATAATATTTGGTTTTGTTCGACTGCTTGTTTAATTACACTATACAGGGTGTCCGGGAAAATGTGGGAAATCTCTTGGATGCAGATAGAACATGAACAAATAAAAAATTTTCCTATAGGCCTCTCCTACGGAGATATGCGTCCCTGAAGGACGCCGCTGGAAATGTGTTCGGCTACCGGTTTCGCGAGTTCAAGAAAGGACTCACATTTTCAGGCCAAGAATCCTATATAACAAATCGTTCCTCCTGCACCAGCAACAACACCCGTGTTCCCTCGTATTATCCAAACAAAAAGTATAGAGAAACCGAGCGTTTCAAAAACATTAAATCAAAACTTCGAACTCCTTTATGTGTGTCAGAATTGAATTAATTACTGAATTAAAGTTAGTGTAATAACTTGTTATAAGTAAAAATTGAAATAAAAAGTTCAAAACAGTTTTATTCAATTCACAACAATTGTTTCACCCTACTAGGGCTTCATCAGGCGATGAATATTATAAATATTGTTTCACCCTACTAGGGCTTCATCAGGTGATGAATATTATAAATATTCATCACCTGATGAAGCCCTAGTAGGGTGAAACAATTGTTGTGAATTGAATAAAACTGTTTTGAACTCAATTTGAATTTATTTCAATTTTTACTTGTAAATTATGGAGTTTCAATACGTATCTCCGTCTTCAATCAATTAACTTGTTATACTTAACAAAATTTTTTTTAAAAAAGAACAACGGACAACACATTAAAATCTTGTAAATAGGACAAAACCAACAGACGGTCAAACACAAAGTGTTTATGTTTGACCGTGTTTGTGTTTGACCGTCTATTGGTTTTGTCCTATTTACAAGATTTTAATGTGTTGTCTGTTCTTCTTTTTTTTAAATTTTTTTGTTAAGTATAACGAGTTATTACACTAACTTTAATTCAGTAATTAATTCAATTCTGACACACATAAAGGAGTTCGAAGTTTTGCTTTAATATTTTTGAAACGCTCGGTTTCTCTATACTTTTTGTTTGGAGAATACGAGGGAACACGGGTGTTGTTGCTGGTGCAGGAGGAACGATTTGTAATGTAGGATTCTTGGCCTGAAGATGTGAGTCTTTTCTTAAACTCACGAAACCGTTAGCCGAACACTATTTAAAATAAAGAATCTGTGGGAATTTTGGACCTTTTAATACCTTCTTTCTTGAATTATCCACCCACACATGGCCTATCATACCAATTTTAATTAATACAAATATAAACGCAGTGGTGTCTCCGGAGGCACCTTAACGGAATTATTGAAAAACTTCATAAGAGGGTTCAACATGGGCTCCGTGAAGTCTGATACACTCGCGAGCACGACGAATTAAGGACTGTTGTACCCGCAACAATAACCCAGCCGTGTTCCTTATCACATCACAAGAAACCTGATTCTCTGTAGAAGTTTCTCCCTAGTGTCGACCGGAGTGGAATACACCATTGTTTTGAGGTGTCCGCACAGGTACAAATCCAACGGCGTTAAGTCAAGAGATCGAGGAGGCCAGGCAAATGGTCCTCCTCTACCTATCCAACAGTTTGGATAGACGTTATTCAGGTGCTCCCGCACACGAACGCTGAAATGAGGTGGTGCCCCATCGTGCATGAAGTACATGTTTCGGCGGGTTTCAAGCAGTAAGTGCTCTATTAAAACTCGAAAAGCGTTCTGAAGGAATTCCATATAAAGTTGTCCATTCAATCGTTCTGGCAAAACGAATGGTCCAATCAAAAAACTGTCAATGATTCCTGTCCAAATATTAAGTGATTGGAACTGATGTTGATAATGCGAAACAATAGTGGCATGAGGATTTTCATCAGCCCATACATGCGTATTATGTAAATTGGTGATACCATTTTTGGTAAACCTTGCTTCATCCGTGAAAAGAATAATGCTCGTGAAGTTAACATTATTACGTTACTGATTCAATACTCAGTTTGCAAACTGCATTCTAATCTTCAGGAATCAGTTCATGTATTTTTTGCAAATGATATGGATATAACAGCTGTTCATGAAGAACTTCATGTACTATTGTTTTCGATGTATTAAACTGTCCTGATAATTGTCGAGTGCTCGTAGATAGTTTGTCACCTACAGCATTTAAAATACGTTCCTCTAATCGCGGCATACGTACGGTTCTTCTCACACCAGTATCAGTACTACTTTTACCAAACTTTCCTAAAATTATGAAGATAGTCAATAATATGTATTACCTTATTAACTGGAATCGCCCACCATTGTGTATGTCTTATGCGTTGGTAGAGCACGATTAGGAAATCTTTCGTGGTATAATCTTCTGGCTTCTGAAGCATTGCAAGACGCAAGACCATATCTGGATACTCAATAAACGTGTATTCCATACTTTGAATAAATTCAATGTGTCAACGATGTGATGACAAGTTCTAAAATGCCGGATATTTTATTTATTTCGTGCCATAGTAACGTATACAACAGCAATAGGTTTTTTGGTGCTGATAAAAACTAAAACGCACATTTTTTGCAAACTTTTCTCGTAAACGGTTCATTTTAACGATAATAAGCAAGAGTACCTTTTTTAAAATCTATGGTTCAAACTATCCAGTTTAATATTTTTAAAGTCTTTATCATACAGGGTGTTAAAAATTTAGGCATTAAGTTGTAAAAATTAGCCCGCCCCTGCTAAACTACCAAAGCAAAATATGTTTCAAGGACACTATTTTAAGAGGTCCTTCACATTAAATTTTGATTAAATTATATTAATTACTTTAAAAAAAATTCAATAATAACCGATTTCCAGCGGCGCCCTTCAGGGACGCATATCTACGTAGAATGGGCCGCTAGGAAGAATTTTTATAGGAGCTTGTCATCTTATTTGTTCATGTTCTATCTGCATCCAAGAGATTTTCCACATATTCCCGGACACCCTGTATACTGTTATGGTTTTTCGCATGTGAATACATTAATAAAGGCAACTGAGTTGTTAAATACATTTTTTTTAGATGGCAAAGTTATTTATTGACAGTTCGGTAATAATCAGACATGACAGTAATAAATTAGACATATTATATGTTATTCAAATGGAGACTGTTAAGTTGAGAATGAGATGTTATTAAAGGAAGAGGGAGATAAGTAGTTATGTAAAAGAAAATATCATATGGTATTATATTCATTGTATTAAGAGGATTGTACTGGAAAGATAACACTTACATAAAACTATTATATTACTTGGAATCAATATATATCAAGATTATAATGATAAGCACAGTAATTATATATGAAGATTATCTATCTACTTGGAAGTAGACAACGGAGGTAACGTTTGCATTCCTATACGAGGTAGCAAGTTTATATGTTTTGACGATTAAAAGGCCGGGACGATTTAGAAGACATAGTTTGGTTATTTTACGAGCACAGCAGTATTCATAATTGCTGATCTACATGATTTCAAGTATAATAATAAAGAAGGAAATATTATTTATTGGCGGAGGACATTTGGCAAGTTTCTAGTGGGGCCCATCAAGATGACTGTTAAGTATTCAATAAATTAATTTATTTGTATTGAGAAACGTCTATAATAGAATTGTTTGCATGACAACATTAACTAGAAGAAGAATATATCATATTAAAATTGTAATTGATAACATCATATCCTTAGATTTACAAATAGTAAATCCAAGTAAAATCTTATTTTTAGAAAAACATAATATATATGTAAATTGATATTATATAAATATATAGTCACTGAATAAATTTAAATATAGTACTGATATAATATAGTCAATAAATAATCAAATAAAAATACTAACCTTTTAATTGTCCAATTTACAAACCCAGGTGTATATATTATGATTAAATTCAGAATACAAACTCCTGCTTTTATTCATAATATATATTCACATTGCGAATTATGTTTTCATTTGTTGAATAACAAGTAAGTAAGTATTATGCAGTTTAATATTAAACATTTCCTGTGTACAACCATTTCCAAGTTTTCCTAAATAATTTTAACTACTAAAATATTATGAGAACTCTAACACAGAATTATTTAAATCGATAATAATGAAATATGTTTTACACAGTGAAGATCATACGAATCTTACATTCATATACCTATTGTTCGCTTATTTATCAACTTGAATAAACAAATATATCAGAATAGCTTATTTATAATAAAATAAAAGTAGAAAAGTCGAAATGTATTTGATCCCACACATGAGATAATAATTTAAACACATTATAAATTCAGAATAGAAAAATTAAATACAATTATCTTGTCGAAGGCTCAGTTAGGTAACTCTAATATTATTAGTCGATTTGTTCTTTCTAGCAAATAATAATGGACGATATTCTATAAATATTATTTTAGATTTGGTAAGGAAATTTGATTTATCATAATAATTCTTAAATCATCCCAATATGTTCCAAGAGATCCATCTTAAGTGAGGTGTGGTGGTATCGTAAAATTCCCTAGATTTGAGTATTTTCTTGTTGACAGATACCTGTTCTGGATTTTACTATTTAGTTTGTTTACTAACACTGAGATGCTTATGTTATAAACATTGAAAATTTTATTTGTTTCATTTTCTATAATGATATAAATATGAGATAAAACATCTGTCAAAACCATATGTGCACATCATTACAGCGATACACGAATGTTTCCCAACACTACTAACTAGTCAGTGTTGTCAACTTAAAAATTAACGCCACCCAATCTTCACTTGAGATGGATCACTTTGTAGTTGACGGTACTAGAGAATACCGTCAGTACGTACAGTTTAGGAAAAGAAAAAAAAACCTCATAACAGTAATTCTAACAATTATCATAGAAAAGAGATATCAATATTGTGCCTCGCTTAGTTGAAACGTCCTTTTAATCGATGCTTGTCACAACGACTTGACGTACCGAACACAATAATATCTATGCATAATGCCCTATGTATACGCAGATAAGAAAAACACTAAATTAATTTGATCCAAATACAATTCAAATGTATTCATCTCTTGCATAAGGTCGCTTTGACATATTCAAGAACTTAGATAGCTGCATAATTTGCAATTCAGTTATTACACAGTTTGCGATTTCAAACACTGAATACTATATTTCGTAATCTTAGTATTCAATGAGGAATAAAACTGTATTAGTAATGCAATGCAAGTCCTTGCGTAAAATATTACATGATCGAAATATTCCCTACTTTGAAAAGCCTTAAAATTATTGCCTTAAAAGTGACAAATAGAATAAAACTAAAAAAAATGAGGTGTGGCCACCACACGACTTACGTATACGTATATGCGTTTCAAATTAAACAAAAGTTAAGTTTTAAATAATTTTATCTCAAAAAAATTGACTTGTAAGGCTTCAAGTCCGAATTTTGAGACTGTTTTTATATAAAAATTATTCAAAATTCTAATCTAAGTACTTCTAGTCTCTAAATAAATCTCTATAGAATGCATACTTCGCGAGATATTTGTAAAAAAGTGCTACTCGATAAAAATAAAGTCTTACTTCTGGTCCAAAAGAGGGTGGGAGTGAGAGAAAGATAGAGAAGGTGCGAGAAAGATAGAGAAGGTGCGCGAAAGATAGAGAAGGTGCGAGAAAGATAGTGACAGAGCGAGAGAGCGAGAGAGAGAGAGAGAGAGGGGGGGGGGGGGAGGGAGAGAGAGAGAGAGGGAGAGAGAGAGGGAGAGAGAGGGAGAGAGAGGGAGAGAGAGAGGGAGAGAGAGGGAGAGAGAGAGCGAGAGAGGGGGAGAGGGGGGGCATTTAAAAAAACACTTTTTTGGTATCAGGGAAGCTTAAAACGTGGACGGGGTATATTATTCGTAATTCGAATTTTTTATAAATCTGTTTAAATTTAGTAGTTGACGAGAACATTGGTAAAATTCGATGTATTCACTGAAGTAAACTACTACCTCCGGTCAGCAGATTTTACTGAAAATCTAATGAGATCTCATCAATAAATAAAATAAATAAAATTTGGAATTGACAGCTTTAGCCGTTTGACCGCAACAGTGGTCACACACACACAGAGAGAGAGGGACCCAGAGAGAGAGGGGGGTGAGAGAGGGTAGGGGTGAGATAGGGTGGGGGTGAGAGAGCGTGGGGATGAAAGAGGGTGGGAGTAAGAGAGAGTGAGGGGTGAGAGAAAAATAGAGAAGGTGCGAGAAAGATAAAATGACAGAGCGAGAGAGAGGGATGGCGGGGGAGAGAGAGACAGAGAGAGAGAGAGTGAGACACAGAGATAAAGTGTGTTACATAGAGAGACATTTAAAAAAAAACACATTTTTGGTATCAGGGAACTTTAAAACGTGGACGAGGTATATTATTCGTAAAGGCAATGTGAAAAATAACAAAGAAACATTATTCCGAATTTATTGACAATGTCGTGGGGATAATTGATACTTTTTTTGGTAATAATTATAAACAAGAAATGAATGAAAAATTACGCTGTATATATAATCAGATTGTTAGACAATGGATGAAGTGTATGGTTTTAATAATAAGGTACCCATTAATCCAATTGGTCTAGCTTTAACGCAGGGCTTTTAGCGCCAAATAAAATGCTTATGTATAATATGGGCTTTATAATTCGAACATCCAGTGGCTCATTTATAAATCAATATCTCCGTTATGTGAAAAAAAAGCAATATTGTTTTTAACATGCACCATCATTTGGCAAAAGAAAAGTTCTAAAACTATGTTTTTAACAGATACACATAAAATTGAGTTTTGACATATCTCAGAGACCATGCTTGCTTCAAATTAAGTTAGATTAAATTAGTGTATAAGTGGCCAAGAGCTCTTGCATGCACCGAAACTTTGAAGGATGAACTGGCGTATTCTACATGAGAATCACGCTTCTTATAATAGCTTCCGAATAAACTTCTTAGGCGAGTGAATTATTCGATATCTTCAGCTATATGTTTTGTTAACCAACACCTGGTTGTCTCTATTTCACGGAATTTCTGAAGATTTTTGAATCATTTGCCGCAAAATTGTGGTGATGAAAATTTAATGATTTATTAAGGGGGTTATGCTCCGTTTTTAAAAATACTCGATGACAAGAACAAAAAAGTTCTGAAAGAGATAGAGAATTAGGGCTGTCATTTACCCCAGTGCATCTGACGTGCCATGCAAATTATAGTTGACGTGTTGCCAGAAAATATCGTTCGGGATAGAGATGCTATTGTTATCTGTGTCCAATGTTTACATTACTTTGCTCGGACACTTAAACTACACTGATATTCGGAAAGGAATGTGTGTATTCAATCTCATAAAGCATAATGAATGAATAGGTAATTCATTTGAATCGAGGTCGCCGCACACGTTTCTTTATAGATATAAAAAAAATTACCGATATCTAAAGATATTTGAATTTTACCACAAGCCCAGGATTTGCATCTATGTATTTCTTATATAAGTCAACCCGTAACCGATGAGGTGCGATTTTTGTCACGTCGAGTGTGAGGTGGAATCCCTCAGACTCCCGATTAAATTTATTTTTTTGATTTTAATACGAATTAGTATCTGTTTAAATTAAATATTATGGCATAGTCTGGAATCTACTTAAACTATTTATGTTTAGTCAGCTATTAATTTTATTACAAACATCTACATTTGGTGAAAAATCCCAGGAGCGTACATTAGGGATGCGCGATATATCGTTTTTAAAAAAATATCGATATTTTCTTTTCGATAATCGAGATTAAAATCGATATTTTTTTATTCAATAATATCGACTGATATCGATTTTTTATTCGATAATATCGTTTAATCAAAAATGCCTTTTTCCAAATTTCATGCATTAATTTCACATTAATAGACAAAAGAACCTGTTCACATTATACAGAATTTATTATCTTTTTAAGAAAAAAATGAGGTGTGGCCACCACACGACTTTCTTATACGTATGAGCGTTTCAAACTATACAATTTTAAGAATTTTTTTATACAAAAATTATTCAAAGTCCTATTCTAAGTACTTTCATTCTCTTAATAAATCGCTATAGAATGCATACTTTGCAAGATATTCGAAAAAGAGTGCTACTCGCTAAGAGTATAAGTGCTACTTCCGGTCCGAATTTTGAAATTTCATATATACAAAAACTATCCAGTTCTAAATACTTTTGTACTCTTGACAAATATATATAGAATGCATAACTTATGAAATATTAGCAAAAAATCGCTATTCGGTAAGAGTAAAAGTGGTACTTCCGATCCGAATTTTGAAATTTTTTTATACAAAAGATATTTAAAATTATAATTTAAATACTTTTATACTCGTAATGTACCTGCATAGAAAGCATGACTCGCGAGATATTCGCAAAAAACTCATTTTCGATAAGAGTAAAAGACCTACTTCCGGTTGGAATTTCGAAAAACCTTTTTAAAACAATTTGTCTCAAATATAATTTTGAGTACATTTGAATTCTTTATAAATTTGTTTAAACTTTGTAATTGACGAAATATTTGCAAAATTCGATTTTTTCACTGAAGTAAACTACTACATCCAGTCTACCGATTTTACTGAAAAACTAATCAGTTCTCAAGAGGGAGATTATACACGTAAATACAAAATTTGGAATAGATATCTACAGCGGTTTGACCGCTATCGTGGTCACAGACAGACACACAAACATTTTTTAAAAACCACTTTTACTTTCTTATACGTAGTATAAGGAAGTATTGTGATGATGAAAATTTGATGCAGGATTAAAATAAGGAATAGTTCGATTATTTTCTCATTTATTATGAAACTTATACAAATATAAGAATACAATATACCTATATAAACAAATCATTATTTAAATGTATTTAACTTCCGCTTTTTACTTTCTTATACGTAGTACAAGGAAGTATTGTGATGATGAAAATTTTCGACCTCGAGATTTTTGCATATGTCCACGTTTTGAAGTCCCCTGATACCAAAAAAGTGGTTTTTAAAAAATGTCTGTGTGTCTCTCTCTCTGTGTGTGTGTCTCTGTGTGTGTGACCACGATAGCGGTCAAACCGCTGTAGATATCAATTCCAAATTTTGTATTTACGTGTGTAATTTGCCTCTTGAGAACTGATTAGATTTTGAGCAAAATCGGCAGACCGGAAGTGAAAAAATCGAAATTTGCAAATATTTCCTCAATTACTAAGTTTAAACAAATTTATAAAGAATTCATATCTACTTAGAATTAAGTTTGAAACAAATTGTTTTAAAAAAGTTTTTCGAAATTCCTACCGGAAGTAGGTCTTTTACTCTTATCGAAAATCAGTTTTTTGCGAATATCTCGCAAGTCATGCTTTTAAGACAAGTACGTTACGAGTATAAAAGTATTTAGAACATAATTTTCAATATCTTTTATATAAAAAAAATTTCAAAATTCAGACCGGAAGTACCACTTTTACTCCTATCGAATAGCGATTTTTTGCAAATATGTCGTAAGTTATGCTTTCTATATATATTTATCAAGAGTACAAAAGTATTTAGAGTTGGATATGGAATATTTTTTGTGTAAATGAAATTTCAAAATTCTGACCGGAAGTAACACTTTCATACGTATAAGAAAGTCGTGTGGTGTCCACACCTCATTTTTTGGTATCAGGGGACTTCAAAGCGTGGACATCTGCAAAAATCTCGAGGTCGAAAATTTTCGTCATCACAATACTTCCTTATACTACGTATAAGAAAGTAAAAAGTTAATAATTTGGAAAATGCTTATTGGGATGTTTACTATTTCATGTTTCATTTCATAGATTTTACATTTCGTATAGTTCGCCTTTATGGGGCGTTATCTTCCCATTAAACGTTTTTCAAATTTCCCACAGTATTATTTAGTAACTACGACATTTACATGTTAACTTCCCTATTTATAATATATGAGTGGTCATTTTCAGTTTTAATGTTGATGTTACTAAATAATATTGTGGGAAATTTGAAAAATGTTTACTGGGTTAATATTTGTGTTTCTGTATTTGTTTTATACCACTTATATTTTCATTGGAATTTTTTAAATTTTGGAATAAATATATACAGGTGAGTCATTAGTAGCCGCGTCTTCGTTGGTCTTTTGTGTTTTAAATAAAAGAAAAAACAATAAGTGGAAGATCCATGGTTGCTTGTGGCGCATATTGTAAAAATACTTTAAGCTCTGACGCACTTCCGGTTTCACCGGAAATGCACCGAACTTAAGTTTTTTAAATGACTCACCCGATATATTGTTGGATTTTCTTGTACTGCTTTAAATTGTCTGTTCAACTGTTTTTTCTGCTACATTTCCCGTTTTTGTTTGAATACATTTTTAAATGTTATTATAAAGATCAGAACTTTCCAGAATTTATTTTTAATTAAAAGTGTCACACATACATGTATCGGCCAGACATATTAAAAAATAATGACGGTATCATCTATGGTCAGAGAAACTATGTTTTCCATAATTATACAAGAAAAAAATACATAATAAATAACAATCATATTTATTTATTAACATAGGAAATTGGCATTCTACAAATTAATGAATAGAACAGAATAAAGTTGCAGAATTAATGACATAAAGAACTGTATATAGCAGAATATCAGAATAATATAATAAACTTGAAAAAGCTAAAAAATAGGAAATATAAGAGGATAACAAACAATACATAACGCCATAAGAAAGCCAAGACGTGATTATTTATAGTCAGTGTTAATGCAAGAAGAGTAGAAGGGGGCCGCATGCGCATAAGCAAGAAGTGTATATGCAAGCCAGCGACGACGTGTGTGTCATTGTCAATTTTAGTAATATCAAACAATAAACCAATACCACAAAAGTATACAGTCCACTTAATCACAAGTAACCCAACAGTCAGAGTAAAACTAAAATTTAAAATCACTTAAATTTTGTCCGTATAAAGTAGTTCCTTATATTTGATATATATTCTGTTATTTTTTTCTACTGACGTAAATCACGAATAGGCATTTTCTTTGGATACTGGGGATCAACCAATTCAGGTAGAAAACATCTGTAAAAGAAAGTCACCAACTGCTCCTTCATATTCGCATCCCAGAAATTATCGTCCCTCATGATTTTTAGTACACTAATTCCGAAAGGTGTCCATATAACAAACAAGCAGTACTTTCTATTTGTTACATGTAGCTGGCCTTGCACTTGGAAATAATAATTGTCTTTACTTTTTAATGTTATTCGACCATCAACTATCTCCGCAAATTTAATTTTCTTCTCTCGAACGGCTTCCGTTGGTGAATACGATGCAGCTGCTGACGGGCATTTTATTTCAACAATGCCATCGTCATCTATTAAACCATCCGGCGAAGCAGCTAAAAAATTCAATTTGCCGTCAATAAAAAGACCAGATTCGTGTACACGAATTCCATAGCTTTTTTCCAATTCTTTTAGAGCAACAAATTCATGTTCCTGTCCCCAACGTGTTGCTGCAGTCCCGAAAAATTTATTGTACAAAAGACGTTTTATCAAATTTGCGCAATGCGTCGTCTTTCGCATTTTGCATATTGCTCCAAAATTGGACGCAGTCAGTCTTACAGAGCGCTGCTGCCTCCATAATAAGTTAGTGCTTTGCCCTATAGTAGCATGTTGTAACTCGTCACGTTCAGAATCCGATTTTTCAATTGAAGTCAAAATTTCTTTTTCTTTTATATCGTACTGCTCTTTTGTTAATGTGACAACCATTTCTATTTCTGTGTCACCATAATCGCTGTCAGCAGGTACTATCGGTTCCTTTTTTTTCTTGTTTTTACATGCAAATAACTTTTTACTGCATTTTTTCCAAGCTCTTACTCTTTTCCAGCTAGTCATAAACTTTTTTGTGTGTTTTCCTGGACTTCTGTATACAGCTTTCTTATGAATAACGCGCAGTAAATCACCCGGTTCCAAGTTGAATGCAATTGAAGCGGCTTCGCATCGAGTTTGATATGATCGTCGTCCGCTGAAATTTACTCTTTTCCCGCCAACAAATTTTTCTGAAATCCGGCTAATGTTTATGAATTTTTTAGTACTACAACGGCATGATGTTAATAAAAGCAAGAAAATAAGTGGTAATTTAGACAAGGCATTTACCGATTTTCTAGAACGGACAATAGAAAAGTTTCTGAGAAAGAGATTACATTAGGAGTCTTCCCAGATTTAATTGTAAATATTCATTATTTTACGATTATGAAGTAATAAAATGACTGTAAGCACTTATACAGAGAAATATACATGTTCTAATTAATTGTGCCTTTGTAAAATAAAGCAAATTGAGATTAAAACTAAACATATATACGTTTAACATAGAATATAGACTATTACTTTATAAAAACGAATAAAACAAAAATAATAATGATAAATGTCCTTAACAACTATAAAAAATGGCGAACAAATTACATGAATTAAAATTATTTTTAATTCATTAACAATATTATGAGCAATACAACATGAGCGACATGCGTACATAAGTCACATTGTATAAAACAATTTATCGTAATTTCGCGTTACACGCCGTTGCAAGCCGGCGACTCAATAAATTGAAGAAAACGGAGTTTTGCCAACAGGAAAATTATTTTTGCAGTGTAGATTCACCAAAATCGTTCTCCCGACCAACTGGCGCCTTGCTCTGCGATCGTCTTACGAATATTGCTTTAAGCGCCTGGAATATAGGCAATGTGTATCAAGAAACATACGTTCTTATCAACGTGATTAAGACAAAACGGTTAGCTTTAATGATGTACTAAAAAGTGTATATTAAAGGTAAAAGACGCATGAAGGTACCCACAGGCAGTTTTTGCCATTAAAGACAAACATTACACCTTAAAGTATACGATAAATATAAGCATTTTTAAAATGTTATTATTCAGTAGCATTTTTTTAAATTTTTTCTTTCTTTAGGTACTTCAATTTAAGCTTAATTAACAAATCCTTGTCGATTCTATACAATGGTTACTACACAATATCGTCGATACGAAACGCTTGCAAATTGGCCTCAGCATTACCCCCTTAAAATTATCATTGAAAGTACCAGTAAAACAATGCAATGCTCTCGAACGAATGTAGATTGTATGTCAGTGCCAATATAATACTTATGAAACAATAACTTGACTTTCTGGAGTATACAAATTTTCGTATGTATATGAGCTGCAACCGTACTTCAACGTAAAGTCGTCAGCTCATTTAAAAGCTCTTGCGCAATGTAAACTTAGCCAGAAGATATACGATATTTATATTTGTGTAATTGTGAATAAACATATAAGTGAGACAGAAGTTTATTATCTACTAAAATACGAAGACCACTAAAAAATTTCAATTTTTTTGTTTAGCTTCTTTTTCTTATATAAGAGGTACATTCCTATTTCGATTATGTACTGGACCTCAAGAATCTGTATAAAACAATTCTTGCGTGTGGTAAGAAAAATAAATGAATCGTTTACATAGCATTAGCAAATAATGTTTACGTTGGATTCACCCCTCATCATATAATGTGTAGTTGACTGAAAATAGAAAAGAATTTGTAATATAATGCTAGTGGTGCTTGAATGATATAATAGTTTTTGTAAAGATTCATCGTTACTACTCTTTATTAGTATAAATATAGAGTTTTAACACAATCGCGTCAGTAGTATTTAAACTATTGCCGATGGAGAAAACAGAGTATCGCGCAGTCATCAAATTCCCTATATAACAAGGAACGTCTATTCACACCATACTGGAAGAGATGTCATCGCTTTACGGAGATTCTTGCCCGGGAAAAACTATGGCTTTTAAGTGGCACAGTCGCTCGCTTTATGCAAGGTAGGGAATCACTTGAAGACTACCCACGGCCGGAATGGTCTATAAGTGACCATTCCAAAAGAAGAAAAAGTGGAAAAATTAATATTGGAAGATGCTCGGCTAAAGAAGACAACATTATCTTGGCATCTCAGCGCAAGATTGGTGCATTTCTAATGAAGGCGGGGGATGGTGTATTGTTATTGGGGATGAGACTTGGGTTCAATGGTGAACTGGTTGGACTCAGGTTCACAATGGTGTGAACCTGAGTCCAACTAGTGGCACAAAAAGGGCATACCACCATCCAAGAAGTTTAAAGTGCCACAGTCGGCAATAAAACTCATGACAACACTTTATCGGGACTCCGAAGGAATCCTGTTCATTAATTACAAAGATAAAGGCGTTTTCATAACTGGAGAATACTACGTTTCAATCCTGGAGCGGTTAAAAGGCGTCATTAAAAGAAAGACAAGGGGACTATTGGCAAAAGGTGTCCTGCTCCTGCACGATAATGCTCTCGTCCACAACAGTCGTGTTGCGCTGGCTGTCCTGCATAAAGTGGGGATCGATATTTTAAATTACCCACCCTATAGTCCAGGCTTGACTCCTAGCGATTTTTACCCACTGCCTAAAACGAAAAAAGAGCTGCGTGCAAAAAAAAAATTAGGAGCGATGAAGAAGGATGCGGTTTCGGCGTATTTTATTATAAAAATAATTAGATTACAGGATACTGTAAACCACGCAATTTTAATTGAAAAATGAGAGCCGCTCGTTTTTAAAGGTGCAATATTGAATACAATATTACTGACCTGCCTGAGTAATAAGAACGTGTTTGAATTTTCCATGAAGCAGCATTATCAAGCTATTACACATAATAATATGTGGATGCTAGAATTCGCTATGGACTAATTTGCTAGATATGTGGCTTAAAAACTATTTTTCACTTAAATCGAAGAGAATCTTGTGTACATTTAACACAAAATCAGTTCTTACAATGCCGTACTTACACATTTACAAATGCGTGTACTTCGTGAAGAAAAACTATGATGTATTGTTTTCTAATTGTGAAACTTTCCATTGTTATCACAGAAGCTACAGTCAAGATGATCAACTAAGGATTCCATAAGCAACATCATCTAAAATCCATAGAGGTGAAGTTATCCAAGCTATAAAATTCTTTCATAATATAAGAATGCCACTAGAGATCAATTTAGATATACATAAAAAGAACGTTTAATCAAGAACTGCTTTTATACTACTCAAGATTTTTATGAGTATACTAAATTTGTTCATTGTTTTGTGACGTGTTCTAGCTTGTTTAATGATAAATTTGATTATTACTGTTATTATTATTATTATTATTATTATTATTGTTATTATTATTATTGTGTGAGGCAATTACAAAACAGAATTTAAGGAATGTCTTCAATAATATTAAGCGGTAATGGTGTCATTTAACGAATATTTTATGCCACCTGTAGACAAGAAACCCATGACTTTCCCGAGTACAAAAGATTTCGATCATACGGTAATGTTTAACAACTGCATACGGTATGTAATAACAGTGCACAAATATATAATTCAGGAAAAGAACAAAAGAAGTGATATTCTTGCAAAATATTAATTCTGACATTTCAAAAATTAGCATAAAATAGTCACATCAGTATGACATTACATAACTTCAGTTTGACACTTTTGTAGATTATACACGGTCAATATGTTTGTAGAATCAAATTTCTCGGGTGCAGAGGTTCTAACCAATTATACGCAAGCTCCGATTTAAAAATTGAATTCAACTCTCGTGTAATCATAATGGCCGACCTGGAATAGAACTGTAATTAGCAATGCAATGCAAGTGCTTGCGTAATCCGTATAATATTTTTCTTAAAAGCAGTGGGAAAAATAACAAAACAATAATAATATCGTATTGACAATTACGCGGTGATAATTGATACTTATCTGGTACTAATGAGTACAAACAAGAAATTAATGAAAAATGATGTATATATAACGCGATTGTTAAACAATGGTTGAAGTGACTTTATTGTTTAGTAAACGTACAGCTTAAATATAATTTAATTAAGTGTTAGCACGTGTATACAGTCCACGTCTTCAAACGATAGGTGTAATCTCATTTTTGAAAATATTATTACACAGATGTGATTTAATTGCTTATGAAAATTAAAAAATAATATGAAAGAATGTAGATCACACTAGGTCAACAGTGGCTGCTCGTGAATTGTAAGTAATCTTCTCGTGGGTATTACATAATCTCACACGTGGTGCAAATTTAACAATAATAGAGGTTTCGATATACATATGGCGCCGCATCTAAGAGCTCCGAACGTCGATTAATGATTGCAATGTTTTTCTTATTGCCAAAGGGAACTGAAATAGCGATTACTACACTAAAGCAACATTTAAACGATATTTCCTATAGGCAAGAAGCATCCGATGATACAAATTGACATAGAACAATAGAAAATTAAATAAAATAATACACACTAAGTTTAAAGGTAAACATTACAATTCCTTCGCATTACGAGAGCTTCAAGTTATATAACACAATATCAAAAAAATTATGAAAATAATTTTAAAAACGCTTCCTGGTTTAGCGACCATGATGTGATGACATAAGTGAAATTAAAAGTCAAAATAAACTAAACATAATTAACGTTTCGACTTTATTAAATTCAGTCTTCATCAAAATTATAAAAAATTAACTAATCGAATATATATATGTCTTGGTTTATACAAACTAAGACACCAAGGTTAAAGCGAATATAATCAGTTTTGCAAGTTTCAATTATGGAAAAGAAAAAATATTTTAATTCTGTCTGAACTAGTTAGAAAAGGCACAAAAAGTAAAACAACAACAACTGACAAATATGATTCTTTTAGAAATGAATTTTGGGAGGTCCCCCCTTATTTCTAATGACAACATTAATTGATACAATATTATGTCATTTATTTACAGATGAAACTGCAAGCTCTTAGGTGTACAGCACTCGCATAGGCACATGTATTTCAAACTAGTTAGTTATCTTCAGTATGGAAGAGCTATGAAAGTATGTGTTGATTAAATATAAATAATACGTGTGGTATAAAGTCTTTTAAGAATCACTCATAACTCATCAACTCCAAAAACGTATACATGTCCCTAATGTTAAACACCAGTTGTTAGTAATGTATGTTAAGCAATAGTAGTTAGTAATGTATTTCGTACTATGTAAATGTCATTTTCAGCAAGGCATATTAGTAAAAGTATTAAATTATGCGTAGCCAATATAATATTCAAGAAATGTATAAAATTAAACTAAATTGTCATCCTGACGTAGAGGCTTCATTGATAAATTAAATATAGTAAACTAATAATAAAATGATAAATAGGAAAACAGTCTAGCATTTGTAGCTTCAATCAAAAGATCCTCAATTTATTGGGGATAACATTCAGCATCACCACATGGCAGATAACGCCGTTAAATG
Source organism: Amphimallon solstitiale (assembly GCA_963170755.1). Taxonomy (NCBI): domain Eukaryota; kingdom Metazoa; phylum Arthropoda; class Insecta; order Coleoptera; family Scarabaeidae; genus Amphimallon; species Amphimallon solstitiale. The sequence goes on along the minus strand of OY720684.1, from coordinate 59,402,557 downwards.
ACATACGCTTCAAATGGTAGTATTTAAAATATCGGTTGAATTTAGTGTGAAATTTTATTTTATTTTTCACTATTAAGCAGTTTCAAAAATTAATTATCCAATATATAAAATAGTACTGATGCAACTGAGTTGATGGTATCACGAAGGTCAGGCGGTCTTGAATGGTCGGTAAAGAAATTTTTTTTTTAAGCTACCATAATAGGTCTAATAAAACTTAGGAAATGATGAATGCTATTATTTATTAACTAATTAGTAGTAGTGTTTTTGGGTTACTGAACATCGACAGTGAAGTTTTTCACTTTTAATTATTCATTTTCCTACGAGAATCAATTACACAATAAAAAAAAGTTACAAAAAAACGAGGAATTTGAGTTTTGTGGATGGTAATAGTGAATTTTCAAAATTTCCTGACATAAGCTCAATAATCTTGCAATCGAACAGCTACCCAGCTACGAGATTTATTGATAAATTTCATATATTAAGGCAGCAAGTCATAAATTTGTGAGTAGGGTACCTAAAAATGGAAATGCAGATTGTTTGGAAAATGCTCGATGGACAAATTCACTTAACATATCCATTGCGAAACTGTCACAAGATGTTCAGTTATCAGTTGCAATATGCCACGCTACTCTTAAAAAGAGAGAGAGAATGCGGCATCTTTGAATATAATTAAATATTTTCATCTTTTGGAATATTGAAACTAAATATGGTAATATGGTTGGGTGAAAATTCTCATGAATTCGTGGAGAGACACAAACACAAAAAATTGGTGTGTAATGGTGACAAAGATCAATGGATCACTATATCCATATTCTAAATGCTAGATCATATGATGCTCCAGAACAATTTTTTTGATAATCGACTGGTAACTTCTTCGTAAGGTCTTTAGATCTCACACATATCGATTTCTTCGCTTTTCCACACATGAGAAATACGATATTTAGTACCAAATTTCACGCAACAAAATATTTTTGTACTCGCCTTTCGATATTTGGCAAATGTTTTTTATCTCAAAAATGTCAAATAATTCAGTATCATCTATTTTCTATCGAAATTATTGTTTTAAATAAAGATAATTTAGAAGCACAATATGTTGAGGGAAGTGTTATTTGATAAAAAACGCCCTAAATGATTTCAAACCCTTGACTTTGCACTGCCAATTGCTCTACTGAATAAGCTGTGGGAAAATAGGTGTTAATCGCTCATAATAGTAGAAAGTTTACAAATTAACATTAGTAATTATACAATGGAGTTTGGATTTCTTAAATTTAATTAAATAAGGCTGTACAAAATGACGGCGCACAGTGGTCTGAAACGTCCAAAAAGTTGGTCAAAACCTAAAAAAACATTTTTTTTTTCAAATAGTTTCTTGTGTGGTAGTCGGTCAACGAGGTGTCTGGGCGTCTATTTCTCGAATAGCAGATGGCGCGCCTACGGGACGTGTAGTTGTGTGTGAAAGTTGCGGTTGTGAAAACTTGCTACGTGCAACGTTCAACAATATACGAGAAAAACAACATTTGAAGTGCACACAAAAATTCGTGAACGTGCAAATATCTTCAACAAGAAGATGGAGGATGCGCCTGAAGATTGGTATAATGTTTTGACACTTTACTTTTTTTAAACAATTTTTTTTAATTTGTTATTAAAAATTTTCCGAAATTGTCAAAAAAGTTATGTTTCCGCGAGACTCCGCGTTGTTCGCTGATTCAGTTCCCAGTTGAATGTGTAACTAACTAGAAAATCGAAAATTCAGGTGCGACCTTCTGCGATTCTCCTCGCAATTGATTTATTTGTAGTTGGTTGCGCGGCCCTATACATGTGACGCGTCACATGTATGTCACATCATAATTACATATTTTTAATTAATCTTGAAGATATTTAATATGCGCACGATCCGAACCAAATAGTAACTTAGAAGGAGTCACTTTGAATTATTTAAAGTGCAATTACCAAGAAAAAATCATAATTATTATCATTATTATCATTATTATTATTATTATTATCATTATTACTATTGTTATCATAATTGTTATTGTCTTTATCGTAAGTATAATTATAAAAAGTATAATGAGAAACAACACAAAATGTATTAAGCCGAATTTTATATTATTTTATGGTATTTTTGAACATAAAACTGGAAATTTAAAACTCCCCATTTTGCAATTTACCATTTTTACCTGAAATCTACAATCAGAAAGTAAAAAAACTAAAGCATACTGACTTTCAGCCAAATCCGAACCTTTTTCGAGTTTTGACCAGCTTTTCGGGCGTTTCAGACCACTGTGCGGCGGTTCAAAACTATCATTCAATAACAGTCTTTGTGCGGGAAATGCTGTGTCAGAAGTGTTAAGCCAGTCCTGTCAGTTGTTAATTATATCAGATTATATGCGATCAATCATCGTCAATTCCGAAAGTTTATCGAAGAGATTGAAGACAATTGCTTAAATTATTACTCTACTGTACGACTTACCTGCGAAAAAGTTTTAAAGCAATTTTTTGAGCGCCAAGCAATAATCGAAGTTTTCAGCGTAATACGTATAATAAGACTTTTCGACAAAAAAATGTTTGGTTTCTATCTCAGTTGAACGAAAAATTTTACACACATTTTAATACATGCTAAATATTCAGTGGGCAAACTGAGACGCCATTTCCAACAAATTTTGTAAGGGATTCTTCGGGTGCTTTAAAATTACATTTTGCGTCGCATTTTTATCACGATTTTTCAAAATCCTTTAAACGCCGACATAAAAACTGTTGCCCAGGAACTTGAAATCGGAATGATTGATTTGCAGTGTACGAAAACTTAAAGAATAATAATATATCATTGGTGGAATTTTATAAGTCTTCGACTCCCATAGTGCATAAATTTACTCGTAGCTTTTTTCCGCTTTCGGAACTGCTTATCTACGTGAAAAACATTCTCCAAAATGAAAACTTAAAAAAAAGATTTGCAGATCCAACTGATGAGCATTTGAAGTTCCTGCTTATAATTTTCACTGATAAACTTGTTCCATAACTACAACAATGTTAATTACCTATGTATCACAGTTATTGTGTTTTATAATTATGGGTTAAATATAAACATCTGTTTATTATTTTGTATGATTTAGTGACATTATAACTTTTACAATAATGTAATCAAAATAAACTGTGGTCGTCCGTAATTTTGAGACCCCTGTTATAGTAAATACATATATTTCTGTATGTGAATTCAATGTTAATAGTGTGAAAATACTATTTCGCTTACATGAAATGAGGTAAAATTTAAATAGTCGATTTCTAGTGTTTCTCTTATGTCGCCGTATATCGTTCAATTTTCTGTCTTTTTATTTAGACAAGTAAGCCCCGACGATACGCACATTTTGTCTCATTTAACTAACTTTCTATTTCTTACCATTTACGACGTCCGACTTGTGAGCGCACCAACAAGGGTCCTCTACACATATTTTGGGCTTAAACCATATAATTACATTTCCTAATAGGTGTCTCATGTGACAATTTCAATATGTTACATTGGTACCATAATACTTAAAATAATCAGTCCCATGTAATAATCTATTGCGTAAGTAGGTATTTGATTTAAATGTATATTGTGTTTTCGCCATTTACGGTTGCGTTTTTGACATATGTGTACATGTATTTGTCATTCATTGCCATCCCAACTATTATGTATTTGCTACAATACGACGTACATAACACGAATGTGTTAATCATATAAATATTTTTCTATTATAGCTCACAATCCCGATTAATGAAAAATTTATTTATATTACTTAACATTTATAAACACCAATTTTCTTGTAAAGAGTCTTGATTTCGAGAGATCTTCTTATTGTCAAACTAACATTATAAATATGTTGCCATACTTCATAAGATATTTTATGAGCCGATAACCATGTTAAGAAATTAAAAAATGAGGTGTGGCCACCACACGACTTTCTTATACGTATGAGCGTTTCAAACTATACAATTTTAAGAATTTTTTTATACAAAACTTATTCAAAATCCTATTCTAAGTACTTTCATTCTCTTAATAAATCGCTATAGAATGCATACTTGCAAGATATTCGAAAAAAAGTGCTACTCGCTAAGAATAAAAGTGCTACTTTCCGGAATTTTGAAATTTCATGTATACAAAAAATATTGCAAATCCAATTCTAAATACGTTTGTACTCTTAATAAATATACATATATAGAATGCATAATTTACGACATATTTGCAAAAAATCGTTATTCGGTAAGAGTAAAAGTGATACTTCCGGTCCGAATTTTGAATTTTTTTTTATACAAAAGATATTGTAAATTAAGTTCTAAATCCTTTTATATTCGTAGCGTACCTGTCTAAAAAGCATGACTTGCAAAATATTGGCAAAAAACTGATTTTCGATAAGAGTAAAAGTTCGGTAGTAATTTCGAAAAACTTTTTAAATAAAATGGTTCTCAATTTTAATTTTAAGTACATAGGAATTCTTTATAAATTTGTTTAAACTAGAGAGAGAGAGAGAGAGAGAGAGAGAGAGCGAGAGCGAGAGAGAGAGAGAGAGAGAGAGAGAGAGAGAGAGAGAGGGAGAAAGAGAGAGAGAGAGGGAGAAAGAGAGAGAGAGAGAGAGAGAGGGAGAGAGAGAGAGGGGGAGAGGGAGAGAGAGAGAGAGAGAGAGAGAGAAAGAGAGGGGGGCGTATAAGAAAGTAAAAATGTAAAATAAAGCAAAAATGTTAGCAAATGTAGTTTTTCGAATTACTTGTTGATGTTCTTTCGCAGATGACGTAGAAATTATTACAATGTTTTACACCGACTTCGTATTTAACGTATTAGCAGTATAAAAAAAAAGTATTATGCACATTTAACTGTATTGAAATTGAAGAACTCAGTAAGATGTATGCGATTTGTTTAGTGCAAAATATCCAGTTCGCTTTATCAGTCTAATGGCCGGTTTTTTCAACTCCGATTAAAACGCCGGTTAGCCTAATCAGCACCTTATTAAGATATCATTTTAGTCGAACATACTTTGGACTCACTCTAGAAATGTCATTAACATATTTAACTATATTGAAAAATTACAAATGAAATTGAACTATGGAAGACATTCTACAGAAGCTGACAGGTTCACGTTGAGAGCTAATGCAGATACAAGTAAGTTTTGGCTGAACTGAGTTTGGATGAATAATAATCATGCTTGTAAAGTTGACATGCAGTTAAATTCCACACTAGGGATAAGCGATATTTCACTACCGGTGATTTAATCACCCTGATCAAAAAATCACTGGCACTACAGTGACCCAATATTCGGATTCACGGTGACCGGTGATTTCACCGGATGCAGCTTACAATACGAAATACAAATAACTACTTAGAAGGCAAGAAGCTACATTTATCACTTCACTGGTTCATTTGATAAAAGTGTGTCTACACCGTCTACCCATAAGCCTAAGGGAAATTCTACTTCTTGGGCAATCATAGTAGATATCTTGAAGATGTAATTATCCCAAGAAGTAGACATTGTATAGAGTGGTGGCAGGAACACAAATACAATAACCCAAATCTTGCCTTAGTTGCGTGAGAGCAATAATGTACCTTAGCCTCATCAGTGCCGTGTGAAAGGCTCTTTTCTGAAGCTGGTCAGGTCTTGACTGAACGTAGAAATAGATTAAGTGATGCAAAAGCCAAAATGATTTTATTTTTAAATGCGAATTACAAATATTTGTGAATTGTGAATAGATCTATTTTTCATATTAGTAAATTATATATTGATTTTTTTGTTTTCAATATGTTTCTTTAATAAACCACAAATTTCTCAACTACTGTCTTTTTTTCAAAAGAGTATAATTCTGAAAGGTAAACCAGCTCATTCCTTTTATATATAAATTTAAACATATTGCTGTGGATGCAACAATGCTGATGAATAATAAAAATTAGAATAGTCTATTTATAAACTTATTCCTAACAGCATAATTTTTTTATTTATGTTCGTATGAGATCTTGCAGTTATTTGCTTCTTATATTCTGATATATCTCTTATTTAGTTTTGTTTGGGATAAGGTCAAAATTAAAGAAAGTATCTAAATCTCATATAAAATTATATTTACATTTCGTAAAATGACGATCGTTTATAACATTGCCACACTATATCTATATATATTTGTTTTACAAGGAAAAAGAAAAAGAAAGCATTTGAACTCACTTAGCTGAAAGAATAGTTATCTTGTTCCTTTAAATAAAAAAAATTATTGATTTTTGATAATTTGTTTATTAATACGAAGCCGACTCTATTTCACCAAAACATACATTCTCACATTGTACCTCTAGCAGATTAACATCTGCCTATCAAAAACATCTCCGCTTATTCGTATTTATTTTATTTGAATTACTAAATTAAATGACTATATAATAATTAATGATGCCCAACGATTTACTAAAGGCAAATATTTTCACATAGTACCTTCAGCATGTTTAACACCATTAACTATCCCTAAATTGAATTATTTATCTCATAACTTACTTCATTTCATCGTATATTTTGTCAAATTCTATCTTATATCCTCCATCTTAAAAATTAGTGCAAAGGAAAGAAAAATTAATTTAATGAAATTGTTTAAAGGAAAACAAAATTAAAAATTAAACTCTAAATCTTTTATACAAATGATTGAATCGTGAGTCGATATGTAGTGTCTAATAAACCCTACACTCACTTTAGCTATCTTAAATCTGTTAATCTTTTACAAAAATTAGCGTCTTTACTCCTCCAACTTAAAATCTTCCTGTTCATTCTTGATTCTTGCCTTATATAAAAAAAACAAATGCCTATCGACAATTTTTAGCGCCTCTCTCATCCAATTAAATTTTAGGTTGGCATCTATTTCAAAAACGCCTGTGATGAAATTTTCTCGTTTGTTTGCTTTAAGTTGTCACGCTCGAACCAATATACGTCTATCATATTGACAGCTACACACACAAATGGCGACGCCCCAAACTGTTTGTTATTAAAATTTTTACAATTTTGTTGCATACCTTCTTGGGTAAGTATACTTTATTCTCTCCTTGTTCAGTATAATCCTTCATTGTATTCGTAAATGTATGCATTACCCCTTTCATCATTTGTTACATATTTCCATTTACCATGTATTAATCTTATCTTGATTCTTCTTTTAGAAATCCTTTTTTCCGGCAGTAAAGGAAACACATTACACACCACAGGAATTCTTCTGACTGAATTTGGACTGCAAAGTAGGTCGACTTTCTTCACCTTTTCCCTGTTCTCAAACCATGCTCTCTCCTCTGGTAACACATCAATTTGTAAAGTGCTATAATAACATTAATATCGTATTTTCCTTTTGCAGATTTTTAAACCACACATGACCATTTCCATTGTCTTTGAAGCCCTTGAGTTATACATACAAGAACTAACAAGTGTATTTCTAATTCATATTGTTATTATTTACACATAATGTTCTTATTTACGATATAACATTTCCCATTGGAAATCTTTTTGATTTATATCCTTTTTTATTTAACGTGCCATTGTCGATAATCGAACGCACAGACACCGGTGTTTCGACCTATGAGGTCTCATCAGTGTACGTGGAGATTCTCGACAATAGCTTCAAGACTTAAATCGCTGCCTATGTCATTTTCGCATGTTAAATGTATCACAGCGACATCTAACACCCAAAAGATGACACGGAAACAAGCGTGCGTTCGATTATCGACAATGGCACTTAGTGTGTGTGTGTATCTCAAACACATGCATATATACATATACGTTCTACGTATAAAGGTATATATGTAAGTCACAGTAATTATTTACTGCTTGATGTTAGTTTTAACATCCATGTGTTCACACTTTTCATTTTCGAATTATTTATGTTCAAATCCATATTTTATTTGTTCAGTTTATTTATTTCAAGACTGCATCATTTTTCTCGAGCACGTCTTGTTTTGTTTACATTCATATGGCATTTATGTGTCTTTTAGGCAGCATAAAGCCTATTGATTTATTTTGTGTTTGTTTTGTACTTAATGTGTAGGTATACTTATTTTAACTAAAATATACTAACAATTCATGTTTATTTTGATAAAGAAGTTTGTCTTTAAATATATGCAACCCATTATACTTATATTTACATGTCTTAAACTTATACCCTAATTTTAGATATACGATTTTTGAAATAAAATTAGTATTCTTTTTCAATAACTAAACTAATTCTTAATATTATTATTCTTGATTACAGCAATATGTAGTTGAAAAAATACTGCATTACTGCTGACTATATTGCAATATGCCGTGATTAGCGACAGAAACTCAAGTAGAGTGGAAGTGAAGATCGTATCCTATTGGTAGGTTTGAATTCACTATGCGCAAGATCGGGATGTGTACTACAATAACGTGATCACCGTCATCGTTTAAAATCACCGTGATTGAAAAGTCAGTGATCACGACGATATCAGAAAATCACCATATCGCTCATCACTATTCTACATTAATAGTTATTACTGGTATTGTCGAATTAACTCCAATTCCACTTTGTTATTTCATAATGGAAATTATAAATATTTGCCGTCTAGATAGAAATTCTCATATGCAATATTCACAATATAAATGCCTACAGTTTATTTACTCTAATACAATTTCTAATTATATAGAATATAATCTTCAAAAAATAATAAAATGGGCAAAAATCACAAAGAATAAATTTATATGTAGGAAATGGCGCCAATATTATTAGAGCAAAATATACTAATTTAGATCAAATGTTCTAGCAAATATGTTGCCAACTTTGTACAATAAATCTTTAAACAGTGTTTAGATAACCGGCGTATTTCTTTGCACTGAAAAACGCCGGTTAGAGATAATCAATGATTAGGCTTAATTAACCGAGCGTTTTAATCGGTGTTGGCAAAACCGTCCCTAAATTTCGTGAAACTGGTGATACTGAAGATATACCAAAACCTGGACTTCCAAAAAAACTTCTTAATCCTGAGTACGTCTCGATTAGAAATTAAATATAGTCAGAAAACAGTATTACGTATCAAGAGGAAGGAAAAATGCCAAGAAAATAGCCGTCTGCATCGGAAATTAATTTTTTCGTATGAGCCGCACTTTCTCTCAATGACCCAGTGACCCGTCAAGATAATGAAATCTACTAAAACCTTATTGAATGGTTCAGGAACATACCCAACACCTGTAAAATGGCCCTGCAAAATGACATGTCGGGGATAGAATAGTTGATAACAAAATAGAAGGGTCTTCTCTGAAAGAACCCTCACAGGAGTGTTGACCTCGCAAAAGCGCTTGCAGTAATTCTTCCAAACGATAATGATTCTGATCTCCCAGATAATACCAGATGGTTTCAACACTACACGTGGCCTGTTTTAGAGTTTCTGAGCAATTACTTTTCGAGAAGGTAGACTAGTTGGCGAGAACCGATAGAATGGTTCGGGAAATTCGCAGATCTTACATACCGTGATTATATTTTTATGGAGTTAATTTATGTTATATTTATTTATTTACATATGGGTAATTTTACGTCAATGGATTATACAATTTAGCTGATTTTATATGCACAGAATCAGCTCGGAAACGATTTAAAATGTATAAGAAATAAGACTTGAGTACTGTCAGGCAATTAACAATAAAATTTTCATTTTCTACTAAAAAAAAATCTGAAGTAAGACGTCAACATGTTTATCCTGTCAGCTCAACAATGATAAATCAAAAAAGTAAGTAGAGGGTAGATGAAAATTCATCTGTACAAAATTAATTTCGATTTTACTGAATTTATTTCGTACTGTATACCGCATGTGTAAAATCATATTAAGGATAGGATATATGTATACTAGGCACACCGGCAACAACGCCCAATCGTGGCCGTAGTCATGGTACAAGGAAACAAGGTATGCTTTTGCGCATCTCTGGATGACGCGCATTTATCGAAAAAAATGTCACTTGACAACTCTGACAGAAGTCACTGACTGAACTCATTGACAGAAGTAACTGACAGAAAGAATTTTCCAAGACTCCCTTTAACAACTAAAATTGTATCTGGAGATCGTGTCGAACAGCGTCGTTCTATGTTTGTGAGAGGAGGGGGTCAATGGTAACAATGCCTCGCTAGACACCAGAAGAAAAACTGCATATTATGGTACTTTAGTGGTCATTCTGCGAAGGATTGCATAAATTTATTTCCGCAAATATTTGCAGACAGAGCAAAGCATATTACATATTTTGAATAGCTTTGAAAAATGTCTTTGTTTAAATAATTGCACAAAGTGTAATCCTAGATAGGTAAATCCACTAAAAGCTGAGGAACGAGAAGAGCGGGATATAATGATTTGTAGCACTCTCGAAGTAGAGGATACGCTATCTACCAGAAGTGTTGCTGAGGAATTGGGTGTGAGTAATAAAACCGTCGCGAACATATGGAAGCGAAATAAATTAAAATGTTTCAAATACTCGAAAACGCAAGAAATATTTCTCGATGACAATTTTAGAAGAATGGAGTTTTGTGAAACCGTAATGGAAAAGACAAATGAAAATGAAAATTTCATCGCAAATATTGTATTCACAGATGAATCGTCATTTCCATTAAATGGAAAGCACAATCCTTCTGTTGTTCGATATTGGGCTCGGGAAAATCAGCACAGATATTTTGTTAAATACACCCAATATCCCCAGAGAGTGAATGTCTGGGCAGGTATTTTGAGTGACCATTTGTTTGGTCCATTTTTTTATTGATGGTACGTTAAATGCGGACAAATACCTCGATATGCTACAGAATCAGATACTTCCCGTATTGATAATACTGGAATAGATCGGGATATTATTTGGTTCCAACAGGACGGTTGTCCTGCACATAATGCGGTCAGAGTAAAGCATTTTTTAATGAATACTTTTCCTGATCGTCTCATTAGTGGAACAGGAAACATTCGTTGGCCTCCGCGATCTCCTGATCTATCGCCAAATGATTTCTTTTTGTGGGGATACATCAAAAATAAAATATACAGTGCACAAGTTGGCAGGCTAGAAAACTTAGATATTTTGAGAAGGCTAATCATAGAGGCTTTTGAATCCGTAACAGTCGATGGGATTCGTAATCTGCGAGAAAATTTTAATGATAGACTCGGACAATGCCTTGCTGCTGAAGGAGGCATTTTGAACATTTAATTTTTTAGTATTGTTTAGAGTATATTTTTTACTTTCATTAGAATTCCGTTCTTAATAAATTTATATAATAATTTACTAAGAATTAATGTTTAATTAGAATTGTGCTTTTATTTTCTTACTGTGTTGTATTGTATTTCTGTTAAAAAGTACTTTATTGAAATAGTGTCCTGTGAATTCACAACTTCATTACGCTCATTTAGTGCGCGTCATCAAATTCTGTTTGCATCCAGTTCAACAGACCTATCTATTGTGACGTATTTACTAAATGAGGGTTGTTTGCATCCACTTCACTGACTTATTTTATCACCGTGCTTAACAATTTGGCGTTGTGACGTATTTACTAAATGAGCGCATTGAGCTGGTAGTACTAGAGGTCGAATGCGCGTCATCCAGAGATGCGCAAAAGCATACCTGGTTTCCTTGTACCAAGACTACGGCCACGATTGGGCGTTGTTGCCGGTGTGCCTAGTATACATACATCCTATCCCTAATATGATTTTACACATGCGGTATATGTATTTACTAAAATATACCAAAAGCAAAGCAAAGATTGAAATCGCTTTTAATTAAAATCAGCATTAATTATATTTCCTTTTTTTTTGTTTTCGAACATAAAAATCTTGTTATATAAAAGTAAAATGTAACAGAATAATTTACTTTCATTCAAGAGCCAATTACAAATATATACACATACAAAAAGTAATAGTACAGTTTATATAATACACAAAAATTTCACAAATGTCAAAAATAAGATAAGATTTAAATGTTAGGAAGTTACAAGAAATATGATATAATATACTGTTAAATGAATTAGATTCGTTGCTTTCTAATTTTTGTGTTTATATATTTTAGGAGAAAATATATTTTTGAGAATAGACTTGATTTTTTTTTCTATTTTATTAAATTACTGATGAATACTGATGATTCTAAATAGTAGACAGTTTTGAAAAACATAGGCTATCATAACGGCCTGCTTTATTACTTGCAATTAGTTACCTAGCAACAAAAGGGTATTTACGTCGTTGACATATACGAATAGATGTGGGAAGACGGAACTGCGCTTGAGGAAGCCTTCCCCGGAAATGTAAATATTTCCAGGAAATTTCAGCGCGTCCGGGAAATTCGTTAAAACGTGGGAGAATTGGTGAAGTTCAAATTTGTCAGAAGTATTGATGGATGCATAAATGTACGTACACGTTTCTCTATTCACCTTGTTTTTGAGGATTTTTTTTCATGTGCAAAAGGTAAAAGTTCTTCCACAACAGCTGCGTGTTGAATTCAACAGATTAAGCATAGACAGTTAGGGTTTTTAGGTCAAGTTTTGACATTCGCGAAATAGTTGCACTTAAAGAACTTGATTCTGCGGCTTATTTATTAAAGCTGTTAAGTTTAGAAGTGAGTTTCATAGAAACCAAAATATTATTGCAACAGGTGAGTGAAGTTGGCACTACAATTTGCGGCGCAAGTACTTAAAGTTTGCGCCGCTTAATTTGCACCGTCGATATCTGAAGGAAGAACACAGGCGGATTAATTTGTTACAATGTTATAAACAAAAACAGTTTTTTTTTTTGGTACCAACTTCTCATCAGCACAACAACTTGCGGCGCAAACGTTAAATTTAGCATAAATCGCTTGCACCTAATCGTCGATATCTGAAGAAAAACACCGACGCATTTATTTTTAACAAAGTTATAAACAAAAACATTTTTTGGTGCCGACTTCTCACCAGCATCAAAATTTGCGGCGCAAACTTTCAATTTAGTGTAAATCGCATGCGCCCAATATGCGCCGTCGATATCTAATGAAAAATCACTTTCGTATTTAATTTTTACAAAGTTATAAATAAATACTTTTATATAGGTGCGTGGAGTTGGTATCACAACTTGCGGCGCAAAGGTTCTTTTTAGTGCCATATGTTTGCGCCGTCGATCTCTGATGAAAAAATGCCGGCGCTTTCATTAGTTACAAACAAAAATAGTTCTTTAGTACTAAATTCTTACAAGTACCACAACAAATTTCGAAACTAAACACAAAGTAAATAAATTAAACAAAAAATGGAATTAAGAAATAACTAATGAAAAGAGTAATTAAAAATATAAAAATAAATATTAAATTCAAGGGAAACTACTACAAGGCAGAGTTCAATTTGGCAGCATTAAAAATACCATATGAGTTCTGTTCTTCCACTTAAACATTGATTAATTCACATTAAAATAGTAAAAAGATATAACAAATCTGAGATGTCCGTCCATCTTATGACAAGTAAAACCTGACTTAAAATAATAATAAAACACATAATAAAACATTTCGTCTGATAGTTAAGTAATTTAAGAGCTCTAGAATACCAGTGCATGGGATAGATTACACTTAATTCCAAATGTGTGAACAACAGGATGTTAGTAGGTTGCGTGAAACCAATCTTATTGATATCCGCTGAAAAGGTATCATAGAAGATACTATAAATTCTAAGATCAGTTGCAATATAAAGTTATTCGCGCGTTTTCTCTAATATACACGATAACAATATGAGCAAGTTAATAACTTAGAGAACAACAAACATTATTTTAATTGCACATAACCTTAACTGTATTCAAAGATCAGCTGACGAGGGTGCCGATGCTGGAGAAGACTTCTAAAGATATTTGTGATAAATAAATATTAGAGAAAATGTTAATAAGAGAAGATGATAGTAATGGTATTGACCAGTTAGTTGACCAGTACTGATCAACATGAATAAATAAAAGGTAAGCATCAGCTGATTATGCAAAATGATGACGATGAAAATTTAGAAGATGGCTAACTTAAGGACACTGACATACCATTTAATACGTTTGTTCAGAAGAATCAGAATTAAAATATACGTTCTACATAGATTTTTCGTCTATCAGTCGTTTTAAAGACTTTTTAGAAAGGAGAAATTTATTAAATATAGGAGTTTAAAGGAAAAGTTGGTTCATGTCAAGTATACTTTGTTTTTACTTGTGAAAGTAACGAATACATCACACGTTCAGTACTTCCCCTTTTGGAAGAACAACACACGAACACATTTTTCGGCCTCCAACATGCATAGTGACAACACGTCATATGCGCATACGCGTCTGTTGGCCGACACACGTGCCTGAGAGTTCTTTGTCACGATGTTTGATATGGCGGTGCATTCATCAATGTACACATATACCAATTAGTATTGTGTATGTACGCATACAGTTCTTCTGCTTACATTGAAGTTTCACCAATATATTCTCTATAATATTATAGAAAAAATCCTCTACTAATTCCTCCAAAATTAAATTTTTGTTCAATATGTCGCAAGCAATTGTTCCATGCTGTGAGAAGTTTAGTGCATACTTGCGTACACCGGAAGCAGTGACTAGAGCTCTCTATACTAGCTCGCTATTTTATTTTCATCAAAAGCGAAGTAACCGGAAATTTTACGCTAAAGTAATGCCCTTGGATTGAATATGTGTTTGGACGTAATGGTCCCTGTTTTAGAAAATGATGAGTGCTTCGAGGCCAAGACATTTCACCTCGTCTGGTACCCAAGAAAATATTGCGACAGGTATTTTATAGCAAGTTACAGTCCGATAAAAGCATCTATGGCCCTTCCTGCTTCGACAATTCGCATACAACTTCGAGTGATCAAGGTTTTCTTCATTTGGGTATCCCAAACTTTAACTAATGGGAAGTTGGGACGAGACGTTTGATATAGTTATGTTAATAGCATCTTGACAGGTGACAAAATCTAGTATTACTACTATAAGGTGCCCAGTAAACCAAATAAATAGGTCTGGGTCTTTGAAAACGAAACACGTCCTTGTTTCTACGGAGATCTTGATATGTTAAGAAGAAAATGTCGTCTTTACCGTGAGAGGAGTAGTCGTGAGTGTGGTGGTCATCACAAACTGCCTCTCCATACTTCTTTGCATGCTACTATGCATTGTATCGTCATGTGAACGCCAGGCTGAAGAGAGTAAGTTTTCCAACGATAAGGATCTGCGAGTGAAAATTCGAGTGGGTCCAGCTTTGAGAAGAAACGTGGAAAACTTGGTATGATGACTGGTTTGGAAGAATAAAAGAATAAAAAGTGGTGTAAATTATTTCGTATTATGTTTCCCTTCATATATAAGTATATGACTAATATCACGTTTCGTAATACTAGTAATAATAGTCATTTGTACCTAGAGTACATTTTTTTGGACACGTGAATGGTAACATACAATCAAACTATAAAGTATTATCAAAGAATTCTTGGAGATCTTTCATTATTTATGAAAAATTACATAATATTGAGGTGTATTACCTGCTCTGCAACTACAATCGATGCTCTCAGACTATTGATTCGCTCGATGATAAGATAAGAGATGTATACTAATGTGCAATTTTGTATGTAGTGTGATCCATTATACAGAAGACATTTCATTTCAATATTTTTAGTTTTTGTAAAAACAAATAACCTTTTTATATAGTTAACTATACCGGGTGTCATTGGGCAGATACAGGGTGAAAGAGAAAAAAATGCATTTTTGAAAATCTTCCATATTTTGTTTCCTAGAAGAGATAAATTTACAAAAATTGTAAGCTAGGGATAACAAGTCATGAGGATTTTAAAAATGCTTAAAAAAAATCTAGGTCTACTAGATTTTGCGTGACAATAATCAACTTTTGTTTTTCTTATGACAGCCATATTGGATTTTGACATTTTTAATATCTTCAAAAAAAATGCTATTCAATGATGTATAACATGTTTATGTTCAAGATAGTAAAAACATGAAAAATAGAGAAAGTAAGATTTTAACATAGTAGGCCATGGAACTGTGGATATCTTAAGTGTATACTGATAAAAAAACAAAAAATAACAAGTCTCCAAGTACTGTTAAAATATCTTTAACATTTTATTTATTAGTATTCATTAAATAAATGTGGTTGGGTAGCTGAATCATTAACGTAACAACTGTTCAAATAAGCCACCGTTCATTCGTATGCACAATCTACATCGTGTTAGTACTGTCTCACAAGATTGTCTAACCATGTTCGGTGTCATTCCATTCACTGCTTCTTCAACTGCTTGACGTAATTCTTCCACATTTTCATAACATCTCGAATACACCATGTTTTTCAGATAGCCCCATACAAAAAAATCAAGAGGTGTGAGGTCCGGGGACCTAGCAGGCCACCCTATTGGTCCTCGGTTACCAATCTAGTTATTGTAATATTGATTATTTAAATAATTTGTAACCAACAAGAAATTGTGTGGAGGCGCTCCGTCTTGCTGAAAATACATATTTTGCAACGTGGCAAGTGGAAGTTCTTCAATTCGTTCAGCAACATGTGTGCGCAAAAGTTCTAAATACCTTTCAGAATTTAAATTCTCATTGAAAAAGAATGGACCGATAACATGGGTATCAATAACGCCGATCCAGACATTAAATCCCCATCTGACTTGCAGTCTAATGCCACGAACTAGGTGTGGATTTTCATCGGACCAAAAGATAGTATTTGTACGATTAAATATTCCAGAGTTAGTAAATCGACTCTCATCAGACCATAAAATTTTCGCAAAAAAGTTTGGATTTTCATTATGTTTTTCGATGAACCAATGACAGAATTGTGCTTTCCATATTTCGTCACCATTTTGATTCCCTTGACTGGCTCTTTCACGAGAAGGTTTGAATTTGGCACGCTTTAAAATGGTACCAGTTGTTGACCTAGTGACGCCAAGTGTATTTTCAATTACCCGTAAAGACGTACGGGGATTTTCAACTACTGCTTGAAGAACAATATTTTCATTATTTTCATTGTTTTGCCTTTTTTGGGTTTGACAAAACTTCCATGCATTATCAAATTATCACGCAATCGGCGAAAAATGCTTTTTTCTGGCTGCCGCCCTTCAGGGTATCTATCGAAATACATTTCTGCAGCCAATTCATCATTTCTTCCACACAAAATAAAACACTCCAGCATTTGATATTTGTCACTATTTGTAAAACGATCCATCTTAGGTTTGCACAGTACAGATACTTATAACAATACAATGATATTAACAATAAGATTACTGACAGTTCAGAATAAACTACACAGCTTTTAGAGTTGTTTAATACAAATGTCACATTTATTATCACGGCCTACTATGTTAAAATATTACCTTCTCTATTTTTCATGTTTTTACTATCTTGAACATAAACATTTCATACATCATTGAATAGACTTTTTTTTTGAGGATATTAAAAATGTCAAAATCCAATATGGCTGCCATAAGAAAAACAAAAGTTGATTATTGTCACGCAAAATCTAGTAGACCTAGATTTTTTTTAATCATTTTTAAAATCCTCATGACTTGTTATCCCTAGCTTACAACTTTTGTAAATTTATTTCTTCTAGGAACAAAATATGGAAGATTTTCAAAAATGCATTTTTTTCTTTTTCACCCTGTATCTGCCCAATGAAACAAAAATTTCAAAATCTGATGTCGGATTATTCATGGACAAATGAATACGCAACTTTTCTCCCATTTAACCGACGTTGTATCTCCAACGGTTTCCAATATCCCCATGTACTGCATTTTAAACTGGACACTCAATTTAATTTTTCATAAAAGCTTTTAATTTAAGTACGTTTGGAACGTAGTATTATCGAGACACATTTAGAATAGAAAAAAAATGAGGTGTGGCCACCACACGACTTTCTTATACGTACGAGCGTTTCAAACTATACAATTTTAAAAAAAAATTTATACAAAACTTATTCAACATCCTCTTCTAAGTACTTTCATTCTCTTAATAAATCGCTATAGAATGCATACTTTGCAAGATATTCGAAAAAAAGTGCTACTCGCTAAGAGTAAAAGTGCCACTTCCGGTTCGAATTTTGAAATTTCATGTATACAAAAAATATTGCAAATTCAACTCTAAATATTTTTGTACTATTAATAAATATATATAGAATGCATAACTTACGACATATTTGCAAAAAATCGCTATTCGATAAGAGTAAAACTGGTACTTCCGATCTGAATTTTGAAATTTTTTTATACAAAAGATATTGAAAATTGTGTTTTAAATACTTTTATACTCGTAACGTACTTCTCTAAACAGCATGTCTTGCGAGATATTCGCAAAAAACTGATTTTCGATAAGAGTAAAAGACCTACTTCCGGTTGGAATTTCGAAAAACTTTTTTAAGACAATTTGTCTCAAACTTAATTTTAAGTACATATCAATTCTTTATAAATTTGTTTAAACTTAGTAGTTGACGAATAATTGGCAAAATTCGATTTTTTCACTAAAGTAAACTACTACTTCCGGTCTACCGATTTTACTGAAAATCTAATCAGATCTCAAGAGGGAGATTATATTCGTAAATACAAAATTTGGAATTGATATCTACAGCGGTTTGACCGCTATCGTGGTCACACACACACACAGACAGAGAGAGAGAGAGAGAGAGAGGGGGGGAGAGGGAGAGGGAGAGGGAGAGGGAGAGGGAGAGAGAGAGAGAGAGAGAGAGAGAGAGAGAGAGAGAGAGAGAGAGAGAGAGAGAGAGAGAGATTCTTTAAAAACCACTTTTTTGGTATCAGGGGACTTCAAAACGTGGACATCTGCAAAAATCTCGAGGTCGAAAATGTTCGTCATCACAATACTGCCTTATACTTCGTATAAGAAAGTAAAAGAAGATTATTTAAATCTAGCAAGAACATATGTTAAACCAGCTGTAGGGGGTGTGACCAACATTATCACATACTCTCAATGGAAAAGTGAGGTTATAACCCTTTTGATCGTTTACCAAACATACATATTTATCATTTGTTATCAGAATTGCGTATTTTAATAATTTAAGTATTAATAAAAGGTGTTTTTATTTCTTTTTTTTACACATAAGTTTGATAACGCATGTAGCGTTTTCTATATAATTGTATGCACGATGTACGGTATTTGTAAATGTGGTTTTGTTCTATGATAAAAGTGGGGGACCTAAAAATAGGGCGAACGAGAATGAAATGAAAAGATTACCCTTTTATTCCTGGCTGTCATGAGCCAGTGGTGCCGGTGCAAATTTTAAAGTACTCATTGTTATTATCGATCCTACGAAGCCTAAGCTCAGCACGCATGCTTCGTCTATGTCAAATCTAAAGTTGAGCACGTTGCATAGACACATAGACATAGATATATAGATATATATGTATATATATATATATATATGTATATATATATATATAAGAACATCACGGACAATGCCCTGACACGGGAAGTTATAAAGCGGAAGTACTTAGTTTATAACAAATTGGCTACTACATCTACATGTTAGAAACTAATTAAAATGAGTGACACTAGGTATGTGGTAATGTCAAAAAAATAAAATGTTTACCTATAAACTTATTATGTAGCTACTCACATACATAACCTTCTTGTATTACTCATAATTTAATATTTATTTTTCTCTTCGACCGGGAATATCCATTTAAATATTGGTTTATTATGTAAACGGTTATATATTAAGTATATCCATTATAAATAAATTTAGAAGTCCTTCATATGAATATGCATGAAATATATTAAATAATAACGGCATTGCATTGCCTAGTACATGTTTAATAATAACAAGATTTTCGTACACAATTTCACGTGGTTATTTATCACTAATGTAGATAAAAATTGGAATGAAAATAAACTTTCACTTAAAATCGTATTTACTAAATACTCATGTTATAATGTAACGCAATTGTAATACTAAATGTTTTTTTAAGTAATACATTGATGTTATGAATTAATTCGACCTTTGGTGATAGTGTTGTATTTTCCAATTGCCCATGTTGCGGGTACGTCAGGTGAATTCGTGTCTATAGGAGAAGTGCCATATGCCCGAAACATATCAAATCGCGCACATTCAAAGCGCGTAAACGTTAAACACAAAACTACCACACCAAGACACGTACCACAACGAACTAAACTACAAAATCAACTGAATGACGGAGCGCTGGCGCATACGGACGGCATATCATTTCGTTTGGTGTACATATATTTTCTGTGGACCTCGTGGTTTGAAAACTGCGCATGTCTAACCTGCGCTTATTACGTCATAATATTTGCAATGCTGCACTAGTAAAGCACCGGTCACCACCACCACGCAAATTCACCACGTTTCTTCGACAGATTTTTGAACACTTGAGAGTACTTTTCGTACAAAGATAGGCGAATTTCATTTACGTATTAATTTAATACAAAAACACGTACTTGTATCCAAATGCATTATCTCTTACGTATTGCAAATAATTAATTCCAGCTTATCTTTCCGGGATGGAAGAAATCTTGCGTAGTGTACTATATATTACGTGAAGAGCCATTGACTTATCAAACGTCACTGTCATTTGTTCGTATTATAAATTTAGAACTTGGCCGTCGTTGGGATTTATAAATATTCCAGTCAGATATCTGTGTATGTAGTTTCTATGCCTTTGACTCCTAAAAGTACTTGTTACTTTGTCACCTCGCTCTTGCTATATGTACATATGTTGACGGCCGTTACACTAATGCATAATAGATCAAGAATTTCATGCAAATTATTAAAAGTTAAAATCAGAGGTAATCTCATATATAACAAGAAGAGCCGTGTCATGCAAATTCGTTATAATGAAAATAAAGAATTAGTATACCAAAAAATGTAACAATGCAAGAATAAAGATTCTTTGATATTCTATTTTTGTAACTGATTGAGGGTGGTGCGATCTGAAACTTGGTAAGGAGCCAATTAACTACGATTAAGGATACCGGTACATTATGACATGATAAAACAGAGGTATACACGAAATTCCGCATCATTCAAATTACACTAGTTTGTATCCCTTTGGAAAGTGGGAAAACAATGCTTTTTATTTAGGTGATTCATTTGAACACGAGAATGAGGTTAAAATGGGATTAGCACATAAACTTTCAAAAATATGATATTATGTTGTCCAATTGATCAGCAGACAATATAGATATCTACTTCCACGTTAAATGTACATACATTCATCCCTGGTGGTTCCAAGAAAAAATACTGCAAAATTATGTAACATACGAGGTAGGCGCCATAAATTCTCGGCCTGATATACAAAAAAAAAAACTTTTAACAATATAAGAATTTTTATTTTTCAATGTAATCTCCCCTAACTTCTATACATTTATTACAACGATTAATTAATAATTCGATACCCTTGTAAAAATAATCTGAAGTTTTTCCGTCAAAATGTTCTATAACAGCTGCTTGCAACTCACTGTCGTCCTTAAAACTACGTCCCCTAATGTCTTTTTTTTTAAATTAGAAAACAAACAAAAATCACAAGGGAGCAATATCCGGACTATACGGTGGATGTTTCAATTCTTGAAAGCCACATTCGCGGATGGCAGCTTGTGAAATGGCGGCAGTATGGACGGGAGCATTGTCGTGCAATATTCGCACACTTTTTGTCAATTTTCCACGACATTTTGCACGAATACTGTCCCTTAAGTTATGCAATAAAGACCATAATATGTGCCGTTCACACTTGTATTGTGCTGTTTAAAGTCAATTAGCTAAATGCCTTCACAATCCCAAAATATTGTGACCATCATCTTTTTCGTTGATTGAACGACTTTCGCCTTTCTGGGACGAGGTTTATCAGGTCGCCGCCATTCCATGGACTCCCTTTTCGATAGAGGATCAGGACAATGGACTCCAAAATCGGTTTTGGGTCGTCTCCACACATGTTTAAAAACGACAGAGCACATTCGACTCGACGTTCACGTTGGAGAGCAGAAAGAAGTCGCGCTGCCCATCTAGCACTAATTTTATTCATACTCCAATGGTCATGGAGAATTCAGCAAACACTTGTTTCGGAAATGTTTGTTATCACTGCAAATTCCTTCACTCTCAAACGGCGATCTTCTAGCACTAAATGTTCAATAATTGAAATTTGTTCAAGCGTTGTTCTTATCCCAAACGGAAATGTTTTGCCCACTTTTTTACAGTTGAATACGAAGGAGATGAATCACCGTAAACGCCGTCTAAACGTTGTTTAATGTGATAAGGTGTATGCCCTTCTTTTGTTAAAAAATTAATGACCGCGCGGTACTCAATTTTCGTTACTTCAGACATTTTCGTGCGCTAGTCACGTGGTTGGCTAGTTACTAAAAACTACTAGGCTTCGAACCGTCATATTTATAGTGTACGCCTCGCGTATGTGCATGCATGACGTGACAGAGTTTGAACACGTTTGAACCTATATAAGCCTGTCAGGACGAGAATTTATGGCGCCTACCTCGTATCGATCGTTTATGTATTGAATGAGAGGAATTCCCTCAAAGTAAGAAATTTGTTTTGGCGTAAGCTTTTGAGTTAACCATTACTGGCCAAGACAAGAAAAAAACATTTTAAACATTTTTTTTTTATTAAAGTAAACTCAGAACACAGTAATTAAGATACATTTTTGGTACAAGAAAATTAGGTATTATTTTTAACAAAAAAATATATGGATGCATGTACGCACCTTTGGCGAAAAGCAGGTTATTATAAAATAAAATACTAGTCTCTTGTATGAAAAATATCGAAGCAATCAGGATGCAAATGCACATTACATTTCTTACACAAGTAAATTGTATAACTTTTGCAAAGTCGACACTTTTTTCTTGCACTCTTAGCATTTCGAATTATAATGTGTCCGATATTGTCAAATCTTATGTCACCAGGTAAAGCTGATTTAGAAGGTCTTCCATAAGACGAGTTGGATTTTACTGAAGTGGAAGCCTCATTGTGGGTGTCTTCTTTTTGTCCTTCGTATCTCAGCAGAGACAGCGCTAAACTTGAACGAAATTCCAGTTGGGAAATGTTGGTTTCATTTCAGATATTGAATATTTTCCAACTGTTTACAACCATAGTATCAACAACATTGGTGAATAATGGCCACCACCACTTTTTACTTCTAATACCAATGCGGTTTTTTTTCCAATTTGGCACGGAAGTTTATAACCCAGATATAAAAAAATTAAAAAAAAAAACAGAATCACAAAACTGTCAAAAGAGGCAAGAGAAGAGCCTAGCTGCCAGATATATTTTGAACTTCACACTAGTATTATACCTAAACAAAAAATGTCTTACCTCATTTTGACTATAGATATCTAAAAACACAAATTCAAAACTCTAAAGCACTACTAAGAAGTACCGCTACGATTGCTGGCAACCAGCTGAGAGATGTATCAACGAGTCAAATAATTTTCCGTCAACATGCGAATCGTGTCTCAACCTGCATGAAACCGCTCACGTCCTTCAAAAATGCCATGCTGCAGTAACTAGTGCGGTCGAGCAGCTTGGCACCGGGCGCGCGCTTTTACCTATGTATTAGCCAATGGTGCGTATACGCATCCGTTACAAAATACCTGTCATTCTAGCTGTCGTTTTCAAACTATATATATAAAGATGTGTATATATCAAAGAAGACATATTTTAAATATACACTACGAGAAGAAATATATAACAAAAAAAGTAATTAGTACCCAAAAAAAATAATTATTTGAAGGTGTGCACAAAAACCAAAAATACAGATTTTCTTGAATTAAAAAAAAATTGAAAAAAATTAACTTTTTATTGGATCATAATTTAATATAAGATTTTAGCCTCTTGAAAAAGCAACCCTTGCGACATAATGTATAAAAAAAATGTTTTTAAAAGGTTGCGTTTACACACCTTTGGCAAGTAATGGGTTAATCTCAAAATAGTCCAAGAGTTATTTAGTAATTTATGATATTTATTACTTTAATATACCGTAAGCGTCAAATTTTAATTTCGGTTTGCACTTCTATCATATGCAGAAGATGATGTTATCAATGCAGCGATGCCTGCTTGCTAACAGTGGAGGGAGAGCAACGGAGTGGCGGGGGACCCCCACGCCTTACAAATGTCCAGTGTGGCAGCCTCGCTTGTGTCTATCTTTAGTTTAATTCGTCGCGCTCTTTTCCACTTACTACTTTCCTATCAGAAATTAAAATATGACGACCTCGGTATATTAATTTAACTACTAACAAAAATAGGAAGCCAGCCTGTCAATTTGTGGCTTTTGGTAGTGGATTATTGAAGACAATAACCAATTTTGTCACATGGTAATCAATCGCAACCGCGGACACCTGTTTCAGACGGTATAGCAGCGTACTGAAGAAGACTTCAACAATTTCAAAGTAGATTTTCTCATAAAATTGATGATATATTACCTCCACATTATCATGTTTTACTCTGTAGACATTATTGGAATTCACAGCTCCAAAGTTATGAGTGGTGGATAGACCTTATTTACTATCTATCTATGTAGTAGTAGTTGCAAAGTTGCAAGGATTTGTTCGGGATGTGCCAAGCCGCAAATCTATATGATGGTATTATTTAGGTAGCTGGTAGTATAACGTTTTAATGTATTACTTGTGCTTCTCTTACAAATAAAGACATTGTTATTATTATTAGCGAATGAAATGCCATTCATCTATTACTAATTAACACATACGCCAAATTCATAAACACACACAAACGAGAAACGTGATATTTGTGCAAAACATTGATTCTAACAGTTTAAGAAGTATCATCGAAAAGAAACATTAGTACTGATTGCATTGCATAAGTTCTCTTTGACACGTTGTACATAAATTACGCGGCTAAATAATTTTAGTCACGTTTGTTGAACTCGTGTCTATCGGTTGCAGATGCTCCAATAACGAACTATACTTAGTTCTGATTTCAAGAACGGAACACTAATATCGTAATTACATATAATGGTCAATAAAGTTCTTGCGTAATATAATATTTTTCGCAAAAATAATGAGAAAGATGACAAGAAAAACAATAGTGACATATGACAATTACGTGACGACAATTACGTGACAACAATTGATACTTTTCTGGTTCTAATAAGTTATCAGTATCGTATTACCTAAGCATTTAAAGATTTTTGCAAACTGACTTGGTAAATGTGATGTTAGTCACTTTTGAAGAATTTATGGCTGTTTTTATTTGTCATTTAAAGACATATATAGATCATATAGTACCTATATCTATATGTTAGGTGAGAATATTTTTGAGGTAGGCATAACAAGAAACACGAGGCGTATCGGGTACAATCCGTTGTGTAAAGCAAAAGACCTCAAATGATTTTACAAGCCGCAATTTTATTCTTGTATATATGTCTTCAATTATTTTCCACATAGTTTGCACCTTAAACTCGTTCTCAAAGAATGTTCGCGCCAATGACGACAGCCATCCATATCCTCACAGCTTATCATGTGCTGTCGTTTCTTAAAAGTTGTTAACCTGCTTGAGGGCAGAAATGATTGTCAGACGGTGCTGGGCTGTTAGGAGGATAACCAAACTGCTGCCAAGCGAATTTTTCAATTTGCCTTTGCAAAATTGGGCTGAGCATTCGTTTCATGTCTCACTGTATCAATCAGTATTGACGACAGAGATCCATTCATTTCCCAAACCACGTTCTAAACTCCACCGACTGATTAACGTGATGAAGAATTTGCCTTGCTTGATTCGTAACCAACCATTTAACTCATTTTGTTAGTTACAATTTTGTTATTTCACGATACCTATAATCTATCTAATGGAATATATTTCGTCATTTATTTATGCACTAAAGTTTTTAAACAAGATATTATTTCTCGACGCCATTATACAAATGTATAACGATTTAAGCGAAAATCTTTTTCTGTTTAGAAACCGATACCAAAAAAGTGGTTTTTGCAAATTTTTTCTCTTTGACCACGATAGCGGCCAAACGGCTACAGTTATCTATACGAAACTTTACATTTACGAGTATAACCTTTTCTTTTCAGTAAAATCGGTAGACCGGAAGTAGAAGTTTACTTCAGTGAAAAAATCAAGTTTTACCAATATTTCGTCAACTACTAAGTTTAAACAAATTTATAAAGAACTCAAAGGTACTCAAAAGTGAATTTGAGAAAAATTTTATCAAAAAAGTGTTTCGAAATTCCTACCGGAAGTAGATGTTTTATCGAAAATCAGTTTTTTGCGAATATCTCACAAGTCATGCTTTCTAAGTAGATATATTACGAGCATAAAAGTATTTACCGCTTGATATTGAATACTTTTTGTATAACACTTTTACACTTATCGAATTACAATTTTTTGCAAATATCTAGCAAATTATGCATTTTATATAGATTTATCAAGAGTAGAAAAGTACTTAGAGTTGAATTTGGAATAATTTTTGTATAAAGGAAATTACAAAATTTGGATCGGAAGTAACACTTTTACTTTATCGAATAGCACTTTTTTGCAAATATCTTGCAAATTATGAATTCTATAAAGATTTATTAAGAGAATAATATTTTGAGTAATCTTTGTACAAAAAACTTTTCAAAATTCGGACCTGAAGTAACACATTTACTCACAGGTTATTTTTCAGAAGATATATAGCATTTAAAACTTTATTTGGAACAACTATTGTATATAATTCAAAACGCACATACGCATAAGAAAGTCGTGTGGTGGCCACACTTCATTTTTTCTTCTGTTAAAAATGAAGACAGGGGGAAAGAAATAATGATATAACTTAAAACGAGATGTCAAAAACAATTCTATGTTTACAGAGTGCTGTGAATCACCGAGATTTGCTATTTGATAAGGCACAGCGATGTAAGTGTCAGCATCATTCGTATTTCTTTTCAGTTGGCCAGCTATATTTTATTTATGTATCCCTAGCTGAACCCTGACCTCACGGTATGTATGAAGTAAACAATATTTTATTCCGCTTCCAGATTATTTGCGCAATATTGCAGTCGGTTATAAAAGCTGATCAATGACATTTACGCCATAAATTGACACTTCGTCGATTATAAGTTGTCATCAAATCTGACAAACTTGCTAAGAAAAACAGCTATAAACTATTGACCATTTTAAGAAACATAATACAACCATAATACTATTGCACACAATTCTATTTCATTTTGGAATACTTATTTTGGTGGGACACTTAAAACCATTGTATATGTAATGGATTTAAATTAAAAAGCACAGAGAATATTTCTTACATAAATTATCTATCATTGATTTTCCCTTATAGAACAGAAATGCCTGAACCTTCGCTGCTAGAAATGTGAGACTGGTAAAATAAGTTTAGTAATGAAATATACAAGTACCTTTAAAGGAATACATAAATATCCGTTAAGGGAAAGTATAAGTGTGTCAAATAAAGCTGTTACGTATGAGTGGTATACGGAACTGTTGGCACCAGCCACATTAAAGCAGACGATCAGTAGATATCCTTTACATGGGTCTCGAGTAGTACTACTCGAGACCCATGTAAAGGATATCTACTGACCGTGACCGTGAAAAATTTCAAGTATGCTTTGAATTGACGTATGAAAGCCTACTAAAGATGAGAGATAAATTCATTTGTCAATCTTCGTTGATTAGAAGTAAAATGAGGCATCTTAGTGATGTGCAAATTGCTAGTGCTGTCGCCCTTATTCAGCACGGCCACTCTATTAGCAGGGACTTTTGAGTTTTCTCTTCTGTTATTCAGCGTTTGTGGAATCGGTTTCGAGAAACTGGCCAATATGTCAGAAGAGCTGGACAAGTCGAAATTAGATATTTCTGATCAAACTGTTAGAAACAGATTAAAAGAAGCGAATTTGAAACCAAGAAGACCTGCCCACGCACCACGCCTTACCCAGCATCACAAAGCAGCGCGAATGAGGTTTGCTCTGGATCACAGAGATTGGCAACCTCTTCACTGGACGCCTATACTGTTTACAGACGAGTACAGATTTCGTTTAACTCGCTGTGACGGTCGAGTACGTATATATAGACGTCCTGGTGAACTCAGCCGCTACTATACAGGAAGTGGATAGATTTGGTCTTGGATCTGTGATGGTTTGGGCTGGAATCGGTGTAGACAACATCGGCGATCTTGTTGTGGATCCTAATAGACTAAATGCAATGAATTACATCGAAAATGTCTTGGAGGACCATGTGGTGCCTGCTGCATATGGCGTCGGTCCCAATTTAATCCCAATGCAGGACAATGCAAAGCCACATACCGCCGGCATCACCAGAAATTTTTTACAAGAACGTGGAATTCAAGTTATGGAATGGCCGTCGTTAAGTCCTGACCTGAATCCTATTGAAGGAATGGAATAGAATCCTGATTGAGGAATGGGAAAGCATACCCTAAGAATATCTTTGCAGACTAGTGCGAAGCATGTCACGCAGGTGTGAGGAAGTGATTTGTGCACGAGCGTATTAAACCTCACCAATCCACAGAAAACTCTACTCTCATCGATATTACGACAATTGTTTCCATTTTGTTTTGCGTTATTAAATGACACTTTTAAGTGTAACTTAGAAGTAACTAAGAGTTGTAAAATTGTTTTTGTAATTTGCTTTAGTTAAATATAGGCCGTTGAAGTATACCAAATTTGATTTTCCTTGACCTCTTATTTAAAAGGTTATAGGTTTTGAAAAAAGTGTTCCCCTAATTTTTTTGAGTAGTGTATTTAGCGCTTCTATTTCTGTTATCATTCTATACATACATCGCCATTTATGAGAAAATTTAGTAAGATATTAAACATACGAGGTGTGATCAATATATAACCGTTATTTTCAATTTTTAAAAAAGTATTTATTTATTCATCAATAACAATCTTGTCCCCTTCAAAGTAATCCCCTCAGATATAATACACTTATGCCAGCGTTTTTTCAAATCCTCGAAACACTTCTGAAACGCGCTTTTTGGTATCGCCAACAGCTCCTTTTTCGATTTTTCTTTTATCTCCTCAATCGTAGCAAAACGCTTTCCTTTCATCGGTGTCTTCAGTTTTGGGAAGAGGAAAAAGTCAGCGGGGGCCAAGTCCGGTGAATACGGTGGTTGAGGCATGATAACGGTTTTGTTTTTGGCCAAAAACTCACGCACAAGCATCGATGTGTGAGCTGGTGCGTTATCATGGTGCAAAATCCATGATTGTTTTTTCCACAATTCTGTGCGTTTCTGACGAATTGCTTCTCGCAAACGGCGCATAACTTCAAGGTAGTATTCCTTATTGACCGTACGACCTTGTGGCAAGAATTCATGATGCACCACGCCATTGCAGTCGAAGAAAACAGTGAGCAAAACCTTAACATTTGACCGAACTTGACGTGCTTTTTTCGGTCTTGGCTCTTCTGGGCGCTTCCATTGGGATGATTGGGCTTTGGTTTCAATGTCATAGCCATACACCCATGATTCGTCACCAGTTATGACCTTTTTGAGGAAATCTGGATCGTCGTTGACGATGTTCAACAGCTCCTGAGCGATGTCCATGCGACGTTGTTTTTGCTCAAAATTTAGCAATTTTGGAACAATCTTCGCTGCCGCACGTTTCATGCCTAAAACATCCGTAAAAATTGCTTGACATGAGCCGAACGATATGCCAACATCATCAGCAACCTCTCTGATAGTGATTCGACGATTATCCAAAATCATTTTCTTCACTGCTTCAATGTTTTCATCGGTTGTTGACGTGCTCGGGCGACCCGGACGAGCATCGTCATTGACATCTTCTCGGCCTTCCTTAAACCGGTTATACCACAATTGAACTTGTGTTCTGCTCATAGTAGACTCGCCAAACGCCACAGTCAACATTTCAAATGTCCTTGCGCATTTAATTAAATTTTTTACACAAAACTTAATACAATTTCTTTGATCCATTTTTTCGAATAATAAAAAATCGAAGAGCACACCAAAACACGACTAACCTTTTTATCTGTCAAAAACAAACTGACAATCCAAAATGGCTGATATTGCCAACATATATAACAGACATGTGTACCAACATAACAGAAACAAAAATGCGAAAATCGAAAATACGTAACTCACGAAATTTGAAAATAACGGTTATATATTGATCACACCTCGTATATGTAGTGCACATAATAGTATATTAAAGAACAAGTGTCATAAGACACGTCTTATTGCACGAGCCCAAGTTTGCAATTGGCGAGTGCAATAAGTGTCTTATGACACGAGTTCTTTATGTTATTTTTTCTAATCTGCCGCTTTCTGTCATTTTTTAAATTAAAATAATAGGAATTTCAAAATATAGTAATTTTTGTGGTGGTTGGCAATATGTTACACACATGACATAAATTGAAAATTTGAATTATACGCGATTTTTATATTCAGTATTTCATACTTAAAGTTAATCTAAAATGAGTACTAATATTTCATGTACACCACCTGAAATCAGAGAAATTTCTGAAAACGTTGTTAATAATTTACTTCCCACTAAATCCCGCAGCAATTATGAGAAGCAGTACGTCAAGTTTGAATAATGATGTAAACAAAAAGAAGTTCATGTTATATCAGAAAACGGATTAATTGCTTATTTTCAATGACTACATGCAAAATATAAACCATCTACGCTATGAACTACTTATTCTATGCTGAGGTCTTGTTTAACGATATATAAAAATGTAGATATATCACAGTACAAGAAATTACAAGCTTTCCTCAGTCGTTTATCTCAAGGTTACCTACCTA
Source organism: Amphimallon solstitiale (assembly GCA_963170755.1). Taxonomy (NCBI): domain Eukaryota; kingdom Metazoa; phylum Arthropoda; class Insecta; order Coleoptera; family Scarabaeidae; genus Amphimallon; species Amphimallon solstitiale. The sequence goes on along the minus strand of OY720684.1, from coordinate 59,371,870 downwards.
AAAAATCGAAAATTTTAGATGAAATAGACATTATTAAATTTATACATTTATATAAAATAAATTTGGCGATAAAAGTAAATACAATTTTCACAACTATCGCAGCTTTGCATATAATAGTATCAATTTGTAGGTAGTCTTGATAATAGGTTACAACGGAGCTTATAGAAGAGAAGAACTGACCAATATGTCTGTAGATGACATTGACTACAAGTCTGACACCATCACTATTTCTGTACCTAAAACAAAAAATAATATTCCAAGATTCTTCTTAATTACAGATACAATTTGGATGGATTTAATTAAGAAATATTATAACTTACGGCCTATTAATACTAGTCATAAGCGATTTTTGTTGACCTATCGCAATGATCAGTGTATTAATACTCCAATGGGTATTAATATTATAGGCAAAATTCCAAAAGAGAATGCAAGTTTTTTGAAATTGCCAAATCCAGAATTGTTTACAGGGCACTGTTTTAGAAGATCTAGTGCAACACATTTGGCAAATCATGTTGGTGATTGGTTGACCTTAAAAAATCATGAGGATTGGAAGTCCTCAGCTGTAGCAGAGGGTTATATTGAATCCTCCTTAAACAAAAAGATTAAAATATCTCATATGCTTGACTCTCAAAATAATACAAACATTCCAGGATGTTCAAACGAAACCACCACAGTAGACAGCAATAATAGTTTTCATCAAAATATTGTATCAGCAAGCACGAGTGGTTTGCCTGGTGTTACTATAAATGCCCAAGATACACCTCATGTATCTATTAACGTATACACTAACTGTACAATTCAAAAACATAATTAAAAATAAAATATTGTTGAACAATGGATCGTTGCAACTTCATTTTATTTATTTATTTTGCCGATAGTGCTGTATTTCTAAAACTTGAAAAATGTTCGATAAACATCGTCCGCACAGATTATTATAGTTATAAAATATTTTACTTCGTTTCATTTTCAGAGATATTTTGCATATTGTACATTGAAAATATAGCTACCATTTTGACTTTTTGACATGCTTACAAATTATATGTAGCTACCCTCGAAAAACTAATTGATAATCTATAAACGCACAGTGTGCGTTTATAAGCTATAAACGCATTGTTTCGATGCGTTTATAGCGTTGTTATGACACCAGATTAGAAAAAGTATTTATAAACTTCACTTAATTAAATGTTGAAAATGAAAATTATCGGAGTAGCTGCTAAGTCAGTTCAGTCGTTTAGTTTAGTAATAAGCCTTTATATGCCATTCAAACTGCAACTACTACTAGATCTATCTAATAATCTAATAAATCATTCGTGAAATACCTATTTCTGAATTTTCGCACGTTTTTTCTTCCTTTGCCTAGCCATAGAGTTAAGAGTATATTTTCTATTTAAAATATTTAATCACCCAACATTTCTAATAAAATCATTTCAGCATGAAAGGTATAACAAATAATTTTCTTGTAATGATTTATAAAAAATCCGTGAGATAAATAGAAAAAGAGAAGGCTAGAGAGAGACAGAGAAAAAAAGAGAAAGAAAAGAAGGTATGCGACATGATTAAGACAGACTCGTTAATTTAGCTTGGATACATTTAAATGTTAACAAAACATATAAAAACAAGCGAGACACTTTCTCTTTTGTGAGAAAATTTTATAATTCGTAATATTTAAGAACAGTCAATAAATGGACTTTAAAAAAATAAAAGTTCTCTCCCTCTCTACATTTACAGATTATTGATATGCTCTCTTTAAATTTAACTTCCTGTTTTCAATAAACTCGTATTCGATATAGCCAAACATTTATTTATATATCAATGTTTTAGATTTTTGCATGTTTTGAAACGTTCCAAATTATAAATATTTCTGAGTATGTACACATATCACATTCATGTAAAAATAAACAGGAGTTTTTGCTATTTTTGAGTAAGGAAAATGTTTTTAAGCAAATCAAATTACAACAACTAAGAATTATATACCTATGTGTTACGTATATCGCAATGGGTTTTCACTTACGCAGGGTAAAATATTGGAATACCAATTGGTGTTAGGAGAAATGTGCTTACGCTCAAACCGCTGTATGCGTTTACAAACGATATAGCTTTACTGAATACTGAATATGTGTGGAAAAGTTAAATACAAGCCAAAATTGAACGTTTTCTGATTTATGGCCATGATATGTCTGATTTCTTTCCATTTATTGTCGGTATTCTGTTTTCTACTATCTCACTTAGAAATGTATAGACAGACATCTTGTCTACAAATCTAATTTGATATTTCTACTGTTATTTCTTAATGATTATATCTCCGCTATTTAAGACATATTCTCTAACATGTTGCGGAATATGGCTTTCTTCGTTTCTCCTTTGTCGTATTTTTATTTCATAGAACTTCCTGTAATTACTGTTTGCCTTATCTAATTCAATTATTCAGCGTAAAACAGAAGATGTCTATAATTATATCTTCTATTTTCCCGTTTGTTGAAATGATTGAGGTTGAGTATATCTAGTGCTGACATTGAGTTTTTTCGGACTGGTTCCGCAAACTACGTTGAACTTCTAGGTGATACTCCATATAGAGCGCACTACCTGGCGTCAAGAACTTATGATACCTATGCCATTGGAATCGAAGAAAGTAGAATTCGTCAAGCTTTCTTTAGTACTGTATATTCAGGAGTCTTCTAGTGACCTTTGATTCGGCATTATATCTACAGACTCATGTTTCGACACCAGGTATGATACGGCGACTCCTGAGAAATGTCATCGGCAAAGTTGTTTGTCAAAAATCAAAAATTTCCGAACAAGTTTTACTGCAACAGGGGCCATGCACAAATCATCCGAAAAACCCCAAATTAAATACGTGATGTTGGCATATCATATCTGGAAGTGATTCACCGATTTTACATATACTTTTATGCATAGAAAGCTCGCCAAAAGCAATATGAAGCATTTTCAATACAGTGATGTACTGTATTCCATTCTTAACGGCAAATTTAATGCAGATTCTTTCCACAAGTAAAAAAATCGCCGAGCATATAAAAAAAGCAAATCTTCCAAATGTTCAAATTTGATTGCATATATCTTACTTTTTAGGTACCCCTACATATTTATCCCGAAAATCATCAATTTCTTTTTTCAAGTTTATTTCGTAGTTTCGAGACGTTATGGGCGCACCGTTTCTACTTTCTTGTACGAAGTATAAGGAAGTATTGTGATGATGAAAATTTTCGACCTCGAGATTTTTGCAGATGTCCACGTTTTGAAGTCCGCTGATTCCGAAAAAGTGGTTTTTAAAAAATGTCTGTGTGTCTGTCTCTCTCTCTCTGTGTCTGTCTGTGTGTGACAACGATAGCGGTCTAACCGCTGTAGATATCAATTACAAATTTTGTATTTACGTATATAATCTCCCTCTTGAGACCTGATTAGTTTTTCAGTAAAGTCGGTAGACCGGAAGTAGCAGTTTACTTCAGCGAAAAGATCGAATTTTGCCAATATTTCGCCAACTACTAAGTTTAAACAAATTTATAAAAAATCCATATGTACTCAAAATTAAAATTGAAAAATTAAATTTAAAAAGTTTTTTGAAATTCCTACCGGAAGTAGGTCTTTTACTCTTATCGAAAATCAGTTTTTTACGAATATTTCCCACGTCATGCGTTTTAGACAAGTACGTTCCGGGTATTTTTGCAGATGTCCACGTTTTGAAGTCCCCTGATACCGAAAAAGTGGTTTTTAAAAAATGTCTGTGTGTCTGTGTGTCTGTGTGTCTGTGTGTCTGTCTGTCTCTGTGTGTGTGTGTGACCACGATAGCGGCCAAACCGCTGTAGATATCAATTCCAAATTTTGTATTTACGTGTATAATCTCCCTCTTGAGATCTGATTAGTTTTTAAGTAAAATCGGTAGACCGGAAGTAGCAGTTTACTTCAGCGAAAAAATCGAATTTTGCGAATATTTCGTCAACTACTAAGTTTAAACAGATTTATAAAGAATTCATATATACTTAGAATTAAAATTGAGAATAATTTTATTCAAAAAGTTTTTCGAAATTCCTACCGGAAGTAGGTCTTTTACTCTTATCGAAAATCAGTTTTTTGCGAATATTTCGCAAGTCATGCTTTTTAGACAAGTACGTTACGGGTATAAAAGTATTTAAAACATAATTTTAAATATCTTTTGTATAAAAAAAATTTCAAAATTCAGACCGGAAGTACCACTTTTACTCTTATCGAATAGCGATTTTTTGCAAATATGTCGTAAGTTATGCATTCTATATATATTTATCAAGAGTACAAAAGTATTTAGAACTGGATTTGCAATATTTTTTGTATATATGAAATTTCAAAATTCGGACCGGAAGTAGCACTTTTACTCTTAGCGAGGAGCACTTTTTACTTTCTTATACGTAGTATAAGGAAGTATTGTGATGATGAAAATTTTCGACCTCGAGATTTTTGCAGATGTCCACGTTTTGAGGTCCCCTGATACCAAAAAAGTGGTTTTTAAAAAATGTCTTTACTCTTATCGAAAATCAGGTTTTTGCGAATATTTCGCAAGCCATGCTTTTTAGACAGGTACGTTACGAGTATAAAAGTATTTAGAACTTAATTTTTAATACCTTTTGTATAAAAAAAAATTCAAAATTCGGACCGGAAGTATCACTTTTACTCGTATCGAATAGTCATTTTTCGCAAATATGTCGTAAATTATGCATTCTATATATATTTGTCAAGAGTACAAAAGTATTTATAACTGGATTTGGGATACTGTTTGTATAAATGAAATTTCAAAATTCGATGTTGAAGTAACACATTTACACGTTTATTTTTCCAAGATAAAAGTATTTAAAACAATTCAGAACAACTGTGTATAATTTGAAACGCTCATACGCATAAGAAAGTCGTGTGGTGGCCACACCTCATTTTTTTGCTTTGTTTCATATTAAAATTTATTTTTGGGAGCTATTCTTTTTACTATTATTCACAATTGGCCTCCCCCTTTATCGGTTATTTGTCCCGCTTTACTAGGATCTAAATCTGATCACCTTACATATACGCCCTGCCCTGTATATCTCGAACGCCATATTAACCGAAATATTAATTTTGTAGAAGCACGTCAACTTATCTAGGTTAATATCATGACAGAACTACTGCAGTTCCCTAATTTCCTACTGGTTCGATTTCACGTATATATATATATATATATATGAGCGCGCGGGGTATGATCACCCGATACCAGTCGATATTCTTCGGACGTATATTCGGAAAATTGATCTCCGCCAGCTGTGTTCGCCAGATATAGATATTTAGATCAGTTGCGTACTGGCTGCAAAGAGGAATGCACGTAGGTTTTTGTGTTATTTTATGGTATTTCTGTTATACTTATTTATAGTTTTTTTTTACCATGAAATTTCTATTTATTTATTTTTCTCTAGACATCTTAGTTTATTCTGCAGATGTTTCAGGCGGGTTGTTTTTATTTCATTCTAAAACCCAGTTGTACTGCTACAACTTTTTACACAACTACATTATTATTTAATTTCATAAGGATAATCATAATTACGTTATAAGTATTACAATCTTCGCGTTATTATCGACTTAGTTATCTAAGCAATCGTCATCACTTAAAGAGAAAATTTAATTTGTTCTTTTTGTCAATCTGCGAAAAAATAATTAGATCACTATGAGTTCGAATATGAGCAGGCAATGCTAGTATGTTGTGCCGTAACTCTAATATGTATTATCGGACCACGTTTAGATGCGAGTTTACGTATACCATCGGGTGATCATACCTCGCGCGCTCTTGCTGTATATATATACGTATATATATATATATATAAAACAAGAAAAAGAGAATATTGGGTAATTCCGCTGTAGTGCAACCGTAGACACGTGTTTCTGACTAATTGGTCGTCATCAGTACGGTGTAGCCAAGGAATAAGGTGGGATATCCTTGGAGATAGAAGCATACACGGAAGACCATCAGGCGACAGACCACCATTTGCAGCTTCAGTTAGAAGATCTTCGGTTTTGAAGACAACAACTAACATCGCCACGAGGAAGACATTGTCAACCTGCGTGCCATCCGAGACCCAGGAAAGATAATCAATAAAGGAATTATCGCGGATACATAAAATAAAACAAGAAAAAGAGAATATTGGGTAATTCCGCTGTAGTGCAACCGTAGACACGTGTTTCTGACTAATTGGTCGTCATCAGTACGGTGTAGCCAAGGAATAAGGTGGGATATCCTTGGAGATAGAAGCATACACGGAAGACCATCAGGCGACAGACCACCATTTGCAGCTTCAGTTAGAAGATCTTCGGTTTTGAAGACAACAACTAACATCGCCACGAGGAAGACATTGTCAACCTGTGTGCCATCCGAAACCCAGGAAAGATAATCAATAAAGGAATTATCGCGGATACATAAAATAAAACAAGAAAAAGAGAATATTGGGTAATTCCGCTGTAGTGCAACCGTAGACACGTGTTTCTGACTAATTGGTCGTCATCAGTACGGTGTAGCCAAGGAATAAGGTGGGATACCCTTGGAGATAGAAGCATACACGGAAGACCATCAGGCGACAGACCACCATTTGCAGCTTCAGTTAGAAGATCTTCGGTTTTGAAGACAACAACTAACATCGCCACGAGGAAGACATTGTCAACCTGCGTGCCATCCGAAACCCAGGAAAGATAATCAATAAAGGAATTATCGCGGATACATAAAATAAAACAAGAAAAAGAGAATATTGGGTAATTCCGCTGTAGTGCAACCGTAGACACGTGTTTCTGACTAATTGGTCGTCATCAGTACGGTGTAGTCAAGGAATAAGGTGGGATATCCTTGGAGATAGAAGCATACACGGAAGACCACCATTTGCAGCTTCAGTTAGAAGATCTTCGGTTTTGAAGACAACAACTAACATCGCCACGAGGAAGACATTGTCAACCTGCGTGCCATCCGAAACCCAGGAAAGATAATCAATAAAGGAATACATAAAATAAAACATTATTTTATGTATCCGCGATAATAAAATAAAACATTATTTTATGTATCCGCGATAATTCCTTTATTGATTATCTTTCCTGGGTTTCGGATGGCACGCAGGTTGACAATGTCTTCCTCGTGGCGATGTTAGTTGTTGTCTTCAAAACCGAAGATCTTCTAACTGAAGCTGCAAATGGTGGTCTGTCGCCTGATGGTCTTCCGTGTATGCTTCTATCTCCAAGGATATCCCACCTTATTCCTTGGCTACACCGTACTGATGACGACCAATTAGTCAGAAACACGTGTCTACGGTTGCACTACAGCGGAATTACCCAATATTCTCTTTTTCTTGTTTTATTTTATGTATCCGCGATAATTCCTTTATTGATTATCTTTCCTGGGTTTCGGATGGCACGCAGGTTGACAATGTCTTCCTCGTGGCGATGTTAGTTGTTGTCTTCAAAACCGAAGATCTTCTAACTGAAGCTGCAAATGGTGGTCTGTCGCCTGATGGTCTTCCGTGTATGCTTCTATCTCCAAGGATATCCCACCTTATTCCTTGGCTACACCGTACTGATGACGACCAATTAGTCAGAAACACGTGTCTACGGTTGCACTACAGCGGAATTACCCAATATTCTCTTTTTCTTGTTTTATTTTATGTATCCGCGATAATTCCTTTATTGATTATCTTTCCTGGGTTTCGGATGGCACGCAGGTTGACAATGTCTTCCTCGTGGCGATGTTAGTTGTTGTCTTCAAAACCGAAGATCTTCTAACTGAAGCTGCAAATGGTGGTCTGTCGCCTGATGGTCTTCCGTGTATGCTTCTATCTCCAAGGATATCCCACCTTATTCCTTGGCTACACCGTACTGATGACGACCAATTAGTCAGAAACACGTGTCTACGGTTGCACTACAGCGGAATTACCCAATATTCTCTTTTTCTTGTTTTATTTTATGAATCCGCGATAATTCCTTTATTGAGTATATATATATATATATGTAATTTCGTTGTTTCGGGTTTCTTCCCGCGTGGAAGTTCTGGCGTCCTGAGAAGGACCGGTGCAACGTTTCGATAAAATCTCATTTATCATCTTCAGGCGTATGTTACTCTCTAACGATCTTCGTCTGACTGCGTGTTATTCGTTTTTCGACATTTATTTGTATAGTTGCGTTAGTAGTTGGAGTGGGTGCAACTCTGCATGCCGCGTCCCTATTGGGTCGTCGAGTCGGTGGTGGGGGAGCGTCCTCGTTTATTCCCTCCAGCGGTGTAGATGTTGATGGGCGACTGTCATGAATACGTCGCTCCCTTAGTGCCGTTCTCCAAATGTCCGGCAGCCTATTCGCATCATCCCTTCTGTTGAAATTATCGGGTCGTTTTTCTATTTCTACAGCCTCACGTATTATCCGCTTATTCATATGTTCGACTCTTGCTAACATCTTTGTACCCTCAAAATCGATGTCATGTCCTGTTTCTGCATGATGTTGGAACAGCGAGGATGTATGCTCTTTCTTTGCAACCGAGTTTATGTGCTCCTCCCGTCGTACACTTATTCGTCGGTTCGTTTGGCCGATGTAGCTGCCATTACACATTTTGCACGGTACTTCCTATACGCCCTGTTCTTCTAGGTGTATTTTACTTTTAGGTGTTTTCAGCACATCTGCGATGTTGCGGTCCGTTGTGAATACTGTTTTCATTTCAAACCTACGTAGTCTCTTGGCAATTTTTGTCCGTTGTTCCCTTTACGTACGGTAAGAACATTTTAGGCCAATTTTCGTCTTGTTTCCTGTTCTGTGTCACTGTGTCTCGTGCTGTCTGTTGCAGTATTCTATCGACTGTTCTATGCTGGAATAGTACAGAATGAATTCCAGCATAGAACAGTCGATAGAATACTGCAACAGACAGCACAAGACACAGTGACACAGAACAGGAAACAAGACGAAAATTGGCCTAAAATGTTCTTACCGTACGTAAAGGGAACAACGGACAAAATTGCCAAGAGACTACGTAGGTTTGAAATGAAAACAGTATTCACAACGGACCGCAAGATCGCAGATGTGCTGAAAACACCTAAAAGTAAAATACACCTAGAAGAACAGGGCGTATATGAAGTACCGTGCAAAATGTGTAATGGCAGCTACATCGGCCAAACGAACCGACGAATAAGTGTACGACGGGAGGAGCACATAAACTCGGTTGCAAAGAAAGAGCATACATCCTCGCTGTTCCAACATCATGCAGAAACAGGACATGACATCGATTTTGAGGGTACAAAGATGTTAGCAAGAGTCGAACATATGAATAAGCGGATAATACGTGAGGCTGTAGAAATAGAAAAACGACCCGATAATTTCAACAGAAGGGATGATGCGAAAAGGCTGCCGGACATTTGGAGAACGGCACTAAGGGAGCGACGTATTCATGACAGTCGCCCATCAACATCTACACCGCTGGAGGGAATAAACGAGGACGCTCCCCCACCACCGACTCGACGACCCAATAGGGACGCGGCATGCAGAGTTGCACCCACTCCAACTACTAACGCAACTATACAAATAAATGTCGAAAAACGAATAACACGCAGTTAGACGATGATCGTTAGAGAGTAACATACGCCTGAAGATAATAAATGAGATTTTATCGAAACGTTGCACCGGTCCTTCTCAGGACGCCAGAACTTCCACGCGGGAAGAAACCCGAAACAACGCGATTACACATTACACCCGCGAAAACCTGCGATACCATATATATATATATATATATATATATATTAAAGAGTGCCTATATCTTGCACGGTACAGACAGAAATTGAATGTTTCATTTGATGAAAAATTTTTAAAATGTAATCGTTTTGACTTTCCGTAGATGAAATTGTTTGTTTTTTATAGTATTAACCAAATGGTGTCTTCAACAATAAGTTTCTAAATGTCTGATGAAGGACCAAATAAAGGCCCGAAACGTCATAAGGAAAAATTGCGTTTTATTTTCAAAATAAATTCTGAAAATCCGAATTCTGTTTTATAAACAGTAAAAATCTATATATTCATAATAGATCACATCAGTGAAAGTGGCTGGTTGTTAACAAAATCAATCTAAAGCATCTATATATATATATATATATATATATATATCCTGGTTTTAATTATTTAATAAAAGCAAATGGCTCTAATAAGATTAGTAATAACTAATGATAAAAATAAATCACATTTTTACTATGTTTTCACCACTTTTATTTTTACATGGACAGTGCAAATATAAAAGTGGTAAAAAAAGTGTTTTATTTGTATTTTGAGTTAATATGGATTACCACAAACTAACGATAAATTTTTAGAAATCAGGATTATTATTTTTTTCTTATTATATATAGTATCGTGTACTACTCTTGTTATTTCAGGATAAATTCATAAATTTATTGATTCTCTTGAGTAAATTTCAATTCATAATGTTGCCGATTAATTAATATGTGTGTGACTTCACACATATTGTCGATTTTGACTAGAAAGTTTTCGAATTCGTATTAGAATAGTGGTAGTTAACAGGAATTATTTAAAAATACGGTTCGCAAAATATTGGCATGTACAAATGTATATATCGCTCTTAATCAGGGAATTATCGTTGATTAAAACTGGGTAACTGATAAAATAGGTGATAAAGATTGTTAGTTGACTGATTCATGTTATATGTACTATAGTAGTGCGTAGGTCTGGAATAATTTTAAATATAATACGTAAATCAAAGCAGCATTACAAACATTATAGATTAATTAACATACATGTTAATACTACGTATATTTGTGTTAATTATAATAACAATATATTCATATTTATTATTTTGTGCATTTGATGAAACTCTGTAGTTGTTGAATAACGGTAGTTAGAAAACGTCTAATTAAGCAATTTTTAATTGTCATAGAATCTTAATGTTTCGGCGATGCTTTTATGATTAATCTAGATTGTAAAAAAATCAATCAAATGTAGATCGAGATGGCATAGATTTTTTAAATCAAGATTTCATCATAACAAAATAGCTTTCCTTACATTAAATTAAAAAAAAAACTGGTCTTCGTTAAGCATAGAGTAGGTTTCGAATTTTGAATACTATTTTGTATAAAACTTTTTCCAAATTAAACTATTAATAAATCTGTATGAAGTGAATAATATGTGAGATATTTAATACATTTTTCGACAAGAGTAATTTGAGATATATTTGCAAAAAGTGTTCTTCGATCAAAGTAAATGTGTTTCTTCCTGTCCGAGTTTTAAATAATTCTAATTATTCTAGTAATTTATTCCAAAGTGATTTGTCAATATTTTTGTATTCTTTATGCATTTTAATATAACTAATAGTTGACCAGATATTTGCAAAATATGATTCTTGCGTTGAAGTAAAGTGCTACTTCCGGTTTATAAAATTGATTCAAAAACTAATCAGCTCTTACAACTACGATTAGAAGCTAACGTTTTGAATGCTATGTCTATAACTTTGGCCGTTTCGGCGCAATTGTGCCCCTTGACAAACAGACATAAAATCAGAAAAATAATGTTTCGAATTCTGAAAAATTTTTGTAAATAGAGCTTGTTCCAATTTATCAAGAAGCTGTAACATATATATTATGAATTTTAAGTGACAGTACTCTTAATGATCTGTTTTATAATACAAATATTCTGTTTACCCCTGCGAATGTTCTTCTGAATAGAATACCATAACTCAAAGCCTAAACAAAGAAAAAAATGGCAGGTAATTTTGACCGCCTCATCTGTTGCAATTGCTTTCATTCGTCTCATTGCAAAAGTCGCTATTGTTAGATTTTTTTGCTAATTCTTCAGAATGGTCCTTACATCTTTGTATTCGTCCAGAAATTGATATGCCACCACGGTACTTACATATATTAAATATCTGTAAATATTAGAATACATTTTCTGTTCAAATCAAATGAACGATTTCAAACAGACAGTTTCTTTAAAAAGATAATAGTACTATTGTAGTATGCTGACCTTCTTTCACTGATTGATTATTTTATTAATTTAGTAGATAGTAGCTGACAATGAAATATCATTCAGTCATTTTCTACAGCTTGTCTAGTGCACGTTTTATTCGTGGAATTATTAAAGGTAAATGAATGACAGCTTAATTGAAATATGATGATTGTTATGAATAATCTAATATAATGTGCGAACACGCGACCCTCTTCAGCCACGTCATTCGAAGCTTAAAATTTAATTTTTTTTATAAATTGGAACAACTATTCTATTATTTAGAATATTATTGATTCGAGCAAATCAGTTATATTAGCAAAGTAGTTATGTGTTTAGCGCTGAATAATTTATTGTGAAGGGCGCATTTTCTGAAAAATTTCAGTCAACATTTTCTTTTTAACGGGACGCCCTATTTTAAAGGGTCTCATGGATTATGTAATTTGCAACATAATTTCCTCTTACTGTAATTCACTTCAGCAAAAACAGAAAAAGAAAACTATAACAATGTTAAAAATTACCGAATTATTGCCTTACTATCAAACTTTACCAAGATTTTTGTTTATTAGAACTTATTTATTGCTTTTCAAGCACGACTTTGTAAGGAGAAGATCTAAGGTGTCTTGGCTTGTTTATTCCAATATCTCTCTGAGTGCTTGAATTGTTTGTTTTTTATGCTGACTTTTCAAAGGCTTTCGACAATTTGAACCATTCTATAATCCCTTCCAAGCTGAAGGCTTTGGGTTTAGTGATAACCTAAAAAATCTTTATTAATGACATTAAATCGTTATAACTACCGATAAACTTCTATTCGCCGAAAATCGCAAATTGCTTGGTAAAATATCTTCTATTGATAATTGTCATATCCTGCAAGCCAATCTATACAACGATTTTGAGTGGTGTGGCGCAAACCGTGTATCTTTAAACAATACTAATTGCCATGTTATTTCATCAAACCGTAAGACCGATCCTATTCTTTTTTCTTATATCCTAAATGATGCTGACTTCGGACAGTGTGACGTGGCGAAGAACTTGGGAGTCTTATTTGATTATAAAGATTATTGGCTTCATTATTAGAAACTGCCGCTCTTTTACTGACGTAGGTTGCTTAAAAACATTATATATTTCACTTGTACAATCCTTATCACCTTGGACACGAGCATCAATTATTGCCAGTATCACATTCTTTATACAACATAGTTTGCTGGGTTTGTTAAAGTTCTTTGTTACAAGAACCGAACCGTGGTGTTCGTTTACCACTTTCTACTTACCATTTCTCAGAACAAATGCCCTGATTGGATCTCCAGTTTAAGTTATGTCGAGTTTAACGATATAGCCAGCGGTTCGGATATTAATTGCTGCTCGACGTAACGCTTGAGAAATATAATAGTACAAAAATTATTTTTGATTTTTTCACTGAAGTAAAAAGCTACTACTTTCGGTCTACCGATTTAACTGAAATCAGATTTCAAGAGCAAGATTATACTTGTAAATATAAAGTTTGGTATTGATAACTTTAGTGGTTTGGCCACTATCGTTGTCACACAGACAGTCAGGCAGGCAGGCACACACACATGTTTGCGAAAATCACTTTTTCGGTATCAGGGGTTTTCAAAACGCTGATATCTGTAAAAATTCCAAGGTCAAAAATTTTCATCACAACTTCTTCATACTAAGTATAAGAAACTAAAAAATGGAGTGTGGGTACCACACAACTTTCTTATACGTACGTGTGTTCCGAATTTTTATATAAAAGTTCTATCAAATTAAGTTTCAGATACTTTTATTTCTTCCTGTGAGTGTTACCCGAATTTTGAAATTTTTTATATGAAAATTGTTGCAAATCTAGCTATAAATACTTGTGTACACTTGACATATAAACGCATAATTTGGGAGACATTCGCAAAAAACTATTTTTCGATAAGAGTAAAGGATTTACTTCCGCTAGGAATTCCGAAAAACTTTTTTTTATAAAACATGTTGCAAATTTACTTTTAAATACTTTTCTACTCTTTAGAAGTTTGTTTAAGCTTAGTAGTTCTCGAAATATTATTGAAATTTTATTATTTCACTGAAGGAACTACTACGTCCGGTCTACCAATTTTGCTGAAAATCTAATCGGTTCTCAAGAAGGAGATTAGATTCGAAAATATAAAGATCGGTATTGGTTAGTCGTTATAATATAAATTATTAAAATAACCGCGTTTCTTAATAATATTAATAATTTCGGGGTGAAAAACAGGATGTTAAATTAGTAGCCCTTTCAATTTACCCTATAAGGATGTTTTACTTTCTTATACGTAGTATAAGGAAGTATTGTGATGATGAAAATATTCGACCTCGAGATTTTAGCAGATGTCCACGTTTTGAGGTCCCCTGACACCGAAAAAGTGTTTTTTAAAAAATGTCTGTCTGTCTGTCTGTGTGTCTGTCTGTGTGTCTGTCTGTCTGTCGGTCTGTGTGTCTGTGACCACGATAGAGGTCAAACCGCTATAGATATCAATACCAAATTTTGTATTTAGTAGTATAATCTCCCTCTTGAGAACTGATTAGATTTTCAGTAAAATCGGCAGACCGGAAGTAGTAGTTTACTTCAGTGAAAAAATCGAATTTTGCCAATATTTCGTCAACTACTAAGTTTAGACTACCTTATAAAGAATTCATAAGTATTTAGAACTTAATTTCCAATATCTTTTGTATAAAAAAAAATTCAAAATTCGGACCGGAAGTATCACTTTTACTCTTACCGAATAACGATTTTTTGCAAATATGTCGTAAATTATGCATTCTATATATATATATAAATGTATTGAAAAATTGAAAATCTTCTTGGTAGTAGTGGCATAAAATGAATTAAAAGTAATAACAATATGACAACTGGTTGTCAATTAGAAAACAATGACAAATATAAAATGTAAATCAAAAAGTATAAATGAAAATGTAATCAATAAGCATAGGACAGTCGAGATTATTTCTATAATCACATTAAAAGGCTTGGGGTCTACCACAAACTGTTTAGTCAATCCAAATATACAAATAACAACGACGCGACTATGTAAAGAAAAATTAAGAGTAGAACTGTTGATAATATAACAATATAGAATGTAAAATAGTCAAGTATAAATGTAAATGAAAGCAAATAAGCATAGGACAATCGATAATTACTCATGTAATCCTATCAAAATGGCCTAGGTTCACCTAAACATGTACAATTTTGTTTGAAATACACAAACAATTAACGATGCAACTATGTATGTGTTAAGATGTATTTGTAGCTACAGACATATATGTTTCTACCTAGTTTGGTTTCGTCAGTGCAGCATAACAAAGAAAGTGTATGTTAAAGCATTAATATGTGAATAAAAAATATAGTATTACCTTAAAATGTCAATCCAAAATGTCCAAGTGTAAAACAACTGTGAAAATACCTAATACTGTGTAATGCCTTATTTCAACCAGGCAGTTAATAAAATATATTACAATTCTACAAATACATCTTAACACGTACATAGTTGCATCGTTAATTGTTTGTGTATTTCAATCAAAATTGTACATGTTTAGGTGAACCTAGGCCATTTTGATAGGATTACATGAGTAATTATCGATTGTCCTATGCTTATTTGCTTTCATTTACATTTATACTTGACTATTTTACATTCTATATTGTTATATTATCAACAGTTCTACTCTTAATTTTTCTTTACATAGTCGCGTCGTTGTTATTTGTATATTTGGATTGACTGAACAGTTTGTGGTAGACCCCAAGCCTTTTAATGTGATTATAGAAATAATCTCGACTGTCCTATGCTTATTGATTACATTTTCATTTATACATTTTGATTTACATTTTATATTTGTCATTGTTTTCTAATTGACAACCAGTTGTCATATTGTTATTACTTTTAATTCATTTTATGCCACTACTACCAAGAAGATTTTCAATTTTTCAATACATTTGTATATTTGGCAAAGAATTGTAATATATTATATATATATATATATATATATATATATATATATATGAAGAGTACAAAAGTATTTAGAGTTGGATTTGGAATATTTTTTGTATAAATGAAATTTCAAAATTCGGACCGGAAGTAACACTTTCATACGTATAAGAAAGTCGTGTGGTGGCCACACCTCATTTTTTTTATATTATGGTGGTTATATAGAATGACAAATTAGTAACTGTGTGTAGCTTATTTAATGATCCATCTTGGTGGTCGTCCTAAAGAAGAAAGGATTGTTATAATGTACCTACTTAGAATAACACAAAAAACTTTTTTTAATCGTTGTATTGCTTGTCAGTGTTCGTAATCATGTCATTTTTATAAAATATTTATTCCCTTTTTTATGATCACACTCTCATTATTTCAATTACATTTTTATGTTACAATTCGGCGTATGACCAGAGAACAACTATCAATGCGAAGAAGTATTTGAGTGACAAACAACCACAAAGTACACTCAGAAAAGACATTTATATTTACACTGATCGAACGCAGATAATGTCGCTTCGTTGCTTCTATAATACGTGGGTAAAATTAATGTTAAAATACATTAAACAAATTGTTGTAAAAATGTTAAATTGTTAATTAGTTAAAATTATAACATTTGCGGCTTTGAGATTTTTGCAGATGTTCATGTTTTGAAGTCCCTTGGTACCGAAAAAGTGGTTTTTGCAAACAACTCGCTTTTCAGTAAAATCGATAGACCGGAAGTAGTGGTTTTCTTCAGTGAAAAAATCGAATTCGCCAAATTTAAACAAATTTATAAAGAATACAAATATACCCAAAATTGAGTTTGTAAAGTTTTTCAAAATTTCTACCGAAAGTTTTTTGAGAATATCTCCCACGTTATACTTTCTTAACAGATACATTTATTTCATATGAAAGTATTTAGAGCTCGATTTGGAACAATTTTTGTGAAAAAAAAATTCAAAATTCTGTGCGGAAGTAACACTTTTACTTGCAGGTTTATTAAGAAGATAGAAGTATTTGAAACTTATTATAACTTTTATATAAAAAATTCGGAACACGAATACGTATTAGAAAGTCGTATGGTGCCCACACCTCATGGTTAATTAATAGAAATGTACAAAATCACCTTTACATAGATGAGATTTAATTCGTTTTTGTTAACATTACGTTACGATTACGTTATTTAAATTATGTAGTTCATCATATATTAGTACTTACTTAAAATACTGTTGCATAAATTACAATAAATTACTTAAAGCAATCTTGCATATTTATCGAAGCATCATAATATAATAGCATAAGTACATATTGAAAAGAAAACTACCAACACATATGACACACGTGCATAAGCACGTATACACCATGGTCAATTTTTTTTTGAACATGAAAGTATATTGGAAGCACTTAGGTTTTAGAAAAATTTTCCCAATAGGAAATAGCACCCATATAATGCTTTTACGATGATGCAGGAAGATTATGGGAATGTCAAATATAGTTTCTCTAATGATACATGGTATTTTTTTCAATAAGTTTTGCAAAAAGCAATTAATTCTCTAGTTTAAATCTTTAGAACACGCTAGGGTCGTGTCACAAAAAATATGTACATCCAAATAATAATTGTCAACAGAAAAGACTTTCGTTGGTTTCGCCTTCGTTTATTAATGCCAACCAAAGGTTTCGGGTTTGAGCTGTTTTAATAAAGTTTTCGTTATGCTTATTTACAAAGTCTAAAATGATAGTAATACATCCGGGAAATAAGTTCCATTTTATAAGAGGCAGACCACAAATGCTTTTTTAAGCTAACTTTATTCTTATATGATTTCTTTCTTTGCATAATTTTCACAGATGTTGGGACATTTCTCGTTGTTGATGACCAACTTACGACTATCAGTTTCTGACAGTATAACAGTCATACCTTCACAGTGTTTTGTGTCGTGGTCGCTTGTAAATGCTGACCTCCAACGTAAAGCATCCCGTGTAAGAAGAAATGGTTGTCGGATGGTGCCAGGTCTGGATTATAGGGAGGATCATCGACCTAGCAGTATGGGGGTCGAGCATTGTCGTGAAATAGGGTAACTCCTTGACAAAATATTCCTCTGCTTTTGTTTTGAATTCCACGGTTTTTTTTTAAATGCTCCAGTATCCAGCAGCATTAACAACAACCATAATCCCTTTCATAACTCAACACACTGTGCACATGTTTTTTTGTTGTTGACACTGACGTTTTGAATATTTGTTTTGTGAGATGCTGTGTCTCCACCCATCGATTGCTGTTTAAATTCTAGAGATCTACGACAAACCCAACTTTTGTTACCAAACACTCATTAGTTTAAAAATGCCTCTTCCTCGCCACTGTATTGGGTAAAGCACTGCCATGTCGCTTGGTTATGTGGACATCTGTAAGGATTATTGGTGCCAAACACACACACAACCTACATTAACCTAAGCAGTGGGAAACAATTCGTATAAAATAGTTTTTGAAATTTGAGGCAATTCATCAAAATGTGTTTCATCAGCATAAAGCGTCTTCCCTCGAAGGCTTTTTATCAACTTTCCCTGCCAAATTGTCATTGACAGCAGAAGGCTGCCAGCTCCATGCGTTTTTGTCTACATTTGTTCGTCTTTCATTGAATTTTCTAACCAATCTTTTTACCATACTATCGCTTACTGCACTTTTCCCATAAATCACAATAATTTTACAATGAATTTCAGCAGGCTTCGCGTTCTTTACATTCAAGAAATAAATTAGAAACCAGGTCTTACAGTCGCCGAGTTCTTGCTCTAAACATTTTTAGCGATCACAACAAATTGAAAACAACATATATCGACTGCAATGGCATCTGTGGAAAGGCAACGTGTACAAGGGAGACTAGTGCGCATGCTAGCTTACTTCCCGGATATACCTCGGAAATAAACTAGACGAACACCTACACGAATTGTTTACCTGTAACTGGTTTTGTTAGTTACTGGGCACATTAATAATAGTAATACTTCAACGAATTGAACAATAGTCAGTCGTTATATGATCTTTAAAGTGCATTTGATGTATTAAACTGTCGCTGTCACCTTATTGAGTACGGTTTTTTTGTAATAATAACCAACTATAGATTATTACAACTGTAACTCCAATCATGAGAATATTTATTAAATTCCACATTGATACGTTAATGCTTCCTTTATACACTGCTCAAAAAAATTAGGGGAACACTTTTTTCAAAACCTGTAACTTTTTAAATAATTGTTCTAGGCAAATAATGTATATTTCAACGGCATATATTTAACTTTAAAAAAATACTAAAACAATTTTATAACTCTAAGTTACTTCTAAGCTACACTTAAAAATGTAAATTAATAACGCAAAACAAAATGGAAAAAACTTCAAGTATGCTTTGAATTGACGTCTAAAAGCCTACTTAAGATGACAGATGAATTCAGTTGTCAATCTTCGTTGATTAGAAGTAAAATGAGGCATCTTAGTGATGTGCAAGTTGCTCGTGCTGTCGCCCTTATTCAGCACGGCCACTCTATTCGACATGTTAGCAGGCACCTTGGAGTTTCCCCTGCTGTTATTTAGCGTTTATGGAATCGGTCTCGGGAGACTGGCCACTATGTCAGAAGAGCTGGACAAGGTCGAAATCGAAAAACTACTCAAAATCAAGACCGATTTCTTGTCCTTTCCTCTCTACGTAAGCGTATTGCCACAGCAAGAGACCTCCTGAACGACCTAAGACGAGCACATGGAATTGAAATTTCTGATCAAACTGTTGGAACAGCTTAAAAGAAGCGAATTTGAAACCAAGAAGACCTGCCCACGCACCACGCCTTACGCAGCATCACAAAGCAGCGCGAATGAGGTTTGCTCTGGATCACAGAGATTGGCAACTTCTTCACTGGACGCCTATACTGCTTACAGATGAATCCAGATTTCGTTTAACTCGTTGTGACGGTCGAGTACGTATATATAGACGTCCTGGTGAACTCAGCCGCTACTATACAGGAAGTGGATAGATTTGGTCTTGGATCTGTGATGGTTTGGGCTGGAATCGGTGTAGACAACATAACTGATCTTGCTGTGGTTCCTAATAGACTAAATGCAATGAATTACACGAAAATGTCTTGAAGGACCATGTGGTGCCTGCTGCATATTGCGTCGGTCCCAATTTTATCCTAATGCAGGGCAATGCAAAGCCACATACCGCCGGCATCACCAGAATTTTTTTACAAGAACGTGGAATTCACGTCATGGAATTGCCGGCGTTAAGTCCTGACCTGAATCCTATTGAACAAGTGTGAGATCTGCTTGACTGACGTGCTCACAAGCGCCCTAATTCACCACTAACCATATAGGAACTGACACAAGCCCTGATTGAGGAATGGGAAAGCATATCGCACGAATATTTTCGCAGACTAGTGCGAAGCATGCCACGCAGGTGTGAGAAAGTAATTCGTGCTCGTGGAGGGCATACACGGTATTGAACCTCACCAATCCACAGATAGCCCTACTCTCATCGATACTATGACAGTTTACATTTTGTTTTGCGTTATTAATTTACATTTTTAAGTGTAACTTAGAAGTAACTAAGAGTTGTAAAATTGTTTTTGTAATTTTCTTTAGTTAAATATATACCGTTGAAGTATACCAAATTTGTTTTCCTTGACTTCTTATTTAAAAAGTTACAGGTTTTGAAAAAAAAGTGATCCCGTAATTTTTTGAGCAGTGTATTTGACACCCGACACAATCTTACAGTTCTAGAAAATGACATGACTATTAATTATAACTGAATCAGTTATTGCTGAAACGAGCTGTCACTTTGAATGTTTCGATATAATTGATAAAAACTGTTTTCTGAAAAAGTTGAAAATGTTATGATTTTTTTGGTATGAGTAACCGTCAAATATGTTTGGAAACCATTTGAAACTTTGGAAAACCGTTAACTATTTGATTGTGAAGGCCTAATCCCTTTCAACAATCAAAACACTTTTTCTTATAACTCAGCGGTATTTTGCACATTAAGGGTCAATTAGTTATTATTTTTGAAAATGTAATAAAAACAACAACAAAAAATTCCAATTCATAGAAATTGTATCATTAATGTTGGTTTACGACTGCTCTAGCTTTTTTCAATTATTTCTTCGGCCAATTTCATAATATCTTCATAAAAGCCAACATTTTCCTGAACATAACAGACCAAGAATTTCATATCTATTATTTTAGTTTCTGAAATTGGTAATTTTCCGGCTGGAAAGGTTTTTAGTGTTGGAAATTCCATTTCTCTCTTATTATTTTTTTTTCGAGGTTAGTTAAAACTTGCTTTTGACGAAACAAAATTTATAATTAATTCCTAGCGAGAACTGAGTGTGACGAGAGTGATGAAATTCATGCAATATTCCGGCCACCAATCATTAAAATTTAGAATATTATCATTTGTTAGTTCATTAATACTAAACTTTCCTGCACTGCTAGATTTTCCTTCCTTCAAGGAAGTGAACATTCATAGTAAAGGCAAAGACCGACGGTATCATTTCGTTTTTGACATTATTGTTGTAGATTCTTGAAAGTAATAAAAAGTATCAGCACTTCTTTGTGTACTTATAATTTACATTCAGCTGTCTGGTAGAGTCTGTGGGATCTGTCATGAAAGAAGTTTCATACAACATAATAATTTGGATCATATTTTTAGATCTAATAATGAACGTTTTTTGACTTTTGAACATACTGAGGAGTTAGTACTTGCTGGATATACATATAAAGCAGTCTTCTAAAATTCATTATGGAATAACCAGCAAACAAGCTCGCATCCTTGCGTATGAATTTGCAAATGCCAACAGTAAACCAATTAAGGGAAAATAGGCAACACACAAATTTGCACAAAAGAGTGGCTTCTGGGTTTTATGAAAAGGCATAAACTCTTTTTGAGGACACCTGAGCAAACAAGTTATCTAGATGTACTAGCATTAAAACGCATAACGTGACCAAACAAAATGTAAATTTAATTTCGAAGCTAAAGGTATTTACAATGTAGATGAAACTGCAACAACCACCGTTCATAAACCTCCTAAAGTGTTGGCTTCTACAGGTACGAGAGATGTAGGTCAGGTAACATCAGCAGACCGTGGTACTCTCGTACTATGATTGGCATTATTGGAAGTATGTTTCCTCCGCTTATTATATTTCCGCGTGTACATTTTCGTGACAACATGCTACATAATGCTCCCTCGAGTTTTAAGGGAGCACCAACTCCTTCAGTGTGGATGAACAGTAGCTTGGTTCATCCACTTCTTCAACACTTCGTTAAACATGAGCGACCAACCAAAGGGAAACCAAACTTGATTATTTTTAATAACCACCAAAGTTATCTGAACATTGTTCCACTTAATTATGTAAAGGAACACGGTATTGTATATGTTGCCATTAACGCCTCATTGCAGCCATAAGATGCAACCACTCGACGTAAGTGTGTTTGCTATCGAGAAAGCCCATAATACAAAGTCAAACCGATAGGTATTTAACCATCTGGGCAGAACAACTGCAATCTATTATGTTGCTAAATTGACAGGAGAAGCTTTTACTGTTTCGTTAACTTAAAAAAAATATTTAGCGGTTTTAAAACTATTGGTTTATTGGGAGCGGATGTTACCAATATCGACGACAGGCTTTTCTTAGAAGCGTTATAGAAAGGGCTTATAATGTTGGTGAAGATGCGGCTTCTTCCGACGCTACCAGTTGCTAAACATTCCAGGAGATCCTTCTTGTGCTCAAATTAGTAAAACTGACACAGTAATGCAATAAAACGAAACATTAGATTATACTAAACTAATACCTCAGAACAAAATCGCTCCTGGTGGAAAAGGAAATCTTAGAAGAAAAAAGCAAATCCCTTATTTCAACTAGCGCACAGATAAAGAATGATCTTGAAAAGCAAGCAATGTTAAAAGATTCTCGAAAGGCGCAGGTTAATTCGAGAAAGAAATAATGTGTAAACAGAGGTTGTTCCTTTTATTCTTCAAAGAATAAAATTTATTTTGAGTTTTCCATTATTACATATGCGAGGTCATTTGGATCATTTGCATCCAAAAATAACAATTAAGGTAACATCTAAAATTAATTTAGATGAGATTTTGTTAGTTAAAGTTATGACTAATATATTTTCCTATAATAAAATGCTGCTGTAACAACCCATAACATTTTGCATAACTTCACAATATGACCACTAACTCCACTTTACTCGATTATGCCATGGTTCCGTCAATATCTTATATTTATATATAAGATAGGGTTGGGAATTTGGCCAGGTTTTAACTGCTATATGTTAGAAGCGCATTATGTGGTTACTTTTCAATATACCGCCAAGATATTCCTATAAGCCTTTCTTCAACCGGCACCGTTTACTGACTTTGCAGTCTATTTACATATGCAAAGCGCTTATATAAAACCAGTCAGTATGATTTTAATTTGTCAGGTCAGGGATATAGTACGCGTTATCTAGATTTAATATGTTTTCCGAAGCACAAAATCGCATTATTCGAAAGGTCGCCAATCTCCACAGTTTCAAAGATATATAACAAATTACCGACAGGAATAAAGTGCAAGTCTGTGAGTCTTTTCAAGCGTAAAATCTCTCTCTAAGTTATTTGCAGTAACTAGGTTTTAAGGGCTTATTGTGTATTATATATAAGAATTTACCGTATTGACTTTCAACATTTATTTTGCAGTAGTTTACGTGGATAATAAAGATTATTATTAATATTATTACAAACGCTACATGTAATGGAATGTAATGGAGTTTTTTTTTACTGAAGAGTAATTAAATTTAAATATGATAAAGTAAAAGTAAGAAAAGAAAATGAAGAAATATTCCAATAGAAAATGCGAAATTCGTTGTTTTTAAATCATAAATATAAAAGTAAAAGCCTAGTAGATATTACGGTGGTTTGCAGCAAAGTATTGCCAACGAAAGAAACCATTAAAAGACTCTCTTTGAAGATCACTGAGTTTCACCAGTACAAATAATGAAGTAAAGAAGCTTTACTGAAACACCATGGTAAATACAAAGGATTGCTAGACACAATAAAAATTCTGTATTACAGGAAAAATAACATTCAAGAGACAAACGCTTAAGATACATTTCAGATATGCGTTTTCAAATGAATCTTAAAGACAAAATATAAATTTCTTTTGAAGACTTATTATAATTAGTTCTTGAAAATTATTATTCATGTACTATTTTGAATATTATGAAAAGCTACAGAGAATCGCTTGTCCATTCGGTACCTGTTCACACTACAATATTTCACATATTAAAAATGAAATTATTTAATTTTGTCTAGATTCTATTCTTTATTTTACATAAATATTTGCAATTTTTGTAATCCATTTTTGTTTGATATTTTTGGAAACCTAAGTTAGAAAGAATGACTGCCTTACAACAATACCTTTATTTATATATTTTTAATCACACAGACCATAATCGGTTTGTAATACTTAACGACGGTTTTCCAACGTCGATTAAAATGGCGGTTAGGTTAATCAATGATTAAAATATCGGGTAGTATAATTTGATGTATATCTAACAATGTTTTGCATTAATCTGTGATTTAGTCCAGTGAACGTAGGTTGCTTCTACTAATCTTCCTCTCAGCAAAGAGTCGATCCATACACAACAGGTATTCTCCACCCCACTATGCTGAGAGATCTGATTATGGAATTAAAAGCAATGATTTTGAATATAACGAAGGAAGTCTCTGACCTGAAGACACAAATTTAGTCATCTGCTCAGTCACGATCAAATGTTATGACAAAGGCTAAAAAATAACACTTCATATTTAAATGTCAAAATATTGTACGATAAGACACACCAAAGAAGATTGAATATTACAACTCGGTTCGCGCAGAACTTAAAAGGCGAGCTGAAGAGGGCGAAAATGATCTTAGGATAAAATATATACGTGGCTTCCGAAGATTGTGAAGTTAAACTAAATTGGTGCAACAGGTTATCCACATTTAGCTGCTACTACCAGAATGTTAGAAGCATGCGTGCCACGTCATTGGAGGTCTTTACATCGTGCTGCTCCGAGGACTATGATATTATAAGTATTACAAACATGGCTAAGGGATAATTGCTTTTCTGAAGAATACTTTTCGCAGTCCTACAATATATTCAGATGTGACAGAAGGTTTGAGGAGACGGGGGAAAACTGGTGGAGTGTGCTACTAGCAGTCAAAACTATAATAAACTCATATGCCTTGAATTTACTTGATTTATTAAATACGTTTCCTTTGATAGATATCGTTGGTGTGCAATATACATTTAATACCTTATTCAGTGTTTCCATATCTACAATTTATGTGCCTCCTAATATGACTGTCGATTATCTTGAGAACTTTCTTGAGGTATACGAATAAATTCATACAAATTATAAAAACATAATTATATTAGGTGATTTCAATATTACGCATGTCAACAATCAGGTTATTAATGATGCTTACACGCTTTGAGTCAAAAATTTTATGGATTTCATGCACCTTCTCCAATATAATTCAATAACAAACTGTAATGGTAGATTACTGGATCTCACTCTATCAAATATATCAGTCGATATGACTAGAAATCTATGTCCACTTCTAAAAGAGGATCCACACCACCCTTCTCTACTAATTTCTGCATTTTACGGGAAGCATATTGATCGCAATTTCGGTAGTAACCTGAACTGCAAGTCTTATAATTTTAGACAAGAAGATTTATACGGCGCACTTACGTTAACAGATTGGTCATTCTTAAAGGATTTTGTGTGTGTATACCCCTGAAATTACTCAAATTAAAAGCGTCAAGCGGTACAAAAGAACTGGTAGCGCCAACTTCTTGGAGCAATATAGACTTTTAAGAGCTCTAATCACGAACCAAATTAGAGCTGCATATCTGGGCCATATATCTAATGCTGAAGCTTCCATCTATTCTGAACCTCAAAAGTTCTGGACATTTATTCATAGTAAAAATCGCAAATCCCGTATACTTGCCTCTATGAATTTTAATAATGCTACCTACGACAATCCACAGGATATTGTCAATGGTTTTGCTTGTTATTTTGGCTCTGTTTATTCAAACGTCACTGCTTCTAATGTTCCTGAACTCAACTTTTGTAATTGTCCTGATATCAATATTCGTAGTTTCACTGATATTGTGGTGGGTGTAGCTATGAAGAAACTGAAGAATAAAATGACAGCAGGTCTAGATGGTATGCCGAGTTTCTTGGTGCGCGACTGCAATCCAGTGTTGATGTTTCCTTTGACCATCATTTTTAACTTGGCATTAGCAACAGCTACCGCACTGATCACAAATTATTACTGCAAGAACTAAACTTTCTTGGTTTTAGTACTACACTGGTGACATTCTTTTCCTCACACCCACAGAACAGAATGCAGTACATTGCTTTCAGTGTATACAAGTCATACTTATTCATTGCAACAAATTTGGGTGTACTATTGTTTCTAAAGTTCATTAACGATCTTATCACGGAGATTTCTGTTGACAAGTGTGTTTTTTCTGACTATTTAAAACTCTTTAGATCTGTCTCATCTGCATACACTTACAAGACAAACTTGACAAAGTTTCTAAGTGGTGTGTTACAAACAACCTTACCTTAAACACTGACAAATGTTGCATTGTAACATTCACCAGAAAGATTGATCCCATTTCTTTCAACTATGGAATAAATGGTACCACATTGTCACGTAATTCAACAATCAAAGCCATAGGTATTTACTTTGACAACTTTCTGACTTTTGCCACTCATAGCAATCACACAGTCTCTTCTGCCATGAAAATGTTCGGATTTGTAATTAGAAATTCAGCGTATTTTCAGTTGGATACTGTTAAGTTGCTTTATTTTACCTTTGTGCGATCTAGATTGGAGTATGGGCATAAATTACCCGTAAAAAGTTACAGAAGAAGTTTTTAAAGTATATGTACTTCAGACAGGAGGGTACTTACCCTTGCTGGGGTACGACTATCGACTACATTTACAGAAATTTGATGTGGATTCGCTTGAACTTCCACGTAAGTTTAATCTTATAAAATTTGTGTACAGCCTTGTTCACTTCAAAGTTGATTCTTCAAATTTACTATATAAGCTTCACTTTCATATTCCCCGATTTTCTCAGGGCAGAATATTACTTTTTTGTACTCACCGCTTGTAAAGTGACATTTGGCGCATGTGTAGCTCGACTAGGAAAGAGGTTTTCCCGGTCGAGGCGACTGTAAAATTGAAAAAAACACTGTCACTTTGGGACATTTAAAAAGAAATCTAACTTGGTAGTAATAAAATTGAGTCTATAAAATACTACTTCCCTCCATTATTCTTCACTAAAAGTTGGGGAAATAGGGGTAATAAATAAAAATTCTTCCAAAAAATTTGTGACGCCATCTATTAGATGACATTTTAAGCGACATTCAAGCGCCATCTATTTGACCACATCGACAGTTCAGAATTTTATTATATATTTATTTTTTGAATTTAAACCAAAAAAACGCAATAAATGTACTATAAATTGATAAATATAAGAATAAATACCTCATGTTTGCCATGTGTAAAAATATAATAACTTAATTTTAAGGAAAGGTGAGTAATAGTTACGTACATGAAATGCTTAAATTAATTAGGTAATCTATCTTAGGTTAGGTATGATATTATGACATTGACATTAATCAATAATATTTTTTAATTTAATGTTCGTACAAAAGATATTGTACAAACCACTTGCGTGAATACATCTTCCACGCATTCGCACAATTAGAAGCACTCGCTTCCTGCGGTCGCGCGTGCTTACAAAGTGCGCTCATGCGGGAAAATAGTCTTCCCGCACTTGGTTCGTAAATAACTATTCAGGCACCATATGCAGGTCAAACTCGTCTTTGAATTCTCCAATTGGTGAAATGTCGCACGGGTTCAACCGGATCTCATCGCATTGTGATATTAGTTTTAACCCCCCCTCCCCGAAATACTGAGCGTGGCTGCGATTCTGCTTCAATCAAACGATTCAATTGTATGTATTTCTTTGTATTGTGTGTTGTTATGTACGCAATAATATTATTGGTATTCGTATATTTCTAACTATTCATGTGTTTTGTCCTTTATATGGAAATGAATCTGTTGGACAATAAAATCTATATTATTATTGAACCAGAGGAGGTATTGTGAATACTCCCTCGACGTCCAGAAAAGCACCGATCATTATCTCCCTGCGGTCCAGCTGCTAAAACATGTTTGCTCAGTTCGGAATCTACACGTTGCAGATGCTATCTATCATGAAGATTACGATAAAATGTTTTTTATAGCCTCTGCGAGAAAAAAGCATGCCCTACGGAAGAAGGAATTTTCGCATCAATAAAGGAGATAGTGATAATAATGATTCAACTGATACAATATATTCAAAATAATATGTTTGTTTAAAATAAGTAATGTAATTTTTCTGTTAGTTCTAAGTTCATTTATTAATTGTATACCATCAAAACACTATTTTTAATAATACTCGATTTTTCCATCTCGTATCTCGCAAAATATTTATCACAGAGCAAAAATAAATAGGACCTTTATATAGGAAATTTCATGTAGTTTAATTTCGTACTTAATACTTTTTAGTAAGAGGCCAGTTTTCGAGTTAGTCAACAGAAACAAGAACAAACGACGTATAAACGCTCCCCCTATCGGACACCAGACTTTTAGAATGTTGTTCATGGCACTCTCTCCTATCACTGTACAAAAATTTGCAAGTACACAAATTATTTCCCCTATTTGCCATTTTTTTGGGAGAATTCCAGTAGCGTGACAAGGAATAAAGTATTGATATTGGCGGGCAGTCACGGTAGGGATTTGGCTAGTTTGTTTATTCAATCTTTGAAAAATAAATACTCTGTTCAATGTATAGTCAAACCTAATAGTTGTATTTATAATGTTATAAGCGACGAGCGCATCTTGTGCAAGGATTTAAGTCTGAATGACTTTCTTGTTGTTTTTGCGGGGACCAACGACATATTGTCGAATAGGCATCTATCAACAAGTACATTAAAGCGCATCGGATATTTGTCGTGTCATACAAATTTCATCTATATGTCTATACCATATTTTGACGATAGCGATAGTGCAAACCTTAACAATAATGTTTATAATTTTAATTGTGCTATTTATAATACTATATTCAATAATTATAAAGGAGGCGCCTATGTAGAAACTAATTTGATTACAGATGCAAAAGATAGATCGCACGATGGTCTGCATTATCGCAGATCGGGTAAAGCTAAGTTGGTCAATCATGTAGCAAGTATTATTGTGAATTATGACTATGCTTCTGCTGTTTCATGTAGCAATAGGTCTAGTAATTTGATATATATTGTACCCGATGTTGGTGCTGTGGAGGCTTCTTCGAATAGGCGGGGTACAAATTTTCAATCAATACTGAATGCAGTAACGATTGCATAATGTTGGGTGTTTTTCATTTAAATGTACGTAGTGTTAAGTATAAAGTGAATAGATTGGATTTGCTTTTTCAGTCTCTAAAGTACCCACCGATAGTTTGTTTGTCTGCGAGCATTGGCTTGTGGATCCGGAATTACAATATTTGGGTGTTTCAAATTATCGTTTAGTGAATGCATTTTGTCGAACGAAAAACAAGGGTGGTGGGGTTTTAGTGCTTGCCAAAGATGGTGTTGGGGCTATGCCACTGATTTGCGATGTTAACCCGATAGAAAAAGATTTCGAGTATTGCGGTATAGTTATTAAAAGAAATGGGATACGTATACTTATTATCTGTGTATATAGGGTACCTTCGGGCGATTTATGCGTTTTTCGGGATAAGCTGCTACAGATTCTTGAATATGGCAACCCTTTGAAAAATATAATGTTCGTGTGTGGAGACTTTAATATTAACTTTAATGCGGGAAACAGATTGTCTGATAGTGTTGTGGAATTATTTGCGTCGTTTGGTATGATCCCCCTTGTTCAGGATAACACCAGAACGACTTTTTTGACTTCTACATTGATTGATAATGTGTTTGCAAATATTGACGCACCACAGGTGAGTGTTAGGATGGGTGATGGGGATATCTCGGATCACTGTTATCAGCTATTGTCGATGGGTTGTCGGTGTGAGGACACTGTCGAGCCTCCATTGTTCTCTGAAAGGCGTTGTTTCACTGACGGCAGTAGGGCGAGTTTTCAGTTGATGTTGTCAAATGAGTCTTGGAGGGAGGTGTTCGAGACCACGGAATTGGATCATGGTTTCAATGTTTTCTATGATACGTTTCTTTACTGTTTCAATGAATCTTTTCCACTAAAAAAATGTAAAACTAGATCAAGCACTCACATCCCGTGGTATAATAGCACTCTGCGACAGATGGCCAGTAATTTAAAAGATTTACATATATATATTGTCTAAAACACATAATGACGAATACCTAAGTAACTGTTCTAAAATGAGCAAAGAACGTTACAACCAATTAATTAGTGATAGGCTAATTGGCTCTTCTAGCGATAAACTGGGTACTGCTTGGAATATCATTAACAGAGAAACAAAAAACAAGCAAAATAGGGAAACTCAGCTTTGCGATGGGGAGGGGGAACTTATCACTGACCCATCATTTGTAGCTGATTTACTGAATACTTATTTTAGTGGCTCAGCCCCGGGGCCGTGTTCTGATGCTGGAGCGGGGCATGTGAGTATCGGGCCAAATGCTATCGGTTGTTTTCTTGAATCGACTGATGCATTGGAAGTTGGAAGGATTATTAGGGAAATGTCTGCTAAGAAGTCTAGCGGTGTGGATGATATTCCATACTGTTTATTATCTCTGGTCATTGACCATATAGCGGAACCTTTGGTTTATTTAATCAACCTATCTAGTCAACGGAATATTTCCGAACAGATTGAAAATCGCTAAGGTGATACCGTGTTTGAAGAAGGGTAAATCTAGTGGTGATGTTGCTGGCTACAGGCCTATATCTCTATTGCCAGCATTTAGTAAGATCTTCGAGAAAGTAATTAACTTGCGTCTGCAGTCATTTTTGATCAAATGTAGAATAATTAATTCGGCCCAGTTTGGTTTCATATCTGGAAAATCCACGAAAGATGCTATGTATAATGTATTAGACTCTTTATATTGTGCGGTCGATAGTGATTGTTATGCGGTGGGAATGTTTTTTGATTTGACTAAAGCATTCGATTTGTTGGATCATGATATCCTGTTGTATAAAATGGAACGCTATGGCGTTAGGGGGGCGGCGCTCGACTTATTCAGATCTTATCTCAGTGGTAGATCTCACGTTACCGCTATTGTTGGCAGGGTGGGCGACACAATTAAGAGTAATGTTTCCAAATTGGCGTCTGTGGGCAGGGGCATACCGCAGGGATCCATTCTCGGCCCTACTCTTTTTTTAATTTATGTCAGTGACTTACAGAATCAAATGAGCTATTGTACTATTACACAGTACGCGGACGACACTTCATGTGTAATAACAGCTAAATGTAAAGAGGAGCTAGTTGTGTTGGCATCGCGTGTGATTGCTGATATGCAGTCCTGGTCATTAAAAAACCGTCTCATTCTTAATGCAGATAAGACAAATATTGTCAATTTCTCCAAAACTAAAAATTTGGATTACAGTTTGTGTTTGAGCTTCGGGGGCAAATCATTGACGGAGAGTAAGTCGTCCGTCTTTCTGGGTTTGACGGTGGACAGGTGTCTTCGTTGGGGCGAGCATTGCGTGGGTCTATCTAAAAAATTGAATCCCATGTTGTATGCTATCGGTATGCTGAGTAGGGTTGTGTCTTTGGAGAGCCTGAAATTATTCTATTATGGTTGTATCGAGTCACGTTTAAGATATGCGATCATTTTCTGGGGATCATCTACATACTTTAACGACATTTTCATTATTCAGAAACGTATGTTAAGAGCCATGAGGGGTGTTTCCTCACGTAGTAGTTGCAGACCTCTGTTCCGGGAAATGAATATAATGACGGTTGCCTCGTTATATATTTATGAATTGATTATCTACTTGCTCAAAAATACAGATAAATACAGGCGCAATAATCAGATCTACAATACTATGGTGACGCGTCATAATAATTATTTTTCTGTCCCGTTACATCAATCCAAATTTTATGAAAGATCTCCGAGGTACATGGCGGTAAAGGCTTATAATGCATTGCCGGCTAATTTAAAATCGCTAAGCGGTACAAATCTCAGTGCATTCAAGCAGCAACTAAAACTTTATCTGTTGGAGGGAGCCTTCTACAGCATTAACGATTTTATAGTTTGACAAGTGTTATATATTGTACCTGATCTGTGTATTTTTATAATGACAATGTCAATGTTCTATTGAATTTATGACAATAAAGATATTATTATTATTATAATTTTTGACCGGTGTTTTAAGTATCTGATAGAATGTAAAACCGATATTAAGCTTTTTAAGCATGCATATAAGTAACTGTCGAAATTCGAATTAAATAAAGTTTTATTATTATTGATAGCAGTTGTGTTTATATGCTGTATAATTTTTTTTTCTTTCTGAGTTAATTAATATCGTTTTTCATCACTGATTTATTAATTGTATTATTACAATTCTGGAAATTTATAATATTACAATAAGGGGGAAAAGGACAAACAACAAATTCAATAGCTGCAATATTATGCAATTTAGATCAACCAACTTTTTACAGTAAACCTTACAAAATTTGTTTAGTTAAATATTAAAAAATACCGGTTAGAGTTAATCAATGATTAGTTGACCGAGTATTTTAATCAGATTTGCAAAATCTAGGCCCCAGTAGTTTTTTTTTAACTAGCAAATTACTAAGTAATTTTAAAATACAAATATTACTTCTCTTTTTATTAAACTTTGTATTAAATGTCTTATCAAATGTCTATTACGTGATTATAACCAATAAGAACAATATTTCGAGGTTATGCACATGACGTAGATTTGACAGACCACGCATAGTATCAATAGTTCGCGCATCTTTCTCGCTAACTATTAGTATGCAACTTCACTAGCTAGTACCTTTGATTTGTACGTATGGAGTTTAAACTTCTAATGGAAAAGATCACCAGCACAAAGAGTTCACTTATAAATTGACTACAATACACATTTTTGCTTTAGAAAGTGTCTTTGAATTTCTACTACATTGATAATCCTAAAACCGTCACGCTTGGATTATAAAACAAAGAAAAAAGTAAATACAGTCAAGTTGAATTGCAATTGTAAATTGGTTATACTTTAATTTGAATATTTCTCATGTTGTGTATAATATTAAAACGTATTATTGTTGTAATCGTTATTGTACTGGTTTATACTATTTATTTGCTTGAAAATTATGTTTCAGGCAATTATTTTTTAATTCACTGTAATTTCTTACGTTTATGGTTCTATTAACAGGTAAATACCATAAATACCATAAATCTTTTAAAACTGTTTACGTTAAAATTACTATGCATTTACTAAAATTTGAAGTATTATTCAATCCTCTTCTATATCCAGTGAATAGTTTGACCCACATTAGCATTTTACGATGCAATCTCCTGCACAGATTTTCATAAATTATATTTGACTTTGCAGTTTTGTTATTGAATTTATTGCGGCCTAACAAACGAATAATATTTTTATTGCTAGTATAACACAAAGTTTAGGTCACTTGCTTCTTTGTCTATATATTAATATTGCCAGATTAGATTTAAAATTTAAAAAGTAAAATATTTTTCAAAATATCAGTAGAAAATATATTCTTCTAATTTTTTTTTAAAGCTAGATAGATCTTATTACTTTTAGCTTCTAGGTTGAAAGCGTGTCATCATGTCTATTTGTTGGTCTATCCCTCAGTGTTACACCTTTTACTGAACTTAGTGCTTCCATTTCGACATTGTATACTTTCTGTTTTGTAACGTTTGTATCTGCCCATGCCTATGCAGCATATGTCAATATTTGTCTTATTATTGTATTAATTATATATCCTAACTTTGCTCTCTGTAGCAGCTACTCACACTAATCGCTTGCTTTGTTGCATCTTTATCCAAGTCGCTCTCTATGGTCATTTCAATGCCAAGATTGTTAAATGTCATCACCAGTTCTGTGCTGTCCTCCTCTATTTCCAGCTTTGCTGATCCAAGCATTTGGTTTTTCTCACTGAAATATTCATGTATATTCCTAACAGAGTTGTCATTGTAAGTTACCCTCGTTATCAGCGACTAGTATTGCATCATCGAGTAAAAATAATTCTAGTCAATTAGGCTTAGCGCACACCCATCGATTTTTATCGTACGGAAAAATATCGTATGATCAAATTCTTTTAGTGGAACAAAGAAGATCCGTTGTTTTTCTTTGTTCCACTAACAGAATTTGATCATACGATATTTTTCCGTACGATAAAAATCGATGCGTGTGCGCTAGGCCTTATTAGTCTAGAAGTTTTATTATATCAACACTTTTTGTTTCTGTAATAGATTCTAGTATTTTATTTGCTAATAAAAGTTAATAATAAAATATGTTAAAATATTTTAATGTTATTATGTTTTATTAACATTTATTATGTTTTATATAATCTGATGTTATACAAGATGTTTTTGAAAAAGAAAACTAATAGCTAAGATAGGGATCAATAGAATGCTGTTTACGGAAATCATCGTAACTACTCAAAGATTTCATTGTTGTTGTTGGATTGGTTGCTCAACAGTTGTGTTGTTATATACACATACAGACGTGGTTCATTGTTGTGTAAAACATGCTGAATTGTATATTAGTTTGTGTTTTTGCCTATTTTTTGAATAGTTATTACTAGGGCGCGGACACGAACGGTTGATGACTCATCGCCCATGGGCGCGCTATTGAAATGTTATATTTTTAAAGAGGTTTTAATTTTATTTATATAATTGGATAACAAGTGGCTGGTGATCTATAAAATACAAAATACCTTATTATTTGTTCATTTTCTCTTCTGTAAGACTTGTTCTCTTTGAATTAAGTACATCCTTGTAGATAGAAAACGTCCTTTCTACATCGCAACTGGTTATAGGTGCGTACTGGAAATATTCTTTTATATCAGCGTATTTAGCATACACAATTGCCGCAATGTTATTAAATCTGGATTTCTATTAAAAACTGCGTCTAAGTTTTGCCGAAGGCCACATCCGAAGTCACTTGGAATACTGTAATATAATTTATATATGTTTATTTTCTTGTACCTATCATGTAGTTTCATATGAATATATATATATTAACATAGTACTTATTTCTAGTATTTTCAAAGTTATAACCCTTTAATGGGATATATTCATGTTTATAATATGCAATATGTGGGGCATCTAATAGTTGGTTGGCCTTGGTTTTTAAAAAAAAATGGCTGTACAACCAAACGTCAAATCTCTACTTCAAAAGTCCATAAAAAGTCGTTTTCTGTATTTTCTCTTTTCTGTAATTGCATTTTGTTGTTATAAATTAAGTTCGGCTAGTGAATTATTAATTTCCGTTTGTTTGTTAGTAGTTGTTACGTGTTGTATTTACCTTGTTATCAGTTATATCGCTTTATTGACATTATTTCTCATTTAGATACCATAATAGTTTATTGTTGTTTTTGCTTTAAAATGAATTTTTCGAAAGAGGAGCTCATAGACATGGTATTTGCTCTTGGCGCTAGCAACAGAAATCTATTTTTAGCATCAAGAACATATGCGATGGAATATCCCGACCGAAGAGCACCGGATAGTAAAACGTTTGAAAATTTGTTAATAAGGTTTCTTCGAACGGGTTCAGTGAATTACGTCGAACATGAAAGAAGTAAGACTATGATTACAGAAGATAATGAAGTGATAGTCGTCCAGTCCATTGTGGAAAATCCGCACGTATCTACAAGGATAATTTCGAAACAACACGGGATAGAAGTCACTGCTGTAAAGAGGATTTTAAAAAAACATAAGTTTCACCCTTACAAAATTCAAAATCATCAAGGCTTATTACAAACGGACTTTGAAAGGAGACTAGTGTACTGTGAATGGCTACTTTTACAATTACGACACGATATAACTTTTCTAGATCATGTGCTTTTCACAGATGAAGCAACATTTGCTAATTATGGAACCACAAACAGAAAAATACCCATTATTATAACACTACAAACCCACATTTTGTTCAGCCCATTTTATATCAACAAAAATGAAGTGTTAACACATGGGGAGGCATCATAGGAAACACTATTATTGGTCCATTCTTTTTTGATAATACTTTAAATTGTGCAATCTACACAAATTTCCTACAAAATAATTTACCATTGCTATTAGAAGGCCTCCCAGATAACGTCATCAGGAGATTGTGGTACCAACATGATGGTGCACCAGCACATTATGGTGCTGCTGCAAGAGCACATTTAGATAGGGTATTCACCAATAAGTGGATTGGGAGAGGAAGTTTGATAAGCTGGCCACCACGATCACCAGATCTCACACCTTGTGATTTCTTTCTGTGGCCAACTGTAAAAAACATTGTTTACGCAACACCTCCTACAACGGCAGAGAACATGCAGCAACGAATAAGAAACGCTTTTCTTCAATTAAGTGAGAATAACTTAGCTGAGAATGTAAGTCTGTCGATACAGAGACGGTTGAGAGCATGTGTAGAGCAGAATGGAAATATATTTGAACACATTTTAAATTAAGATTGTTTTATTATCGAAAATTTTCAAAATGTATTTCTAAAACTAATGATAAAGCATTTAAAAAACAGGTGTTTGTTAAAATTACTTTGTTTTATTTTCATGGCCAACCAACTATTAGATGCCCCGCATTTTGCATGTTATAAACATGAGTATATCCCATTAAAGGGTTATAACTTTGAAAATACTAGAAATAAGTACTATGTTATTGGTACCATTTTAAAGGCGATTTTACAAGGAATATGCTGACTTATAAAAATATTATAGGTTAGATTTAAAAAAAACGAGAAAATAACCAATAAAGATCGATAACTTAGACACGACATATTTAACACCCTGTATATTTATTCACTTTGTTCAACCTCAAAACAAATAACGTGTTAGTCCATAAATTAGAGACACAAGAGTTACGTGAGGCATTTTACCCATTTACAGACTACAGCTTAAAATGTTAGATGCTGCAACTGTCAAGATTTTAACAATATTATCAATAAAATCAAAACGAACAGTCTGAAGTGCACATATCCATATATCATTGCAAAGATAATTTGAATGGCTATCATTATAATATCTAGAAAGTATAGCAATGTATTTAAAATAAAAAAGTTGAATGTGGTTGCGAAAATTTGGAACACCCTGTATATTTGTAAATAAAATTAGAAAATGCACAGTCGCATACTACATACGTACGTAAAGTCTCATTGCTGCAGCGTTATTAGTTTTCACACTAAGCTCCGCCGACACACTATTGCACCACCCGGTACATATAATTATAAAAGCATTTTTATACAGGGTTAGTTTTAAATAGCGTCATTAAAAAAGGGTGAAAGAAAAATATGAGTAATGCCAATTCAAAACTTGTAGGTATTTATAAGTTTCAGAGGAGTAATATCCCAGAAAATGTAAGTGGCTAAATAATCAAAATCATATTGTGTTTTTTCTAGTATGGTAATTAAGTTTCAAATATACTTTTATCTTCTTAATAAACCTGTGAGTAAAAGTATTACTTCCGGTCCGAATTTTGAATTATTTTATAAAGAAAATAATTTCAAATCCAACTCTAAATAGTTTTACAGTTTTAATAAATCTGTATAGAATACATAATTTGCGAGATATTGGCAAAAACTATTTTTCGATAAAAGATCTACTTTGGAATTTAGAAAACTTTTGTATATTTTTTTTCTCAATTTCTCTTTTGAATATATTTGTATACAGGAATTTGTTTAAACTTAGTAGTTGGCGATATATTAGTAAATTTTGATTTTTTTTGCTACTTCCGGTCTACCGATTTTACTGAAAATCTAATCAGATCTCAAGAGGAAGATATACTCGTAAATATAAAGTATGGTATTGACAGCTTAAGCCATTTGGCCGCTATCGCAGTCACCCATACGGGCAGAGAGAGGCATTTTTCAAAACTACTTTTTAGGTATCAGTGGACTTCGATACGTGGACATCTGCAAAAATCCAGAGGTCGAAAATTTGCATCATCACAATACTTCCTTATCCTACCTATAAGAAAGTAAAAATTATTCAGGTGTTTCAAACTAAATGACAAATATATGAGTGTATATCAAGTGCAACAAATTTATTAACAAGTCGATTCCATTAATAGACGTTTATTAGTATATACATGTACATGCAAACATCTATAATGTATAGCTTAAATTATATTAAACAACTTGTTCATTAACGCTATACGTGTCGTATATGTAATTTTGTTTTTATTATTTAACAACATGTGCATTTTAATTTAATTTAAGGACAGTATACACTCTATAAAAATTAATTAAACAAACAAAACGCTTTATCAATATTGTAAATAATATTTCGTCATAGAAACACACACACATTTACACATTAGTATAGTACAATACTAAAAGATGTGTTATATTTGTCAACTTCTATACAAGATTAGATAAGAAGTATGTAGTGTATTTTGAAACCTGAGGCAATTTGATATTGTATGTGTATCGTATTATTTGAATACCTGTAGTTGCTAACGAAATTAGTCCAACTTGTGTTACATATTTATGTCTCTTTACATATTTCTCCGTACTCAAATAAAATAATTTTGTCCACGTCTTATTTATTTTCTAGCCCAATTTTCAGAAGTAATAGAAAATTCAAATACGAATATTTATTGAAGAACTATTCATTTTAAATATATATAGGTACCTATATATATTTAAAATGAATAGTTCTTCAATAAGGTGTCATCTCCGCGGGGAAGGCAGATTGTGACGTTATGAGAAAAGACATTTCAAAGAGATTGCTTTACTATGATAGCCCCTTAATAGGAACACCTTTTAAAATTATTTTGTGTTAAACAGAGTGTTCCATACCTTGGTGGCTGACCATAGTTATAGTTTTTTTAAGTAGAACACCATGTATATTATTAGACTTTTATATTTCCCGTATAATTCTTAGTCAAAAAGTGATAAGAGAGTATTGGCCTAAAATTTAAGGTTTTCGATTTATTATAAATTTTCTGAAAAATTCATAGTTTTTTTAAAATTTAGGATTTAGGGGTTCCTTATTAAATGTAGGAACTTCAATCTTAATACTTTGACCCAAAAATAGAGGTTTCAACTTTTGTTTGGTATTTGAGAGCATTTTTTTCTGCAGTACGCTTTTGATCAATAACACACTGCATGCTTTGTCTCTATTTGGTATAAATCACATATCCACGCTGTTTCAGTCAGCTTTAATTCTGAATAACTTCTGTTTAAGCATTTAACATAGCAAGCCGTTGCATTACCATTATTTTCTACAACCACATCAATAATAGGAACATCCGCAATGTGAAATACTTCATTTTGATTAGTTCCGTATGTAATACCCATGAAATTGTTGTTTTCTTCTTCGGTTATAATATTAGTCAGTACTTTAGTTATAATTTTTCTAACTGTACCTGTTGGTAAATCAGAAGAAAAAAGTCCAAGAGGAAAATCCACACCAAACAATATTTTGTAAGGTCAAACGGTCACCTTACAAAATATTATTCTAGCCACTTCTACGTCTTGACTGGACCTTCTACGTCTTGACTGGACCTTTCAACACTGCCCAGGCTCTGTGGGTGACGAGAACGACCACTTACTATCTTGCACGAAGGCCATTTTGAACTGATTAACTACAGTGTTAAAAGAGTCACGTCCGTGATCACTTTGTAAAATTTTGAGAGCCTTAAATGGTTTTCATGGCCTTAAATGGAGAAACTTGGTAAGAAGGTCCTGCTAGTTTATCAGACATTTATATTCGCCATCTGGAGTTGACTGTAGTTCTATAAGATCCACTTACCCACTATGATTCCATCATTTAGATAGAATAGGCTTCGCTACTATCCCTTTCTTCGGATGCAGTGGTTTTCCATGAACACGCTTTACTACATTTAACAAATATTCTACAGCTGGTCGTAGAATTGAATATTTGAGTTTGAGGGACGTTAATATTTTATCGCATCCTCCATGTTCGTTACCTATGTGAGTTTCTACTAGTATTTTGTAAAATTTCTCATAAGACAAGTTATTTTATCATTCTTACTAGACCTTTTTATAATGATTTGTCTCCTCCCATTTCCATAGTTTCATAAAGACGTAAAAACCAGTGCTGCTCGTGGACCTCTTAGTGCCATTTTCTTGTGCTTTTCTACTGGTTAACAAAATATCGGTAATTTCTTCTACTTTAGCAGAAGTTCATGGTTTTTAAAAAAAAATTGGTGCGCTATAATAAATATATTAAATTACTTTAACAAATAATATTATCTACAATATTTGGCTTTTGAGGTTACAGTTTTCTGATTACTTACCAGTGTAATATTTTTCAAGTCCTTTATAATATAACTATAAATATTAACAAATACATCTGTGCCTGAATCTTTAGAACTTCTTGAAGCAAAAGTCTTTGATGTAAAAACGATTGAAAAATACTGCTTAGTTGTCTATTGTTTACTAACTAACAAACCATAGTATCAAGTAGCCAAACTAATAATTCGCCTGACCCGAGAGGAGTTGACATCTGCAAAAATCTCAAGGTCGAACATTTTCATCGTCACAATACTTCCTTACACCACGTATAACAACGTAAGAAAGTAAAAAAACGACGTAACGAAAGCTGGAGTGGACAGAAGCAAATTGGTACAGACTTGAGAGCAAGAAGACAATGAGAAAAAGAAAAAATATATAAAAATTATAAAATTTAAGTAACAAACTAAAATGGCACAAGATAAAATGGAATCGATAGAAACAGAAAACAGAAATCAAAACTCAACAAAGTTTTACCAAGAAATAAAGGAACAAGGGAAAATAAATAACAAATAATAAAAAATAATAAAAGGTAACAATGGCAAACTGGCTGAAAGTGAAGAAGAAGCAAACTTAATATAGGAAAAATGTTTCAATGCAGAGTTACTGGATAAAGAACAACGGAAATATGAAGAAGAGCATTATGCAGAAGGAGATGTAGTGGTAGTATAAAAAGCACGTATAAATGAATTAAGGCAATGGATTAGTACTTCTAAAAATGGTAAAAAACTTGGTGAGAATAATATAAATATGCAGGACAAGAAGTATATGAATTAATAGAAGAAATGTGGACATCCGAAAAAACACTTAAAGAATGGGAAAAATGTACAATTGTAAACAACACTCCAAAAAAGATGGTAAAACATTATAATAATATTAATAATAATATTAATCTTTATTGTCCAACAGTTTTAACCATTTATAGGATTTAAAACTAAAAATTATTTAGAGCATTTCACAAATAATACAAATTAGCAATGTTCAGTACTTTAAAATCAATTAATATTAATCATTTAAAACATACCTTTGTATAAGACCATGGTAAGCCATTAAACTTATATATATAGATGTATATTCTAACATGCTACGCACAAAGATGTAATATATTATTTCAATATTCTTTGGGTTAGTAAAAATACGACATGGTCTCATGAAAACCCAGAGATTTAAAGGTTAAAGATTGTGGATATGTATTGGAAGAAAGCTTCTAAGTACTTGATTACAGATTTTCTAACAATGGGTATGCATATCGTTGCATATTGATAAATTAATGGATTGGACCTCCTTGCGTAACAAACAATAGCACACTTATCCACACTCATGAACACCAGAAGAAATTGGATGGATGGTCATTATAAAAAAAAACACAAGTCCTTCTATGGGATAAATACAACATCAGGTTGGAAAGAAGAAAATTATGATCAATAAAGTCAAGCCTGGGAAAAATCAGTATAAATGACATCTACTTGCTTGTGCTTATCTATTGCCATCAAAAGATATTACGTAATTTCTAGTAAATTTGTAATCGTAGATCTTCCAGAAACAAATCCATGTTGATGTACAGACCAAATAGATTCTATGTTATGCCATATTCTAGTTATAATATGTACTCCAACACCTTATTGAACTTAGTCAAAATACGTATGCATCTGCAATTTTTTATTTAAATTCTTCACCATTCTTGAAAACGGAAAAGAGTCTGCAGATCTTCCAGGAGTCAGGAAGCGTTGAAATTTTATAATTAAATTGAATAAGACTGAAAGTGGTAAAGGTAAGATAGAAACACAATCACCCACAAAAAAAAAAAACTAGAAATACTATCATAACCAGAGGTAAAGTCAGACTTGAATCTAATTGGACTATATATCACTTCGCTCTCACTAACACCATCAATACCAAACGAAGAATGATTACTTAGCAAAATTATGCAAAGTCATCTTGAACCGAAAGCTGT
The DNA here is from genome assembly GCA_963170755.1 of Amphimallon solstitiale. Lineage (NCBI taxonomy): Eukaryota > Metazoa > Arthropoda > Insecta > Coleoptera > Scarabaeidae > Amphimallon > Amphimallon solstitiale. The sequence goes on along the minus strand of OY720684.1, from coordinate 59,329,489 downwards.
AGAGAACTCCATCGCATACCCATTAACAATTTTTAAGGGTTGAGTCAGGTCATCATCACCGCAATGCATATGTCCTGAAATTCTGAATGATGAAGGTTTGTGATTAATAAATCTCCAGAATGCCTTTGGTTTAGTTGTAATTTCTGACTGCATGTATTTTAGCAATATGTGCCTAATTCCTTAGCAGATGTCTCTATCTTTTAAATTAATTTAAATAATATGAAGATTTATGTAAAAATGACACCATCATCTATAATAAACAGAATTGCACAAGAAATAAACTGTAGATGTCATGTATGCAACAAAACAAATAAAATAAACTCATGTCAATTTTCGATAAACCTGCTTAAAAATTCAAGCAGGCATTTGACATCACACAAAACGGACAGTTTATGAATTAAAAATTCCTTGGAAACTTAGAAGACACATAACAACATCTAGAACTATAGATAATGTCCATTCAAAGTATGGATTTTTAAAAGAATTTAAAATTAGCAGAAGTATTAGACAGAGCGTTAAAATTAGCAGAAGTTGCGTCATCCGCCCCCCTTCTTAATATAGTTCAAAAGTATTAAGAAGGATAGGCAAAAAGGCAAAAATGAGAACAAGAGACATTCAAATTATAGGACCTTGCGAAAGAAATCGACGGGAAAGGAAGAAAATTTGGACTGATAATAAACATAGAAAAAAAACTGAAAATCGTTATTAAAGCAAATGTAAACGGATTTAAAGTGGGAAGCTGTAGTTTCGATGAAGTGAGCAGATTCATGTAGGGTAAGAAAGTGTACCTTTGGACATTTATTAAAACACTCATTTTGTGATTTTTTTAAAGAAAACTGATAGAAGCTAGGAAATTAATTTTTGTGCTGTGTAGCAATACGACCTGTTCTGTATTTAAATCCTTAATGAAGTAATGATAAAGTATGATAATTTCCTGTTAATAATTATTTTATAGAAAGTCTGCATTTCGTCCAAAGGTACATAGACTAACGGGTACCTTTGGACTGATTGGTTTGTACCTTTGGACGTAGTACACATAAAATATTTAAAAAAATTAATACTCATATTTTGCAAAAATATATATTATAAATCTATTTATTAACATAAAACAAAAATTCTGACAAAGTTACATAAAGAATACTCTACAAAATCTTTAGAATATGAACAAATTCTAACACAAAAATTAAGACATATTGTAATTGTCGAAATAAAAATCAAATATAATATGAGAATGTAGTCTTGCAGAGTCACCAGCCGCTCGAGGTGATGGCAACTTCAGAATAATATCATCAGCGTCTATTTCATAGGGCTTTTCTTTCCGTTCTAAAAAGTAGTTACAATCCTTTTTCGTCTCGTAAAATTTTACAATGAGCAGAATTACTAATATCTTCCAGCACATTAGCAACATAATGTTTTATGAGTTTTTTGGAAGCTAGTTTTACTAATACGAAGTCTCCCTTCTGTATTTTGCTAGCCTTTCCTTTCGACACCACAACTTGGTCATATTGCTCTGGCTCAAAATAAAGCTGATCATCAGTCATGTCAATATTAAAATCATCGTCAGAAGTATCTTGAAAAGATACATCATCGTTACTTCCATCTTCGGAAGAGGAACTACATAACTCATTTCTTGCCTTTTTGATCTTTTTTTTAACTTTTGTTTTCGCTTTCGCTTTATTCGCTTAATGGCCACAGACCCGTCACTTCAAAGCCCTTAATAATATTATTGGGCGTAAATGCTTGTAAATAGGCCTTACCTGCAATCTCTGCAATGTCATAAATTGTAATGGGTTTGCCGCGGTTGCAAAGCATCCAGTCTTCAGCAGCTTTGTTATAAAAGGCCTTGTACGCCCCAAAAACCGTGCGGTCTAAGGGCTGCATTTTATGCGAGGTATGTGGATGCAATGTCAACAGTACTTTGGCTTTCTCAATTATAGCAATAGAGATGTGGGTTTCATGGTTATCCATTAGCAGCAGCATAGGTTTCTCTTTTATAGGTTTAGCTACCGCAATTATATGTTCTAAAAATTGGAGAGAAATGGTTTCTGTAGACCACCCAGATGGATTCGCTGCTCCTACGCTACCATTTGGTCCCCCTTTCAACATATGGGCCTTGAAATGCACTCGAGGGAATACAAACAAGGGGGGTATCGCCTGACCAACTGCATTTACGCATGCTAGTATTGTAACATTCACACCCCTTTCGGCAGATGTCAAACTTCCCAGTTGTTTAATCGTCTTAGGTGCCAATATCTTAGATGGTTTATGTACAGTAAAGTTCGCAGTTTCGTCCATGTTGTAAATGCGGTCAGGAGTAAAATTATACCTATCTTATATCAGTACATCTTTGTAATTATTAAAAAATTGTTGCACATTGTTTTTATTAAAGCTTGTTGCCCGAGACAAGCTGGTGGCTTCAGGTTTTCGTAATGATAGAGCTTGCCAACGTTTTCTGAATTGTACTAGCCATTCTCGGCCAGCTGTCCTTTTAGTTTCCCATGAAGATGGCATTTTTTTATTTAGAGCTTTAGCATACTCAAAAGCTAACAGTCTTGTTCGCTGCTTTGTTAAACCAAAATGAAGGAATGCGGATTTTTCCAGATAATTTAACAATTCTTGCTCCTCTGCAGCATTAAAAACTTTATGAACGGCATAATTAGGAACAGCAACTACAATATCTTCCACAGATGTGATGTTCGGATTTTGTTTTTTTTATATAATTATGTAATGTAGATTTACTAATATTCCATTTTTTTGCCACATTACGAACAGATGCTTGTTTTTCGAAAACCTCTCGCACAGCTTCTTTAATTAAGTCAGGTGGTACAGTGTCACGTTGTTTGCCAAATTTGCTTTGTGGCACTCTAAAAAACGTTTCATAGATTTTATGGTTACATATGAGAATAATACATGTACCTTTGGACATGTCCAGAGGTACATGAAACTCCTTGTCCAAAGGTGCACGACACAAACAATCCTAACGAAAAACTATATAAGAATTATTAGGTTAGGCTCTCAAACAAGCTATTATCAACAAATTAGACATTAACCATTACTGTATTCATTATTACATGAAGTTAGCGAAAATCGACTATGGCTACTGTGATGATATTAGATTAGATTTATGAAAAAACTTACTTTTAGCACTGAAAATATTCCAGCAGTATTTGGTAACACTCACTCAGACAAAATAGTGAACAAACAGTGCTGCCGGTTGACAAAAAGTAAACACAAGGCGCGTTCCGAATATTTTTAGGTATATGCTACGTTCAGATATTTACTCTGTCCAAAGGTACAAGCGTCCAAAGGTACACGTTCTTACCCTACCACGGAGATACATTAACAAGCGATGGAGAACGTGCCGTTTACCAGAAACAATAAAAGGTAGGTACTGAATGTGCTGGAAATAAAAGAATGAGAAGAATAATGAAACCAGTAAGAAACCGATAAAACACTGGGCAAGAAAACAGTTAAATATATTAAAACACAGAAAATAAAATGACTAGAATGTGTTTTGAGAGCAGAATCTGAAAGCAATTAGGGATAATATTGGACTTAATACCAGCTTGTCGGTGAAGAAGGGGTAAACCCAAGACAAGACGACAGAGCGAGGTCCATGACAACTTAAAAAGTCTAGAAATAATAACAATCATTGAAAGAAATATGAGGGAAGATGCGAATATCATGAAGAAATATTTAATAAGAGTAATAAGCGTTGATCCACCTTACGAAAATAGATTGTAAAGGCTTCAAGCAAGAAATAGCAAAATTTATTAATTTTGATATAAAGAAGAAGAACAATTAATTCAATTAATTTCGAACAAAACTGTGCAAATATGTGGAAATAATTTTTGAACAGCCAATTTTGTTTATTATTGTTCTTATTATTATTAGCTTTGCCTTCTTTCTTATTTTTTCCATTTAGTACAGACTTCTTGTCTAATTTACAAAACAGGTTTAAATGTTAAAAATTAGATTTCAATTGTAAATTATTTGCCTAGTCCACTAAAGTTATTCGGAGTAGAAACCAGTTTCACGCAGATATTCTGTTTTTTTTTATTTGATATTATAAAATAAACCAGTAGGTCGCAAGTATTATTTCAAAAAAATATTGTTTGGTCCTGCGTCAAAAAGTTTAAGAAGCACTGCTCTAGAAAGAAACGAACATAACTTATCTGCTCGATTTACTACAGAATTTAAATATATCAAATCGAACTTATGCAATGCAATTCTGATGTCTTTTCATTCCTCCCTTCTTTGTATTCATTAGTACTAGAAAAGTATCAATTTTCGCCACGTAATTGTCAATATAATATTACTGTTTATTTTTATTTTTCTCATTACTTGTAGAAAATGTATTATATTACGCAAGCAATTGCATTACATAGGTACTTTATTATTCCTGGTCGACTATTATATGTGTAGGAGATTTAATGCTGAGGTTTTTCAATCAGAGTCTGCATATAACCAATTATTAGAACATCTGCAACCGGAAGACACGAGTTCTACAAACGTGACAAACATATAACTAATAATTAATAGCTTTATTTACAGGCATTTCGCACATATCAAAGAATTCTGCTGTTATGTTTAATTAAAGTTAGGTCCAGAAAATTTATGGCATTACTATTCTCTACTGTAAGGTTTTTGGGTGTTGTATTATCATTTTTGCGTATTGGTTGAAAAATTACTGAAAAAGAGATTAAAAAAAGTGTGGGCACCATACGACTTTCTTACACGTATGCGCGTTTGGAATTAGACAAGCATTGTTCCAAAGCCAGTACTAAACACTTTAGTATTCGATAAATCTATACAGAATGCATAATATGCGATATATTTACAAAAGGCCTACTTCCGGCAGAAATTTACAACTTTTTTACACTTATTTTTCTGAAATTTGTTTTTTTAGTGCATTTGTATTTTTTAGACATTTGTCTGAACTTAAGTGTTGATCAGATATTGGTAAAACTTGATTTTGTCACTGAAGTAAACTACTTCCGGTTAAAGATTTCACTGAAATATTACTTAAAAAATATTATACTGGCAATAGCAAATAACATACCATTGCCAGTGTCTTGACACTTTAAAAACGTTCACAATAAATCTGAATTGAAATGTTGTAAAAGTAGAAAATGGAGATAATAGCTCTTTAGTACAGAAAAATACTCGAATTTTGCAGTAGTGTATAGTATAGCATTAGGTAAATGATTCAACAAAACCAGGTAATGAACGAAATTGACATCTGAAAGTATCGAAACGAATTACTTAATTACAGCAAGTATAACTTACACCTGGAACATGTTAGCTATTTTTTAAAAGAGATTTTCTTATGTACATATACTATTTAACTATTTAACTGGAATTAAGACAAATGAAAAGATGCTACGAATACAAATATTTGGGAAGTATCATCTCTAGTAAAGGAACAACAGAACGCGATATCGAATATAGAGTCCAACAAGGTCGGAAGAGTGTACAAATTCTGAACGCAATACTGTGGTCTAGAAGAGCAACACTGAAAACCAAAGTGACAATCTACAAAGTAATTGTAGAGCCTATCCTTACATACGGAGCCGAATGCTGGCAAATGACTGAGATAGGAAAGAAAAAAGTGATGGAAGAAAACAGATGGCCAAGAAGAGCTCTAGAATACAACCCAACGAATAGAAGGAAACGAGGAAGACCAGCAAAGTCATGGATAAGTGGGGTTATGGAAACAATGAAAGATAGAGCAATAGATGAAGACATCTGGAGAGACAGGAAGAGATGGAGATGGAAATGCGGGAAACGGCTGAGGCTGTAGGAACCCCGCTTATATATATATATATATATATATATATATATATATATATATATACTATTTAACTATGCATGAAAAATTATTAAGAGGATCAGATTAGAAATTCACATCAAATTGTTGAGACCTTCGCAAAATGATTTTCCGACGTTAGCAAACTCATTATATATTACTCGTCTTAAGTGTTCCTCAGGTCTTTAACTACTTCTATGTAGACCAGTTTTCTATTGATAAAGTCAGAATTTCTTTGAAAAGGGTTAGGATAGATTAGGTCACTGGGCACGATGGGATTTATTTTTTCGGATATATTTAAATGCAATTTTCAATTTATCTCTTCGTACATCGATATATACTGAGGTATGGAAAATGTGTCAGGTCAATCCTGTCTTTAAAAAAGGAAATGAAGTTGATATTTCGCAGTACTGGCCTATTAACATTTTGCAACCTGCTCCAAGGTATATGAACACCTGCTGTATAACAAGTTATATAATTGCATAAGACCGTAGATCTCTACAGTGCATGTTTTTATGATAGGAAGGTCTATACTTCAAAATATGGCTGAAAATACGTAACATCTTAGTACATCAACGAGCAAAAGGCAAGAGATAGATGTCCTATATAGTGACCTCGCCAAGGCATTCGACACCATTGATCATAATGCATACTGCTTAAACTAAGTTCTATCGGTTTGTCAGCTTCTCTTACCGAATTAATCGCTTCCTACCTTGAGAACAGTTTGAGTTATGTGCACTACAATGGTTCCAGTTCCATCATTTTCACGATTACATTGGGAGTACGGGTACCCCAAGGATCAAATTTAGGGCCTTTTTTATTCAACGTGTATTACATAGATTAGATTGTAAGATCCTTGCATACGTCGATGATATGAAAATATTCTCGAAAATTAACAACTTGTCTGATTGCCATCAATTACAAAGAAATGTTACAATTATTAACAACTGGTTTCAGGAAAACAAAATTAAACTGATTGTTAATAAACGCGCAGTTGTACAACTTAGTTAACTACTCCGTGGACTTAGTAATGATAGCAAGACAAACCAAGATTAAAGATCTGGGTGTGTTATTTGATTTCCGCTTGGACTTTACTAGCCCCATACAATCTATTTGTTCCTCTGCTTCACGCGCACTAGACTTTTAAATATGGTCGTGCAGATGCTTTTCCAATATCACAACTTTTACCACCCTTTATTATACACTGGCTCGTCCAAAATTGGAATACGCATCAATCATATTGTAACGAAAACAAGTCCACAAAAAAATAGAAGAGTAAACATTGGCGCGACGCACTGTAAATAAGTCATAAATCATCCACATATATACAATGTGTAAGCGACAGAAAGTCTGTCGTATGTTTTACAAACATCGAGAGAAAGAGAGAATTTTCGCGTATATTTCCAGAATCTTATATGCCGATATAAAAAGCGGCCGGTGTCCAGAAAGAATTAATTCATTCAGTAGTATTTGTACAGTGCAAATAAACATAAATAAGTGAGCGGTGCAGTTTTTATTACAGTGCAATAAATACATAAATAACCCTGCTGCGTATACAGCAACTAGCTATGGACAAAGTGGAGAATGGATTCTGTGGCACTGATTACGGTGCACTGATACTTTCTTAGTTGCCAGAGCACGAACGACGAATGTTATTGTTACAAAACAATTCATATGACCAGAAATGCATATACTTTTAGAATACTCTGTTCCAATATCTATTCTGTTTAAATATTTAGCTTAGTCTTTTATGTAGTAATGTAATACTATGTTTTGTCCTGTAAATCGATTCTGTCTGTTAGACAATAAACTTAATTATTATTATTAATTATAACAGTTTTAAGCACATTCACATTAAATGCGGAGAATCCGCGCTCTTTTACTTCAAGAAATCGAATAGCATCAGGATTTTAATGGTAAATTATAGAATATGATTTATTACACAACAAAGTTGTTATTTGTAACACCAGAATTATCATCTAAGTTGTGTAACAGTTGTGGTCAATTATCTTTTACTGATACTACCTCTCCTGTCTTAATAACAACATCTATAGAGACATTTTTGTTGTTGTCGAAATACTACAGGTTCTACTATAGTTTATTCATTTTAAATATTTAAAAAAAACATAAGTTAAAGCTAAATGTGATAGAAAATATATAATAAATTGTGATTGAATGTTTCCTTCAATTTCCACGTATATAACAAAATAAAACATAACGAATAATTCGTCATATTTTAAAACATCTGACTGTATAAAGCTGTAAATAAGACATTATTCCTGGTATTTGGTATCTAAACCTTTGAATCATGGAGACGATTGTTTTATGCATTTGTTTCTTCAATAAGCACCAAATATTTGTCTGCACCTTATAATATAAATATTATTTAAGATAACGATATACATATCCAGATACGCATATATTTGTTTTTACTGCTTTTTTTCAAAGTATTTTGTAATTTAGGATAATGTTGGTGCATATCAAAATATCGAGATTAATTAATACATTTTGTCAGAATATCTCCTGTCAAGAATTAACACAGACATAAGCAATTTCTAATAGGTTTCTGAATCTACGCTGTTGAATTATAAAATTAGCAATATTTACTTGATAAATACGAATTCAAATTCAGTTCATACTCCGATTCATCCAGAGAAACTTCATTATGCCCTCAGTACGTTCATATTCACCCTGTATACATTGATTTTGAAAATATGATGAAACTGTAGAAAAGACAGTGTAAACAAACTGTTAGGAAATAAATCAGTCAAATTTGTCATATTTAAAACACACCAACATACATTTCATATTTCGCAATATGTTTTGTAATAAATATTTGTTTTTTATTTACACCCGCAAATGAGATTGTAAATATTATTTAATTCCGATGGTTATTATTACTCACTCAAGATGAAGCGTACACTTTTATTTTTATTGGAAGTCATATCTTGGATTCCGGTTACTTGTTTGCCATTGTTTATTTATTATTTCTTTTTGTAATGTACTTTCTTACATAAGAGCTTACCTAGTGATGATGTCAAAGATGGTATGTATATACTTTCCTTGTTTCAAAATAGTACGGAGCACGTGTTTAAAAAGTATTGCTTTATGTAATCATAATCAATAAAGAATGCGCATGCGTGCCAATTGACTACTTGCAAGCTTACATTCTTAGTTTTTAACATCCATGTTTTGTAAAATCAATCATAGTTGTTGCACCTGTCCCTCTTTCAATATATTTATCCATTTTCTACGACCGTAAATGTTAAAGGGATGAATAATGCCACTTATACTAACAGGGTGTTTCACTGAACACGTGTACGTTTAATCGAATTAAAATATTAGAATGTTTAATTTTTATATTTTCGAAAGAAAATTTCATTGTTAAAGTCATATATAATTACATTTCAAATCGATAATACTAACATCAAGTGATTCAGCAATGTGTATAATATAGATACTTATTGATCAATTAAAATATCAGGAACTTACAGCATGAATAGCAGTTATGTACACAAACATTATAAATTTTGGGAACACCTTCAATATGATCGAAAAAGCTCCGGTGCTAACTATCTAAATTTCTGATATTTAAAGAAGCAACAATTACTTCACCTAGACCTCTTATTCTGTTTCCGCTAAACATTCCATTGTTTCTTTCTACTTCTTTTGGTTAAAAATAGTTTAGTATATTTGAGCATAATCCATGCTTCTTGACATTCAGGAATGTATATTTTAACATAAGTCATGCGGCGGACTCCATTTTAAACGACTCCTATTTTCCGTATCTTTTCAATTTAGTCTAGAAACGTAAATAAGAAATCTAGAAACTCGCCATATCTAAGAATAATAATGGTTTGAAAACATTATAATTCCTTCATAAAAACTTCTAGTTTTTCGCCACTGTTCTACAATTCAACTACAACCAAAGAAGCAGAAAAATACAAAAAGGATATAAAACATTTTAGCTAAGCAGGTCGAACAGGAAAACAATGAAATATTTAGCTCGCACAAATTTTTCGTTTTTTATAGATAAGTAACTATAACATAAACTTCATGCCTAATGGTGGCTGTTTAAACGCCTGAGCTTTGAAGAATCATAAATTACTATACATATAGATCGCTCATTCTGTCATAATGGAATAAATATGTTCCAAGTTTGGTCCATAATTTGCATAGAAAATATGTTTAGTGTAATCGAGCTTGTTCCACGTTTCTTCCAATTCAAGGGTGTATCTTTAAACAAAAGTCTTTGAAAGGCGTTCTGCATTATTTATTTTTATTCACATACAAGACTATAAAAGCAATATTTTCTGTAGATGTTATTTCACATGCAAACAAACGACCATATAGATGGACTTTATTGACATAGTTGTTACATTAATACATGATTATGAATCGAGATTTTTGGCGAAACGAATGATGTATTCTATTTACTGGTACGTTATTTCTATTAAGAGCGCTGTAAAAATGCGTTGTTGTTAAAAGCACACGTTAACAACTTATAAGCATATAAATATATATACTAGTGATACCCGGCGCGCGTTGCTACGCCCAAAAAAACAATTTTCATCGGCACCGAACTTCCCAGGTACACTCTTCAGACTATGCCTAGAGTTTTCCTGAAACATACACACCGACACACATACATCCAATTATATATACACGGTGAGTTTTTTTGAATGTTAAATGGGAAAAGATGCGCAGTTTTACGAGTTTGATTTAAAACTGCTTTTGTTTCTCCGATAACTTTCATGGCTTATTAGATATTCAAAGAAAACTAAATTTTACGATTTTCTTTAAACATGGTTAGCATCGTTAATAGTAATTTTAGAGAAAAAGTGTTCAAACGAAAGTTTTGGATAATTTTACGCCAAATAAAACTATGTAGTTAATATTTTTTTTCGTTCACCATTATCGAGTTATGACATAAACTTGTGTTTTTTTTTAAATGGAAACCATAGTTGGTTTTGACATCATTAAAAAGCTTATTTTTTGCTGATTACAATGATATAAAGTTTGATATGGTTATTTTAAAAAATAAAGAGGATATAGATATTTCTATGTTTGTTCACTTTATAAGATATAAAATTTAAAAAAAAAATTTTTTTGGTGTTTTGTATTTCAAAAAAAAAAGCTTATTTTTTGCTGATTACAATGATATAAGGTTTGATATTGTTATTTTAAAAAATAAAGAGGATATAGACATTTCTTTGATTGTTGTATAAGATATAATCTTTAAAAAGAAATGTTTGGTGTTTTGTAATTCAAAAAACGAAAAATCTGAGTTACAATAGTGTTCGTTGGAGCAGTCGAGAAAAATATACTAACATTGCTTTCACGTTGAGTCACAGAAGTGAGAGCTGTTAATTTTTACTTTTAAGTCAAGTTAAATTGTCAAACATTGACAATTAACTATTAATTAATTTAATTGTAACTTAACTATAAGCGGTGCAAACGGCCGTTAATCATAAGTTTGCATTGGCTATGGAATTTTCTAACGTAGAAAAGCGTGATTGGTTGAATATTACATTCAGTGCTAGAAAAATTCTGCTAGAGCTGCTGAAGTTTATTTGGAAAATTATTTTGATCGACGTCAGCCATCGCTACCTACTTTTAAGAGATTATGGGATAATTTAGCAGATTATGGTTCGTTCGTTAAACCAAAATCAAAAAAAGGGATGGATGAAGATAGAGAAATAAACATATTAGCATGTGTCGCTCAGAATCCATCTACATCGACCCGACAAATTTCAACAGAAATTGGCTCCTCTCAACGCACTATTGTCAGAGTGTTGAAGAAGCATAAATTTTGTCCCTACAAATTATGAGTATCACAAACTTTACATGAAAGTGATAACATCAGACGAATAGCTTTTTGTAGGTGGTTTAAAGATCAGTGTCAAAACGATCCACACTTTTCAATGAAAATATTATGGACTGATGAATCTCGTTTCACAAATTGTGGAATGTTTAATAGGCACAATGAGCACATATGGTCTCTAACAAATCCACTTCACGTTGAACATAGGAGACCACAAATTAAATTTGGGTTTAATGTTTGGTGTGGTGTTATAGGATCAACTGTTCTTCCTTCTTTTACTTTTGATGGATCACTAACTGGCAATCGTAATCTTAATTTTTTACAACAAGATTTCGAGGAAATGTTAGATAATTTAAATTTAAGAACCCGAGCAATGCTGCAATGGTTTCAACATGACGGAGCGCCTCCACACAATCAAATGAATGTTAGAAATTATTTAAATTTGAACTTCCATAATCAATGGATAGGACGAAATGCACCCATTGAATGGCCGGCTAGATCCCCTGATTTATCAGTTTTGGATTTTTTCTTGTGGGGTGTACTAAAGGACACAGTATACAAAAGAACATATGAAACAATCGACGATTTAAGAGACGCTGTCGTAGTTGGTTTTAATAACATCGATAGGCGTAAAGTACGCAATGCTACAAATTCTGTTGTGAAGAGATGCAATTTGTGTATTAATAATAATGGAGGTATCTTTGAACATTAATAATGTTGTGTACCCTTAATAAAAGTTGTTATAGTTTTCATTTTATTACTACATAAGATTTCAAAATAAGTTTTCGTTTGGTTTGTATTTTATCAGTTCGAAATTCAATTGTTTTCCATAAAAACCATAAAAATGTCTATATCCTCTTTGTTTTTTAAAATAACCATATCAAACCTTATATCATTGTAATCAGCAAAAAATAAGCTTTTTAATGATGTCAAAACCAACTATGGTTTCCATTTAAAAAAAACACAAGTTTGTGTCATAACTCGATAATGGTGAACGAAAAAAAAATATTAGTTACATAGTTTTATTTGGCGTAAAATTATCTAAAACTTTTGTCTGAACACTTTTACTCTAAAATTACTATGTCTGTAGCTACAAATACATCTTAACACATACATACTTGCATCGGTGATTGTTTATGTATTTTAATCAAACTGTACATGTTTAGGTAAACCTAAGCCATTTTGATAGGATTACATAGGTAATACCGATTGTCCTATGCTTATTTGCTTTCATTTACATTTATACATGACTGATTTTACATTCTATATTGTTATAATATCAACAGTTCTACTCTTAATTTTTCATTACATAGTTGCGTCGTTGTTATTTGTATAATTGCATTGACTGAACAGTTTGTGGTAGACCCCAAGCCCTTTGATGTGACTATATAAGTAATCCCGACTGTCCTATGCTTATTTGATTACATTTTCATTTATACATTTTGATTTACATTTTATATTTGTCATTGTTTTCTAATTGACAACCAGTTGTCATATTGTTATTACTTTTATTTCATTGTATGCCACTACTACCAAGAGATTTTCAATTTTTCATATATATATATATATATATATATATATATATATATATATATATAGTATAAATATAAAATGTTGTTTTTCTTTACCCCTTTTTTGTAAAATATGTGTTTTTTTGTTTTTTCTTGGGTTAATTGGGTAAAAATAAATTACAAAATTAAAATAATACGATCCATTTACTTTAACGTTTCAATGTTTATAACATCTTTTTCAACAAGTCCAATCACAAATTAAAACTACAAATAATACAAACAGTCATAAATAAAAGAACGGCACAAAGGTGACATATATATATATAGTGCTCGACGAAATTCAGCTTAGAGTACTGATAGTGTATATCACTGTGTATAAAACTTACTACCAGGAAAGGTAGAATTAGGGTTTAGGTAAAAATAAAAAATTCGTTGCTTTTTTTTCGGCTCGTGACGTTTCGGTTCTATGTTTGAATCTTCATCAGACTTTTGCCGAGGGGCTATATATTTGATCTCATCTGTATATTCAACATATGACACATTAAAAAAGTAAACATTAAGATATTACGGCACATTTAAAATAATTTGCTTAAAGTAATTTTCCGTGTATATATATATATATATATATATATATATATATATGTTGTCACTGGATTCCGGGTTTTCTTCCGCGTTTCCACTGCTTGGTCTTTGGAAAGACCGATGCTGGTTTCTTGACGACGTTGCGGCAAAATTACACTTGCCATCTTCAGGTCTGCGATAACTGTCTGCTTCTGCTTCTTGTTATTCGTAAACTAAAAAAAAAGTTTACGAATAACAAGAAGCATGAAAATCTAAATATAAATATATATGAACTACGTATTTAGAAATAACATCAAAAGCATTGTTTACTGAATCCAAAATCAAAAAATGAGGTGTGGCCACCACACGACTTTCTTATACGTATAAGCGTTTCAAATTATAGAATTCTAAGAATTTTTTTTACAAAAATTATTCAAAATCCTATTCTAAGTACTTCTATTCTCTTAATAAATCTCTATAGAATGCATACTATGCATGCATATTATCAAAAAAGTTCTCCTCGCTAAGAGTAAAAGTGCTACTTCCGGTCCGAATTTTAAAATTTCATATATACAAAAAATATTGCAAATCCAGTTCTAAATACTTTTGTACTCTTGATAAATATATATAGAATGCATAACTTACGACATATTTGCAAAAAATCGCTATTCGATAAGAGTAAAAGTGGCACTTCCGGTCTGAATTTTGAAATTTTTTTTATACAAAAGATATTGAAAATTATGTTTTAAATACTTTTATACCCGTAACGTACTTGTCTAAAAAGCATGATTTGCGAAATATTCGCAAAAAACTGATTTTCGATAAGAGTAAAAGACCTACTTCCGGTAGGAATTTCGAAAAACTTTTTAAATAAAATTATTCTCAATTTTAATTTTAAGTATATATGAATTCTTTATAAATTTGTTTAAATTTAGTAGTTGACGAAATATTGGCAAAATTCGATTTTTTCGCTGAAGTAAACTGCTACTTCCGGTCTACCGATTTTACTGAAAAACTAATCAGATCTCAAGAGGGAGATTATACACGTAAATACAAAATTTGGAATTGATACCTACAGCGGTTTGACCGCTATCGTGGTCACACACACACACACAGACACACATACACACAGACACACACACACACACACACACACACAGACAGACAGACACACAGACATTTTTTTAAAACCACTTTTTCTGTATCAGGGGACTTCAAAACGTGGACATCTGCAAAAATCTCGAGGTCGAAAATTTTCATCATCACAATACTTCCTTATACTACGTATAAGAAAGTAAAAACTTAACGATATAATAAAGCAATAAATAAAATTAAACTTAACAACTAGGAAAAGTATCACTATCATTTAAAACCCATAATAAATGGTTAAATGTGTCCGTTGGCACCAAACTTAAAATCACTTTATTCTTGACATTTGCAAATATGACATTTTTGTTCATATATACTATTTATTTTGTTTACAATAGCTACTTACAGAATAAAATTAATAATGCGTAAATTTGTAAATGTATTAATTTCTATATATGGTCACTCATGTGTCATTTTCAAAGAGGCTAGCACTGTCCGCCACGTAGTGAAGTTGGTTGTGATCTACAATAAATGGTGGACCTCCCGATAGATGCCACAAATTACCTCTTGCTTTTCCTATTTCTCATTTTGTAATTAGTTCCTACGTCAAGATGACTTTTAGATATATTTTATATATATTTTTTAAGATATTGACTACAAATAATTTAATAATAATATATAATAATTGTTCGTATTTTTTTCTTATTGGACGATTTACAGGTCTGAATAGAAAAGTCCTTTGTTTAGAAATTCACATTTAATTTACTCTTTTTCCATACATGTTTCGGAAATTTTAGCCCTTTTACAATGGATTATTTAATTCACTAAAAAAATGAAAATAACAAAACAAACATATACCCAGGCTGTCAAGTACGCCCGGCAAATGTTTGCTATCAAATGTGAAAATCCTCCGACTGCGTTGCTTCTCCCACCACTGTTTGAAAGCAGGCATCGCTGCATATTATAAGGTCATCTTCTGCATGGGATAGATAGCTAGTATAGAGCTGTAAACAGAAATTAAAATTTGTCGACTACGGTATATAGAGGCTAGGATTACGAACTTAAATGTAAGAACCCGAACACTACGGATGAAAGGAATGTCACTTGTTATTTTGAATTCTTTAGCGCATTAAATAAACCAATAAAAATGGGGTAAAATGCCCGAAATATGTATAGAAAGGAAATTGCGTATGCATTTTTAAAAAAGAAGAATATATATATATACCGGGTGTCAACGAGATCATGTATCAGCCCGCCATTTATTTATTAGTTAAAATAAAACTTTGAAATTCGGATCGTATATATGAGTGATTGGTGGGCTTCTTCACGTACACTCAGTTTTTCTATAGCACTTCAGGTCAAACCGGAAGTGACGTTAATTTTGAATTTTTAAATACAAAATTTATTATTTCTGTTCATATTCTGTTTCTTCTGAAAATTTGCCATCTAGTGCAGGTTAACGTTTGACATTTCTGTAAAAGATAGCGATATCTGTTAAAATTATCCATTAAAGTGAAACTGCTTCGCAACAATTGTCCAAATGCAAAATCCATCAAAGTTAGCTTTGAAAACAATTAAGAAACGTATTTTTCACATTTACACGCATTGGCGAAGGAAACAACATTTCACGTTGAAATTACTAAACAAAATAATTTTTTTTTCATTTTCAAATGACAGGTAAATTTAATCAACTACTAGATATTGTACATGTTCCATAAATGAAAAGAATATCAACTTTTTCATTTCGAGTATACATTACCAAATATGTATTGTTTACTGTACAACTATAAAATAACTTTTGCTAACAACCAACTTCACTACGTGGCGGACAGTGCTAGCCTCTTTGAAAATGACACATCAGTGACCATATATAGAAATTAATACATTTACAAATTTACGCATTATTAATTTTATTCTGTAAGTAGCTATTGTAAACAAAATAAATAGTATATATGAACAAAAATGTCATATTTGCAAATGTCAAGAATAAAGTGATTTTAAGCTTGGTGCCAACGGACACATTTAGCCATTTATTATGGGTTTTAAATGATAGTGATACTTTTGCTTGTTGTTAAGTTTAAATTTATTTATTACATTATTATATCGTTAATTTTTTTGATTTTGGATTCAGTAAACAATGCTTTTGATGTTCTTTCTAAATACGTAGTTCATATATATTTATATTTAGATTTTCATGCATTAAAAGCTCAGTATACCATATTGTATATCATTTTTAGTCAATAAATTATAGTTATTAATCTGATACCCGTATTACCTAACGTTTTAATAAGCAATAGATTTAAATAAATAGTAATATGAACATTATAGAATACATATTATTTTCTTATTTAGTAAAAATAATGAAGAAAAATAATAGAATCAGGCAGTGTCACTCACAAACTATTTGTCATGATAAATAGTTTGTGAGTGTACCTGTTAACGTTGGTTTTTACCGGCAAACCTTTTATATGTCTGACGAAGTGTTTCGACGTTAATTTTTTATGTTTGGTAGCTCCTGAGGATGCCATAAATAAATAGCGAAATATTGAGTCGTTGGACAAATAGTTTTTTCTTTCTAAAACACAGATCGAATACCCGTAATTCTTTTTGTTTTATATATATATTATTTTGTGTATTTCGTGGGTACTTTCGGCAGGTAAAATGAAAATGCTCCTGTAGACTAGGATGTAAATTTTTTATTTTACGTTTCGACCTTTTATTTTCGGTCTTCCTCAGAAATTTTATTTAATTTTGTAAACAAGTCAATGAAACAAAGAACATGAAACAGTAAAAGAAAAAAGACAAAAAGTTGTTCGACACCACTACAGCCTAGCCAGTTTATTCCAACGAAAGACTGCAATGCATACGAATATATCTTTTATATCGCAAACAGCTTATTAATTAGAAATAAAAATGAAAATGAGTTACACAAACCATTCACATTTTAAATTTAAATAAAAAAATAAAAAATATAGAAGATGTAGTGTTTGTGGTGAGAATTTTATTTTAAGTGTAATATGGAAACGACAACAAAGAAAAATCCATGTACTTAAGAGGTAGGTGTCTTGTTGTGTTTTTTAGAATTTTGTTAGAATTATATTAAGTCACTGTAACAATAGATCCTCCCTTTTATTAAAAAAGAAAGTTTGGTAAAAATGATTTATTTTAAAATTCTTAAATTTTTTTATTATTTTTGAACATTTTTATAATGTTTTAATATTTTAATTAATGTAATTGTGATCAATGTTAAATATAAAATTCAACTTATAAAAAAAATAATTTTACCAATTTATAAATAATATACTGAATGTAAAAAATAAATTAATGTAATTGTACTATCTTTTACCGAAAATTGACTTCTGAGGAAGACCGAAAATAAAAGGACGAAACGTAAAATAAAAAATTTACATCCTAGTCTACAGGAGCATTTTCATTTTACCTGCCGAACGTACCCACGAAATAAACAAAATAATAAATAATCATCAGGCAACGAAAAAAATCCACAAATGAAAATGAAATATCGACCGTTCTCAATAATACAAAAAGAATTACGGGTATTCGATCTGTGTTTTAGAAAGAAAAAACTATTTGTCTAACGGCTCAATATTTCGCCATTTATTTATAGCATAAATGGCGAAATTATAAAATAGAAAACTGGGAAAGAGAGTTATGAAACTGCAATACAACAATACAATACAAAACTAACTCGTTCTATTATTGAATCAGAGGAGCGCTCAATTGTCTTGGAGCAATTTATCCATTGTAGGTCAATAAAATGAAATTTTGCAAAAGCACCATTTTCTATTTTATAATACCATCTTTCTTTCGATGTAAAAATAAAACTTAGTAGAGGACTAGGTGGGTGAAGGTGGGTGGATAACTGTAACGTTGAAATTGTTGAAGTCGAAACAAATATAGTTCGAGCTTGAAATGTGTTGATCAGCTTTACTTGAACTAATTAAGCAATATAAAAACAATGGTAATGGCTATATTATAGATTAAATGCCAGAGGGACAAAGTAAATATATCTCTATACATTACCGCCTTACGCTATGAGATAATTCCGATAGAATTGGTATTGACAGCAACGAAAAATTATGTTTCTGCAAATAGAAAATTAATTAAAATGTCAAATGTTAAGAACATATTATTTAAGCTGTAGCAGATTGTAAAAAGCGGACAGGATGAATTCAGTTGCAAGTGACATTAATATTAATAATGAAATACTTAACAAAAGCGTTATCTCTCTGAATAACACTGATTAATATGTATATGTAGATACAGTATTGTGAGAATTAATATAAACACAAGTGATAATTTAAAGAAATCATTTATTGCTTTAAAGCTTACACCTGCATTAGTCATTGTACGTTATTACTGAGACTACAGTGCTACGGCATTTGAGGCACTGCCTTGAAGAGGGTACAATCATATATACAGCACAGAAAACAAATAGTAAAAGTCGTTACCAATGGAAACACTGTAAAATCAGATCCTGAAGTCACAATAAGAGGCTTGCCTCAAGGAAGTGTCCTTGGTCCTCTGTTATATAATATTTGTATTATAGATCTGTGTAAATTGCTACTGACTACCCGACATACGCATATCAATTACGCTGATGATAATTCACTATTAATAGTAGTTAAACATTTCTCTACCTTACAATATGAGGTTGAAAAGGTTTACACAAAATTAAACATTGGATAATGGACAATAAGGGGCTTGCCTCAAGAAAGTGTCCTTGGTCCTCTGTTATATAATATTCATATTATAGATCTGTGTACATTGCTACTGAGTACCCCACATACGCATATCAATTACGCTGATGATAATTCACTGTTAATAGTAGCTAAAAATTTCTCTACCTTACAATATGAGGCTGAAAAGGTTTTACACAAAATTAAACATTGGATAATGGACAATAAGGGGCTTGCTTCAAGAAAGTGTCCTTGGTCCTCTGTTATATAATATTTATATTATAGATCTGAGTAAATTGCTACTGAGTGCCCCACATACGCATATCAATTACGCTGATGATAATTCACTGTTAACAGTAATTAAAAATTTCTCTACCTTACAATATGAGGCTGAAAAGGTTTTGCACAAAATTAAACTTTCGATAATGGACAATAAGGGGCATGCCTCAAGAAAGTTTCCTTGGTTCTCTGTTATATAATATTTATATTATAGATCTAAGTGAATTGCTACTGAGTACCCCACATACGCATATCAATTACGCTGATGATAATTCACTGTTAATAGTAGCTAAAAATTTCTCTACCTTACAATATGAGGCTGAAAAGGTTTTACACAAAATTAAACTTTGGACAATACAAAACGATCAAGTCCTAAACACCGTCAAAACCGCAATTGTTCTTTTCGAAACAAAAAAATCAATTTTAGTATTGAATAATATAACGATTGATAACCATTTCACTGTAAATCACAATGTTAGAATTCTGGACTTAATTCTTGATGAAAATATGAGCTGGAGCCCGTATCTTGATGTATTAGAAAAGAAATTAAATAAAGTCAGTTATTGCATAAAAGTCCTAAAAATTATTGCGAAAAAAAAGTTCTCATGTCTATTTACTATGGGGTCTTTATTTCCAACCTAAAATATGGTATACTCTTTTGGGGAAATTCCCCAGATTGGGACCGGGTTTTTGTAATTCACAAGCAAATCTTTCGAGTAAGTTTCGGCTTTCCTTTTAGAGAATCATGTCGTGGAAAATTCAGGTCAGCTGGACGTCTTACTGTCGCTGCGTTGTATATTTTTGAAGGTTTAATTTTAATTTTAAAAACCAAGAGAAATTTAATCATTTCCTACCTAATCACGATTACGAGACTCAATCTCAAATTACATTAATTATCCAATACACAGACTTAGCATGTTGGAAAAAGGTTCGTGCTAGTCCAGCATAAAATTATTCAATAAACTTCCTCAACAAATCAAGGGTATGACAACTCTTAAAAACTTCAAAAGGGCTACGTTTAATCTGCTTGTCAATTTAGAGCCCTACACTATTGGCGAATTTTTAGGAAGCAAATTTTCTTGCGACAATTTTTATTTCAACAGATTTACATTTGTTAAGGAATATTTCAGTGAGATTATTATTAATACAATGCACTATTAATTTGTAATTATAATTTGAATTTATATAATAATATGTATGATTATCTCTTTTGACATGTTTCAACTCACATATGTGTATGCATATACCTATATGTAGCTATATATGTATTGCCTTGTGACTACTTGAAATGAAATATATTATTATTATTATTATTATTATTATTAATAATGAAAAAAAAAAAGAAAACTATTATATTTACATGTTTGTAATAGGAAATATGTCTTCCCTTGGCTTTTATAACGCTTGCAATACTTTCTGGCAATGGGTCAACATGTTTTTTTACAGTTTTCTGATATTTACTGGTCTCGAAAACACATCTGGTTTACAGCCTCAATTTTGTAGTATAATTCATTATACGAAGTCTAGTTTTTACAATAGCCCACAGATTTTCAATAGGATTTAGATCGGGTGAGTTTTCCGACTATTCTAGGCATGAAATCGTTTTGCCCTTGAAATATTTCATCATGACCGTTGACAAATGACATGAAGCCAATTCCAGTTGAAAAACTGCTCGATCACTGATATCAACGTTTCTTAGTTTATACGAAAGCAGACCCAAAACATCTTCTTTAGCGGGTGTTTAACTCTTTGAGCAATATGAACTGCCATAAGTTTTTCTTTGTCACTTTTTCCAACAAAACAATGTCTCTGCCCTTGTACAAAAAAAAATGGCTTTCATCAGAGAACAACACGTTTCTACTCTTCAACAGTCCAGCGCACATATGTTTTTGCCCAAATATATCCTTTTCTCATCATGGCAGCGGTCAATGATTTTTTTTTTCTGAGGTCTAATTGTTTTTCTTCCACCTTCGATAAGTCCTTTTCGTACGGTGGAGTCGTAAACAATAAGTCGAGCGTGTGCTAAGCCTTGCTGAAGATCTTGTTTGTCTAGGATTTAATTTACTTCCTCATATTGAAAAAGCTTAATCTCTTCAGATTGTCTTCCTCGTTCGTCCACATTTCCGTTTTCTATTCACCTCAATGGTCCCAGTGTCCTTTTTTTTTTATTTTAAAATCTTGTTTACTCACACCACAATCTTTGACAATATCTATTTGAGTCATTGGTGTGTAATCACTTAAAGTAATAGTTTTAGTGCGCTTGTTGGAAGAAATATTCACCTCCAAAAATAGAAGGAAGCAAAGATTAGAACAGTCCGGATACGTAAAATACTTAAAAAACACAAATTCTTACCAAACTATCAAAAATAACACTTGTAACTTGCAATATGTTGTTTATTCATAAAATGTCACAACTGTAAAACAAACTGGCCGCTGCTTTTGACATAAACGTGTTGCCAATTGTGAAAACATGTAAAAGTGTAAAAATTATTCTGTGTTCACATTAATTCGCACAATACTCTGTGTATGAATATCACTTTTTCAAGGTTTTATTGTGAAAATATTGACTTGCAAATATTTAAGTTTCAAAATTGTTGAATATTAAGCAACATATTTAATGTCTTACCTGTGTTGTATTTGGCAACATTTTATATTTACGTCTAATAACTAGGTAATTTTATATTTAAAAGTTATGATTATAGAAATACATAAAAATGTTGTCTTATTTCAATATACAGGCTGGGGATAAAGTACGAAAACGGGTTACTGGAACTCGCTGATATTTGGCACACTGAAGGATTTAGACTCCATCAATTGAGGGTTTCTTCAGTTTTACACCGTCATTTGTTTTTGAGAGACAAGGGTAACTTGATGTTTTTTTAAATAGGAGGTGGGGGGTCAAATGTAACATTTTTGAGAAGAATGTTTTTTCTCTAATTAGTGATGTAACAGATGCCTGCTTTAATTTGCATACAGACGGAAATACTTTTTCTTTACGAATTCAATTTTGAAGAAAAGTAAATTAAGTTGGCTTTTGAAATGATGTTTTTAATACGTAGTCATCTGTTTAATAACCTTATTTCGACTAAAAATAATAAAAAGAACGAATTTTATTAAAATTGAACTCATACATTTTAAGAACAATAAAAATATTGAGGTGCAGCCACCACACGACTTTCTTATACGTACGAGTGTTTCAAATTATAAAAAATTTTTATACAAAAATTATCCAAAATCCTATTCTAAGTACTTCTTTTCTCTTAATAAATCTTTATAGAATACATATCTTACAAGATATTCGAAAAAAGAGTGCTATTCGCTAAGAGTAAAAGTGTTACTTCCGGTCCGAATTTTGAAATTTCATATATACAAAAAATATTGCAAATCTAGCTCTAAATAGTTTTGTGCTTTGATAAATATACATAGAATGCATATTTACGACATAATTGTAAACATCGCTACTCGACACCGGTAAAAGTGTTACTTCGGGTCCGAATTTTGAAATTTTTTGTACACAAAAGATGTTGAAAATTATGTTTTAAATACTTTTATACTGATAATGTACCTGCCTAGAAAGCATGACTTGCGAGATATTTGCAAAAAAACTGATTTTCGATGAGACTAAAAACCTACTTCCGGTAGGAATTTCGAAATTTTTTTGCTCAAACACAATTTTGAGTTCATTTGAATTCTTTATAAATTAAACTTAGTAGTAGAATATTGGAAAAATTCAATTTTTTCACTGAAGTAAACTCCTACTTCTAGTCTACCGATTTTACTGAAAATCTAATCAGATCTCAAGAGCGAGAATATACTCGTGAATACAAAATTTAGAATTAATAGCTATAGTCGTTTGACCGCTATCGTGGTCACACTCACACTCACTGACTGACAGACAGACGGACACAGAGAGAGATAGAGACATTTTTTTAAAACCACTTTTTCGGTATCAGGGGACTTCAAAACGTGGACATCTGCAAAAATCTCGAGGTAGAAAATGTTCGTTATCACAATACTTCCTTATACTACGTATAATAATATTCCGACCAATGATTCCACACCAGACATTCATTTTTGTGGCTACTGCTAATTCAAAGAAGTTTCTTTGTTTGTAACAGCTTTTTGTCGTCCGGGTTTTACACGATTTTTTGGTGCTTCCAGTTTCATTAAATATTCTTAAAGTTTATGAAACCGTTGTACTGGATATATATACTTCCGATTAGGATGTATTTCATTAAAAAGAGTTACGACCGCAGCACAATTTCGTCTTCTATCGCCATATCCAAGCATCATCAGGAATTTTATATGATTCTTTTCACTTAAATGCACCATTTTTAAACTAATTATTTCACATAAGCTTAATTTTTGTATAATATACAAATGACAGAAGGCTGATGGCAGCATTTTCACAAGAAACTTAGTTTTACTTTTCTTCAAAATTAAATTCGTAAAAAAAAATATTTCTGTTTTTATGTAAATTAAAGCAGGCATGAATTACTTCACTGAACATAAAAAAGAACAGTCTTTTCAAAAATGTTATATTTCATCCTCCATGCTATTTAATAAACATCAAGTTAGCCTTGTATCTCGAAAACAATTGACGGTGTAAAACTGAAGAAAATCTCAAATGATGAAGTAAATCCTTTTAACAGTATGCTAAATTTCAGCGAGTTCCAATAAATCGTTTTCAAAATATTTTGCTCAATCCATATTTTTTCCCAAGCCTGTACAAAAGTACATATTTGAAAGCAAAGTTATTAAAAACATTTAATCAAAATATATGAATATATTAAAGTGGAGACACAAAAATAATGAATAGAGACATTACATAACGCACATTTTTGAAATAGTTACTGTTTTAAGCATATTCACTAAAACAACATAGCATAAATTTGGCTTTCGCAAGTAGTTTGTGAATATTAAATTAATTGATGCGGTTTCCACTCAACTTTCTTATACGTATTTATGATCTGAATTTAAAAAAATATTTGGAGATTGTTAAAAAGATATTCGCAAAAATTTATTGTCGCGTAGTTTTTGATATCAAACTGGACTGATAAGAAAATTATATGCCACACTTGTTACATATTTATGATCTGACATTGGTGATCATTGAATTAGAAAACCTTTCACCTACTACTAAGTACTAACCTACAAATTACAAGAAATATTTCTACAATAACAAGATTTTTTTAATGTATCCCTGAGGAAAACATTAAGGGGATACTAAAGCTGCCGAGAAAGCAAGATATCGAATTTATCAGTTTTTTTTATTATTGTTCAAGATAGAAATGTGAAATTTTCTGTACAACTCCAAGATAGATATGAGTACACGGAAAGGTTGTCAGATTATGTAATTTTTTGTCACAACCATCTATTTTTTTTATTCCAAATTAGAGTAAAATGTACGTGTGTTTCTCGGTCAAAATCTGAAATAATTAAATGAAATTGATCAAAACGGATGTAATTCCCGTGTAGACCAATATTTTCTTGTGAGATAGCTTTTTGAATTGCGGAAAAAACTTTAATTTGAGCAAGTAAATTAAGAAATTCCGGAATGTTGCGGTACTGAATTATTTGTATTTTAGCAGCGCCATCAGCTCTTACCTACTTCTTGGCCCCGCCTATGGGACTGTCCGAACTTTTTGCGGTAGTCTGGAGTATTTTATTTCACTTATTCTCTTGTCACTCCAATTTTACCAAATCGACTTTAATATCCCCTTAATTTGGAGATTTCGATTAAAACAATTAACTGAAGTTCTCATCAAGCGAAACACGCAATCCGATCAGTGTTATTTAACAATATACATGGGCATTTAATCATAACAATGCTTGGCATTTATATTTAATATAAATCAAAAGGAAATTGGCTTCCACATTTTGATCAACTCCATTATTGTATAAAGCACCATCTTCCTTTGTGAATATATTTATATTTCTGTAATATGTATGTCTCCGTAGTAAGAAATAAAGAGAGAGAGAGAGGGAAAGACATGAAGAAACTTAACCTATTCATAAGATGGAATTAGCGTGTCTTAATTAAAATTAAATTATTAACACCGTTGCTATAACATAGGCTCAATCCAAATTGTGCCTATATCATTCGCAATTAAGTCCTCTATTATTTGCTTGCGTTTATATGCTTATAATAACCGTACAATGATTCATTGAAGTTCTCTTTGGTTATCTCTCTCTCTCTCTCTGTGTGTGTGTTTGTAATTGCGTCAAGCTCCTTTAAGACCACAACTATAAACGTCAGTTTGAAATATGAAATTGTATGCAGAGAGTTGTGCCCTGTGAAATTATTAGAAATTTTTCGATCGCATGTTCATTATTGTTCATATCGCATATTTTGTGGCGTAAACTCCCCGAGATATTTGAGACGTATATAAAAGCTTAGGTATACAAAAAAAATATGTACAGT
This sequence comes from Amphimallon solstitiale, assembly GCA_963170755.1. Classification (NCBI taxonomy): domain Eukaryota; kingdom Metazoa; phylum Arthropoda; class Insecta; order Coleoptera; family Scarabaeidae; genus Amphimallon; species Amphimallon solstitiale. The sequence goes on along the minus strand of OY720684.1, from coordinate 59,303,295 downwards.
GTAATCTCCCTTGGGCGGACACCAACGGGACCGACTGTAAGTGTCCGTTCAAGAGGGATGTTCGCCTAAAAGAAATACGGAAAAAATCGTTTTCTTAATGAAAACTATTATTAAAGAAATTGGGAAATTTAAAACATATACCGTGCCTTCAAATACTTTCCTCATTAGAGTAAGCTGTTTTTTAATTAATGTAGTTATCAATGTTGGTGCACATGCTAAACTTTTGAAAACTGCAAATTATGACAGTTGTCATACTTAAATTCAAATTATAGACGCATAAATGACATAACCAAACTATCAAAATTATGCGTTTGTGTCTTGATTACGTTCACTGTCACCAACCATTATAAAAAATGAGGTGTGGCCACCACACGACTTTCTTATACGTATGAAAGTGTTACTTCCGATCCGAATTTTGAAATTTCATTTATACAAAAAATATTCCAAATCCAACTCTAAATACTTTTGTACTCTTCATAAAATTATGTTTTAACTACTTTTATACTCGTAACGTACTTGTCTAAAAATCATGACTTGCGAGATATTCGCAAAAAAAAGATTTTCGATAAGAGTAAAAGACCTACTTCCGGTTGGAATTTCGAAAAACTTTTTTAAGACATTTTGTTTCAAACTTAATTCTAAGTACATATGGATTCTTTATAAATTTGTTTAAACTTAGTAATTGACGAAATATTTGCAAATTTCGATTTTTTCACTGAAGTGAACTTTTACTTCCGGTCTGCCGATTTTGCTCAAACTCTAATCAGTTCTCAAGAGGGAGATTATATTCGTAAATATAAAATTTGGAATTGATACCTATAGCGGTTTGACCGCTATCGTGGTCACACACACACACACACACACACACACACACACACACACACACACACACACATTTTTTAAAAACCACTTTTTCGGTATCAGAGGACATCAAAACGTGGACATCTGCAAAAATCTCGAGGTCGAAAATTTTCATCATCACAATACTTCCTTATACTACGTATAAGAAAGTAAAAAGCATGGCCGTCTCTAATGAGGAAAGTATTTGAAAGCACGGTATACAGGCTGTTTTATAAAAAACGCCCCATCCCGTAACTTTTTTATTTACTGTCCGAATTCATTAAATAAAAAAAGTTTAAAAATGGTTTGACAAACTCTATAATTGCCATAATCCCAATTTTTTTCAACTCTGTCTTGAATACGTAACTATAGTCAACTTTTTTTTTTTAATGGACACCTGTAGTTTTTTTCCTTTAGTCTGGTAGATAATTTTTTTCTGAATCTAGTAATGTTCATTTAGTTATCATTTGGTTGATATTTAATTTAAACAAGATGATTTATCTGCAACACAAATGCGACAAGTATCTCACTCAAACGTCTGTTATTCAAAAATTAGCTGGGAAATCTGCATCTGCTATTTATTTATTTATTGCTATTGTGATGATGAAAATTTTCGACCTCGAGATTGTTGCAGATGTCCACGTTTTGAAGTCCCCTGATACCGAAAAAGTGGTTTTTAAAAAATGTCTGTGTCTGTCTGTCTGTCTGTGCCTGTGTGCCTGTGTGTGACCACGATAGTGGTCAAACCGCTGTAGATATCAATTCCAAATTTTGTATTTACGTGTATAATCTCCCTCTTGAGATCTGATTAGTTTTTCAGTAAAATCGGTAGACCGGAAGTAGCAGTTTACTTCAGTGACAAATTCGAATTTTGCCAATATTTCGTCAATTACTAAGTTTAAACAAATTTATAAAGGATTGAAATGTACTCAACTTGAGACAAATTATCTTAAAAAGGTTTTTCGAAATTCCAACCGGAAGTAGGTCTTTTACTCTTATCGTTTTTTGCTAATATCTCGCAAGTTATGCTTTCTAGGCAGGTACATTACGAGTATAAAAGTATTTAAATTATAATTTTAAATATCTTTTGTATAAAAAAATTTTAAAATTCGGACCGGAAGTACCACTTTTACTCTTACCGAATAGCGATTTTTTGCAGATATGTCGTAAATTATGCATTATATATATATTTATTAAGAGTACAAAAATATTTAGAGTTGAATTTGCAATATTTTTTGTATACATGAAATTTCAAAATTCGGATCGGAAGTGGCACTTTTACTCTAAGCGAGTAGCACTTTTTCTCGAATATCTTGCAAAGTATGCATTCTATAGCGATTTATTAAGAGAATGAAAGTACTTAGAATAGGATTTTGAATAAGTTTTGTATAAAAAAATTCTTAAAATTGTATAGTTTGAAGCGCTCATACGTATAAAAAAGTCGTGTGGTGGCCACACCTCATTCTTTTTATTTGTTACACAACACCCCCGGACCAGTCCTTCTTTATTCATAATTCATTCGAAATCACGAATCAAAAACAAAAATCAGTGAGATTTAAGAGCAAAAACAAACTAAAATTAACAACAATAGTCAAAATAAAAACAATTAATAAACAACAAATTACTGGCAATCTCTCGAGTTGAAATAAGCGGATTCTGCTGCACACTGAGAAGAACGTTCATTTCCACATTTTCGCCAAATCGTCGCCGTTCTCGCGTTATCAAACAGCCTGTATATTTAAATGTTTTTAAAATAAATAAAAAACTAAAAACTTAAGGAAAAATAAAGATTTGTTCATTATCAGTCAATTCCAACAAATTCTTATTTTTCAGAATATCTCCAAGTACTCCAGATGTAACTGCCTAAGTTAACTGGTATTCACTTTGCATATTTTCATGCTTATATCCTACTTTACGGAAGCAATTTTTAACCGTTTCCTTGTTTACTTGTTTCTAAGCGGTTTTTGCGAAGTAAACTGCATCCAATTGCTTAATTTTCTTAATTAACTCAAAAGCTGTACCAGAAGTTTCAATGTTTACTAGCAGGTGTTTTAGTATTATACTTCGGTAATTTTTTAAATTTTTTATAATTTCCTGGTCTAGTGGTTGACAAGTTGATGTACAATTGAGGGTCAGAAACAAGATTGTCTTTTGGATGAGACCGATCCCACATTGTCTAAAAATAACAAAAGTTTATTTTTTCTTTTGCTATTTTCCAATCTAGGTCCGCTCTGTCATAATTTGTTTTTCATCCGTTTATGAGAACATTTTCTTGTGTCCGCGCCCATTCAGATAATGCCCGTCGAAGAGGCAGTTAACACAATGCAAATTATATGAGAGCCGGTTGGGACCATGAGACGCTGTTCGTTTAAGAAGGGTCTCCGCGAAGGGGAATTTCACTGTACATGCGCAACAAATTGAACTCTACATCTTTTAAATAGAATAAAATCGCATATTACTCTCTTAGTATACGAAAGTATTGTGATGATGAACACTTTTGACCTCGGGATACAAACAAATCACACAGTACGAATTTATTTGCAGAAGTAGTGATTTTTCGACATACGACTAATTGTTAAAATAACGTTCAATATTTTTCTCTATCGCGAATCGAATCAAGAACCCGTGGCATTTGGTCGAAACAAATGTATCGAATGAAAGCTTTTCCAAATTAAATAATATCTTATACACACGTAGATGCCAACATTTCGTACATATACGATATATGCTATTGCGAAACCACACGTCAAGCTGATGAGAATCTAGTAGCTCGAAACGCGTCCCTGAATCGATTCGAGGTGACATTTCTGATGTGAATATAATCCTTAATATAGTGGTATGTCGAAAAAGCACTGTTTCTGCTGAATTGTACATATCTGTAGAAGAAAGGTGGCATTTGATCGTACGATTGTGTAATGAAAGATTTTCCAAATTAAGGAATGTCATAGACACATTCATATCATCCCATAGGTAATAGTTTTGTGTTCCATAGAACGTCTTATCTCAATAATATTGCCTCTCAATCAGTTTTCGAGTATAATTATCAGTTGCTTATAGTAATAAGTGTTCTACATAGAAGAAAGATTGTACTGGTAACAGAATTTTTAATTAATTAAAAGAAATATATAATAGGATTAGCCCTTGTACATTGTTGTTTTAAATATATGGAAATACGATTGGCTTATAATACACATTTTTACACATACATATATATTTTCGCAAATTCTCTCCTAAAATCAATAAAATTTTTATTTTTTTCTAAGTAGGCACTGATAACGATTTGTTGTTATGATATTACTCTTACGATAAGTAAATTATTCTGAGTGCATTAATTTGTTTTTATATTATTGCTTCCTTCATGATTAGGAAATGACATCTAGTATGTACCGTTTTTATTGATGGCGAGTTTATATATTTTCTGGCGTGCGAGTCTAAAGGAATTAGAATTTTGTGAATATGTATAAAAGTTTCTTTTCTTTATTTCACATTATACGGGAGGAAATCAGCAAATTGAACCGATATTAATTAGTTTTGACGCAATTGCAAAGCGTTGTAAACGTCTTAAACACTTTGGTAATTCCTCCGGGTTCTTGCAAATTAAATTTGTTGGAGGTTTAACTTTGAAGTCAAACAGTGCCACCCCCATTCTATTCTGTCCCCGTTTTTGTTGATATAGATCGCCTTATTTTCCTGTTTTATATTTCAGTGAACGCTTTATCCCGATCTTTACTTAATGGGGTTATTGTTCCTTTTAAACAAACAATGGGATTTGTTTTGATGGCAAAAGCCAAAGTAAATTTAAATTACACATCCAACTTAATTGAGAGCTAATTTTGAGATCCATAACTAATAATAATTCTTATTACATATTCATTTATTATGATAATAATTTCTGCTATATTTTACGTGTTTCCAGCATTATTACACAACAAAGACAAATGTCGAATAAAAACGTAGGGATATAAAGGGGTTTTCAATAGAGACATAACAATTTTATATTTAAGTAAAACACAGAATAATTGAGATATCGGAGTGAAATGTATTCCAGGTGTAGTACACATGTTAATTCTTATATATAAAATTGGATGTATGTGTGTGGTTATGTTCCCTATAAACTCCGATACCGCTGAACAGATTTTGATGAAATTTTCAGGAAAGCTCTAGCATAGTCTGGAGCGTGTTCCTGTGAAGTTTGGTGCCGATAAAAATTGTTTTTTTTAGGCATTTTGTGTGACTTCAATGGAGTCTCTTGAAGCACACGTGGGTTTGTTGTTGTCCAATAATGCATACTTTGCTTATTGACAAAGCCATTAAGCCAAAAATGAGCTTCATCGCTGAAGATGATTTTTCGATGAAATTCAGGATTTTCTTCAAACTTTAGCAGAGACCAATCGGAGAAATTTCGGGGCTTCAAATGATCGAGAGGCTTCACTTCTTGAGTTAATTTGATCTTCTAAGGATGGGCACGACCAAGATCTTTACGCAAAATTCACCACAATTCATTTTGAACTGACGCACTTACGGCTGCGATATTATCGATACTTCGAGCAGTGCGTTATCTCAGTGGCACAGGAACATTGATTAGTGAACATGTTGACTCGAATTTATCCACTATAGCACGCACAACTTGTCGACCTGACGATTATCACAACCGAAAATTGGAGTAGGCGCTCTTAAAGATGCGACCACCGACTCAGAATTTCAGTAATAATTTTTAATAATTTCCAAACGTTGCTCGTTCATGAACTTCACCATGATAAAAATGTAAACCTTGAATGACATTTTGACATTGACAGATTATAAAAAAAAATAAGTGTGCGCACACTTATTTTTTTTTATAATCTGTCAATGTCAAAATGTCATTCAAGGTTTACATTTTTATCATGGTGAAGTTCATATGCCCAGAAAATAGGCAATCTCCTCTATATGTATATAGAGGATCACCCTTTGTATGTCAGATTATATGTCTAAGCTTTCTGCCAGGTGGGTGCCGCGTTTACTGTATGAAATCAAAATCGTGTAAGAGTGCGAATTTCTAACGACAATTTGAAGTTCTTTAATGTCAAGGCAGTAGATTTTTCAGTCACTTTGTTATGGTCGTTAAAAATTGGCTCCATTACTATGTGACAGAATTGTAACGGCATGCATTGGAGACATCGTGGCAGTCCCCCGTCAAACAAGGCCAAAACATTTTCTTCGACTGGAAAGGTAATGGCAACGATATTTTGGTGTTTACAATTATGTTGAACAATGCATGCAATGAATTCATTAGGCAGCATAGTATTAGCTAAATCAAGCTAAATGTAAACAAATGTTGCGTAGTTTCGTATACTCGTGGTTTCCTTAATAGTTCATCTGCGTACTTCATTAACGGCACTAACATAAAAATGGTACCAGAAGTTAAAAATTTGGGAGTCTTATTTGACTCAAGCCTTACTTTCAAATCACACATTTCAAGCATATGTTCAGAAGCCTTCAAGCTCCTTGGTTTCATCATGCGGATTTCTAAGTACTTCAGAGATATGTCACTGCTTAGTCATTATACTCTGCATATGTTGTGAGTAAAATAGAATATGCCGCCTTAATTTGGTACCCCATATATGCCTGTGATACCTACCTTTGGATCGGATACACAGAAAATTCTTGAAGTTTCTGTCTTTTAAACATGATGGAATTTATCCGGAGAGGGGCACATCACAGGAAGCTACTAACGCGTCATGACATGACTTCTTTGTCCGGCCGGAGAGATACTCTGTGTGGAAAGTTTTTATATAAGCTCCTGTCCAATAAAATTGATTGTCCATTACTACTTGAGCGGTTATCCTTTCTTGTCCCGCGATTTAAAAGAAGATATGGATGCACTTTCTTGGTACTATTTGCACGGACAAACATAATGAAACGTGCACCAATTTATACGTTATCCCGTCTGGGCAATGGACTGTTTGAGGATGTTTTTGCTTAAATATGGATGAACATTACTGCGTTGTTGAATATTATATATTATATATACATATATTTTTCTTTTTTTTTTTTTTTCTTAAATTCATATTGAGAGTTTTAGTTAATTTTATATTACATTGTATTTAATTGTATACACGCATGAATTATAATTATCCTGATATTGGGAACTGGCCTGTTGGGAAATAAAGATTATTATTATTATTATTAGTGTCATGTACGAACCACCAGAGGCTGATATAATTCCTTTTTAAAAATTTGGAGGAAAGTTTGTCAAATTTGGTTTAGGAGGTTGATCATATTTTTTGTGTTGGTAATTTTAATATTATTTTTTTTAGACAATAACAGTAAATGACAAATAATTTTCTTGCGTTCATTAATAAACCTATAAAATTCGCATAAACATATTTCGTTAATTGATTTAATACTATCAAGTTCGTTTGAATTAGTTACTACTGGTGTGGTAGAGCTTCATGGTTACTCTGATTATTCGTTTATTTCTGCGAAATTTTGAGAGACGTTTTAGAGATTTTCAATTTAGTGCATTTCAAGCAGATCTAGTTACGGCTCCGTTTTTTTATAGTCTATGATTTTAATAATATTGAAGATAAGGTAAATGTATTTACTGGTATTTTGAATGTCATTTTTGATCATCACCTTTTATAAGACATATTTTTTCTAAACGAAAAAAACCGTGGGTCACGGCTACAATTAAGCTTATGCAGTTAGAGGGAGACAAAGCTTCGAGTAAGTTTATGAGCACTAGATACGAACAAGCTTGGCAATATTATAAAACACTTTGTAATTTGACTACCAACGCGATTCGAACGGAAAAGAAAGCATATCAGAAATTTTACATTAGATATACTAATTCTAAGTCCATTTTGAGAAAGCCCTGGAGGTTCATCGTTCTGGAAGGTCACTAATATTTCAGAAAGCTTATCAGAAGTTAATTTAATTAACAGACATTGTGCTCAAACGGGCGCGGGTGCAGATTCTGTTGACCCTACTACAAATGTTGATAAAGTGTTTGGTATTATTAACACAATCAATTCAAAATCTGTTGGTGTAGACAACATTAATATAACACTCCCGAAATGATGTGGTCCTACCATTGTTCCTATATTGTGTCATATTTATAACTTTTGTTTGCTTAATAATGTGTTTCCTACTTGTTAGAATACTACTAGGGGATTCCCATTACCAAAAGTAAGTAGCTGACAACAACAAAATTAGTATCCTGCGTAAACTTTCTGAAATACTTGAAAAAATAATTCGTAAACAGCTCAAGGTTCATTTAGATCAATTTAACGTTTGGCCCGAATATCGGTCAGGATTTAGAACTCATTACAGTTGATCGACTGCCTTAGCGAATATAACAAATGATGACAAATGATTTTCTGCATGTATCTGATGAATATAATATCATACAATTGACTTTACTTGACTATTATATTCCAAGGCTTTCTATATCATATGTCATAAGTTCTTACATGCAGTTTTGCATATTGTTGGTTTTGGTGATAACGCATCTGCACTGATTCTCGACTATGTGAGTAGTAGACGACAGACGGTTGTTTTAAATAATTGGTATTAAGGTTTGGTGAAAGACCGCTGCAAATAATGAAAACAGCACTGTTATTAATTTAAGAGTCTATTTTGTATGTGCTCTAATTAGGTCATATAACATTAAAATATTTCATATTTTAGTAATTTCACATAATGTATGACTGGTATTTAAATGAAGAATTTCGCACTGTTTGCCCTATCCCATTCCTAATAGTGTCCGTAAAAAAATACAGATTATACCATGTTTTGTTAAGAATTTTTTTTCCAGTTGCAACGATCCAATCTTCCACAACAATATACTCAAATATTTTATTTTGTATTATGTTCTTAAATTGTACAGTTATTGCATACTTTGACAGACACATGAGATGTATGTTGGGCATTTATAGTAACACCAGGCAAACTACTCGTACTCGTAGAATATTTTGATGAAAACTGTTATTTCCATCAATTGTAATGGTTTCGGTTGAACATCCCTGAATGTTTGTATTAGTTTGAGATACGAGTTTATAAGATATTATAGTCTTTTTGTTTAAGGAGAATTGAATATAATCCTCAGCCACGGCTGAGAACTTTCAACCATGGGGGTTGGAAGGTCTAAGTTATAATATTTCTTAATTAAATCGATCCATATTGTATTTGTAATTACGAAGAATCTCGGAATATTATTTTTTGTTTTAGGTACAAAAATAATTATGGTGTGCGACTTGTAGTCAATGTCATCTACAGACATATTGGTCCGCTCTTCTCGTCTACAAGCTCCGTTGTAACCTACGTATTATAAAGACTACCTACAAATTAATACCATTATATGCAAAGCTGCAGTAGACGTGAAAAATGTACTTTACTTTCACTGCCAAATATATTTTATTATCTGCTTCTTGTATAAATTTAATAATAACTATTGCTTCTAAAATTTTAGATTTTTTTTGTAGGTAACCTTGAGATAAATGATTCAGGAACGCCTGTAATTTCTTATACTGCGATATATCTGCATCCTTATATACAGGGTTATTCACGCTATACGGCACGGAATATTGTGGCCAAAATACGTGACTTTCAAAAAGTTTCACTTTTGGGATATATGGGGGTCTAGTATGGTTACTTTTTAAAATTATTTTTATATTATACAGGGTGTCCCATAAGCCCTAAAAGTATCAAAGTTGTGTTTTTTTAAATGGAACCCCCTGTATATTATTGTATTTTCGGATTCTCCGATCAAAATAAGTGTCTGTTTTAATAAGGTTTACAATACCTAAACCTTAAGGTTTTTTAAATAATTTGAATTTTGCCAAAATCTAACCTAATTTTCATGTTTCAAATACTTAAGAAGTATTTAAGTTATGTAAGCGAAATTTACAGCGAAGTGTAACAATATATCATATTTTATATCCCAATCATAATAAACTTGCCATCTTATACAGGGTGTCCAAAAATTAAAACTAATCAAATAAGAACTTTAAGTGGCTATAACTTGATTAATTTAAATAGAACGCCATATTTTTTAACTTACCAGGAAATGTACTTTTTAATTACCTATCGAATGGTATTAGGGTGTTCTATAGCTAAGTCTTCGCGTTTTTACAGAATACGCCAAATAATCGTTTTTTGTACCATTTGGTGTTTTTTAAATAAAAGTTCTAATGTATCTAGTTGCCTATGGTATTTAGAAATGTCAGATAATTTACAATTATAAGAATAATAATGACGAATATCGTTACAAATGTTCAGAAACTTGGAACGTTATTTATAATCTAACAGGCTATAACAGCAATAATGGTAATAACATAAAACAGAAGCAAAATATTTATAACAGATGTTCGAAATGTCGACCGTCCATTTCCAGACACTTACATATTCTTTTTTCAAAACCACTGCTAACTCTGGACAACATTTGCGGGGTTACAGTTTCAAAAGCGTCTCTTATGCGTATTTTTATATCGTGTGGTGTTGTCGGAGGCGTATTGTAGACAATTCCTTTTATGTATCCCCATAAAAAGAAATCTGGTGGAGTTAAGTCCGGGGATCTGGGGGGCCAATTTTGAAATCCATTTCTTCCAATCCACCTGTTTTGAAAGTTGGCATTTAAAAATTGCCGAACCTCGCGATGATAATGAGGCGGAGCTCCATCCAGTTGAAGCCACATGGTTGTTCTGATGTTTAAAGGGACTTCTTCTAATAATACTGGAAGTTGGTGTAAAAGAAAATCGAGAAACATCATACCATTTAAAGGTCCTTCAAAAAAATAGGGTCCAATTAAATATTGGCCCAGTATTCCACCCCACACATTAACGGACCACCTATTCTGATTTCTCATGACTCTGTATTCATGCGGATTCGAATCAGAATAATAATGGAAGTTGTGTCTATTCACGAGACCATTGTTATGAAAAATACATTCATCACTAAATAACACATTTTCAAAAAAGTTTTTATTTTCTGCCACTTTATCTAACACCCACATGCAAAATTCAGTTCGGTTGTCAAAATCATTTCCATAAAGTTCTTGGCAGAGCTGGATTTTATAAGGATGAAATCTGTGTTTTTTAAGAATTCTTGAAATACTTGCTTGACTAATGTTAGTATTTTCGGATATCTGATTTTGACTAACATTGGGATTTTCGATAACTGAACCAACTACCGTAAAAACATTTTCTTCATCTTCAGTGACAGGTTTTCTTGTAATGGGTTTTTTATAACTGACACTTCCACTTTCCTGAAACTGGTTTAATAATCTCTCAAAAACGGCTGGCTTAGGATGATTTCTTTCCGGAAAACTTTGAGCATAAACTCGAGAAGCCAATAAACAATTTTGATGACATTCTCCTAGGATAAAAATCATATCAATACGCTCTTCTTTTGGGTAAATCTTCATTTTGACTAAGCAACACCAAAACAATATTCAAATAATAACGATCTAAACTTCCACAATTACAAAAAATAATACCACTATAGCAAAAACAGACTTTGCAGACTAAACTGACAGACTAAATGAATTTATGTGACATTTCTAAATACCATAGGCAACTAGATACATTAGAACTTTTATTTAAAAAACACCAAATGGTGCAAAAAACGATTTTTTGGCGTATTCTGTAAAAACGCGAAGACTTAGCTATAGAACACCCTAATACCATTCGATAGGTAATTAAAAAGTACATTTCCTGGTAAGTTAAAAAATATGGCGTTCTATTTAAATTAATCAAGTTATAGCCACTTAAAGTTCTTATTTGATTAGTTTTAATTTTTGGACACCCTGTATAAGATGGCAAGTTTATTATGATTGGGATATAAAATATGATATATTGTTACACTTCGCTGTAAATTTCGCTTACATAACTTAAATACTTCTTAAGTATTTGAAACATGAAAATTAGGTTAGATTTTGGCAAAATTCAAATTATTTAAAAAACCTTAAGGTTTAGGTATTGTAAACCTTATTAAAACAGACACTTATTTTGATCGGAGAATCCGAAAATACAATAATATACAGGGGGTTCCATTTAAAAAAACACAACTTTGATACTTTTAGGGCTCTTGGAACACCCTGTATAATATGAAAATAATTTTAAAAAGTAACTATAATAGACCCCCATATATCCCAAAAGTGAAACTTTTTGAAAGTCACGTATTTTGGCCACAATATTCCGTGCCGTATAGCGTGAATAACCCTGTATAGTTAAACAAGACCTCAGCATAGAATAAATTGTCCATAAAGTAGATGGTCTATATTTAGTATGTAGTAATTTAAAATGGGCAATTTAAGCGTTTTCTGATATAAAATGAAGTTCTTCTCATAATTGCTACGAGATTTAGTGGGAAGTAAATTATTCACGGCATTTTCAGGAATTTCTCTAATTTTAGGTGGTGTACATGGAATATATGCATTTATTTTATATTAAATTTAAGAAGTATCAAATATTGAATATCAAAATCGCAATAAATTCCAAATTTTGAATTTACCTCAAAAGTCATAACATGTTGCCAACTACCACAAAAATTACTACATTTTGAAATTCCTATTATTTTTATTTAAAAAAAAATGATAAAAAGAGGCAGATTAGAAAAAATAACATAAAGAACTCGTCTCATAAGACACTTATTGCACTTGCCCATTAGGACACTCCTCACTGTGCTCGTCGTGGCCTGAACTTGGACTCGTGAAATAAGATGGGACGCTCGTTCTTTATATACTATTCTGTACCAGAGAATGAGAGAATGTTAAAAATATACCAAATAATCTTTTTTTAAATCAATAGATGTGTGATAAAAATACTATATTTAGCCAATTTTACTAATTCCTTTTAATATGTAAATTTATAAAATGTCACTGCTCAAAAGCTACATATTAAAGTTTCAACTCATAAAGTAATAAAATTAGAGGCTCTTAAAAAGAAATCTCGTCATTTTTATTTAAACTTTCAGTTTTGAGTTTGAGGTCCACCATTTTTACTCCCTGTATTATTTATCATCAGCATCTATGTATGAAACTATTGACATAGCACCACAAAATCATTCGACAAATTGATTTTACTTGTTAATGAATTGGTCGGCATTAAAACAGATACGACCGTTTTCCATAAGTTACAGTGATAAATATCTCTTCCATTGCAGATATTTGTAATTGTAATTGTCGAGGTCTATACAAAGATATATACTGACCTTGTAATGCATTTTTTACTTGCAATTAACTTGCATTACTTCTCTAGAATTATTGTATAATGTAAATTAAAATTCCTATATTTACCAGAAGTAGTTATCTAACGCAACTATAAATTATACTTATAAATTCTGATAATCAAAGTACCTTTCAGCTGAATTTCTATACAAAGGAAAAGTTCAAAATCTCACTTATAATTTAGGAAGCTTATCGCTCGGCAGGTTGTTTCTTAAACTTAGCCTCACACACTGATGTGGCTTGTAGAAGTTTTGTGTATTAAAATTAAAAGCCTGAGTATGTTAAATTATATTTTAATAATTAATATAATTATTTGGTGTTAACGCCTTCATGTGTTCCTGACGTTAGTAATTTGTGCTGGTACTATTTCTAGATAGTTTTTGATATATTTTGCTCTTTGTTTGTAACATCAGCGATCATGTTTTTTACCATAATTAGTCAAAAATAAAAAATAAAAATCATATTATATGTATATACATAGCGTATCATAGTACAAGTACAGTTTTTATAATGTTCTATTATGTTTGTCGCGTATACCGATAGGTCCAGCCCGCGACGGGCCATACATAGGCAACAATATACGTATGGAACGTGCTATGTGGCAACGTGTGTACGATACCACTCCGCGTGCTGCTATTTTGAGTGACTTTCTTAAAATTTGAATTTATTTTGTAGAATTATTGATTTTTTTACTTTTATCTTTTAGAAAACGTTATTGTTTTTTTATTACTTAAAATTACTTTTCTGTAGCAGCTAAGAATACAATAATAATAATAAATTGGACCTTATTATGTCTGAAACAAATGGGCAAATTACGTATACAGAACGAATAGGCAAACGACTATATCCTTGCGCGGTTTAAGTCTTACTAAATTCTTAACTGCAATGTGCTGCTGCTGCGGGTAGAGGGGTTTCGGTGGGGGTTTCGGTGTTGCCACTCATTGCTGACCATTTGCTGACTATGGCCCGTTCCGAGCTGGACCTATCGGTATATAATAACACAGAGCAAGAAATGTCGGGAAATTCCACTGAAATGCAACCGCAGACACGTGTTTCAGACTCCGTTGGTCATTGTCAATACGGCGGTACAAATATACCATGGGTACAAAAATAATACTTTTACAAACCAAAATTCTAGGTTATCTTTATTCATCTGAATCTGACACTTGAAGGCAACGTTAAGTAGTGAAAATCCCATATACAGTAAATCTAAGTAGGAATATTTCCAAATAACATTCTGATAAGTTTATTTCTTAACATCCAACTAAACTTTTCAATTCATTTTTAAAATGACTACACATGCCCCAAAATAATTATCTACGTAGAGATTGAAAAATATTATATGATCCAATTAAGATGTGTTTATCTTTGCATCGAAATATTTGAGTACGTATGTTTTTAATATGTTTCATTTTTATATTTTTTATGAGATCTCTAATCAGTTTTCTTGCTCATTTATATGCATATAATTAAATTTTACTTTTAGTTTGTTCGTTCAGACGAATAGTATCTTCTACTACCAAAACTTGGAATGCTGTCTTCTGTTGATGAACTTCTAAATTTGGAACTGGTCAAAATTTTCCTTTTGAATAAACATCGTGCTCGGGATATTTTCTATTTTCGACAGGAATAGTATATTTTTAATATGCCAGGTACTTATATATCTTCTGGCAATATTCTATTGAATACCTATACCGTAAGCGTCAAATTTTAATTTCGGTTTGCACTTCTATCATATGCAAAAGATGATCTTATCCTATGCAGCGATGCCTGCTTGCTAACAGTGGAGGGAGAGCAACGGAGTGGCGGGGGACCCCCACGCCTTACAAATGTCCAGTGTGGCAGCTTCGCTTATGTCTATCTTTAGTTAAATTCGTCGCGCTCTTTTCCACTTACTACTTTCCTATCAGAAATTAAAATATGACGACCTCGGTATATGTATAAAACATAATTTACTATGAGAATTTTCCAATAGCATTTCCTACAGCGATCATTTTTACATTTTATTACTTTTTGGCTTTTTCTATCCTCGATAGTTTTTCTAATCTTCAACAGGTTTCATATTTCAAGATAATCCTTATTATTTATTTATACTAGTCTCTAGTGATGGATTATTTATTATTATGGCAAATGAACTATAGATTTGACGTTGTATTAAGTAGATCCATTTGTATAATGTAAATTAATTATTATTACTGTGTATAAATGTAACACAGTAATAACAATTAATTATTCATTATTCATTTATTGCTTTTGAAAGTTATTTACAATTTTACAATCCTTTCCTGGATACATTAATAACATTTATTGTTATAACAGCATATGAATATTTTAAGAAACAAATTGCATTATAGCTGGAGCTTATAGACATATACATTTAGCCTTTTTCTGTTAACATATTTTTTATCTATCTTAGTTTAATCTCTACATGTGACTTTTTGAGAAAAGATATTTCCAAGCGGGGTTTTTTTTTTATGATAGCCACTCATTTTAAATTTATTTTGTATTATACATACTGTTCCATAATTTGGTGGTTGACTATTATTATTAAACTTTAAATTTTAGGCCTATACTATCTTATTACTTACTGACTAAGAATTATACGGGGAATATATAAATGTAATAATACACAGGATCTTCCATGTAAAAGCTATAACTATGGTCAGCCGCCAAGTTATGGAACACTCTGTATAATACAAAACACATTTAAAAGGCACTTCTAATCAGTTTTATGACGTTGTCATGCACTGCTTTACATCTTCTCATTTCTTTCAGAAATTAGTAAGTTTGAAACTTCGGTTTTTACTTTCTTATACGTAATATAAGGAAGTTTGTGATGATGAAAATTTTCGACCTCGAGATTTTTGCAGATGTCCACGTTTTGAAGTCCCCTGATACCGGAAAAGTGGTTTTTAAAAAATGTCTCTATGTGTGTGTGTCTCCTCACTGTGTGTGTGACCACGATAGCGGTAAACCGCTATGGCTATCAATTCCAAATTTTGTATTTACGAGTATAATCTCTCTCTTGAGATCTGATTAGATTTTCGGTAAAATCGGCGGACCGGAAGTAGTAATTCCAGGGAAAAATGGAATTTTGCCAATATTTCGTCAACTACTAAATTAAACAAATTTATAAAGAATTCATGTGCACTCAAAATTAAATTTGAGAAGAATTTTATTATGAAAGTTTTTCGAAATTCCTACCGGAAGTAGGTCTTTTACGCTTATCGACAATCAGTTTCTTGCCACTATTTCGCACGTCATGCTTTTTAGTCAGGTACTTTACGAGTATAAAAGTATATAGAACTTAATTTTCAATACCTTTTGTATAAAAAAAATGTCAACATTTGGACCTTATCCAATAGCGATTTTTATGCATTCTATATATATTTATCAACAGTACAGAAGTATTTAGATCATCGAAGAAATTGTCCAAGCCAACTGTTAATTAACGATGGAAGGAGTCAAAGATAAGTTGGTAGGATGTTAGGTGTCCGACAATCGACAATTTCGAAGCTGATGCGACATATAGAGAAACTGGGGAATTTAAGAGGAGACCAGGGTAAGGTAGAAAGCGGTCAACTACGGCCATAGACGATCGCTTTTTACGACTTACAGCCTTAGGAATAAGGTATTGCAGTGCATAAAAAACGAGCTGATTACCGTTCGACATGTAAATGTTACATTCCAAGGAGGTAAGGAACCGACTTCAAGAACAAGATATACGTGCTAAAATACCAGCCAAAGGCCCCATACTCACTAGAGAACATCGAGTTCGCAGACTACAATTTGCGAGAGATCATCGTAATTGGACCGCTGAAGATTGGGCTAACATTTTGTTCACAGACGAGACTAGGTATTGCCTGTTCTATCAGTGCAACTTCAGGAAAACAACAAATTTCGGAGGTGGTTCGATTATGATATGGGGAGGTGTCTCTTCCAAGGCTAAGACGGAGTTGGAGGTTATTCATAATGGCTCTATGACAGCAGATAGGTACATTAGGATTATTTTAGAGCGACTTGTGGTTCCATTTGCAATTTACATAGATCCGAATTTCCATATACTTAATGCATGATAACGCTCGCTTCTACATTGTACAAAATTACCTAAATAAGGTTGACATACGTGTGTTAGAGTGGCCAGCTAGAAGCCCGGACATGAATCTAATAGAGTATGAGTGGATGTTACGAACCAGACAATTTCCACCAAAAACGCTAGAAAAGCCAGAAGCAACGATCACTGAAGAATGGGGCTAGGTGGGTGAAGACTACATCAGAGGTCGTATTGAGTCTTTGCCTAGGTGGGTGGCTACTGTACGAGGGACACTATTTATGTATTGAGAATAGAAAGAATAAACAAATGAATTTGATGAAAAATACCTTTATTGCTTTTCAAAATAATCGGCTTTAAGATCTATACACTTTTGCATGCGATTGAACCACCCTTCAAAGCACTTTGTCCAGTCAGAAGATGGTAGCTCTAAAACATGCGTTTTGAAGGCCTCAACCGCTTCTTCGGGCGATGAAAATCGTTGTCCACGCAGTTTATCTTTAATTACTGGAAACAAGAAGAAGTCATTGGGTGCCAAGTCGGGGCTGTAAGGCGGATGACCCATCAATTCGATCTTTTGTGTGTCCAAATACTCGTTTGTTGCATGTGATATGTGTGAGCTCGCATTGTCATGATGCAAAATGATTCGTCGTTTTGGGTTGGTTTCTCTCAATTTGCTGAAAACTTCAGGCAAACAAATGGTCGTATACCACGCTGAATTAACGGTCTTTTGATTTTCGAAAGCCACAGTTGCCACAGGACCAGTTTTCGGGAAGAAAAACGCTACCATTTGCTTCCTAACGCTGCGAGAACGAACAACTTTTGTTGGCTTTGCTTCACATTGAAACGCCCAAACTGCCGACTGGCCTTTTCTTTCTGGCTCATAAGAATAAATCCACCACTCGTCACCTGTGACGATGTTGTATACCGCTTTGGATGCACCACAGTTGTATTTTGAAATCATTTTACGACACCAATCGACACGAGCATTTTTTTGAGCATCTTTCAACAAATGTGGAATCCAACGCGCACACAGCTTCCGAACACACAAATGTTCGTGCAAAATCTTATGTATGCTGGTCATACTAATACTTAAATATCTCTTGATTTCTTGATGTGTCACATGACGATATTCTTCAATTAGTTTTCGCACAGCATCGATATTTTCCGGCACAACGACCGATTTTGGACGACCTTCTTTAACTTCGTCCGTGAGCGAACTACGTCCACGTTTGAATTCAATGTACCAGCGATATACAGTGGGTGTGGATGGCGCTTCATCACCAAAAATTGAATTCAGTTGATTGATGCATTGTTCTTGAGTTAGACCACGTCGAAAGTCATAATAAATTATAGCTCGAAAATTTTCGCGAGTTAATTCCATATTTTGGCTGAGATGAAATTTTAAACACTGCAAAAAACACAAATATTGCTCGCACGTCAAAACTTTCTGACTACCTATAACGTTAAAAATGTATAACTTTACGATGACAATTTCAAATTTCACCTGGCAATACCAGTGTTGCCAATTCTCAATACATAAATAGTGTCCCTCGTAATACGGGCCCGAGGCGGAAATATTCATTTTTAGTTCAACTTTCCGTTAATTAAATTGTTTACGTTGGTTTACTTTTTCAATTATTATGTTTATCAAGTTGCGGGTTTTGGTTTTTCCTTTGCATTCTGTTCTATGTTTAGTATGTTTGCGAACTACATAGTTATAGATCATAAAATTTTGAGAAAATTAAAAAAAACCAAAAAATGGGTGATTTTATAATTTTTTTGCGGAGTGTATATACTGGCTGCCTCAAAAACATACCGACAAACTTTAAGGGGCGGTTGGGGACATCAAAACAAACAATTTTTGTCGAATAAACAATGTTCTCAAATGTGCCATATTAGCATAAAAGAGGAAAAATTGTTTTGGTATTATTTTACAAAACAGGAATGATATTAATAAATCAGTTTTTGTTCATGGTAGCTTTTGTTTTATTGACAAATAAATAGCGGTTTACAAAAATTGTTGAAAACGTTGGCCATTAGCTTCAATACAAAGATTGATTTCGTCGGTTCATTGACTCGCGGACCCTATTGAATAATCCGGGATAGCTTCTACTTGTGAACAACTCGCCGTTACTCTTGCTAGGAGATCTTCCTTATTACGAATAGGTGTTTTGTAAACTAAAGATTTCAGATAACCCCAAAGGAAAAATTACGCCTGGCCCGCGCGTTTTCCTGATCTCAACCACCTGAATTGTTTCCTTTCTGACATGTAATGGCCGACATTTTCAACAATTTTTGAAAACCATCATTTATTTGTCAATAAAACAAAAGCTAACATAAACAAAAACTGATTTATTAATGTCATCCAAATTTTTTTTGAAAAATAATACCAAAACAATTTTTCCTCTTTTATGCTAATATGGCTCATTTGTGGACATTGTTTATTAAACAAAAAATGTTTGTTTTGGTGTCCCCAACCGCCCCTTAAAGTTTGTCGGTATGTTTTTGGGACAGCCTGTATAGATTAGATAGGTACAGTACACAGACTGAGTCTTGGCCGATGGGAGGAGCCTGGGCCTATAAGTCGCGCAGATTTATAGGTCAGAGCGTGACAGAGAAAGTATTCGGAAAAATGAAATGATAACATTTGTTCATCATCGCATACATTAGCCGAACGAACGAGTAAATACAGATAAGAAATTGTAATATACTGAAAAGAGATACATATATGTGTAACATTCTTGTTGAATCACCTTTGCGTGTCTATATTTCAAGCTTACATATAATTGGCATTATTACCATAATAATATCTATCATAGACACAGATAATGCTGGCAAATTATTTGAATCAGTTTTAATAAATTCTATTTCCACTTTAGCCGAAAACAGGGAATTCCCGTAATATCTGGTATAATAAAACTTTTTACAAAATGACATACAAAACGAGTCTTTATGCTATATTTTGATTGGTTAACAGAAGAAAAAGATGATCGCGCCTGGAACATATTCGAAAAACTCTCGAAAGTACTCGAATCTTCTAGACAAGCGATCATACCGCAGAACGGAGCACCAGCGGAGGAAGTTCATCCCCGCACCCCCCAACCCCGATACCCTAATCACCGGCTAATCGAAAATTAGCGCGTAATTGAAAACTACAATATGTTGCTATGATGAATTAGTTAGGTCTTCCACCGTGGGACTCAGTGGAGGAGTCAGTGTGCCCCTAAGAAACTAAACTTGGAGACTGTGGCTTGATAATAAACAAAAACACCAAAACACCCTTACCACACTAAGGTACAAAAAAAACGGTGTTAGACAACGCGGTTTTTAATCAGCGCTACTGAAGGTGACAACATAGTTGTCAAAATACGTATTTAGTTTTTGTATTTTAGTGTGCAATGGTAAAGGTGTTTTAGTGTTTTTGTTTAGTGTGTCCTTAGGTTAAAAAGTTTGGAAACTCCTGATGTTTTGTTCTCAAATGTAATTTCGATACCAATTGGGTTTCTTATGCAGCAGTCAAAACAGAAAATATAATGTTATAAGTTGTGACGATTTCAAAACAACACTATGGCATTTTTGCTATTTATAATAGGTATTTCTTTTGAAAGACAATGTATGCATATGAATTTGTGTAAATTTATAAAATGTAACGTGCTCTAATAAAATACCCTTGACCTGTTGAACACTGACACAATCAACTACTAAATTGTTCATTGGGTTGTAAAACTCAATAAATGGGGTATACACAATTGCTCAATGGACCACATGTAGGTGAACTTCGTAACGGCATGAATTCAAACATAATAAATACACATTACGAGGCCTTATCATACTTTTATCAAAACACATGCTATTTAAATTATAAATATATTTATCCAGTAACACAAAATTATTTCTTCATGTGCTATTAGGCGCGCGTTATATTACAAGAACTTTAATTATTCAAAATAATGAATACGCGATAATATGGGCTAGTTCCGTTAATTATATAATCAACGACTGATGGCTTCGACAACTCACCCTATTTAAAAACTGAAATATAGGTTGGTTATTGTTATTTTACATACATAATGTGTGTGTATAATTATTTGACGGAATGCATTGATTACCACAGAATATTGATTTTACTATTTTTGTACGCGTTATATGTTGATGTAAACATTATTTAGAATGCCCTAGATACAATATTTCCTTAGTAACATTAAATGTTATCTTTCTTTTTCATATCGACTGAAAAAGAAAACAAGAACAAGGAAAATCATGAATTATTTATAGTTATTTCAACTTTAATGTCATTTTTATTATAGATATAAACACCAATTGAAAAAATATTTTGGTAGTATTTATCTGGTTACTTTTTCCAATACTTAAAATAGATCCATCTTTTAATGAAACATCAATGTATGTAAAATAGTCCTTACAATGAAATAGCATATATATATTATAAAAACTAGCATGCAAAACAATTATTTACAAATCATTTCAAGTTATTGTCAGTTAGAGCTTAATTGATCCAAACATAATATATTACATTATTTTTAACAAACAGCAATAGCAAGGAAAGTTACCTATCAACCAGATCACAAAAAAAGATGATTAGGCACCACACGAGTTTCTTATAAATTTGTACTTCAGATTTTTTATGCAAAAGTGGTTCCACATTAAGTTTAAAATTCCGTATCTTCTTAATAAAACAAACGTCAGTAAAAGTGTTACTTCCGGTCCGAATTCTTTCTTAATAAATTTGTTTAGAAGGCATAATTGGCGAGATATTTGCAAAAACTTGTTATTAGGAACAAACTTGGATAAAAACTTTTATCACCGATTATTAGAATTACCATTGACGTTAGCTAATTGTACAAATGCAAGAGCATCCTCACTCATGGTGTACATGCTAAACTTTTGAAAACTTCAAATTCTGACAGTTGTCATACTATTCAAATTATAGACGCCTATTATTATTTACATGACATAACCAAACTATCAACATTATGCAGTCACCAACCAAAAATTTTCGACCTCGAGATTTTTGCAGATGTCCACGTTTTGAAGTTCCCTGATACCGACAAATGATTTTTAAAAAATGTCTGTCTCTCTTTCTCTGTGCGTGTGACCACGATAGCGGTCAAACCGCTACAGGTATCAATTCCAAATTTTATATTTATGAGTATAATCTCCCTCTTGAGATCCGATTAGAGTTTCAGTAAAATCGGCAGACCGGAAGTAGTAGTTTACTTCAAAACTCAAACCGGAAATATCACTTTCACTATTATGGAATAGCGATTTTTTTCCAATATGTCGTAAATTGTGCATTCTATATATATTTGTCAAGAGTACAAACGTATTTATTACTATTAGGAACAAGCTTGGATAAAAACTTTTATCACCGATTATATATTAGAATTACCATTGACGTTAGCTAATTGTACAAATGCAAGAGCATCCTCACTCATGGTGTACATGCTAAACTTTTGAAAACTTCAAATTCTGACAGTTGTCATACTTAAATTCAAATTATAGACGCCTATTATTATTTATATGACATAACCAAACTATCAACATTATGCAGTCACCAACCAAAAATTTTCGACCTCGAGATTTTTGCAGATGTCCACGTTTTGAAGTTCCCTGATACCGAAAAATGATTTTTAAAAAATGTCTGTCTCTCTTTCTCTGTGCGTGTCACCACGATAGCGGTCAAACCGCTACAGGTATCAATTCCAAATTTTATATTTACGAGTATAATCTCCCTCTTGAGATCCGATTAGAGTTTCAGTAAAATCGGCAGACCGGAAGTAGTAGTTTACTTCAAAATTCAAACCGGAAATATCACTTTCACTATTATGGAATAGCGATTTTTTTCCAATATGTCGTAAATTGTGCATTCTATATATATTTGTCAAGAGTACAAACGTATTTATTACTATTAGGAACAAGCTTGGATAAAAACTTTTATCACCGATTATTAGAATTACCATTGACGTTAGCTAATTGTACAAATGCAAGAGCATCCTCACTCATGGTGTACATGCTAAACTTTTGAAAACTTCAAATTCTGACAGTTGTCATACTTAAATTCAAATTATAGACGCCTATTATTATTTACATGACATAACCAAACTATCAACATTATGCAGTCACCAACCAAAAATTTTCGACCTCGAGATTTTTGCAGATGTCCACGTTTTGAAGTTCCCTGATACCGACAAATGATTTTTAAAAAATGTCTGTCTCTCTTTCTCTGTGCGTGTGACCACGATAGCGGTCAAACCGCTACAGGTATCAATTCCAAATTTTATATTTACGAGTATAATCTTCCTCTTGAGATCCGATTAGAGTTTCAGTAAAATCGGCAGACCGGAAGTAGTAGTTTACTTCAAAACTCAAACCGGAAATATCACTTTCACTATTATGGAATAGCGATTTTTTTCCAATATGTCGTAAATTGTGCATTCTATATATATTTGTCAGGAGTACAAACGTATTTATTACTATTAGGAACAAGCTTGGATAAAAGCTTTTATCACCGATTATTAGAATTACCATTGACGTTAGCTAATTGTACAAATGCAAGAGCATCCTCAGTAGGGTACTTATGCCGATTCTGGAGCCACCACCACCCCCCACTCCTACTACCCCCCCCCTCCCCGCAAGATAGGTAGAACCCTCTACCAACCCAACTGATATGGCGCCCCCTAGCGGCCGCCAACCCAACTAAAAATTGCAGATTTCATCATTACCAACCCAACTGATGTGGCGCCCCCTAGCGGTCGCCAACCCAACTAAAAATTGCAGATTTCATCATTACCAACCCAACTAAAAATTGCAGATTTCATCATTACCAACCCAACTAAAAATTGCAGATTTCATCATTACCAACCCAACTAAAAATTGCGGATTTCATCATTACCAACCCAATGTGGCGCCCTCTGACGGCCACTAACCAAACTAAGAAATGGCAGATTTCATCATTACCAACCCAATGTGACGCCCTCTCACAGCCACTACCAACCCAACTAAAAATTGCAGATTTCATCATTACCAACCCAATGTGGCGCCCTCTGACGGCCACTAACCAAACTAAGAAATGGCAGATTTCATCATTACCAACCCAATGTGACGCCCTCTCACAGCCACTAACCAAGAAATGGCATCTCTCATGATTACCATAATGCAGCATCCTCCCACGGTCACTAGCCAAACTAAGGTGACGTCAGACAAAATGGCTGACCATCAAGATGGTCTTTGTTTCTAGAGAATTCCTGAATAAATTACCAGGCTTGCTATCGCGCTTCTCAATGTACTTCAAACAGGTCTAAACATGTTTCCAGCGGAAACCGCAACGGCTGTATGCTTCTGTGATAGCCGCATGCTTGAAATGTATATCTTACTTATAAAATAAAATAAAACAAACAATGTATTTATTATTATTAATTAACAATATGACCAAGTTTCATACCCTCAAGATGGTCGATAAAAATATAAACTTTATATCTAAGATCGGCATACCATTTCAAAATTATAAAATAAATATACAGTATGCTTCTGTGATAGCCGCACGCTTGAAATGCATATCTTACTTATAAAATAAAATAAAACAAACAATGTATTTATTATTATTAATTAACAATATAACCAAGTTTCATACCCTCAAGATGGTCGATAAAAATATAAACTTTATATCTAAGATCGGCATACCATTTCAAAATTATAAAATAAATATACAGTATGCTACTGGACGAGATAGCAACCAAGTATGAATATACAGGACGTTTCAAAGGTAGGATAGAATAGCAAGATGGCCGCCAAAAATCTAATAAACTAAGGTGACGTCAGGCATCCAATCTATCAAAACCATGCACTCAAACTCCTATGAAACATCATCTCAAAACCATCGCTAGAATCAGCTCACAACCGGGTCATGAAGCAGTTCTGAAACCCCTATATTAAAACCACACATTCAAACCACTATCAAATCCCTCTTTTCTCAAAAAGCCATCCATCCATCCATCCATCCATACATCCATCCATCCATCCATCAATCAATCCATCCATCCATCCATACATCCATCCAACCATCCATCCAACCATCCATCCATCCAACCATCCATCCAACCATCCATTAATCCATCCATTAATCCATCCATCCATCTGGACGAGATAGCAACCAAGTATGAATATACAGGACGTTTCAAAGGTAGGGATTTTTAGAAAAGCAAGATGGCGAATCCAAGATGGCCGCCAAAAATCTAATAAACTAAGGTGTCGTCAGGCATCCAATCTATCAAAACCATGCACTCAAACTCCTATGAAACATCATTTCAAAACCATCGCTAGAATCAGCTCACGTCATGAAGCGGTTCTGAAACCCCTATATTAAAACCACACATTCAAACCACTATCAAATCCCTCTTCTCTCAAAAAGCCATCCAACCATCCATCAATCCATCCATCCATCCATCCATCCATCCATACATCCATCCATCCATCCATCCAACAATCAATCCATCCATCCATACATCCATCCATCCATCCATCCATACATCCATACATCCATCCATCCATCCATCCAACAATCAATCCATCCATCCATCCATCCATCCATCCATCCATCCATACATCCATACATCCATCCATCCAACAATCAATCCATCCATCCATCCATCCATACATCCATCCATCCATCCATCCATCCAACCATCCATCCATCCATGCATCCAACCATCCATCCATCCATCAATCCATCTGGATAACATAGCAACCAAATATTAATATACAGAACATTTCAAAGGTAGGGATTTTTAGAAAAGTAAGATAGCGAATCCAAGATGGCCGCCAAAAATCTAATAAACTAAGGTGACGTCAGGCGAAATGGCCGACTATCAATATGATCGATCAAAATATAAACTCAACTTCTAGAAAATACCCAACTCCATATCACGCATCACAACAACAACCACCACCACAACCACCCAACATAGTTTCAAACGCCACAACACCAGACCAACTTAAGAAGATACATCTAGGTCAATCCCCAACACAACATACTTTCAAACGCCACCACCGCGGATTTACATCTAAGATCGGCATACTTTGTCAAAATCATAAAATAAATATATAGTATGGTACTGGATAACATAGCAACCAAACATGAATATACAGGACATTTCAAAAGTAAGACTTTTAGAAAAGTAAAATAATGAGCCCATATTTTAAGAAAACAATTTATTAAAAATAAAACAACTACACACATCAAACAAACCTCAACCATACTTTCAATTTCACAAATATCAAAATTTAAACAAAACAATCAAATGCAAAGGCAAGGAATGTTCTCGAGATGACCCATATAGTGCAATATAGCAATGCAGTAAAACGATAGAGGTGAGATACATGGTCTATCAAAAATTTTTATTACCCACTTTTTTTCAGCAATCAAAACTTTTTTGACAAAACACTATACATATGAAAATAGACATAACATTAAATATTTCCATTTTAGAGATACCCCAGTTTAATCTCAATTTTAAATAACATAAATTCTTAAATTGATTTAGTTAACTTTCTTATAATATTTAAAAAAAGGTTGAAAAAGAAAACATACTAAGTCCCACAACAGATAAAATATGTACTATCTTTTTACACTTCATGTTTAGTACTATCATTAGAAGAAATATGCTTGAGGTACAGCTTTTAATATGAAATTTAGAGGTTTTTATGCAAAATACATAGTTTATCACTAATAAAACTAATTTTGAAACACATTGTCCACATAGCAAATACCACTTCCTGTACATTTTAAAAAATAACAATTTTTATATATCATAAAAGAACCAAACAAAAAACTAATATAAAGACAGCATTAACGTTCTAACCAAAAGATTTACAAAAATATTAAATATATACTTGTTCTAAAAATGCTTCTATCTCTCTTTTACAGTTTATGTTTGTACAGCAGCGAATGTATTACATTTCCTTTGAAATTACATAAAAATCCATGCAATACACTTAAAACATTTGAAAAATCATGTTTGGTAAGCCCACTATATATCAATATTTAAGACAAAAAATTATTATTAATTTTCCATCTACAGATACCCCTGCTTAATATCAATTTGAATTAACATAAATTCATAAAATGAGTCTATCTTTTACAGTTCGTGGGTTGTACTATCATTAGAAGAAATATGATTGACGAGCGGCTTTTAATATGAAATTTAGAGGTTTTTACACAAAAACATAGCTTATGCCTAATAAAAACTAATTTTGAAACACATTGTACACATAGCAAATACCACTTCCTATACATTTAAAAAATAACAATGTTTATACATCATAAAAGAACGAAACAAAAAAAAACTAATATAAAGACAGCATTAACGTTCTAACCGAATTCGAGCCATACTTTCCCATGTTTTGTGAGCTGTTGCATTGTCCTGTTGGAAATACCTATGTAAAAGTTCGTCATCATGAAGATTTTGTAAAAACGGTTCAAGTAAATTATTTCGATATCTCTCAGCATTTATCGATCCTTCAAAAAACACAGGTCCAAATATACACCTTCTAGAAACCGCTAGCCAAACACCAATTTTCTGCGGATGGAGAGGCGATTGAATAAACTCATGAGGATTCTCCGAAGACCAAATACGCATATTTTGTTTGTTTATATAGCCGGATAGGTGAAACCATTCTTTTTGTATATATTTGTAGAGTAAAAGCAGCATTCGATCGACTAAGAAATAGTAGCACTTAAAACATTTGAAAAATCATGTTTGGTAAGCCTACTATTTAAGACAAAAATTATTATTTATTTCCATTTACAACAGATAGCCCACTATTTATCAATATTTAAGGGCAAAAAATTATTATTAA